>JAJMIH010000002.1:0-661753 GCA_030575175.1 Sugiyamaella novakii
GGAGCGAGCACAACGGGTCCGGGCAGCGCCCGGCCGCCGGAGGCAAACACACCCATTGTAGATACTGCTAGCATGCATGATTACCTATTACGCTAGAATCACAAGCCCTGGATAATCTGGGGTATCTGAAGATAACGTATTAATGTGGGGTATTCTTATCGAACTGCATGTCTATCATAATTGTCTTAACGATACGAATCATCAAATCTATGCCAAGTTCGTAATGATCGATCTCGCATGTCATGGTGGAATGATTTTTTTACGATTGATCGGCTGGCTTGATATCCGTCACTCATTTTATTTTAAAATTTTCATTATTTTTGGTGGCAGCACTCACAAAGACATTCAACCTTCTTCACGTTTAGTTAAGCTTGTTCGGAAAAATTACTTCTCCTTCTGGTATTTACCGATATCGGATTTGCCCACTAGTCATGTCATTCGGACCTAACAGGGATTACAATTTTATCATTTCGTTTGAGTTGTATCAGTTGATGAAACACCTAACTCTGCCTAGAATACTGCCTTTAATCTTTTTATGAATTGGCCAATAAAAATCAACTGATGGTAATTTAGCTTATCTGTATACAGGAATGCCCATGACATTCAAACGAAATTAAGGCCTGAAGAAGAGAATGGTTAGATAGTATAGCTAAAAAGAAAACAAATATGCTCGTTTATTGATAGGGTATCACTCCATACACGTGCAAGTTACTTGATGCTTTGTTCTACACTTTTCACCCAAACCCAATTCATACAACCGTTGAAAAAATATGCACACAAAAAAATGCAACCAGCATGGAACAAGTTTGATCAACAAGATCAAACCAGATTTAGCAGATTATCTTGCAATGCGTGAGTGTGCATAGGATTAAGGGAGACTGAGTAAATGTTGGATAGAGATAGAGGTGGTGGTGAAGTCTAGCGGAATTTAGGTTGGTTAAGTCTAATCCTTTTATAGGATTAATTGACAGTGTCATTTGGAGGTTAGTTTGGTTATTGAGAAGGACAAATGGAGACGAGGAGAGTTCGAGGGCGGGCGTGAGTGAAGGGTTGAAGGAGGGTAAGGGGTAAATGCATTAGGGTATTGTTAGATTAGGTGAAGTGAAGTGAAGGGAAGTGAGTGAAATGGACATGAAGTGAAGTGGAAGTTAGAATAGGGGAAAGTAGGGAGAAGATAAAGTGGTAAGGAGGGAGATGAAGGAAGGATGGAGGTGAAGGAAGAAGGGAGGTGTAGGAAGGAAATAGAAAACGAATGACAGTCACAGCCGAAATAAACGACTATATTGAACCTAACTACAAACGCGATCAGGCGGCTACTATTGTTATCACCCTTGTTATGGTAATAGAGACAGTCAAGCTAATGGATTTAGACAGCCAGTCAAAATCTAGTGTGGTTTTACGCCTTCATATAAACCGGAGCCCGGGATGGAGGGCCGACAACCAGCACGCTACTACGCCTTCTCCGTCCCAAATATGCCGCCTGCTTCAAGTCATAAGCAGGGTCACCCACTAACCGATCGTAGGTAATGCAAGGATCGGTCATACTATACGTCCTCCTTCGCTGGGTAAAAATATCAGTACATCGAATATGAAGATCAGATCAAAAAAATGGCCTGATCTCGGATTATTTAAGGGAAAACGAGGGGTAAGGTGGGGTGGGATCGTAAACGGTTTCTTCACTTTGCTCCTTCTCACTTCTCCTTCTCATTTCTCCCTCTCACTTCTCCCTCTTCACTCCTCCTCACCTCTTCTCACTACGTTTTTAGTCTCCATTCTTTACATTCCAAACTCATATTACTTAAAGTTTTAACTTTGTTCCTGTATCGTGCTGCTGAAATTAAATTCTTTCATTTAATCTCTATAATAAAACGCACTATAAAAAACCAGGTACCAAAAATGCCAACTAATGCCGCTTCGGAGGGTTATCAATCCGGAGTCTAACACTTGTCAGGTACAAGGTTAAAGCATAAATCCGCATTTGGAATACTTTCGGCTCGTATGACCATTAAAGTGATAATTAAGGCGGATGATAACGCTTAGAAGGATCTACCATGCATTAAAGTATATACGGCTGACTACTGCGCGACCAACTGTTGGCAATGCCAATATTAAACTAGCGCGGCAGGATTATTTGGGGTTGGTGTTGGTGTAGCGCGTGAGAAGTATAAAACCAGTCTAACGCGTGAAACAGATTAGGTCTTTGATTTGTACTTTTAATAGTGTTAAACGGGTGTATTGAAAATTGTGTGGGATAACTTTAGATTCGAGCCGCAGCCAAGCGCAGGGCTTAATGCCAGGGCCACCCTAGTACCATATAAAGCCTAAGCCAATTAAGATCGAGTTAAGTAATTTGTGGCTACTAAATCTTACTCTACGGATTACTAGATCTTGTTCCCCTCTTATGTCTCTCTCTCCTTTCTCCTTTTCGCTTTCCTTCCCCTTTCCCCTTCCCCCCCCCCGATTTCATCCCCTTAATCTCACGAACACTTGACACTGACACAAAAAAAAATAAATAAGAAATAACAATAACAATAAAAAGTAAAAAACTAAAAACCAATTATTAAACTAAATAAAAATTCTCCTGCAGGATTTTCTATACTTATTACCTATTCTCATAAATGAGGTTAAGGGTGATTACCAGCGCCAATACCAGTTTACCAGCGACGAGTACTGCACCCAGGCTTACATCACTCACTATTCCAAGCCAAACATTAGTACCTCCCAATATTACGCATCTTAGACTACTCCGGCTACTACTTGTCTACCAGGCTTATCCTACCGCGCTACCACCCACTACCATTCCCAGGTACATATACATATACTTCTTACTTAAGCTCGCGTACTCAATCTTATTTTAACTTCACTTCAAACTTATTTCTCTCTCTTGACATTTTATCAACATTCGCTTCAGCGGAGTAAAATCAGAAATAAAACTCATAAGAGATATTTCTAAACACCATTTGGTGAAAAATAAAATATTAATTATTAAGAAAATCATATTTTCTTGGTAATTTTATTTTCATTTCATTTTCATTTCATATTTTTGCATTTTTTTGGGAGTTTTTGATTTTCCAATAAAATAGTGGTTTTCCAATCTGATTCTTAATTAGTATATCGATTATTTCTTATAGAAAGCTTTCGATAAAGGAAATTTAACATAAAAGATTTCTAGAGAGGTATTCTAAAGAAAAGAATAAAAGGATTCAACCACAACACAACACAACACAACACAATCAACACAACATAAAACTACAACCATTAATACACTGCCAACGTTACAACTACAACATACAACCGAAAATAATACAAAAATAATACAAAATACAAACCCTCCTCATTGTATTTGATAGGTCATACTTCAAATCCAAGCCATACCCTTCTCAGTACAATACAGTACACCGCCAACTAAAGTGCAGTGCAAGGCTATTTCAAGCAAGGCACAGGTACAGCCAGGAGGTATATACTTAAAACGCGATATAGCCTGAGGCAGAAGTTGGGCCGAGAACTCTTTAAAAAAATTTACAACGAAACATTTTATCGATTTTATCAATCGTTTGGTTAAATTTTGAAACTGATATTATATCTCAATATGCAAACAGAAAATTTAACTATCTCTTCTATCCCTCCTGGGACTCCTCCCGCTAAAAAAGTCAAAACAAAATATCCAAAAATTTTTCAATGTACTGGATATGGTGATTGTAAAATGACTTTCACAAGATCTGAACATCTTGCTAGACATATTCGAAAACATACTGGTGAAAGGCCTTTTAGCTGTCATTGTAGTCGCTCATTTTCAAGATTAGATAATCTTCGTCAACATATTCAAACTGTTCATGCTAATGAACAACATATTATGCATTCAACTACTACTCAATCACAAGCTAATCAACAAGTTCATCATGTTCAGCAAAATCCCCAACAAATCCCTCCGGCTATTCATCACAATAACCTTTATAATAAGCCACTTCCTCAGCCAATCATTAATGGCGATCAAAAACCTGATCCTCATGCAATGATGGTTGATTCTCCACCTCCTGAACCATCTCCTTCATTTCGTTCTAAAAATAGACCTAGTCCTATTAATTTAGACAATAATAGTAATAATACCCATATGAATGGAGTATCACCAACATCGCCAATGTTTCAACATTCTAATGGTGGTGCTGGACCTGGTTATTATGGAGGAAATGGGTACCCTCCACCTACTACACCTACCTCTAACGGAGTGGAGCCAACTACACCAACCACTCCATATAATCATGGATATGCTAGTTCTCAACAACATTTTGCACCTAATATGAATGGAAATTTTAATGGTTCATCAAATGGATATCAATATGCTAACAATTCTAATTATGAAAATAATGCATCTAATGGTTTGAGATCATATCGATCAGTTGCTCAACTTTCAACCACATCAACCGCCTCAACTATTTCCAGACAACCATCTATTTCAAGTTTTTCATCTCCAATGTATTCACAATCTTCCAAAACGTCTTCATGGTTGTCTAATGTTTTATGTGATCCACAAGATCCCAATTCATATCCTCATGGACATAATCACCATCATCATCCAGAAGAAGAAAGACCTCATACTTGGGGTCCTTCGACGAATCATAATAGATTCTCATCTGCTACTGATGACGGGGATGTTTCTGTTTCTGATCGAAATTCTCTTTCACAGTTGGTGCGAATCACTGAAGATGCACATATTTCGAGCCCGCCGCCAACTAGTGGTGAATCCAGTATCCATTCAATTCACGAGAATGGACAGTTACCATCCCTTTCGACCATTTTCCATCAACCACTGCGACAATCGTCTGTTTCTGCATCGCCATCATCGGCCACTTCGTCGTCATCATTTGTTAATACCAGCACTTCTAGCTTTGGTGACACAAATCGTCCCCAACTTTCTGCCACCAGATCGTATACTAAGAATTTAATTCTTCCTAGACCTGAATCATACCCACCACCTAAGGGTTATGTTATGACGTTACCAATTGCTGACACCCGACCGCCCACGGTTCCTCCTGCTGGATCAGAAGGAATCACTGCATCATCTACCACTAGGCCTAGTGGATCTATCACTCGCTTCAATTCAAGTCTTACCAAGCCGTTACCGCCTCTTCCTATGGAAGCTCAACAGCAGCACGGTCATTCATCTTCGGGACAGCCTAACACATCCGAGGGTATGGATGTCCTTATGCAGGCAGCTGGTGTATAGTAAAATCCGTTCCCCGTTAATGACTGATGAATCGAGTATTTGCTTCCATATCCATAAAGAGATGTTTATTAGCATCTCTCTAAATATGTATTTCCTATATGCAATAATGACTAGAATGATTATACGACTCTCCGCGGAGCGGAGCAACGGGTCTGGGCGGAGCCCAGCCGCCGGAGGCATATAAGGGAAGAAGAGAAATTAGATGGTAAATTATGTCCTACTAGATTACAAAACACCAATAGAATCTGTGACTAATCCAGCGATCTGTTCGTTTTGAGAACGAACAGCGATTTTTAAGGTGATACCATTAGTGGATCGGTAGACCATTTGAATGATAGCCAGTACTTTCTCTCCAGTGATGCATCTACCGGAAAGTTTCATACTATGAGATGATTCGGAAGTGGGAGCGTCAGATTCTCCTAGTGGCATCATGTTGAGATGAGAGATGAGGGTAGTAGTGGCCTCGGCAATACTTCCACTACCAGGAAGTTGATATGCACCAGTTGATTCAGTGAGTTTGAGTCCGTCCCATTCATGCTGAAAGTCTCCAATGAATGAAGGGATAATATAATCACCTGCAATAAGCTCAAGGTTTTCAATGGAGTAATCTTCATCAAATCCTTCATCTTGTGGTTCGTTGGTATCAGGATCAATTTCTTTGGAAACGTATTTCAAACTGTTATCGAAAGTACCAGTGACTAGGTCGGTGCTGTCACGCGCGAAAGAAACATAGATAGTTCCAGTTGAATCGGGCACTAAACTGTCAATGGGGATAATAAATTCCTCATCAAGAAGATCCTGTTCAACCTGAGCAATGACATTTTCTAAAATATATTCATTGAATGTGTTTTTAACATCATATTGAATAACCAAATGTTCTTTAAACATATGCTTAATAGCAGTAACAACATATTCAGTTTCCGATTCAGTAAGGGGGACTTTGCTGGAAGACTTGAAGACATCACCATATGATTGGAATTCGGGAATTTGCTTGAGCTCTTGAGCATATTTAGCATTATCAATAGATTGTTGTAGATTACGAGATTCAGAAGTACCATTGGCGTCTTCTTTGCTAGAAGTAGGTTTGGTAGATCCTTCTCTGGAAGCCTTAGATTTGAGGTTATGTTCTTCTTCTTCTTGTGCTTTAATATTCTTTAATGATTGTGCACGAACTTGTTCTTCAGTAAGACGAGGAACTGTGGAAATATCAACTGGTTTAACAAAATGTGCCTTACCACCAGAAACATATAATGCAAGTACATGTTCTAGCTGAGGAAGAGAATATTTAGCAGTAGGACGAAGGAAATCCTTAGCAACAGTTTTATCTTGTAATCCTAATAATCTAAGACTTAAAGTAGCTCTATCTCTAACTTCATCAGTAGGGTCATCCAAAGATCTAGTAAGAAGAACTTTAATACTATCTTTAATTTGTGCATCATCTACCAATGCAAATTGAGCAAGGGCAGTAATAGCAGCAGCACGAATCAAGGAGTTTTCAAGTACGACTCGGTTATAGATATAACGAACATAAATTGTTGGTTTAGCAGTTTTAGGACCTTCAACTCCTAATAAATGAAGAACTCGAACTGTAAGTTCAGTGAATTCACAATCTTCAATAAATTCACATAAATGACCAAGAGCAGTATCTCTACTTTCAGGGATAAATCGAATCATATCAAATAATGCCTCAACAACGGCAGTTTTAAAACTAATACCTCCTTCATCACGTAAAGTACCAGCTAAAAATGTCAACATACTACCATGTTTTGCAGGGAATTTCAAAGCCAAACTACGAATAGCATCAACTACAATAACCTTGAATTCATCACTAATATCATTCATGAATCCAGAAATTTGTGACATTAATCTATCAACACTTGATTCAGTACCAGTTTTCAATAAAGTAGTAATTGCATAAGTAGCAATAGATCTACTTGAATCATTAATCAATGCTTCAATTTCAATATTACAAGCAACAACTGATTGCGGTTTAATCATTGCAAATCGATTTAAAATACGAATAGCTGCAAAACGAGATACAGTTCTTGGAGAAGCCAAAAATGCTTGTAAAACACTAATAGCAGCATGTGCTTCAACTTCGCTAACATTTGGTAATGAAAGAATAGTTTTAGCTGCTTCCAAATTAACAATATCGGATTTATGACGTAACCAACCTTCCAAATATCCATACAATTGAGGTCTTAAAGTATTTGATTGATCTTCATCGATAATCTTTGCAATATATCTAATCAGCATTACGATAGCATTTGCATTACGTAACACACTACCACTACCAGAGAATTGTTGAATCATTTTCATTAAAGCCATTCTATCATGAGCTCTAAGATGATATAATAATCCTAAAGCATGATATTGAGTCATTGTAGAAATTCCTGCATTATATGTGCCACTAGAATTTTCTAAACTACTACCATGAATATTACTAGGGAATGATTTTTGACTTATTACTGCTTCTTGAGTTTCATTAGCCCATCTTCTAACAATATCCTTTGCAATTGGTAATAAATGATAAGAACTAATCAATGCAGCACTAGAAATAGCAGCATGTCTATCGACAATAGCAGTTTTCATTAATCGTTCAATTCCTTGAACAATAGAAGCATCAATAATTCTCACCAAAGCACGAATGGCATTTGGTTTATAAATCAAATCATTTGATTCTTGAACATCTTTCATGATAGAACTAGTAACCATAATAACATCTTCAGCAGTTCCTGCTAATTCCTTAATCGCTAGATAAACCATTTGGCGTAAAGCAACATCTTTATGTTGAAACAATTTTGTTACACTAAAGAATAGTGTAGTTGCTTCATCAGGAGGGAAAGAATCTCCAGTCGATAATAAATGAATCAATTTGGATAATAAATTCCGACATCTTTTTGATTGAATAGGCGATTTGTTGAAGAGCGAGACACAGTCTTGATAGACTGTCATTTTATCGAGATTTCCCGATTCAATATCGTCATTTTTCTTATAAGTCAGAGCAGACATTTTGACAGAGGAATGAGCTCAGTAGACGTAGAAAGTATCCAATTTCCTTTTCTTTTCTTAATCTTTATTTTCTGTTACGTCGATTTATTATTTACTGACTTTTCCATCCACGTTACTTCAATTGTCAGTTTTTCCACTTTTCTATCTGTCTATCTGTTTGTCTCTATATCTCTCTCAGTTCTCACTCTCTCTCGCTCTATCTCTTCGATTACACGACTTCTACCTTTCATTCGCGTATCTGATTTCGTGGCCCGATCAGCCGTATGACTTTTAGGGTTAGAACATACGCCTCCTATCCCGCGGCGTCCGCCGCACTAGTCTCAGGCTGCCGGGCTTTACCAGGACCCGTAGCTCGCTCCGCTCGTTTGTTTTCCACTACTAAGGAGAACCTACACATATCCTTGGGAAGTATAGTAACTCGCAAAAGCACCTCTACCCCTTGACGACGAAAGATCATATACATCACGCGCACGCTCTTACACCTCCCCTAGATAGAATACAAGGCGGGTGCATCGGGGTTGGTCAATGCAAGATTTCAGCCACATTATTGCATATACATTGCGTTATCCGCGCGCAACGGCAACCTTACCCACCACCCGGCTATATCGTCCCAATGAAAGCCGGGGAGCAGCAGTCTGGCAGGTTCCGCTTCCTCCTCGCTTCTTCTGCTTCACATTACTCTTCCTTGTCAAACCATCACCAGATATCAAATCAAACAACCAAACGAACGATTAAACGAACTATTTATCCAACAACTCATAAAGTAAATCATTCTGTAAATACAAAACCACTTCTTATTAAGTTATATTTCAAGTATAAAGGACTTTACGTACTTCTCAGAAACATCCTAATCGCTCAACATCATATCGACGACCTTAGTTAAGTCAGCAAATCAAATCAACTGGGCTGATAAAACACAAACGAACGATTCGACAAATCAAGGAATACAAAATATCCACAAATAACCTGATCGATCCATCACCTTAAACAGCCTCAGCCTAACATCTCAACCCCAACTCCAATCTAAACTTCGAATCAACTCTTCCATCTGCTACTTTTGCTAACCAACGGATGAACAAATTAGAAGCAGTCAAAGTAAAAATATTCATAAACCCTTTATCTTCATCTGCAATTTTCTTATAACTTTTTTCCATATCTTAACTCAACAATCATATTCATTATTATCTCATTACCACCATGAGCTACTATTACACCCCTTCACCTCCTGGTGCGAATGGCACTTTAGCTTACTCTAATATTGCTAACGAAAATCTCTCGTCAAGTCATAGCAGAGTTCCTTCATATAACACCACTGCTGCTGGGTCAACTGCATCCTATTCAAGACCTAATTCAGTGTCTCCTCAATTTTCAAATGTCTTCCCAGCAGTTGGAGGAGGTTCTTTCTTTGGTTCCCATCAACCGGTTCATAACAGATCTTCAAAGCAAAGATTTAATGCTTCAAGAGGTTTTGAAATGGAAGATGATCTTGAATTTTGTCCTGCTTTATCAAGTGATGGTTCAAGTGCCTCATCATCAGCTTCTTCTGATTCTTCTGATTATCATGGAGATTATACTACTTCTAGACCAGCTACAAACTTGGCATCTCCAATCTCATCTCCAGCAAAATCAAATGCAATCTTGTCATCTGTCTCAGTTTCTCCTAGTACTCCAACTATTTCAAGAGTTCGTAAGGCCATTGAGATTGTTGATCCAACCACTGGATTAAGAGTTTCATCTCCACCAACTCCATCTGCTGGCTTATCTAGGAGATAGGACCATGATAAATGATGATGATGATGATGATGATGACTTTATTTTAAGACTTTCTATCTATCGTTACATGATATATGGTATTCTATTTATTTGGTGGTAAATGACGTTATGGTTATATATATATATATATACCTTGTATTGCTTTTTGTTTTTTATTATTTTGGTGTTACTTTCTTGTATTTTTTGTTGTTATTATTTTATTATTTGTTTCATGATGAATGGAGTCTTATTGATTCCACTAAATTAGTTATTTGTTTGTAAGTAGGTTCACGTTACATTGTATATGAATATATCAATCATTATATCTAAATGTTTAGGAGAAAATCCAGGTCGATAATATTATTCCCCTGCATTTTTACTATCTGTGTGCATTATCGTAACAGCAGGTAACTCACTACATCTGATTCAGCATCTGGTTTCTTACCATGACAACTTTCAAGACACCCCTGGCTTCGGACGACAGGGATGGTTCGGTTCAAAGAAAAATTTCACATTACCCTTACCCTATGAGATGAGAGATCGGCGTCTTAAGTACTGAAAAAGATAGAGTGAGCAGATATTAGGATTAGATGAGCGATTATGATGGATATCATGAAGAACAGATCTGATTTTCCCACTAAATATATTGTTTGGGTATTTTGTCATCTAGATCTGGCAACTGCTGTTCTGATATCAGTGCGTAAACAAAGCTCGGGCCCTGACTTTAATCTCGCATATCTGTATCTGGCAGGTTTCATGGCCGTCTTCTAAATAAGGCATGTCCGTCTTATCAATAGACTGGTAATTAATTAGCTTATATAGATATATATTGTACTATACTTGAATGACTTAATAAATATCTATGTAACTTTGAAGATGAAACTAGTAGTATTATTTTTACCAGTGATTTCGTTGTTTACATGTCCCGTAGCGGCTGCTCCATCTCGAAATGAAACCACAGGTGTGGTGTGGCATGACATCGAATATATCCAAGTAGAAGCTTCACCTATGAGAAGTAAAAGCCTAAACAAAAGGCAAATAGGAGTCGGTATTTTCAGAGAGCCCTTAACCAATTTTTTGACTTATTATACGATGAATGTTACCATAGGCAGTCCTTTACAAAGTCTCAGTGTTTTAATAGACACCGGCTCAAGTGATTTATGGGTCCCTGGGGCAAAATACGAAGGGTTTGATCATACAAGATCTTCGACATGGATCAAAACGGATGATAAATTCTCTATTAAATACGTCAAAGGTTTTGCAAAGGGTATGTGGGGGAAAGATACCGTTGATTTCTCCTCCGGAGCTAGTATTACGAACCAGCAATTTGGAGTGGCTACTGATTCAAGCGACCCAACTATGGGAGTATTTGGAATTGGTCCTGTCAATTCTGAAGCTTCCACCACTCTTTACAATAATATTCCAGTATCATTGGTCAAGCAGGGGTTAATTGCTAAGAATATTTATTCTGTTTACCTTGATGATCAAGAAAGTCAAACCGGTCATGTTTTGTTTGGAGGTATTGATCAAGAAAAATTCGTTCCACCACTACAAACAGTCCCTGTGACATCCACTTCTACTCTAGAAGTAACTTTAGGTTCCGTCAGGGCAGGTAAAGAAAAAAATATATCGCCAGTTTCAGTTGTGTTCGATACCGGAACATCGCTAATGTATCTTCCTAAGAACTATGTTGACACAATTGCCCGAGCATACAGGGCTAAATACAATGAAAAGCTTGATATGTATACAGTCAATAAATCGGCATACGATACTTCGCCTGAATCCGTAAAATTCAATTTTCAGGGGGCAGTCATTGAAGTCCCAACAAAAGAAATATTGTGGCCATTAACGTGGTTTACCGGAAAAGACGATGGTGGTGCCTATGCACTGACTGTAATGCCCAATAGTCAATCTTTGGGGTTCAATATCTTAGGAGATACGTTTTTGCGATCTGCATATGTCGTCTATGATCTTGACTATCGCGAAATTTCGATTGCTCCTATAAGATATACACAGGAAAGTGATGTTATTGCTATTACCGACACTCTACCAGAATATTACTCTGATGATGATAATTAGAGACATATTAATACATTTTTCTTTTGAATTACTGCCTCCAGTTGCAGGGGTAACCCCCTAAATTACTCAAATCAAACTATAACCCCTCATGTTGTCTCTTGCATGTAATAATGCTCTGAATAACTATACAGATTTAAAATTATAATAGTATTGACTGTCGGGCTAGAAGTGGTAATTCGCCGCCTAGTCAGCAGTAGAACGTGCAGTAGTTAAATATAGCCCGTAGAAGTAATATAACCTATGCAGCTTTGGTTGTCTCTTTCCTGCCCTCCCTTACTGATGTCTCTCAGAAAGCTTTGACCCACAATGCACTTTTTTTCGAGTTCTCTCTAGCTGAACTCTAACTACTACAATATTGTGTATCAATCAAATTTTGATATTCAAAAATCTTATCCACGTTCTATCCTCTACAAGACTAATCTTCCTTCTATCTTATCTTTTAACTAGTTGACTTACCCCTTAATCGGAGTCGGCACAAATGGGGTTGAATCTACTCAACTTGCATTTGGTCGGTGTCGATCATAAGGGATGAAAAACGATCGGCAAACCTGAAACGTGTATACTCCCTCCCACTTGCTCCCTCTGCTTTCTCTAAATAACGCTAAGAAAAGAAATTGATTCCAAATAAACTACCAGTTGAATTATGAAACTACCGAGTATAAACACTGTTACTTTTTCTTATCATGAGTAAAGTTAGCTTTAGTCTCGTCAGGGGTAAATCTGATGGTACAACGCTATCCCCCTTGTGGAATCGACGGGAGTTTATCATCTGCAAGATCATTGTAGATCTTACCTTAAATTGAAAGGACGTTAAATGTCACTAACGATACTTAGTACCGAACATGGCAGATTTCTGCAGTATAGAAAAAGTTCTTGTGGAGTATTAAGAGGAAAAATGGAAAATAAGGGGTACCGTGAAAACTTATATATAAAGACTAGTTATTTCTCTCAAAACCAATCTAATTTTGGTATCAAAAGTTAGAGATATTTTCATTCTTGAGATAGTTTTATATCGTCCATTCATTTAAGTCAGCTTTCGTCACTCATTTATTACCTCATTTGTTTACTATTCTTATCTTTTATCTCCCTTTCAAAAAATGATTTCCAATAAATTTATTGCCGTTGTTTTTGCTTCCTTGATTGCTAAGGTTATTGCTGAGTCTGGTCCTTGTGCTGAAGTCGCTGGCGTCATCAAAACTCTCGATCAATTAAAGACTGACTCTGATTCTACAGATGTTCTTGTTTCTAAATTTGACAAGTCTCAAGGCGCTGGTCCTGCTATTGCTATTCAACAAAATGATGAAATTATTTCTGGTGATGTTGAAAAGCTTGTTTCGGAAGTCAATGCTCTCGGCCCTCTTAGTGCTAGCGACTCTCAATCCCTTTTAGCTGCTTTCGATGCTGCTGGTCCAAGTATCGTTCAATTGCTTAAAGATATTACCTCCAAATATAGCGATTTCTCCGCTGTTGGTGTCCAATCTATTGTTGAAAATGATTTGACTTCTCTTCAAGAAACCACTAACAGTCTTGAAACTGTAGCTTATGCTAAGGTCGATAGTAGTGTTGAAGATAGCTTCTCTCAATCTTTTAATTTGATTAACGAAGCTTTTTCTTTAGCTCTTGAAGCTTATCAAGTGAGTGCCGCATCTACTACTGTTGCCGCTACCCCAGCTTCTTCTCCAGTCGTTCTTGCTGCTGATGCTGCTGTTGTTTCTGCTTCCACTTCCACCACTGCCGATGCCTCTGTTTCTGCTGTTACTTCTGCTGCTCCTGGCTCTACTTTATACGAAACCAAAGTTGTTTATTATACTTCTGACGATGTTGTTTATGAAACAACCACTATCTGCCCCTTAACTGAAACTACTGCTGCTGCCACCACTCCAGTTGTTACTTCTGCTGCGTCTTCAACTCCAGTTGCTGCTCCTGTTCCTGGTTCTACTTTATACGAAACCAAAGTTGTTTATTATACTTCTGACGATGTTGTTTATGAAACTACCACTATCTGCCCCTTGACTGAAACTACTGCTGCTGCCACCACTCCAGTTGTTACTTCTTCTGCTGAGTCTTCAACTCCAGTTGCTGCTCCAGTTCCTGGTTCGACTTTATACGAGACCCAAGTCGTTTACTATACTTCTGATAACATTGTTTATGAAACTACCACCATTTGCCCCTTGACTGAAACTACTGCTGCTGTCACTCCTGCTCCTGTCAGTGAAGGAGCCACTACAATTGTTACCCTTTTCGTTACTGAAGATATTACTGTCACTCTTTCTAATGGTGATGTTTTCACTACAGAAGAAGTTGTACCAGCTCAATCTACTCCTGTTCTTTCTTCTGTCATTTCTTCTCCTTCAGCTGAAGTCACCTCCACTCCCATCACCTCTGTTCCAGTTGTACCTACTTCAGTTAACTCTACTTTGGTTGCCCCAACCTCTGTCATCGCTAACTCTACTTTGACTAACTCTACCACTGTTAGTGTTGGACCAGTTAGCTCTGCTCCAGTTTATGTTACTCCTAATTCTACCTATATTAACTCTACTGCAGGTGTCGCTGCTCCCACTGGAGGTGAGACTTCTTCTGTCGCTAGCAGCGCTCTCCCAACCTTCTCACCCACTCCTTCTGCCACTGAAGAATCCAACGGTGCTGCCTCTCAAGGTATTATGACCGGCGGACTCGTTGCTGCCATCATCGGTAGTGCTCTTTTCCTTCTTTAAATGCCTTGTCATAGTCATAGATAATTTAGTAGCGTTCATCTATGTAGATTTTTAATAATTCATTCTTGTGCTTTTTATTTATAGGTAACTATAATGTCATCTGTATTCTTCTGGTTTATTTGGTGGTGGTAATTAATGTCATGCTATTTTTTATATTATCATTATACTAAGTCCGTGATTCCTTGAATTAATTCATAAACGGCCCATGCACCAGGATCTGGAACTGGCTCTTCATCTTTTTCAGCTGCTACTACATAAGTGGCTCTACCAAACTTGGCTTTCATGTTGGCAGTATTTTCGGCAGACTGTCTTGCCACAGAACAAGCTTTCTTGAGATCATTTGTTTTAGCTAATTCCTCACAAAAGGGGATTAAAGTATCCATTACCGTACGATCGCCACTGCGAGCTGAAGTATATTGATATAAAGAGTTCAACGCACTGCTAGCAGCTAAGGCGCATAATTGAACGTTTAATCCAGTTTTAGAAAATTTGTTATCAGCAAGGTAAGCTGTGAATGATGAGAGCCAAATACAAAGAATGGCACCTAAAGATCCTCCCATATCATCAAGAATATCTATCAGTTTACCTAACACCTGTAAAACATTACCTGAATCAAAAACTCCACTATCTAATTGTAAAATCTTCTCACATGTTTCTTTAACAGCAATTCCACAATCACCATCCCCCATAATGGTATCCCATTCTGTCAATTTGGGTTCCATATCTACAGCTCTTTTACAAGCATGATCAATGGTGGATTTTAACTTGTCGCTGTTCAAAATAAGAGTGGTCTCTAATTTATTATCAGCATTTGCTAAATCAGTAACATCATCAAGAACATTAGAGGTATTTTTTTGAAGATCTTTATAGTCATTAGTGATATAGTTTGGCCAACCAGGAACAGAACATCTTTCATTTAGAAGATCAAGTACATATTGTTCAGAAAGGTTCGTTTCTCTAGCAACATTTGATAAATTGCAAAGAGTAACTGAAAAACCTGGTCCATTAAGGGAAGTCTCAAATGTCCCAGATAAGATTCGTGTAGGGGTGATTCCCCATTTGTCATTAAGCAATTGTGTAGCAACTCGGGAAAGACTATTTAATTCAAGTTCAGATACTCCCCCAAAATTGTTGACAAGAAGAACAATTGAATCTTTACCAGGTTGAAACTTAACGAATGATCTAGTAGTATCAGCAGGGTCAAGAAGGAAGTCAAGCATCATGCTAACTAAATCTTCAGGTTTTGGAATAGGAGACAATTGTTTTAATCCCTTTTCATTATGAATACCCATACCTAGCACACAAGCATCCAAAGGAATTTCCTCATGACTACTTCTACCTGGAACATGACAGTGATCTAAGGAAGAGCCAGAAGTGACAGTATTAGCATTCATACTGAGTCCTAATTTCATACATTCATCAAAAGATTTTCCTGCTTCAGAATAAGCACCCAAAACCTTTATTACTAAAACATTACCAGCTAATCCTCTTCTACCAACAGTATCAATTGAAGCAGACCCTTTTGGTAAAGTTGCATCGTCAGTAATAGGAAGAAGAGCGATTTTAGTACCTGGTGAGATCAAAGATAAAGCCTTTGCCTTTTCACAAGCCAAACCAAAATGTAATTTATCTCCAGTATAGTTTGTAATGACTAAGATAATTCCTTTATCAGATGGTGAGGCTTTAATGGCACTGAGTACTTGTTTAGCACTTGGACTAGCAAATATATCACCATTTACAGCAGCAGTCAACATTCCATTACCGACATACGAAGACCAAGCAGGTTCATGGCCAGATCCACCACCGGAAATAATTGAAACTTTATCTTTTGAATGATAAGGATTATAGATAATTTTTTCAGATGGGATCAATTCAAGATACGGATTTGAAGTAATCAAGTTTTCCAATGATTTAACGACAAGACCATTACCGTCACTGAAGAAGTGTTTCTTGGACATATTGAGATTGAGAAATTACCTAACTGAAGGGAAGATAGGAAACGAGTATTAACAAAAATGTTGTACAAATTGAATTTTATTGTAATATTTAGTCGATATTGATGGTTATTTATTTATATTAGAATAAGTGGGGGCCGGGATAAATAAGCATTAGCGTGGGGTAGATATGCAAGTAAAGAGCCGGAATTGCTGAAAAAGGTAGTGCCGCCGTAAGGATTAGAATAGTGGAAACGGAAAAACCCCCAAATGAAATCCCGTGAAATGAATGTGAACGGAATAACGGTATATCTATAACTGACTCTTCCGCAATACCGGGCGATAGTAGAGGGATTGAAATAAGATCCTCGGAAGATTTGCAAAAATGGCAACAAGCTTAAATTGTAGGTAATATGTGGAGATAGACTATGGGGGGTGATATGTAGCCGCTTTCGCGCATATTCTATTCCTGACCCTTGTTTTGGGGGTACGCAAATGTCTTACACGCCACCTCCTATCAAACGTCAAAAGCAGCTCATTACGTTATCATTCTCAACCTCCTTACCAACTCCTAAAATGATTGAAGAAGTAATTGAAATTAATGCTAGCCCTGAAAAAGTTCGCCAAACTTTTCTCGACTTTAACTCTTACTCCGAGTGGTCTAAATTCATTGTTAAAGTTATTAGTGAAAAGCCAAACGGTGAATCTTTAGAAAATGGAGATAGACTGGTAGTTACATTAGATGTAGGATCTAAGATGGATATGAATCCAAAAGTTCTTAAAAATGATAAGAACGTGTTCCAATGGATAGGTACTTTGGGGATTACGGGTATTTTCGATGGAACACATACATTTCAATTTGAAAAAATTGACGATAATAAGACAAGACTTGTTCAGACAGAGAATTTTGCTGGAATTCTTACCTATCCAATTTTATGGTATATTGGAGCAAAAACTAAGAACGGATTTAAAGAATTCAATGAATCATCGAAGAAGAGAGTTGAGAGTAGTCAGAGCGATGAGTAATTGTATGTGCTCGTAGTAATTCTATTCATCTTTTAATAAATATTTTACTAATTTTTTAACTTCTAATGGCCGTTCACATTGCGTGCGCATGGGCTCTAAACATTGACGCACGGGTGTCTTGAGATAAGGGTATGGTTTTTATGATAGTGTATAGCTCTCGATAGGTGATTATTACGTGCGTTATATATAAAGGGCATAGATGTTACGAGTGATTATAATTATGTGTGAGAGAAGAATTTACAAGATTGAAACGGATTTGTTAAACGACTGTTAATCTCATAGTCTACACAAGTACTTAATTCTTACTACCCGGCGCATGAGTATGACTGCCAAGTGATTCATATCTCGCCCACCATACTTCGTACAGGTGACTGACAATATAACCTTGCGTTTTTGTAGCTTTGCCTCCGTTCTGTAATTAGACTTCGAACTTCCAATAGAAGCTTACATGTTGACATTAGTAAGTAGTTTGGATCTCCGGGAGTACCGTCGTATTAACTCGCTACTTCAACATCCGTCATATTCGTGATGTTCATCCTGTCAAGGATCAAGCTAATTCTGCTATCAACATCATCTATGAAGATGATGTTTTTCAAATTAGAAAATGAAGAAAAAAATCCACATAATTGACGCCGAACCCAGTCAATATTTATCCCTTTTGGATATCCAACCTCCTACTCCAACCCTTGACGGGCTCGACGGGCTCGACGGCTCCCGTATGCCCTGCAGATCACATAGGTTAAGGGTCCCAACTCTGCACGGCCCCACGAACCCCGCATTCCCCCCAGAAACCCTGTTCAGTCGGCCAACAAAAAAATCCGTCTATATCCGACATAAGGAAACTTTCTTAATGGCAATGGCAATAGCAAAATTACGGCACCGTATCAAGTTAAAAGATTTGTCAGGTGGACAAATATAAATAGAACCCATTTTTCCTTAACTTTTATAATCCTACAGAATGATAATTCTGTTATGAAATACCATAATTTATAGCATAACATATACTACAATCAATCATTATGTTTGTTCAAACTATTTCCAATCACTTTAGTTTGATGATCTCCATATTAACAATTGCCCCAATTGTTTCAATTATTATTTATAGGTTGTTTCTTCATCCTGCTGCTAAATTCCCAGGACCATTTATTAATAAATTAACTGGATTACCAGAATTAAAGCATGCTTGGAAAGGTGATAGACATCTCTATTTATTTAAACTCCATAAAAAGTATGGACCAGTTGTAAGATATGCACCAAATAAGTTATCATTTGATTCTGCTGAAGCATTAAAAGATATTTACGTTGGTTCAAAACCAAATATTCGCAAGTCTGATTTTTATGATGCATTCCCTGCTTTAAAAGGGTTCCCTTCAACTCATAGTGCTATTAATAAACAAGTTCATAGTCGTAAGAGAAGGGTATTGTCACATGCTTTTTCTAATGCCGCTATTCAGTCAATGGAAGATTATATTTTCACAAATGTCAAGGAATTTTGTCAATTATTAGGTGATCAAACAAGAGATATTGTTAATATACCTGGTAGTTTATCACCAGCGAAGAATATCTCTAGTTTGTCCACTTATTTGACTTTTGATGTAATGGGAGAATTATGTTTTGGTAAAGCTTTTGGTATGTTACATAGGCCAGATATTCGATCTATTTCTCATTTGATTGATTCTGCTGCTCATAGACATTCTGTGTTTGGTAGTTATAATTTACTTGAAAAATTGCACCTTGATAAGGTTTTTTTCAGTCATTTAGCTGAACGAAGAGAACGTTATATGAAATATTCAAAAGCTCAAGCTGCTGAAAGAACTTCTCGTGGTGAAAAGGGTGATGATGATAGGAGAGATTTCTTTTACTATTTACTTCATGCTAAAGATACCGAAACTGGTGAAGGATTTCAAATGAATGAATTATGGTCTGAATCGAATCTTCTTATTGTTGCTGGTTCTGATACTTCGTCTACTGCTCTAGCTGCAACTTTAAGATTTTTAGCCTTATATCCTGATACTCGTAAACATTTATCAGAATTGATCAGGCAAAGATATGATTCTGCTGATCAAGTTCGAGCTGATCCTGAAACTGGTGCTAGTATTAGTAGTGAGATTCCCTTTTTACGAGCATGTATCGATGAGGCAATGAGACTTGCTCCACCTGTACCAGGAATTTTACCCAGATTAACTTTAGCCAAGTCTATAATTGGTGGGTATACTGTTCCTTCCGGTGTAGAAGTAGGTGTTACTTGTTATGCCATGCATCACAATCCTCAATATTTTCCCAGTCCTGACAGTTATCGACCAGAAAGATGGCTTAATGATCATCATGAGGCAGAGATTGCTCGTTCTGCCTTTGCTCCATTTTCTGTTGGATCTCGTGGGTGTATTGGTAGAGGATTGGCTTATATTGAATTGGAAATGGCAGTTGCTCGAACTGTTTATATGTATGATTTTGAGACTGTCACTGATGGAGAGTATGGATCTGGTAAATATGGAATTGGATATTCGTCGTTATTGCAACTTCCACAAGGAGATGAAACACTTCGAGAGGGAGAAACTGAAACTGATTTCAGAATTTGGGATCATTTTACATGTTTTAAGGAGGGTCCTTTGGTAAGATTTCATTTAGCAAATAATGATGAATAGGTGGAGAGATATTTATTAAGGTATTTATCATAAAATAAATTAAAATATATTGTCATTACTCGTAAGGAGGGTCCTTTGGTAAGATTTCATTTAGCAAATAATGATGAATAGGTGGAGAGATATTTATTAAGGTATTCATCATAAAATAAATTAAAATATATTGTCATTACTCGTAATCATTATCTTGAAAGGTATACTTGACGAAGTTTAGTTAGCCTTTCCTTCCGTTGTTTATATGTTTTATCATCCTCGTCTACCCCTGGATTAAGTCTGGATGCCTTTATTTTTGTAGCATTAATAAGATTATATATCTCAATCCATTTCAAATTCCCTTCTTTATCTTTTTGAATATAAGGACAAAATATTTCATGTTCATCATTCAAATTTGTAGCCTCAGAATTCGTATCCCGAATAACAATTCTTCGAAAACACAAATCACATCCTAGAATCTGTGGTTTACAGTCCGCTGAAGAGAGTCGCTTCCATCCTAATAAGGCGACAATTAAACAGGTTTTATCAACATCATATATCTCTAAAAATGAAGTTGACGACTTAAATTCACTCTCAATTTCAAATTCATCTAACTTTGGTTCATATTCAAGGTTGCAATTTTTCAAAAAGTCCTTAATTACAATCAAAGTATTATATCGTTCGGTGATTAATGGCTTTTGAATAGAGACAGCCGACGATAATTCGTAAATATCATCATTACACCATCTTTTTTTCCATGGACAAGATTCAATATGGTGAGTCACCAACATTTCCTTATATTTATCTCGAAGAATTGGCATAATATCTGGATTGTAGCCAAGTTGTATATTCAATAATTTGTGACAATAGATACATTGAATTGTATTCTTGGTATCAGATTTAATACAACTCCAACCTTGTTTGGAACATTGAACACTGTTTATGTCTTTAATATCAGGAGGAATATCCCAAGATTTGTATGTGAAGGTGGATAATCGTTTTAGAAAGCTCTCTCGTGACCAAGGAGTGTAAGAGGAAGGACTAGAAGGGGTTGAATTTTTTGGATTTTCGCTACTAACAGAAGACGCCCTTTTACGAAGCATGAATTCATAAGCAAGAGGCATTTTTTCTTTAATTGATTGTGAAGAGGAGGATCTGGGTAGAGATACTCTCTTAGGACTGGGGGTTAACGGAAGGTCATTTTTGACAGCTTTCAGGAATAAATCGAGGTTTCTTTTACTCGGAGAATCTAAGCTGGTAGCAACTTGGTCATTAGCTTTATTTGGTGAAGGTGTATAAGGAACACTTGAATCGGTCATTTTCAGGGGTGAAGCGACGAGAACTGGAGATGTTAAGTACCGACTGAAGCCTATTAACAATATTTATGGCGTTTATGAGAATAACTTTCTCTAATATAGCAATCTGTTTAATGCATTGTTGACATCCGGTCGGTACGATCACCTGACCCCGAGGGCCTGATATAGTGCTTTATAATAAGCACAGATAATCGAAAAATGTCTAACATATAAAACCATAATTAGATGAATGAGCTATATAAGAATGAAGTTGCATATAATGAAATTCTTTGTCTGTAGTAAGACAGTCTCTATGCAATGGCTTACAGTTACATAACTCCTCAGCAAATGAACGTATGAGACTGAAAAGCTTGTCCAAAAGAACAGCATTACATAAAAACAACTGCCTGTTCTTAGCCGCCTGTTATCAAACTTAAAACCTAACTTAACTAAAGTTGGAGTAACGATAGAGTTTAGTCAATCAGGCTGAGGGAGTCTGAATAGAGAAGTCATTAGAGGGAAGTCATTGAAGGACGAAAGCGAATATTGGTTGTGTATATGTATATAATATTGGTCATGTATCTCGTATATCATATTGTTTTTTACGGTCAAGATCATTTCCCGCATTGCCGAAAGTGCCACCCCTTTATCTCACTCTAATCCAATTCAATCATTTGTTCCATCATTTATTCCATTCCGCCTTGTTATTAACCTCATCTTGAATCTTCGCCCTGAAACCATAGTAACCGATAGTGTTATCGGACTTTGGACTCCGCCAATCGATAGGTATTTCGGTACCTAACTAATCGCTAGGAACATGTAGTTCTTGTACTACTGCAAGGCCTAGTCCCTAGACCGGGTCTTAGACCGGGTCTTAGACCCTTTAGACCCGGCTTTAGACTACCAGGCGCGCCGTCTCTTCTAATCCCCGTCAACCTAATCTCGAGCTTCCTCGGGTTTCTGTTTTACCGTACTTTTTAATCAGTTCAGGTTAGGTGTTTGACTATCATAACATACGGGTTAACTGCGCGCATATATATGCGCCACAGATAGACGTTCGAAACTTTCTATTCTTTTCTCTCTAACCAAACTGGATAATTTACATGATGTTTCAAAATCCAATATCAGTTTCTCTTAAAGATCTTACCTCTAATCAACTTAAGGATAGTCAATTGGTTGAAGCATTTGGGCCTAATTCCTTAGGAATAATCATAGTTACTGGCCTAGCAACCGAATATAAAGATCTACGGGCTCGGGTTTTACGGAATTCCGCTAAGTTAGCAAATTTACCACCTAAAACTCTTGCTAAAATAGAAGTTCCCGAAGCATTTTGGTTAGTTGGATGGTCTTGCGGAAAAGAAAAGTTGACAAATGGTCAACCAGATAATTACAAAGGATCATATTATGTGAATTGTGATTTTGATGGTGATAAGACTGATTTTACGTCAGAAGATTTAACTAATTATAAAGAATATACAAGCAAAAATGTTTGGCCTAGTGATGAAGATATTCCTCGATTTGAACAGGACCTTAAAGATCTTCTAACGCTAATGATCGACGTTGCCTCGAAAGTAGCAAGAAATTGTGATCGATATCTAGAAAATCATAAGAACGACTCTAATCATCACCCATCAGGGTATTTAGAAAACATTGTTAAAGCTTCTAACACCACTAAAGCTCGGTTACTTCATTATTATGCCCCCCCATCGAATACACCTGCAACTGATGACAGTTGGTGTGGGGAACACGTTGATCATTCTTGTATCACAGCTTTAACCAGTGAATATCTCATCCAAAATAGAGAGATCGAGAACGAAGTTGGCATTTCACAACCAGGATCAGGTTTATTCATTCGAGACCGTAAAGGTAACCCAATTAAGGTGGATATTCCTAAAGATGCATTAGCATTTCAAACCGGTAGTGCTCTTGAAGCAATTAGTGGAGGAATTTTTAGAGCTATACCTCACTATGTGAAAGCTCCTTCTTCCGTCGATATTTGTCGAAGTACTTTAGCAGTTTTCTGTCAACCCAGTTTGCATGATCAAGTTACGAAGGATCAAGATTTTGTTAGTTTTTCACGTGAAATTTTAACTAAAAATCACTGATATGTGCCACTGCCGGGCTCTATCCGTTCCCGACCCGGGCTACACAAGTTAGAATAAGTATCACTAGAGCGTATGGCCGGCTACCGGAAAGACAAACCGCTTAACATTAATGCTTGATCCCGCAATGACGTACGGCGGCCTCCTTACTACGATCGATTAACCACGTTGGTGGGGGGTGATGCAGACAAACTTATACCAAACCCAATCTAGCTTTAGACTTTAGCGCCATGTATGTAAAAGTAACTTTTAAAACCCTTTATGCATGAACCACAGGGGGATCGACGGATAGTGCAGGTACATGTAACTACGATCCATAGTTATAGGTATAAGTATAGCGATAATAGCGAATGGCTTACCAAACGTCATGGTAGGTGGCGATGAGGACTGAACTGATTACAATCTCCGAGTTGAGGGAACTGTAAAGGCGATCTAGCAATACAATATATTAAACTATATCTTGCGTTAAGTGGACAAAGAGCACATATGATTGAATTGGATTTAATATTACGCTGTATACCATGCTTAATTGATCTGTCTAAGATAGTTATTTTTGGAATGTCATATGTTGCTATTCCTTGTAACAGTTATCAGATGATATTATTATAAAATTTAAATAATATTAGCTACTAACCAGGATTTTCAAAATAATCTATAATATTATTTATATTTCATTTATTGATAGTAATTATAATAAATTTGATCGATCGAAGAAAGTCCGGGTAAAGTAGGTAGTGGTTACCGCTGCGGTTGTTGCTATTGCATAGCTGCTGTGGGCTGGTACCACTTCTACTGTTGAAGCGACATGAAAAATTGCTCTCTAGCACCGTTACCCCTGGAAACATCCGCCTGCTGTAAGGTGTGTCGCATAGATATGTTTATCAAATGAGGCAAGTTGTCTAGCTACGGTAAGAATTGTATAATTAAGAGGATGAAGTTAGAACTGATAAGGAGAGAAGACAGATAGAATACAAGACAGATAAGAATATTTATTATAATTATAAAATGGAGTAAATGATGGGGTTACATGCAGAAAAAGGGGTCGGGGGTTGAGATTCTTATCAGGGTTATAAAATAAATTTAGCAGACGGCCAGGAAGACCCTTGCGGAAAACCCTACAATACTAGTTACCGGCAGAAAAGTTGTTGCCGAATGCTAAGGCAGTTTCTAACCCTACCTTCATATGTTTCCAATGAGCAATGCAAAACGTTGCCAAGTAATACCCTTCTTCTACGAACACAAATTATCGGTTAGACTGATTTATTGGTAAGTCAAGTATCATCACCCCACTTGCCATTTAATGGAGGTTGTCTTAAACTATGGAGGGGTTCTAACGATGAAGAAATTGTATGCAGTAAAATTTTACAAACTTTATACCTTGTTACATTACTTGATATTTATTTTTTTCTTATGATCTTAGGTTTATTTGTTTATCTCGCTACCATGTATTAATATCTGCTATTACCTTTAAAGTATAGATTATGAACATATTATATGAGCGGTTGTTTGATATCTGACGGAGATGCACTCTCAACGGCTAAAAAGTGACCGAAAAATGGTTAGAGGGCTCGATGTAAGAGCGTATTGCGCGAGGCAGGGCTCGACTAAACAAACGCATCTATATTTGGTAAGTAGAATAAGAGCAATACGAGTACGGCAAAGCTGATAGAGATTCTGGAAGATTGCCATATTTACATTGAGATTGGGATAGACGGAAGGAAGTTGAATGTGTAAGATGAGGTTGGAGCAAGAGCGAGATAACTACAATATTCTAGGCAAAACTGGACTTCCTTACCCTGATACCCTCGAAAAATTGATCAGATAACCAATTGATAAGTGAGATAAAAGACTAGGGGTGAAGTTAATGACGGAGATAGAACGATTGATACAGTTAATAGAAACAACAGCTAGTCATTTATCTTTCAATCTACCTATCTATTTTCTTATCTGATCCTTCTATTCCTCTCTCGCCCCAGTACCCCCTCCACCCCCTCCACCCTTCACCCTCACCCTCACCCCCACCAGTTGCCCACCTCCCTGATCGTCGGGCAGAAATGAAAATTTATTCTTTAGGTAATTTTTCTATAAAATATTAAATAGAATGAATTAGGTTGTTGCCCAATCAACCCAGCTAGTTAAGAAAAGGAATTGTGATTGTGTGATTGTCTGATGTTGTTTTTGGTACCACAACTCCCACCCAGTATTTGGTTATATCAGAAGCTGCTACCACTATCACTACCACTACCATTACCACCGCTACGGCCGCTACTACTCCCATATCCCTCTCAAACCCTATCTACGCTCTCCCCTCCACTCCTCCCGCTACCTTAAACTCCTCCCACTACCCTACCATCCTCCTATCTGCACCCTGCAAAGCGTGCAACGCTTAATAATAATCCCACGATAATATTCTCTAAATCTATTGCTTTTTATTTTTTGCTTTTGATTAAAAATAAAAAAAAACCTACATGAGCGGAAAAAACAAATCAAAAAAATCCTTGTACTGTACTGCGCTGCACTATAACTGTAATCAGCCAGAATACGTCGTAGGCTGTAGGCTGTATAGGCTGTAGGCTGTAGGTAGGCCGTAGGCACAGGCACCGTAGTCACCATAGTCACCGTAGACTCTGATGGTTGGACACAATTCATCATCATATTCGGTCGCCTGCTATTATATATATACTGATAATCCGGTATTAATTAAGCATTTTAGTTTATTCTATTTTATCAACTTTTTTAAGTTCGAGGTTGAAAATAGGTTTTATAAGTGGGAGCGTAGCGTGTGATTGGAGAAGTAGAGGTATATTAGAACTGGATTCTAGAAGGTATAACTGGATTCTTGTTGATAGAAAAGTGTTTGTATTATATTTTATCATCATTTGCATTTTATCTTTTTATCAGTTTATTCTATCGGACGTTCAAGCCAAGCAAATTTGTTGAGTTCTTCATCTTTGTAATCAGCCGAATATTAACTATTATTGGTTAGTTCGTAAAATACCTATCAAAGACCCTGCCTCTCTTTGCGGTTAGAAATTTCGCTCAAACATTGATATATAACTGGACATTGAAGTTCTGATTTCATTCTTCAAAAAAAAAATATTTTTATTTTCTTTTAACTAAGTTTTTCTGCAAACCAGTCAAAAATAAAGTTGAGGCTGGTATTAAAAATTGCATCTAGACTCGATCCACTTTGAGTCTTGTCTATTACCCATTTTTGTCTCATTATTTATAGCCAAAACAAAAAGTCAAGACATTCTTAGCTGTCTTTTGCAAGTTCATAATTGCATTCTTTCATTAAGCTGGTAAAAATCATTCTATTCTCTTCTCATTCATTTCATTCATATTTGCATCAAAATTATTCAAAATGACCGCTCATTATCAGTAAGTATATCTGGATATTATCTCATTTCGTCTTACTAACTTTAGATATCCTATTCAAAATCAAATGGAATCTTTTGCTCCACCTCCCCCTCCCCCATCTGCCCCTCCATCCTCTGCCCCTATCACTCCCCCTCAAAAAAAACGTAGAGGTAGACCCGCAAAAAGACTCCCATTCTGTACAGAAATGTTTTATTCTACTCCAAGTGTTCCTACTCATAGTTCTGTTCCCATTTCTCCCGAAGAATCGTTCAATTCTTTCCATTCTCATCCAGCAATGAATGTGCAGGCACATTCAGCCACTCCTTTGCTGTCTCCCCCCGAACCATCTCCTGTTAATAGATCCAATAGTTATCCAACTCTTAATAACCATCAACAAAATCTATCAATTTCTTCAATTTCTTCTCTAACATCACTTGCATCTTCTTCAGCTGGTACTGTTGAAATACCTGTTAGTGCTTTTGAATTAGGTCCTGGTCTTGCTCCTTTAAATACCAGTCAAAATACAATGACTGCTGGTCCAGCCATTGCCTCTAATTCCCCATATGGTGGGTATTATGGACATCAACTTATGGTTGAAAGAAGTAATCATTCTGATACTTATCAACAAAATATCTTCTTACAACCTGGTATTGAACCAGTTCAAGAACAATACCATTTGCAATATAATCAATTGAAGCATGATCATGACGAAGAATCTTTATTGCCACTTCGTCAAGGATTTTATTCTTCTCAAAATAGTTCTCTTCGAACCTTGCAAGCATCGGCTACTTTTCAGCCTACAAGTATTACTGTTTCATCTTCAACTTCTCCATTGATTCATCCTATTCCTGTTCTTGCTGCTCCACAACATCACGATGATTATTTCGATTTAACTCTCAGTGGTAATGCAAGTGGAACTGTTTCTGGAGCTGTTAGTCCTAATAGTATGCCTCCTTGTACCTCTTTTTCTTCTCAATCTTCAGTTGTTACTTCACCAATACTTTCTGAAACAACAACCACTTTGAATAATAGAAAACAGCAAACACTCCTAGAGAGAAGGAGAAGTTCTCCTCATCGTTCCTCAACAAATCTTCGTCGTTTACAACTATCTCGCAAAAATTCTCTCTCTGCTGGTTCTAGTCGATTGCCATCTGGTCTTATGTCCGCTCCTCCTTCAGCTAACCCTTATAATAAACGTAGAATAAGTCTAAGTATTCAGCATGGGCAAGCTGTTGTAGCTCATGAAGACACCGAAGATGATTTGATCCCTCCTCAAATGACTAGGCATGTCTCTTATGATGTTAGAGATCTTGCTAGAGGTATTGATTCAGCCTTTTCATCATTTGGTATAAATTCGTCTTCCTCATCCTCTTCTTCACCTTACTCTGCTTCTGGTGCTGGTTTTCCTATGGCTCCGACTTCAACTACCACTTCTTTGACAACTCCGGAAGACTATCTCTATCAACCAGATGATGAAATAACCCTCTTCCCACAATATAGTCCTAAACCAATAACCAGCCCGTCACTTATACCCGAAAATGTAAGCAACGACAATCATGAAGAAGATTATGAACAAGATCCAGAGGATGCTTCTTATCTTGGACAAAAAGATGACGCTCGTGATGCTCTTCGAAGGGCCCTTGCTCAACGTTCTGCAAACATCTCTTCTAAAACTGACCTCACTATTACCACTAATATTAGCGTTGCTGATGACTCTGACAGTGACGGCAATCAAAATCAGAATCATCAACAGTTCTATTATCCAATATCAGCTTAAGCATTCTCTTTTCTAATCAATATAATGCATTTTCTTTCTCTTAGAGGTATATAATGAACGATTTTAATAACTTGTTTCCTTCGGTTGTTTCTGCCTCCGGCGGCCGGGCTCTGCCCGGACCCGTTGTTCCCGCCCCGCGGGAGTGTCAGTCGTCCTTTAAGCTTAGCCGTTACAACATTCAGGGGGTCACATATCATGCATCTCGATATGCATGTTCTATTCCGATGTCACGTGAACTCTCCAACAAATATTATTTCCCCACACAGTCCGTAGTCGAAAAATTCGCTGTCTTGCTAATACTTCTGTCTTCCATTCAACCCAAATCCAAACAATTTCCCACTTAATTTTAGATTTGATTTCTCACCTCGACATTCCGTTTACAGCCCTTCCCTTAACCCCCCGTGCAAACCGTCAGAATAATTTCACTAGCCCTGTGTCTCGCTTGCGCGCGCTTGTAGCCCTGCACCCCTTTTTTAAATTACCTTAACTAAATTAAGTAGTTACTTCGTCCCTTTTCACTAAACGCTTTAAGGGGGAAGAAAGCGAAATTTCAACCTTCGAGAGTAAATCAACTCCGAACTTTAAACCATAATCAAATCTTAAGACGGCAAATTAATTCGTTCTTTCCTGTTTTTTCTTTTCTTCCTTTCCTTGTCTTTCCTTCTCACAATAACTTTTTTATTTATACGCGAGATCTTGATATTAATATACGATATCGCTGAAAATAGAACTATCCAGTTATTATTAATTGATCGCTTCTTTATGCTTCTGCTTCTTACATCGAAATACTGTTTTTTTGATTGATTTGAAATTGATAGCTGTTCATTTTTTCTCTACTTTTTATTCGGCTAAGCCAATGTATGGTGGCACTTATCTAACCAGTATGCCTGCTTCGTCACATACTGATCATGGCGTTAATGATGATAGTTTTAGACCTTGGAGAAGAAGTCTGTCTGGGACTAATACAATGAATCAAAGTGGCGCTGGTGGTCGTAGAGATTCATCTCCGAATAAGCATTCTCCTTTACCAATTTCAAGTGCGGATTTAGATCCAACGAATAATACCGGCAGCTTAAATTATTCTCATGCTGGAGGACAACTCCCTTCAATATCAATATCACAATCTCCTTACTCTCATAATAGAGGTCTAAGTGTTAACAGCATCCCTTCAAGTCTACCTCCTCCCCCTCCTAGTACATCTGCTACATCTCCAACTATACCTATTTATAGAAAACACTCAAGAAAGAGAAGTTCCCAAGTATTAGTTCCTCCTATTCAAGTTAGCCGTCGTCGTTCTGTACGTCAGTCTTCCAGTTCAGAAATTTCACCGGAATCGGCTGGCCCTACTAGTGGAATTAGTAAAGGAGATAGTCTGAACATTACAGAAAAGCGTTCGTCATTTGTTGAATCAAAATCCGATAAAGATTATTCATCATCCGATGATGAGACCAGAAACAATGTACTTAAAAGCACTCCAGAAATGACTCAGGATGAATTCGAAAAGATACAGGATAAAGAAAATAAAGTGGTAGATGACGATGAAATCGATGAGGTCGATGAGGATGAAGACGAGAACGACGACCAAACTTACATTGATGGACTAGGACGTAGCCGTAAATCGGTAGTAACCCCCACAACATTAGCATCTGGTGCTACTCTCCTAATAGGAGCTCAGTTTTTTTCAAAAATACTTACGTTTACACTCAATCAAGCACTCTTACGTTTTGTAAGCCCAGATCTATTAGGCGTAAATGCCCAATTCGAATTATTCACAAATACCATATTATTCTTCTCAAGAGAAGCAGTTCGATTAGCAACTCAAAGACAAACTTTGGTAGGTAAATCTCAGGATGTATATCGATTTGAAGGAGGAGTCGCTCATGGAACTCATTCCGGAACTATTCAAGAAGTAATAAATATTGGGTTTGTTCCATTATTCGTGGGGATTCCTCTCGCTGCAATAATTTCATTTATTTATTACTATACCTGGGCAGGCTCTCTTGACCAGGATTATATAGGAACTGCGATTATTATTCTCGCAATCTCATCGATAATTGAACTTGCTTGCGAACCAAGCTTTCTTCTTTCACAATTATCATTGGACTTTAAGACTAGAGCATCTATTGAATCGGCAGCTATTACAAGTAGATGCTTGGTGACCTTCATCTTTGTATTAATATCTCGAAGAACTTGGGGTCCAACAATTGTTCTGTTTGCTTTTGGCCAACTAGCTTATAGTACAGTAAATTCTGGATTATATTTTCTTAATGGGTTAAAGACGAGTAGACATCAACAGTATCAGTTGTTATATTTGCAAGGTATTTGGAAGGAGACTGGTACAAATCAAGAAAAGATATACTTCAATCCTGATACCAAGACATTAGCGGTCGGCATGTGGTTACAAACGATTTTCAAGCATTTATTGACAGAAGGAGATAAGTTGCTTGTTTCCTTAGTTTTGCCAATTACTGAACAAGGTGTATATGCACTTGTTGCAAACTACGGTTCTTTGATTGCTAGACTCGGGTTTTTACCAGTCGAAGAAGCGTTAAGGAGCTTTTTTTCAAAGTTGCTGGCAACTAGTGATGTCAATGAGGGGAGTGTTGGTAATAATGATATCGTTGAAGCATCAAATTCCCCAAGTTTGAGAAAATTCACCCCTCCATCTACTTCCCCCCAACTTGTTGATAAAAACGAAAAGACAAATTCCAAAATCAAACCATCTGATTTGACTTTATCCGTTATAATCTTATCAACTATTTTGCGATTCTATACCTATTTGGATATAATTGTATGCATATTTGGCCCGCTGGCTGCTCCTTATATCTTAAGCATACTTGTGTCGTCTGCTTGGTTATCAACTGATGCGCCTAAAGTGTTGGCCACATATGCTTGTTATATTCCTTTTTTGGCTATAAATGGATGTCTTGAAGCGTTTGTTCAATCTGTGGCTACTGTTGAAGATCTTAAAGATCAAGGTAGAGTTATGGTTATTTTTTCCGTATCATTTGCAATTGCTGGTTATGTTTTTATGGTATTGATGGACTTAGGGGCCCAAGGATTGATTTTCGCAAATATGCTTAATATGACCCTTCGAATTGGTTGGTGTACAAGATTTATATCAGTATTTTATTCTTCCAATCCGTTGCCAAAAGATGCTAATAACGGCTCATTTTTGTCAACTAATTGGACTTGGCTTCAGTTAGCTATACCTCATAAAGTTGTATTAGCGGCTAGTGTGGTAGCAGCTGGAGTTGCTTGGAGATTAGGAACAATCAATTCATATCAAGATCTTATAAAGCAGGGAGGGATTGGTATGTGTTTAGTGGGTGTGATATTATTCTACGAGCGTGATCTCATATTACAGTCAATGAATAAACTTAAAAAGAAGCCAATTCATAAATCATAGAGAGCTATATAACTATTACAAACTGCATTCACAACGTACCTAAAAGTTGCAATCGTATTAAATAAATAAATAAATAATAAATAAAACATAATAAATATATCTAAATATCACTTCTGCAGGTAGGACAACAGCAACTTCGTTGTAGCCATTGAAACAAACATCCATAATGAACAATATGTCCACATTTAATCTTAATTGGTACTAAATCTTGATTATCAGATGACCTCTCTTGAACCATCATAACCTCTCGACAGATAACACAATCTAATGAATGTTGAAGGTCTTTTCTATTAGCAGGTTTAAATGCAGATATGTCATATTGACCTAATAGATGTTTATGCCAGATCAGTGCTCGTGCCTTTTGAATGGATAATCTTAAAGTGAGATATGCTTCCCGGAATATATGTAAAGGAAGGCAATAATGACTTAACATCACCATTGAGAAGGACATATAAATAAAAAGTTTAAGGACATCGGAAAGAATATTTGCTAATGACAGATAAATATGATTTGAATCACGAGTAGAACTATCGATACCATCATCCATAAAATATAATTGCCCAGTGGTCGCTAATAAGCTAGCATACATTATTGATAACTCAACAGCAAAAATTGTAGTTGACATTTTCAAAATTCCATCATTAGCAGTTCTGAATAATTCCTTATAATAATGCTGTAGCCAGACAATATCATTAACGTGGAGAATTAACACAATCACCCATAATTTTATCAATCGTTTAGATGAGCTCATGCCCCTTTGATCATGGTGACTTTGATCAATTACCCTTGAGGCCGCTAGTGAATGAAACCATTTTAAAAGAATATACAATCCTGCTGTACATAACAATTGAGTTGATAATCGTTCACGAACAATTAAAAAAGCTACTCCAAATTCAACCACAGTATACCATGTTTGTCCCATTAATCGTTCCACCTCTTCAATCCGTAATGGGCCGAATAATATTGTTTGGAGAATTTTAGCCACAATAATTACCGCAACAAGACTTGAGTTATACTCCTCAGGAGTTTGAAATAATTTCAAATTAAGTACATCTCCGCTTACTCTAAAATTATTAATCAAAGAACTCAAAAGCCCATTATTTGGAGCTAGGGTAAACAGCTTTGTTGGGTCTACCATTATACGATTGGTAGGAATATTCTTGGTGGTAATTGACACCCATAAAGAACCGATTGAACCGGTCCAAAAAGCACGTAGAATCGAGAAACCGAACACTGTGCTGCCAGCAAGAGCTAGCCTATTCATGGGATTAGGTAATACGAGTTGTTGTTAATTAATCTGCCACTCTTCATATGTAAGAGAGTGTTTTGTTGGAGAAATAGGGGTAGGAGGCAATGCAGTGAAAATATGATTTTGACTGACGATATACAAATTAGTGGGGGCTATTTTCACGCTAGTGTTCAATCCACGTAATGAGATATTTACTTCGTTGATATCTTCCAATTATCGACTACACTATTTAGCTATTTCAATAACATATAGAATGTATTTAAAAATTAAACGACAACGATAGATGGGAGATAGTAGTTTCTTGGCGCGCGCCACTAACTCCTAACTGTAGAAAGCCTTAAGATGATCATTTTTTCACAAATTACTGCCCTAACCCAATGTTGTGTTCGCGATTTTAATTTAGGCTAATTCTCACGTGAGATATTTGTTTAATGACAATAATTTGGCCAGTTCAAAGTTGAAGGAAACTAGTGACAATTTGATGATTGGTGAAAAAAAATGTTTGAAAAAAATGCTTGGAAAAAAAAAGCCTGTTGAAAATACTTGCTATTGCAATAAATCGCATGATCGAAATTATACCCTGGGTGCTGCATAAGTTATGTTTTTAGCTGGGACAAGACAGATAGAGCCAAACGAATTCTGCAACTTGCTTATTTGCTTAAGATCATTATAATTATATTTATCAGTACTATTGAATCGCTTGATATATTATGTTCTATTTTATTACTCTATCGGCTAAGTCATTCAGTCCTGCTATGGTGGTCCAAACGCTAACCATAACCCGTACCACGCCCATACAATAATGATATATAAACCTTGCATAAGGTTACTGATCTTTTCCCATTATCTTAGTCGATCTTGCATCGCTTGTCATTTAACAATACAGTCCAAATAAACCACTACTGCTTATCATTAAAAAAAACAGACAAAATTTTACTTTCAACTCCAGAACCTTCTGATTACAGGCCATGCCTTCTCTTTCGCAAGTATGGCTTCAGCTGTTGGGACCCGGGCACCCGATAGCCAAATAACTCGCTTTCGCTCAAAACACAACGATCTAGCACAGCTACTTCCATTACAAACATGTTCACTTTCTCTTTAAACTACTCAGGCTGATTATAACGAAGATGATAAGTATTTGCTCATAAAATCTAAATTTATGAAGGCCATTCTCACAAATATATTTATTATATCTTATACATATAACCTCAAAAGCTTTTCACCACTCTTAGTTCCATCAAAAGAGCATTAGAAATAGAATCCATAAAAGGAATATTGTAAAATGCTCACTATGAGCATAAATTTCAACATCGTGTCACTTCCCAGTGGCCCCTGCATCGATAACGCTGCGTGCGGCTTGACATTTTTTCATCACCAGCCATGCTCACCGCGCCAACTCCCATTGTAAGTGAACAAACCATCACGTTTTTAACTGTCTGGATATAAATTAGAAAAAGGTTTTCATTAGCAAATAGACAGTTTACTTTAGGAGCTATAGAGGAAAGTTTGCGTTATAGAATTTATTGCAAATAGATAAGACGTGAAACAATTGAGTTCATTGTGGCAAGCTAGGTAACGAACGGCACAGCAAACGGAAGATTTTACTGATCTGCTTTTAGCAATTTTTTCAAATATAACCGTCACATCTAATATGAATCAGTAAGCTTTTTTCTGCAATGTCATTATCGTCAGCATTGATGTCCTCTACACAGCTGTTACGACAGCAATATCTGTGTGTAGGATTGGGGAGCAAGCGAGAAATATTATGGAAGATGAAGGATGTGTTACGAATGGGATTAGACCAGAGGAGGTGGGTAACGACCAAGAGGTTGATGGTTCCCGCAGTTAGGCAATTACGTCCCATTGATGGCAGTAGATGGTCAGATGGTATTACATTGTCCACAGGAAGTTGCAGTGTGAGACGAAATGTTTTTAATCCTAGTCTAAGTCAGTTTGGTGGTGTTGGAAGTTTACAAAGAGGATTTCACAGATCTTCGTATCTAGGGAAAGATGTGAAAAGGCCATCTGACACAACAAAAGAAGTACCAGAGACAGAATCCGCAGAAAATCGAGCGAAGCTCGAACAAACGGGTCCGGGCAGCGCCCGGCCGCCGGAGGGACAGCCGGGGAAGCAGTGGTCCCTGACGAATCATCCGACAAAGGAAGAGTTGCTAGCGGCAGCATCAGGATTATTTGATCGAGTTCGTATAAGGTTTAAATGGACATTACTTCGTCAGGTTCGACCGTTTAATACTGATGATATTAGTGCGTTTTTTTCATGGATTCTTGTGGGAAATATTCTATGGATTTTATTAGGAACTACCACATTTTTTTCATTGATTTTGTTAACTATGAATACCGTTAGTGCGCAGGATTATTTCGCTAGATGGGTTGGTAACGTAATTACTAAAGAGACGGGATTGACGGTTGTATTTGAGAACGCAATTGTCCCTCACTGGGAGGACGGAGTTATATCATTTAGAAAGGTGTTTGTTTCTAGAAGACCAGGTCAGATTTCAGCAAAGAGTGGTCATAAAAGGGTTCAAAAAGGGTCACAAGCAGTTGCAGCAGCAGCTGCAAAAGCTAATCAAGAGGCGGCAAGTGGGGAAATGGTTGATGAAGTAGATCCAATTGACGACGGTAATTATACTCAATTTGACCTTACAATTGATACTGTTTCAGTGACGTTGTCTTTACGTAGATGGATTGATGGTAAGGGAATTTTAAAGGATGTTGAAGTAAAGGGATTAAGAGGAGTTGTTGATAGAAGACATGTTCGATGGGATGCAAATATGGACCCGAAAAGTTACAAAAATAAATATAAAAAGGGCGATTTTGAATTGGAAAGCTTTAAAATGGAGGATGCTTTGGTGACGCTTTATGAACCCGGAAAAGTGCCTCCATTTGAAGTTAGTATATTTAATTGTGACTTACCTCAGCTACGCAAGCATTGGTTGTTCTATGATATCTTGTCGGCAAATAACATGTCTGGTTCGTATGACAACTCATTATTCACTATTCATCCCCGTCAAATGAGAGCTTACACAGAAGATGAGAAAGGAAGCGGAAGTCCATGGAAGAAGATTAATCGATTAAGAATTGATAATGTGAACATCAAACACCTTAATCGTGGTATAAACGGCCCATTTGGTTGGATTGAAAGCGGTACTGTTGATATGTTGGCCGATTTTATGCTTCCAACTGATGCCGAACAATTCAAACTATCGGAGGTGTTCCAGGATATTGTTGAGAGGTGGGAAGCAAATGTTAATTCTCGTAACCCAACCGTTGGTTCTGAAATTGTCACTTCAGTTGAAGAAAAATCTCGCGAACGACAATTCCATAAATATGTGATGATTGACTTACGAGTTCAATTGAACAATACTCGAGCAGTTGTCCCAATGTTCACATCCGACTTGACCTACATAAACAATGCCCTTATCCATCCTATTGTTGGATATATTAATTCTAGAGATACCTATATTCCAGTCAATTGTCGTATTGTCAAGAAATTAGGTGATTTTGAAGGAAGTTGGACTATTTACGATTCGGAATTGATGGATGACGTATCCGCCGAAGTTTATGAAGCGTTTGTCAAAAATATTGCTGATGACGAAGCACGAGCAAGGAGGATGCGTAAAGTGGGTTTCTGGTCATTACAGTTTGCAACTCAACTTCTACTTCTGGGACTAGGTGTTATAGCTTAGGTTAAAGTATGCAATCAGAAATTGCTGCTTTGTTTTACATATCAGAAACTATTAACTTCTGATTTATCTATTTATTATCATTACTGTACATATTTTTTAACGATACGATTTTAAATGCATTAAAATAAAATATAAAATAAATATCCCGCTGCCTGTGACGGGTGAGTGTCCGAGCGTGTCTTCACTATATCTGTAGCGTGGCCACTTATTTGCTAATCTCTCCTCGACGACCGTTGCCGACTAGAGCTGTAATCATCCCGTATTCGTTCTCGATCTTCTCGTGATGATCTATGACCCCTTCTTCTATCATCATCATGTGTGGACCTACCTTCCTCTTTATACCTCGAAGATCTATAACTACTACCGGAATTCCATTCATCGCGAGAAGACCCTGTTCTAGATGATCTATCTCGATTGCTGTCCCTTGACATGTCTCTTCTCTTCGAACGCCGACTATACCTGTCAGAATCGCGTTCATGATTTCCTGACTTTGTCTCCTCTTGTTTTACAGTAGAAGATCTCTTTTCTGATGCTCTCTTTATTTCGTTCTCTTCATCATCTTCTTCAATTTTTTCTCCTGTTGCTTTATTTATCTTCACCAATGGAATGTATGTCTTTTCGATTTTGGCAGATTTTTTCGTTGAACCTACCCCCCAGGACCCTAATTCGTCAACTCCATTGGGAACTGGCTTGGCACCAAGACCTAAAAAAGCAGGTCGTTTCGTCATCGATTCAGTCGAAGACTCTTCTTCATATTCGCCCTTCCAACCCATTCCACGCAACAAAGCAGCACCAAATTCTTCAACGGGAACTCGTTCATAGGCAGCAAGATCTGGAGCATCGGGACGAGATGATATGTCCTGATGATACACTTCTTCCTCAGTAAGAACTGGTTCAGGAAGATCATCATCGTCATCATAGTCATTAATGGATTTTGATATAGGGATCTGTAGAGCTGATTTGCCATTCAGTGATCCTTCTGATTTGTCGTTATTTTCTTCAACTTCACTATTCGATTTCTTAACTGGGAAATTCAACCCGTAATGAATCTTCGGTTCTGATTTAGCATCATTTGGTAAACTAACACCCTGACGTTTATATGCTTCTTCTCGCCAATTTTTATTAGCAACAGGAGCAATAACCAATTCACTTTTCGTGATCGCTTTATCCCTTGTGGCTCCTTTTATCGATACACCACTTTCATCAACTGAATCAATGATTTGTTTACGGTGATTGCTCTCATCCTCAGATCCTGAATCTTCACCACCTAATCCCAATCCAATCCGCCTGGTCTGAGATTTTAGAGCAACTTTAGAAGATTGACTACTATTACCTTTCAGAGTAAACCTTTTCATGTTAAAGTCCTTCTATGGCGAGTCTGATTAGAGTCGAAGATAAAATGTGTGTACGCCATGGTTTCTCAGGGGGCAAGAAACTTCCAGCCGTACACGTCTTTAATATACCCTAACCACCATCTCCACACCCAATTGACATTTCGGATGTACATCGACTATTTGACTTTATCAAGTTTCTAATTATTTGTTTCTTTTATATTTTTGAATTGGACGACTACATTAACTACAATACAGAAAAGATAATTAATTTCATCTTCCAATACTCATTCTAATTTTTTTGGTATGCTAAGGCCAGTTATTATAGGTCTGGTTTTTCGACAAACTTGTAGGTTTGGAGCTACACAATCAATCACGAGAGGACCTATACGATTGGGACTATGTCAATATAACTTGGGGCATATTCGATGGAATGGTTCTAATTCCAAGGTCGACAATGCGTCAGAACCATCCACATCTTCTAAGTCTACTTCCACCTCCAATGCATCCAAATCCGAATTCGAATCCGAATCCCCTAAATTAAAAACAATCAAAAATTTGCCCTCGGAAAAAGAAGCAAAGAGATCTGATTTTGCTAAATGGGTGGGAAATAAAATGGATTCTTTACAAGCAACAATGTTTGCAGCTGGTAGAACATTAAACGACGTCACTGGTTATAGTGCTATAGAATCATTAAAACAATCAATAGAAGATCAACATGAAATCTTAAGAAATTGTCGAGTGCAGCTACGAAAAGCAAAGGAAAAGTATGCTGCTGCCGTAGATCAAAGATCTGATTCACAACGAGAAGTAAATGAATTATTGCAACGCAAACATCAATGGTCTGGTGAAGATCTACAAAGGTTCACTGATTTATATCGTAGTGATCATGAAAATGAACACCGGGTATCATCTGCTGCTCTTGAAGCAGATGAAGCAGAAAGATTACTGGAAGAATGTCAACAGGAATTGACAAGATTGATCAGTGCCAGATATAGAGAAGAACAAGTTTGGAGTGATAAAATTAGAAGAGCGAGTACTTGGGGTACTTGGGGTTTAATGGGATTTAATGTAATATTATTTCTGTTAGTTCAGTTAGGGTTAGAACCATGGAAGAGACGTCGATTAGTTGGATCATTTGAAGAAAAGGTTCATACTGCATTAGAGAGGACGACTGAATTACAGGAAGAAAGATTGAGAAGTTTGGCAGAACTGGTAAATACTAGTAAAGAAGAGAAGGTTGAGAGTCATGCTGAACCGAGCGATGTTGCACCCAATCCTTTGAATTGGAGTAACTTTTATAGCCGAATTCTAGCCGGATTCAACGAATCTCAAAATATCCCAATTAACAGAGTAGAGTTTCTATCAACAGCCGGAATTGGAGCTGTCATTGGAGTTATTGGTACACTTACAGTATTAGCATTTAAATAGGTATTCATTGTATATAGTCCGTATGTAGAATAGAGCTGGTGGGATAATTATTTATCTGTTAACTAGATGGGATCTTCACTGCAGATCAGATAGATAAGATAAGAATTTTTGCATAAAAATATAATTCCCTAAAAGGACGTATACGAGCAAATTGCATCATATCATATCTTACGCCGACACAATTCGAACCCTCAATATTGGTCAAAGCTTTTTCTAGTGGGTAATGTAATCTAGCTACCATGTCATTTCGCTGGCGAAGAGATATTCGTAGACCCAGTACTTTCGATTTCATAGAATTGAGTCGGACAAGGAAACAAGATACAAGGTGAGTAGACAATACAGTGATTATTGACTGTGATGTCATCTCATGCTAACATATTATAGAGGTTTGTGTTTATTGCAATCGCTAGTTTAGATTATCAAGTCACTAACGCAACCCAGCACAATATAGAACATTTGAAGGTGCATATATTCGGACTGCCATCGGTCAACTGTCATTCAGTAAGTATTTGATTTTTGTCTCGAGCTAGGCTTAGCCTAACGCCTCTCAGGTCTGGTTATCTTGAAACTTTTCAGTGAAGATTTTGTACCAGTTGGAATCATTTTCACTGTTTACAGTATTCTAGTGATAGTGATTGCTATTTTCCGACGCTCTCGTATCTCGGATATTTTCCTACGGAAACACACTTCAGAAAACGGCCGTGAAGATTACTATATTACGGGTGGAACGACAGTTCTAGCTCTGAGTATTCTGAATGTCTGTAGTTACACGGCCCTTCTTGTGGCATTGTTACGATGATGGCTCTTTTGCCTCCGGCGGCTGGGCTCTGCCCAGACCCGTAGCTCGCTCCGCTCGTCTGTGACCGTATATTCTCTCTGCGGAGCAGAGCAAGGGGTCTGGGCAGAGCCCAGCCGCCGGAGGCAGACTTTGGAAAACAGAAAGATATATTGCATTAACTGATACATGATTATTTATAGAAGTCAAACTTATCTACATCAGATCCAACCTTAACTTGACTACTATAAGCCTCATCGATATCTGATTGTAGAATAACATACCGGTTCTTACGAACAGCACGTAAACCAGCCTCCTGCATTATGGCAGCAATAACAGCGCCAGAAAGCGGGTCATTACGCACAATTAATGAATCCAAATCAACTTCAGGGGCAAGTGACATCTTTGATGCAATAGTAGTGAAAATAAGACGACGTTCACGTCTATCTCTAAGTGAGGGGAATTCAATCTTACGATCCAAACGTCCTGGTCTCATTAATGCTGGGTCTAAAGTGTCTGCTCTATTGGTAGCCATAATCACTTTGACATTGGAAGTTTGATCGAAACCATCCATTTGATTAAGTAATTCAAGCAGAATACGTTGGACTTCACGATCAGCACCAGTTTGTGCATCAAAACGTTTGGTAGCAATCGCATCAATTTCATCGATGAAAATGATCGAGGGAGAATTTTCTCTTGCTAATCGGAATACATCTCGGACCATACGAGGACCCTCACCAAGATATTTTTGTACAAATTCTGAACCAACAACTCGAATAAACGATGCGGTAGTACTGTTTGCTACAGCTTTAACTAACATGGTCTTACCAGTACCAGGGGGTCCATAAAGTAAAACACCTCTTGGAGGGTCGATACCAATTTGTTTATACAATTCAAATTGAGTTAATGGTAATTCAACTGCTTCACGGATCTCTTGTTTTTGCATATCAAGGCCACCTACATCAGCATATGTCACATCAGGTTTTTCATCGGCACCCAACATAGCAATAGAAGAATCAGCCTCTGGGGGTAAAATATCAACTAAGGCGTTGGAATGACGATGAAGAGCTACAGAAGATGAGGGTTTTAACAACTCTCTATCTAAGGTAGACAAAATCCGTACAGCATAATTGGATCCAGTGGTAGAAGAAACAATACCAGTATGTTGGTCAATAGCTTCTAGAAATTGACCAATTACAAGTGGTACTGATTGAATACGTTTAACTTCTTCTTGGGCACGAACAAGCTCACGTTTTAAATGACGTTGTTCGTCTTTAATATATTCTTCTTGAAGGCCCAGTAATTCATATTCTCGTTCCAATTTCTTTAACGTACGATAAAGGTCTTTATAAGCAGTTTGAGAGGAGGCTGAAGATTGAGGGGGTGTTGGGTCTTGACTGCCGCCATTACCAGTAGGCTTTAAAGAGTCGGATGACTTATAAGTGGAGGTGGCGATTCCTAATTCTTCCATGGTTGATAGTCTATCGATTGATTGTTTGATTTGTAGGCTAGATTCAGATGTCCGCGCCACACTATGACAATGGAATACTTCTCTATTGATAGTTACTTTCTACCTTTTTCTATACCAATTTATTCGTAGATCGACGAATTGAAGGAGAATATAATACGAGAGCTATTCACTTGATTGAGGATCAGCTGTTGTGTTGTCGTTTCACAAATAGCTTTCGATGATGTGTTGAGTGTGGTTGATTCACACTACCTTTTACGGCATGATATTTGTAAACTATGGACAACCAAATTTACCCCTACCCACACGCCCCAGAAAAAGTGGCTTAATATTGCGGCTTAAACTCAGGGACACAACCAGTTAATATTCACAGCAAACCGGCCAAGAAACAATATCATCAATTATTACATAGATATAAACGCTACTAATTATCTTCTCTGTTCATCTTGAGTATCATAAGAAGCGTCTATTGAGCCACAGAGAATTTTTACGATCCAAACTGCCGGAGTGAGGTCGACGCTGGTTAAAAGTTAGTTCCGTCCGCTATTTTCAGTCGTTAAATCTTTCCATCGTCTACTTACCCAAGTTTTGCCATTTCATCCTGTTCTACTTCAAAGTTACTAGTACAATCCACCATTCCTCCAACGACCGGATCAGTATCCAAAGCAGCAAGAAAATCACGTGCTTTTATGTCACTACCGACTTGTCCAAATTGTAATGCAAGTGCACCTGGACCATATCGAGTAGCCTGTAGAGTAGATTTAGCATCACTAATTGCACGCTGTAAAGTTCCATTAGCTTCTCCAGCTGGTTGACCATCTGTTATTGTAATAACTAGCACAGGCTTGTCTAGTGATCCAGTTCTTGCTGGCTGAATAACCAACGGTTCGAGAACTTTAGTACGTAAATTAGTACCAAGAGGTGTTAGACCGGAGAATTTGATATTTTGAATTAATTGAAGAACTTCTTGTTCACTACGAATTCCATTTCCTTGAATACTATTATTCATGAATCTAACTTGAACACCATCTGCATCGAAAAGTGACGCTGCAAATGCAGTACGTTGTAAGATCACCTTAAGATCATCGATACGTTCACCATTTTCTTCAAAGGCCATAGAGCCAGAGTCGTCGATAAACAAGACAATATCGTAAAGAGCAAGTCGAACCAAATCATTGGCAAGTTCAAGAGGAATGCTCCAGTGTTGAGCCATGGTTTGAGCTTGAGTTGATACAGTACTAGCTACTTGTTGAAGTCTCTGAGGAGGGTAGAAAGATTCAAGATGGTTTTCTCGAACTGCTACTTCGAGAAGTGAATAATAAGAACCGGCAGTGCCACCAGGGGCGGCGCCAGGAGCAGCGCCAGGGGCTTGTTGACCGTATCCTTGGGGTTGTTGACCGTATCCTTGGGGTTGTTGGCTATATCCCTGAGGTTGTTGACCGTATCCTTGAGGTTGCTGACCATATCCCTGAGGCTGTTGACCGTATCCCTGAGGTTGTTGTGGTTTTTGCTGTTGACCATACCCACCTGGAGCTGGTTGCTGTGGTCTTTGTTGTTGGCCATAGCCTCCCTGTTGTTGACCGTAACCACCACCAGGAGCTCCACCAGGGGATCCTCCATAGGCCGGTGGTTGACCATATCCACCCTGACTTGTAGGAGGTTGACCATATCCACCTTGTTGAGGATAACCAGGAGTACTGGCAGGAGGTTGACCATATCCACCTGGAGCAGATTGTTGTGGTCTTTGTTGTTGACCATATCCACCAGCAACAGGAGGTTGGCCATATCCAGGAGCTTGAGGACGTCCGGCTTGTGATTGTGGTTGACCATATGGATTAGGCATTGCTACACTTCCATATCCACCAGGAGCAGCACCACCAACAGGAGGACGAGGAACGTTATGAGCAGAAGCCGGTGCACCAGGCATTGGCATACTGGCAGCAGGAGCAGCAGCAGGAACACCACCAGGAGGAGCACCTCCGCCGGCAGCAGCAAGCTTATTAGCGAGACCCATTAATTAATTGAGATAAAGATTAAAAATAAATAAAAAATTGAGATATGAGATCTATCAATAAATTGAAATTTTGGAACCAATTTAAACCAATAGAACTTAAAAAAATCAATGGAACCATCGGGATGCAGGATCCCCACTCATTTATATATGTATATGTAATGTACTCCAAAACTGTTATGGAGTTGTGTTAATCCTGTTTTGGCATGTGATTTGCATGGTAGGGTTACACCTACTCTTAAGTCCACTTCCATTATACAAGATAATGATAATTGACATAGTTGATGACTTGGAATTAAGCGGAGAGAAAGAAAGAGAACAAGTTGTAAGTGTCGAATCAGAAACAATTGAACGTTTGTATTGGCGAGTCAGATTGGATGGTAAGACTTTTTCGTATTGTAAGCTCAGACAAGCGGTATGATTTGTCTAGTTTTTACAGCCCTTGCAAATCTACTTTACGTATTTTACGTGACTAACCCATCCCCCTGACTTGAGGTATGGTAGACAACGAAAAGTCGTTCTAACTTGGGTTGTAACACATGATTGCCAGGGCTGTGTATGTTGGGTGCTTTACCATGCAATTGTTTCATTTTAGTTTCGTACGTAAGACTGCATACACAACCTAAATATTAAAATTGGCTAAACGGGGAGATATGGATAAACTTTTTCAATTATGGGAATGAAAAATAATTATCTTTTAAATGGTCATTATGTTCAAGTCTGCAATTCTTGGGCGAGATAAATGGCAGTTCAATTGAGTGTTATTATCATATTATCATTACAGCAATACAGAAATACACGCATGGGATACGCAACCCCCAATTGGTGAGATAGATACTAGGGTTCAATTCCAGGCCAGTCATTCGGAAAGGTCGCTTTTATCCAACGATACTTCAATACTGCGCACAGAATACAATACTCTACAGGGAAGAACGATTAGGAACAAAAGTTGAGAAAATTAAATTATCAGGTAACTAAAATAAAGTTAAAGACCAATTTCACACAACATCGTATAGCTAAGAGCCAGGAATTGAGGCAATGGTCTTATTTAGTAGTAGTACATTTCATTATTCTAAGATTAATCAAAGAATTAGCCCCCCTATAAAAGTTACGACAAAATTCTAATTCTTGGCTTTATGTTAACTGCTGAAAATGTATCCCTTAGTCGTCTAACCTTCCTCTCTCTAACTCTAAATAACCACCGTACTTACGGTTGTCTATCAACTTAATCTAAAATCTAATCTCATCATGATCGACGGCGTCTATCGGTTATTATCATCAAAAATTCCCTTATAAGCATCTGCATATGCATTTAACACGCGTCAATGTCAAGCGAGTTCCAACCACCTATTATAGATTGTTGTTTGTGTCTGGATATACCTCCTTTGGCAAATATATTTACATATCACTATCACTTTCTGTGCAGAAAGAGCAATCCAATGGGAGTCAAGAAGCTCCATATGTTGAATTGCTGTTATTAGAATCCTCTTTTTTCATTTGATTTTGTTTCAGATTTGTGATTCTGTCGGATATTTTGGAGAGAAATGTCTGCTTCTGCGGTCACATCTTCAGATGAAGATTTAGTTGTCGATACGATAGATGGTAGTAGTTTGTCTGATGAAGTACAGATAGATAGCGTGAATAAAGGGGTGATGGAGGACGATGGTCAAGAACCCCTTGAGGGTGATGTTGTTGGCAACATAACTGAAAGTGCACCTGACGTTATAACTGACGCTGCAACAGATGCCACAAAAGATGCTAAAATTGAGGTTACATCTGAAATCGCAAATGAGTCTACAGCTGACGTTACAGCTGATGTTACTACCGATGCTGCTACTGATATTACAACGGAAGGTCAAGTTGCTAATGACCTCACCACCGATGTTACCACCAGTCAAAGCACATCTGTCATGCCTACTGAACCAACGCCACAATTAGCCATATCTACCCAACCATATCCCCCCACTAATACTCCAAAACTTTCCTCTTCTCCTTCATTCACTTCATCCCCTACACCTGCTTCTCCGACTGCTGCTACTGCAACTCCATGGAATTATCTTCGTAGAGCAGTTGCAAATGTTGAGTCCACTTTGGATAAGGTTTTGCAGGAATCAACTGAAGTTGGTGTTAATAAACCAACAACTCCTACCAACTCCACTTCCAATGCTAAATTGTCAATGCAGGAGCGTCTCGCGATGGCAGTAGGCAGGTCATCTTCTTCCACTCCACCTGCTCAAAGTGGATCCAGTAGACCTTCAAGTGAACGTAATTCAATAGATCGTTCAAGGAAAAGTGTTGAAAGTGTAAACAGTGTTGTTAGTACAGCAGCTACAACAATTGATGTGACAAGCTCCTCAAACGAGGAAACAACAACAATTAAAACTTTACAACCGAGAACAACTAATGTAGAGCAACCTTCACTAGATCTATGCATAAAATTATCCAAACAATTAGTAGATATGTTGACACTATTACATATTTCAGACGAAAAAGAAACTATAACTGAATCTGAAGATGATAAATCAGCTAAAACCGCTCTTGAAAAGTCAATTACCCTCCTAGCTAATGATATTGAAGTACAAAATCGTCACCTGCAAGAATTTAATACTTATCAACAAGAGAAATTAGAAGTTGCTGAATCAAAACTGATGTATCTTGCTAAATCTGAAGCTGATAGAGCTAAAAAGGCCAAATCTTCCTCTTCTGGTACTAATCGAACCATAGCAGAGAAGGAGGAATACATTGCCCTACTCCTCGAAGAAGGTCAAATGCTTTCCAAGCAAGAGTTGAAACATATGAATACAATCAAAAAGCTCCGCGCAAGAGATCGAGATTCTGATAAAACATTTGAAATGATTACCAGACGTGCTGAGAAAGCGGAAAAAGAATTGTCAGATACGAAATTGAAATTGAAAAAATCGATTGAAACTGAAAAGAGACAATCTGAAAACATCAAAGGGTATTCCAAACTAGAATTAGAAGTGCTAGCTCTACGAAAAGATAAGGAATTGCTGACCTCAAAAGTATCCCAACTAGAGGCGAATATCAATAAACTTAACATTCAGCATGATGCTAATGCTGCAAAAGCTAAAGAGGAGGCTTTGGATTCTGCAAATGCTAAGCTTGAAAAACTTCAAGTTCAATATGACGAAACTTATGACAAATTAACTTTGCAGATTGATAGAAAATCTGGAGAAATAGATGCATTAAAAGTACAGATTCAGAGGGAAGTTGAAAATTCTAGCAGAAAGGAATCTACTTTACGAGACGAAATCAAGAATCTTGAAGCCAGAGTTGAGCATTATCGGGCCCTAAGCGAAGATGCAAGTACTGATAGCTCCAAAGAGATTGTCCATATGAATCTCTTGAGACAAATTGAGACATTACAGTCTCAACATTCCGTTGCTAGTGAAAATTGGCATGAAATTGAAGCCAGCTTGCTGGGAAGAATTTCAACTTTTGAAAAGGAATTGGAAAAGTCAAAGAATGAAGAGAAATATCTTGTCAAGAGATTAAAAACTATTAGTGATAGTTTGAAACGTCAATCTGAAGAAACTGATGATGTACGAGAACAGTTAAGCGATTTAGAAGAATCGCTCGCTAAAACAAAGAAAGAGCTTCAGAAAGAAATAAATGAAAAGAAGGACCTTGAAGAGTCTAAAATTAGCTATGAACATTCTATGGAGGCTGAAAAAAGTGAATATAAAAATGAAATAGCCGAACTCAAAGAGAAACTCAAAACGGTTACTGAAGAGTTGGCCACTGCCATTGAGGTTAACAATTCGTCCATTCCTACTACTTCTGGATTGATGTCACCTACTCATAATCATTCATTTATTGACCCAATGAGCTCTCCAATGATACCTGGATATGCTGGAGGTGGTTTGAACAACGAAAAAAAGCGGTCTGTTAGCAATTCATTAGATGCTTTCCTTATTGGCGGCACTCAAGGCAATGGAATAACTTCCCCTTTGCCGTATTCCCCATCTCCAGATGTACAAATCCGTAGAGCATCTTCTTCGGCAAGGATATTCAGCGGACCCAATAACCGTTCTGAATCTATAGTTTCCAATGGGCTTGATTTACCGTCTATGGATGAAAATGATGATTTCTTTGATGATAGTGTTACGCAAGATGGAGGTTACACTAGTGGTGGCATTGACAATAACTCCTTGTATACTACTTCTGGTGGAGGCGGAGGAGGTGGTGTTTCATTACAACTAGTAGGAAAGATGAATATGACTATTCGAAGATTGGAGTCTGATCTTGCCAATTGTCGTCAAGATTTGACCAAGATTTCCAAGGCTAAAGATGATGCATACCAAGAAGTAATTCGATTAATGAAGGACAATGAAGAACTTAATATTTTGAAGGAAAATAACGTCAAGTTAGAGGCCAAAGTTCAAGAACATGAAGCTCGAGAACAGACAACTTTAGAAATGCTTGGTGAGAAATCCGAACTTGTCCAAGAATTACGAGCAGACGTGGAAGACTTGAAGACCATGTATCGACAACAGATTGAAGAGTTGGTCGATCAATTGCATAAAAAATAATTCCGTAATATAATCTAGCATTTATGACATAAACCAATGTAATCACGTCTGGGCTGGCCGGGTCAGTTCAGATTCGTATCAGATTCGTAGTATCTGAGTGATGGTAATTTATCGGCTAAGCAGAGCCAAGCGGATCATATCAAAATAAAATAAAAAGCATTTAAAATAGTCTAAAATTTTAATATATAAGGATTTGAAAGTAAAATCATAATCATCATGAATTAATGCCTCAAATTCGGTGTGCGTTTAATCATTTCCTTGCTTAATGGCTTCAGAAGTGTGTTCGACAATATCCTTAGCCTCCCATGGGTAAGCGATCCAGTAATCAGGAACAGTTCTGGCAGCCAAATAACGACCGGACTCAATCATCTCAGTAGGAAGTTGAGCACGCTTGGGTTTATCCTTGTTGTGAAGAACGAAAATAAAGAATCGAGTTATTTCATCAGTACGACCCAACTTCTCAGCTTGATCCTTGACATCCTTTTCGAGTTCAGAAAGAGCGTAATGTAAAGTGGTTCTAGTATCATCAACTTCATCAACAATTAAAACATTCTTACCAATAAGGTCAACGCTGTGCTTGGCCATGGCACCGAAATCGAGCCATTGGGTACGGACAACCTCAAGACCGGCAGTCTCAACAACAGTATCAGTTCCAAGATCCTCATAAAGAGATAAGCCAATAGCTTGAATAGGGATATTCTTGGAGTTCTCTTGTTTGAGGAAAGTTCTCAAAATACGAGCAGGGATGAAACCACCACCACCAATAGCAATCATCAAATGAGGGTTAAAATCTTTGATAACCTCAGCGGCCTCTTGACAGAGTTTATGCACATGATTATATGAGATAAAGACTTTTTCAACCATATTTTATGATTTATTTTTCAAAGGCTTATTTCACGTGAGTAGTTCGACGTTGATTCTGACGCTTGTTCCCCTGAATGTAAGTAGAAGAAGTTACTGTGTGAACCCTTGGATTAATTTATTTATTAAATTTTTTTTTTTGATGATTACACTATGCAGCCAAAAAGACCGATCGACGATCAGCTTCGTAAGTTAGGTTGGATTTTTCTTTCAGGGTAACACAATCCAGCCTTGCGATGAGATATGCATATCAATATCTCAGATCAATATACCGGCAAAGCATCTCCGTGTACCGACCAAGTAACTACCAGAGGTAAAAGGAGCCACAAACCCATGCAATATCTTTTATTAACTATACAAAGTATGTAGTAGATTTTTATAGTTTGATTTTAACGTCTAATACGTCCATTAGTTTTTTTTGATGAACTGGTGGTCTTGGAGACCAATTCTTCAATTTCTTCTTCATCATCTTCATCTGCAAAAGTCTCAACTGCTTCTAAATCACTATAACCTTCATCATCTTCACCCATGATAATATCTTCGTCGTAATCATCTTTTAAGTTACCATTTGCAAATGCAGATACATCATCAATATCTTCATCATCTTTATCATCTCCATCCTCATCATCTTCATCATCTTCAAAATCTTCTTCACCGTTCATGATATAAGGACGATCTTCAACATATTCTACAGCAGCCTCATCTTCTTCCTCATTATCATCTAGTTCAGCTTTTCTAGATTCAGCTAATAAATCACGTCTAATCTCCATTTGAGAGTTTAATAATTCCAATCTACCTTGAAGTGCTAATAAACGAGGTAATGTGGTAACTCGTTCAGATACAGTAGAATGTAATGATGAAAGAGTTTTAAGAAGATTAGGGAGGGTGACAAGGTAACCACCGTGAGAGATCATTACCCATTTGATCCAGATATTCAATTGTCCAGCACGAGAGGGAGAACGAGCAAGCTTTTCAGCAAGTCTTTCTAAAAAGGTAACAGCTAATGAAGAATCTAATCTTTGAACAGATACTTTAACCATAACTTCATCACGATTGACAAGACAAGATTCTAATAAAGCTCTGTCATTAGTTCTTAAAGCTTGATTAAGAATAACAGCAAACGAACCGGGAGTAGAGAATTCAGCCTTGGGGATGGACTTAGCAGAGGATTTGACGGATCCATTAAGTTTAGACCCAGTATTATTGGTATTGGTATTTAGTGCGTCTAATCTGTCAGCCAAAGTACCTTCATCATCTTCTTCTTCATCATCACTTTCAAGATTTTGAACATCTTTACCGCTTGTTACGATAGATTTGGCTTCATTGTAAGTAGTTGGTGCAGCTACATCAGCTCCATTGGCAGACTTATTACTAATATCATCAATACCAGGAACTCGTCTAGCCTTTGTAATCTCAATAAGTCCTGATAATGGTTTGCCAGTAGTTTCATCTTTCCAACGAATTTGTTCAAAGACAGGGATGCTGGCATTTTCAAGCCAATTAACGGTGACATAATCATCATGAAAGATGACTTGGTTAACTTTAACCAATTCTTTGGATGGAGAAGGTCGGCATATTTTGATTTGAATAGATGACTTTGTAGAACTAGTAAGAGATTTACCCCGACTACGTCTAGAATTAGAATTAGATGTAGTACCATTGGAGACTTGTAATGGACTGATAAAAATTTCGATCAATCCATCATCAGTAACCACTGCCAAGGCACTGTCATCTTCATTTAAGACAATTGATTCAACATCAGATTGAGAAATGAAAATTCCACTAGGCTTACCCTGGGCAATTGAAAATAAGTTAACATTACGCTCGGTTTTGGAAGAACATAGAAATAAATCTTGATTTGAAGTTGGGAAAATAATATCAGAAATTGGATGGATGAATCCGGGGAAATTTTTAATAATAGCAGATTTAGGTAATTTAGAAGCAGCAGAACTAGCTAAGTCAACCAAGAAAACATTTGTTGATGCCAATAAAAGTTGATTTTCAATTGAACTTGGATATACTAAATTGATATCCGATTCTGAAGAAGTAAACGATCTTAATAATGATTTTTTACTTATATTCCATTCGCAAATTGTACCATTCGAATCACACGACCAAATGGAATTATTGCTAGTAGAAAGACCAGTTATTGGCAAGGAGTGTCCATTATTTAAGGTACCAATTAATGAACCAGTAGAAGGTGAATATAATAGAATGGACCCTTTATTTGTACCAAGAACGACTAACAAATCTTCGAGATCACTATTAGTACCATCAACTCCAGAAACTCTCTTTCTTTTTTTCTTTGGTAAATTTTTTGATGATGAAACCCATTTTAAACATTGAACAGTGTTTCCTCTATCAAGACTATACTCAGAAATTTGAGGACCTTCATTAGATCCACCAGAAATACTATGAATTCTTAACTTATGAACATCTAAAGAAGGAATTACAGAAGCTAGAAGTTGACCAGAAGGATCAAATGAGGAAGTGACAACGGTTAAAGATTCCGAAGTCATTTTAAATGATAGATATGCTGATAGTTTTTTTAATATTTTAATTTATGCCGGATCTGTTTTATAAATAATAGTAACAGCACCCTTTGTAGTTATTCAATCGCTTTTGATTATTCCGTGATAAATGATGATGTGATGAATAGAATAGAGTAAATATATATACAATTTTGGCCTTAATAATCACGAATGAAAAGAATGTTGGAATAAGTCCAAAAGTTCAGGTGAATTTCAGTCGATAAGAATTTTTTATTTTTTCAGTTTAATTTATTTTTTTGATCTTCAAAATAATTTTTTCCACTGTTAAGAGAAGGCACGGCTATATCAGTGTACGGCTTTCGATCTTAGGAACAGGGTAGGGTTGGGAAGATATGCGATGAGGGACTGTAGTAAGAGCGGGCTGGTAAAAGTTGGGAGTATTAGATGTAGGTATAGTAGAGTTATAGGCAGTTATAGTTGTAGCTGTAGTAATGAATACGAGGAGTATGGAGCGGTAGAGGGTAGAGCTGTAGAGCCCGTGGCATTTGCATACAGAAGATTGAGCTTGACATTGCGAATATCACTGGGATTCATAACCCATATCACCATACCGAATACAATTGTTATGGAACCTACCAGGGCATCTACAGCTGATTAGTGAGCTAGATTAGTGTGAATGTTCTCGGAACCAAATTCCGAATTCGACATAGAAACCACATTACTTACAGGTCTCAATAGCGTATACTAACATATGAATAAATATTTATATAAATTTACGGTTGAATTGAATGATCGTCAACTTCCCGCTCATACTCACGATCTAGTCCTTGCTCCGCCCAACAACGATAACGTCAAAACGGTGGCACTTTACCTGCGCGTAACAGCAAAGGGGCGTGCTGACCACCCTGGGTAAGGGCTAAAATTTGGAATGAGAAAAAAAATATATATGACCACCCCTACCCTTATTCAAATCATTAAGCTTTCATTGCCTATATAAACAGAGATGAATTCCCACTGCACCTAAAGCAAAAAAATATTTTTTTGGAGAATAGGGTTAGTATTATTTATAATAATTTAACTATAAACGATCAATATTGACGAGAAGTTTGTTATCGCGGGGCAGAAATAATTAAGTCCGTGCGAAAGATTAATTATTAATAGTTCTTGGTCGAGAATATTATTATTTGGTTTTGCCGTCACAATCATCTATTGAATATTTACCTTTTAATCCATTAATACCACTGGTAGACCCTTACTTCGACCGCCTACACTACCCACTATGTCGGATAGAGATTCAGGTGATGATCTGAGCTTACCAAAAGCTACTGTACAAAAAATTGTGTCGGAGATTATTCCACCAGATTTAGTATTTTCTCGAGACACGCGAGATGCATTAATTGAATGTTGCGTTGAGTTTATCATGATTCTTTCTACTGTATCAAATGAAATAGCTGAGAAGGAATCCAAAAAGACTATAGCATCTGAGCATGTGATTAAAGCGCTTGAAACATTAGGGTTTTATGATTACATAGCACCTATTCAGGACGTGATTCAAGAACATAAAGAATCACAGAAAGTTCGCGATCGTAAGGTTGGTAAATTAGAATCATCTGGACGATCTGAGGAGGAATTGTTACGGGAGCAAGAATTATTATTTGCTAAATCACGGTCGAGATTGCATAGTGCCGCGAAAGTGGAACCTGAATGACCTTTATTATTATTATTTTAACTTATTGTTACGACTGTAATGAAATGCCCATATATTTAATATTTGTTTTGTTTTAATTTCTTCCCATGCTAACGAGCGGAGCGAGCAACGGGTCCGGGCAGAGCCCGGCCGCCGGAGGCAAAAAAAAAGAGGTAGAGAAAGGTAGTATATATACAGAACCCCTAGAAATCTAAAAAATATCTATCAAAAATGCATAGTAATTATGCAAATAAATGGAAAAAAGGAAGATAAAATAAAACTTTTGTGCGATTAGATGTGCATGCGAGCATGGGATTATTGTTTGTTTTCCGTCCGACTAGCAAGTTCAAACGTCTTGTCAACAATCTCTTTATCCTCATTTGTATATCCACTGGTCAATAATAAATAACGTGGTTGATTAGTTTGGTTCAACGTTAACAGTGTGTCACGGAATGCAACATATGCATTGATACTATCAAGTGGAGTCTCTTCGAATACTTCTTCCTCAAGCTCTTCATCATCCTTGTCGAAAAATTCGTGGCCATCGAGCTTGAGAGATTCCGATGATAAATAATCAAGATATTCAGCACCTGATGCATCTCCTTGATCTTCATCTTCTCCACCTAAAACATTATGCGATGTCTCTTCATCATCAGCCCATTCATCATCATCAAGACCATCACCACCGAAATAATCATCGTATCCTTCAACGGAATCATATTCTTTCGCTAATCGTTCTTTGTTTTCAACAGCAGATGGCAATGTATTAATGATACTGATTAATCCTTTGCTTAATTGTGGTAAGTTACCTCGAATAGAATCAGGAATCTGTTCATCAGGAAGTGTGAAGATAGCTAAAAGAGCAAGAATAGAAACTTTTTTGTCTTGAACACGAGAAAATTTCTCCATTTTGTCAAACCATGCAGTGAAAAATCCTTGAGTAAATCCCTTGGACTCAAGGAATACTAAAGTCGCTTGAGGATTATAATATAATAATGCAATGATAACTTCTAATAAGTAAATGTTGTATGAAAGAATTTTCAACTGAGCTTCGTTACTTTGAAGTCTTGAAACAACTAATTCAAGTAACCTCGGAACATATGCATCAATATGACCCTTTGCACCTGTAAGTAATCTAATGGCTAAATTACAAGCAACTGATCTATCAGTAGCACCAAGAGATTCACCATCAGTCATGACATGCTCAATAACTTCATACATTAATGCCAAATTTTCTGCATCACTCACTAATCCTTCTGCTCCATATTGAATATAGTTACTCAAACAAGGTAAAACTTCTTCAAGATAATCATATCCGAAATCTCTCAATGATTTGTGAATTAGATTATAAACTTGCCACATATTTGGAGAGATGGATTTGATAGTGAAAGTAATATTTTCCGCCAAACCCCAAACTTCACTATAAAATTCAGACATTTCATTACCCAAAACAAGTCCAAAAATAGGCATAAATACAATCTCCAATTGAAGGACAATATCACTAGCATTATCAAGTGCCAATAAAAGACTTGTCAGAGTATTAAGAACACCCAATGCTGCCATCGTTTTTTCTTCCGTACCAGCATCATCAAATGTATTCATTGCTTCTGGTCCACTATTATACTTTTCAAGTATTTCACTAGCAATTCTCATAAACTGATCTTTCATTTGTTCAGCTAGTTGAACAGAAAACGGTGTTAGTTGCTCTGAAAATACTTCAACAAATTCTTCCATAACACCTGATAAAGCATCAATATCAATCTTATTACCCAAATCCAACAAATATTGCATGACTTCGGGGATTCTAGTAGATAATGCAGCACGAACCCCATCATGACGAATCATTGGTTGTAAAGCAAGAGCTGCTTCAACTTGAACTGGTAAATGCTCATCAGTCATACATTTCAAGACACTTTGATATGCAACAGAAATGTTTTCTTCACTATGAAATTCAGTCTCAGCATATCGATTTAAAAACTCACAAGCACGAGCTCTCAAAAATCCATGTGGACTATGGAAATCAGGAAATACATATTGAACCAAAAAAGATTCCATTTTATCAACAATCGGACTTTTTTTACTCAAAACAATATAAGAAATAGCTCCCAACATACGTAAAGCACCTTCTTTCTTACGGCTAAGAGCTAAATCGGCTTGGTTTTGAATATGCTCTTGAACGACTCCTTGAATAAATTGTAAAGTTGGATTGAAAACAGTCTTCTTTCTCTTTCTAACCAATCTTAAAAGGAAATTAGTAGCAGCTATATCTGGGGTAGGACTTTCTTCAAAAATATCAATTCTTTCATGAATATATTCTTCAGGTTCTTCTTCAAATAATTCCAAATCACTATCTGATGGACAGAGTAATGGGAATACAACATGAGAAACAATGATTTCACTATGCGGTTTCAATAAAACCCATGTACTTTTTGTTCCAATACATTCCTCAAAAAAGCTGAGAATATTATATAACGAAGCTCTTCCTAACCAAACTCGTTTTTCGATCCACAATTGTATTTGCTCGAAATAAGCCTTGAGAATTTCTGGCACGAAATTATCAACAAACATAGCGCTAAATTCTCTGTATTGATTCTCCTTTTCCGACAATCTAGTACTGATAACATATCTTGAAAATAGTCGATATAAATTAGCATAAGCCCATTTCTTACATTTAACCCACGGATGAGACTCCCGTTCATCTTCATCTAAACCCATTACATCTTCAGGAAGATCTTTACGAATAACTTGAAGAAATAACGAACCCCAACCAACAACTGAATCACGTTGTTGCAAGGCTACTGGAAGTTGTTGCTATAATGACATGTTAGTCTATCCCCTCCTCTGCCTCCGGCAGCCGGGCTCTGCCCGGACCCGTTGCTCCGCTCCGCGGAGATATTACTTACATAACTGGCCATTTTGTAAATCTTAAGAACATCTCGAAGCATGTCCCCAGCAGCAGTATTGTTTTCATTCACAAGCGAATTACCAACACTCAAAACACCAGAAAATGCAATCTCAATAACTCTATCGAGGCCAGCTCTGGCATCTCCGCTGGTCCATCGATAATAACGAGTGATTTCAAGCAAACACGTTAGACCACAGTGAATGGCGGCAATATCATTATTCTGGAAAAGTTTCAGGGTCGAATCAAGAAGTTCTGGCCATTGCTTTGGATAATCGCTGGACACAACTCCATTCAAAACTGAAACTAATACCGGTCGGATAGGGGGAGAAACCTTGATTAAAGCAGGAATGATTCGTTCTCTAAACACCGGTTTTTCGCCTTCATCAATCTTATCAGCTGAATTTTTATCAAAAGGATCCCAATAATGAGAAACTCGATTTTTCAAATACACAGCAGCAGCAGCTTTAACTCCATGAGATACCTGTGGTTCTAGTACAATATCAAGACACCCATTAATAAAACCAGGGGCCTTGTGCGCTTCACGCAATTCGAGTTCGGCTCTTCTTCGGTTATTTATGTCTGCATCGAGAGTAGCAGCAAAGCAATTATGTAAAGCATGAATGTCCATTTTGTCAAGCAAGTCAGGCAACAACACTATGAGATGAAGATATTGAATAAATAAATGGTCGGCTAAATAATAATTTTTGAAAAGATGACAATACGAGATTTTACTTCCAACTTTACTTTCCTCTAAATAACCCTTCACTTCTAATGTTACTCCCCCGCAACTTGTAATGTAAGATCAAGTGGAAATGTTTCGGAGTAGTAATTTCAACGCTAGAGTATGGGATATAATATTACTGATCTGTCTTATATTCAGCTTCTCCAATGTTAATAAAAACTAAATTTATTTTCCCGCCTATATTATGATATGTCGCAAATTGAAATTAAAACCAAAAACGACTCCACTTCGTACACGATGAATGTGTGTATCTCGAATGAAGAAGTGAAAAAAAAATTTAAATCAACCAGTCAACTAAAATTCTTGCCGTGCGTTGTTGGCATGTAGTTATACAGTTCAGTATATGGTTTTTCAAATAGTTAAGGTGATGGTTAAGGGTACAGGGGTATCGAAATTTTTCAGGTTTAGGGGATCGCAACTTAACCCGGCAGGGAAAGGTTGCGGGTTAATTCTTATTGTGGAGGGTCTTGATGCAGGCTTAAGTTAGTGCATAAATTAGGTCTGCTTTGTAGATATAGCGTGCTTGCAAGTTTCAGAGATTGCAGGTGGCTTCTGCTGTGTGTTCGTAATTTGGGTTATATTCAGGTGGGAATACTCGACGCTGTTCATACCTCTGGTTGAAACATTGCAGATAGCCGTAGCTAGATGAGTAGAAAATCAGCTTTGGGTTGTTGATAAGATCGAGATCAGGGATCAACCAAGATTCACCCCACCATTGGATAGTATTGTTAGTAGCCGCGCGGACTGAATAGAGGGATATATCTGGGCTATCTTTAGAGTAAAAATGGGCGAGCTAGTTGGAAGAGAATTGCTCTGTGGTTAGCTTATTTACAAACTCCCAATTGCAACTCTTGATGTACCTTACTGATTTAACTGGCGAGTTGTAATATCTTGAAAGGAGGAAGATAGCAGCACCACTAACTTAGGCTTTGACGCTATAACTAGACGCAGCACGTCCTACGCTACTACTATTTTCTATCCTGCTGCTGCACAAACTAGTCTGTGGTAGGAGGCTATATTTAGCACTCAAATCTGAAGGTAAATATATTCTCCAATGTGGTGGAGCTCTATCTGCCTCTTCCTGTTATCTGGGTCTACCTCTTATGTGGCATGATAACCATCACCCGATTTTACAATTTCAGGGGTTAACCTATTGGAGAATTAGTGAGGCTGTTGCTTAAGTTCATCTTTCAAGGCAGAGTCCGGCGGCTGGGTTCTGCCCGGATAAGACCAGTAGTTCGCTCGCTCATTCATACACTGTCTGGGACCACATATTTTCTCTGCGGAGCAGAGCAACGGGTCTGGGCGGAGCCCAGCCGCCGGAGGCAGACAGACGCTGGAGGCAGACAGACCCCTGAATGTCAATTAGTGGAATACACAAACCAGCCTCGCCGAGTGCACAGGCGCCACTGATATATGCATACTGATTCCAGCTAGCAAAATAATTTATTTAGTGGGAATTGCAACACTAGCCAATTGACATACCAACATTGCTAATTAGATGGAAGATCAATTGATCTGATAGGAATTGGAGTGTGATTCTTTATCTAATGTGATTAACTGACACAACCGCAATAAATTGTTAGAAAAAAGAGTTAAAACGTTAATACCTTGCTCAGTAGGTCAATCTTAACACAATCACGCCTGTCCTCTTCCAGCAAATATCCTGGTACATATATTCATTCAACCAGATTCTTATTTAGTCTGGATTTGATAATAATGGAGGTAATTCACCCTACCAATTCACCGCCGAGAGTATCGACCCCTTCTTCTAATCATCATCATCATCATCATGCTCAACATCACCATCATAATCACGCAAAAATTGATCGGTTATTCAATCGAACAAGCACTTGGCGTACTATTTTTGTAATTACTTTCGTTCTACGAATATATCTAGCTATATCATCATCTTATATTCATCCAGACGAACATTTCCAAGGTCCTGAAGCAGTAGCTGATAAAGTATTTGGATGGGCTACCAAAACTTCATGGGAATTTGCCTCAAAAGATCCTGCTCGTAGTTATGTTTCAGTTTGGCTAGCATATGGATTGCCAATGGCAATTTTCCAAGCCTTACTAGGTCATTCTCACATAGGAACAGTTAATCCACAAACAATGTTTTTGACATTGCGGTTAGCATTTGCTACTGCTACTTGGACATTGACTGATATGGCAATTGATCGATTATCTGATTCAAAATCTGATAAATTAAAGGGATTATTCTTCGTAGCTACTTCATATGTCACTTGGACATATCAATCTCATACTTTCTCTAATTCTGTAGAGACTGTCATTCTCTTATGGTGTCTTGTGATCATTCATGAATTTACAAATGATCGAGCTACTACCAATTCTGTGACCAGACACTGGGATATTGCATTATTAGGTATACTGATAATACTTGGTATTTTCAATCGCGTTACATTTCCTGCGTTTATCATCTTTCCAATGATGAGACTTTCAAGAGTATTTTATAAATATCCTTTAACGAATGTTACATTTATAATATCGTTAGGAATCACTACTCTTACAGCCATCTATGTTGATACTATTTTATATGGAGTTGAACCGCAGCCATTTAGTACAGTTGTTAAGTCACTTTTCTCCATCATATTGTCGCCTTCAACTGTTCTATCGGCATTATCATCAACTGGATATGTTATTGCCCCATTAAATAATATTATTTATAATTCACAGATATCCAACCTAGGTCTTCATGGACTACATTCCAGATTCCATCATGTGGTAGTAAACTTACCAGAACTACTAGGTCCAGGTATTATTTTTCTATTTTCTAAGAAATACCTGCATTCATTACCCCTTCAATCTGCAGTTGGAGGCATTGTCATTTTGTCGATGATTCCTCATCAAGAAGCCCGTTTCTTAATTCCGACGATACCACTGTTATGTTGGTCGTTTGATTCTGAAGTATTTCGATCCATCAAGTGTACCAAATTGGTGTTAAACGCATGGCTTGTGTTTAATCTATTTATGGGTATTCTTGTAGGATGTCTTCATCAGGCAGGAGTGGTGCCTGCTCAAGCTTTTATTGGTGAACGCCTTGCGGATAATGCCAATACTGTTACGTGGTGGAAGACATATTCTCCGCCAGTGTGGATTCTCGGACGTCCAGTAGGATCTGTTGAGATTTTTGATCCTCTTTCGATTGGAGCAACTGATCGAGATCGATATCAGCATATTTTGGACCATTTCAGCAATCCAGTGACTGTACCCAGTCCGTTCTTATCAGTTGTGGATTTGATGGGCGCTGATATTGACATTGTCCACGATACCATAACATCAATTGTGAACAATAGCCCTTCCACAAAGCGCAATTATTTTGTGGCGCCAGTTTCGACTCTTAAGAACCTGGCCAGTTTGAATGATATTTTGGGTACATCGTACAACTTCACAGAAGTGTGGTCGACCAAACGACACATTTCCATGGAAGCAATTGATTTCAGTGATTTTGCAACACTCAAGCCGGGTTTGAAAGTGTGGGAAGTCAACAAAATCTAATTCTCCGCGAAGCGGAGCTACGGGTCTGGTCAGAGCCCAGCCGCCGGAGGCAAAAAAGATTTGGCCATAGAACTTGTATTATTATTTATGCACTATAAATTTCGTCTAACACAGATTTTAGTTCATTTAACAGAACAGTTGTTTCTTCTTCAGTACCAATTGAGATACGCAGACAACCAGTACAACCAGGTTCACTACCTCTATATCTAACAACAACATTTCGAAGTTCCGCTAATTTTTGATAAACATTTTTAGCAACTTCGTTTGATGGTTGTCCTTCTTTTGAGAGAATTTCAACTAATAAAAAGTTTGAATCTTGACCGCCAACAAACTCACCAATTCCTGGAATTTGTGGGAGTTCCTTTACAAGCCTGTCTCTTTGAGTGATGATTTTTTTAACCAGATTTTTCATTACTTTAATTCCTTGTGGTGATAAAGCTCTAGATGCCAATCGGGAGGTAGGAGTGGAGATATTATATGGCGCTTTCATGCTATTCAATAAACGAGCTACTTGGGGAGAAGAAAATGAAATTCCACAACGAACACCCGCTAAACCAAATGATTTACTAAGGGTTTGCATAACAACTAAGTTAGGATATTTGTTTACAAGAGGAGCCATTGAAGTGCCTTCTGGAGAAAAATCAATGTATGCTTCATCTACAACAACAATACCATTCCAAGTAGGATGATTTAGTACTTTGATAATTTCACTGCGTTTAATCAATGAACCAGTAGGATTACCTGGTGAACAGATGTAAGCCAATTTAATGGTAGGATCATTAGCTAAGGTTTTGTTAACTTCATCTGCTTTAATAGAAAATTGACCCTTGGCGAAGTTCATATTAACAGGGACAACTTCAACATCGTTAATTTGAGCTGATACACCATACATTCCGTAGGTAGGTGGGCAAGTTAACAATTTATCTTTACTAGGTACACAAAGGATACGAATAATAGCATCGATAGCTTCATCGGATCCAACTCCAATAAACAAATTCTCAGGCTTTAATAAAGATCCACCCAATTCATGTTTGTCATTTTCAGTAATCTCACTATTTCTGAAATCACATATTAGTTGTTTTAAATCAATTTGATGAGGATCTGGATATCTATGAAGTTCCTGGTCTTCTTCCTCGGTGTCAAGGGAAGTTAAAGAAGGACCATGAGTATTTTCATTTGCATCAAGCAATACTCCAACCTTATAATCACTATTCGCGTTAGTTTTTAGACGGGCAACTATTATACCACCCGATTCTTATCTCACTTACTCTCGTGCACATCGATAAGGTTCTAAAGCCAAAATATTAGGTCTAGCTAACGTCTGTAAGTTAAAGGAAGCCATTTATCACAATGTAATTAGTGAATTAATAATCTAAATATGATGGGTGAGGAATTAGTCCTGGAATTTCTCTCAATTTATAGAAATGAATGGCGGATATATGACTCAAATGTTCCAGGGGTAAAAAAGATAAGCTGCGAAATGACTGATAGGTGATTGAACGGTCAAGAGGTCCTTTATAAGCATTATATGTTTTTATTGGGTAGGTAGATTTTTTATGTTTATTATCGGTAGCCGCGGACGCGTCTCGTAATATATTATATTGATGAGATAGATTTCACTCTCAGCTTCAGCTTGAGTTCGATACCAACTAAACGCTCCAATTGAAGAGATAGCTGTGCGAAGTCAAAAACTTCAGGTACTAAACGGTTTTGACGAAGTGATACTTTTATTTCGAGCTAATAGTAGTGAACTTTGATCATTGATATGTCTCATGAAAAGGCAACCAAGTCAATATCGACCCAGTTGGACGTCAAAGTGACGGAAGTAAGTTTTTCAATTTAAGTAAATGGTAGAGGCAGAAATACGGTGGGTGGTAATAAGGGAAACAGGAAGCAGTGATTAACAATTTCTAGGATTGGGCTTTTCTCTGTACTAGTAAGGGGGATGGGCTTCAACTTATAAAACCTTATAGCCCACTACCGAATGGTAATATCCGCTTATTTGCTTTAGCACAAGGCATTGATTTGTTCGCTTGTGCTGGATCTGAAGGTGTAACCACTGGGTTACTTAGTGAAATGAGGAAACAAGCTGTTGCAAAAGAAGGTGAAGTGAGATCAATAGAATCGAAAAAAGTGTTGCATGGGTATACAGAGGAAGTACAGATTTTGGAGTTCAGCTCTGATGAAAAGCAACTTTTAGTTGGCAAGTCCAACAAAGGAATTGATTTATTTGGGGTTTTGGAAAACGGTTTGACTGAGGCACCGATAATTAGTATCCCAACTGGAAAACTTGTTGATATACGAGCAAGACCACAGGTTGGCAATGAGTTTATTATTTTAGAACAATCGGGAGAGCTGAGTTTGGGTAGAACAGATGATATAGCAAAATCATTAATTTCAAAAGATGTGACATCCGCATGCTGGTCTCCATTAGGTACGCAAATATTGGCTGGATTGAAGAATAAACAAATTGCTAAACTTTCTATCTCTTCGGGTGAATTAAAAAGAGCAGATATTACCCCTCCTGATGATTCATTAGTAACCGAAGGAAATTATATACCCATTTCTATCAACAGTATCAGATCTAAACAATTTATTGTGACATATCGGGAAGTACCCGAAAATACGAATGAAGATGAAGAAGTAGACCCCTTGCATGCATTTATCACTTATCTAGTCTCACATGACTCTGAAACTCACACATATACATGGTCTGAAGTGGAAGATCCATGTCCACCATTTGCAGATATGTCTAGAGAAGGTTGGCGGTATACTCAAGTACTTAATGTTTGGTCTGAACAAGTTCCTGATTTAATCACCCTGGCGTGTGGTCCTTCTTCCGACATCGGGCTCTTAACAACAAAGGAAATTTTCGAAATGTCCGAGGATCGGGATCGTGCTTCATTACCATTTACTGAAGACGACACCACTCCAATTGGATTTGTGTTAGATTTTTCATCCGAGGATCGAGTTCTTGATCCATGTTTGGGAGTGGATGATTGTGTTGCATTACCAATCATTTGGGCACTTAATAATGAAGGAACAATCTCTGGTTGGCATATTGTTTGGATAAAAGGAATTAAATCATTAGGAGAAGAGTTGAGTTTGAAAAATATTCAAAATAAACATTCTTCTTATGTTTCAGCTGCGTTTAAAAATAGATCTAAAGGGCCTTTACCGAAGTTTCATAAAGATGAATTGAAGAAGAGTAAGAAGCATAAGGAAGATAAGCACAATGAGGAAAAGGGATCTAAAAACGAGAAAAAGGATGCTGAAAGTAGTCCTGGAAAGAAGGAAGACAAGCATCATAAGGAAAAGGAATCTAAAAAAGAGAAAAAGGATGTTGAAAGTAGTCCTGGAAAGAAGGAAGAGAAGGAAAAGAAAAAGAATCTTGAGATTGCTGTTGAACCAACAGAAGGAGTATTGGAGCGTAAGCCTGAAGAATCTAAGGAATCTGAATTGGATTCCAAACTTGTGGAAAATAAAACTAAAGAACTTAAGAAGGAGAAGTTAGATCTTTCTACACAAACGGTTAACGTACCAAGCAAAAAGTCTTTAGTTGACGCAGCAAAACCTGAAAGAGACGATTCTAAGGACCTTAAAGTCAACTTTGAAGCCAAGGAAGAGTCTGTAACTCAGAAGCAAGAACCTGCTTTAGAAAATACCACCGACAAACAACCGGAAATAAATGAAAGAGAAGATTCTAAGAACCTTGAAGTAAACTCTGAAGTCAAAGAGGAGTCTGTTAGTCGGATGCAAGAACCCGCTTTAGAAAAGACCGCCGACAAACAACCGGAAATAAAAAAACCCGCTAAGAAAGAAGACTCGGAGAAAATTAAGGAAAGTTCCGACCCCCGAATACGCGAGCCAGCAACAAAAGCAGAAGCAATAGAAATTCAGGATCCAAAGAAAATAACGCCTCCAAGTAAAATCTCAACAGATTGGGGATCATTTTCATCCGAGCCACCATCAGGTTCTGTCATCGGATCGCATGGCATGGGTATTATGCCCAGGACCTCATTTGGTGCTTTTGGAAATTTGAAAGCAGGTTTTGCATTTGGTCAAGGCTCAGCAGTTGATTCAACAGATAGCTCGACAACTCACGTGGCTGATCAAGATGAAAGCTATTCTACCGGTGTAAACACACTGCCACCTACGCCTCAAGAATCTGAAATAAAACAAGACGATATACCCTCTTCAGACGAACCGGAGACTAAGCAAGAGAACGCCCAGACGGTAAAAGAAAATCCATTCTCTACTACAAAGCCATTCGGTGATTTATCCAACAATTCAGAAAAAAACACAACTGATGTTGAAAACAAATCAAAAAGTAAAAGTAACGCTCCTACTTTCGGCTTTTCTTCTTTTAATAATTCCCCATCGTTCGGTACGTCTTCTCCAACAGCTTCTCCATTTGCAGGCTTATCCAAGCCTGCTTTCAGTTCCCTATCTAATGCTTCCCCATTTGCATCTATGGCCAATTCTAAACTGACAAGTGGTGAGACTTCTACAGTTGCCTCCCCCTTCACTTCACTGTCAAATGCTGCTACAGGGAGTTCTATTTTCGACCAACCAGATGTAACGGCTGAAGATAAGCAAGAAGGCTCAATCTTCGGCGGTGGATCTGGTACGTCCAGCTTTCCGGTGCCATCGACCGAAATCAAGTCTGTTTTTGGAGCTACAGCTGAAAGTAAATCAGTCTTTGGAGATGCCAATTCTATAGCAGGTATCAGTAATAGTGGATTTACATTTAACAGTACGTTCGAATCTAAACCCACTTTTGAAGAGCCTAGCGGAACTAAATCAGTCTTTGGTGATACAACTTCGGTACCTGGTATCAGCAATAGCGGATTTTCGCTTGGTAGCACTTTTGACTCTAAATCTAATGCCAACATTAAGTCTCCTTTTCTCAGATCGAATATTGCTGCCAATTCTTCTACATTCGAAATGACTGGCCTAACGAGTAGTATAGGTAGCACTCTGCCTACGGGTAATTTCGGCAATATTGAGCGAGAAGCTACGCCTGAGAAAGGATTTGGCGGTTTCATATCCACCAGTCAGTCGTTTGCAAACTCTTCATCTCTTTTCGGTGATCTAAATAGGACAACTCAACCTAAGCCTGAAGTTGTGGCCACGTTTAAACCTCGAGAACGACCGGAGTCAGAATCGGAAGCTGAATCTGAAAGATATTCTGATTCTGAATCGGATGAAGAGCAGCAGAAAGCAGAGCCAAGAGCGTTAGAACCAAAAGTACCTACAGAATCTAAAACTGATGCTCATAGCGAATCGGTAGTTGAATCAGAAGCAACCCTAGAAACTCATCATACGGTAGAAGATCAACTTGCACCTGAAGTCAGTATCAACAAAGATGGCCAACAGCCGGAGTTCAATATTGACGAGTCTGAATTATTAGCTGATAAATCTCATTCAAACGAAAGCGAAAGCCCAGTGGTGGTTTCCTCTGAGGATGTCCCTACTGCAGAAAGTTTTGAACTTGTAACTACAGAAGCTGGTGAAAGTGAAGAATCAGAAGAGTTTGAGGAATCCAGTGAGTTTGAAGGACTTGAAGATGATTTAGAGGACGAGGAAGAAGAAGGAGGGATTAGTGAACTATCAGAAGAAGAGCAGGAGGATGAGGAGATAGATCCAGAATATGAACCTTTAATTGATGGTATGGACGAGCTTGATTTAGGAGATCTAACCCCTCCGACACTGAATGATTACATTCCTTTTGAAGCCGAGATTGACTTACCAGAAGATGTGAGTATAGCAGTGAAAATTGAGTATCTTGATCCTCAATTATTTACTAACATAAAACAGGCATCAGATTTCGATATTATTTATGCAGAAACCGTTACGCAATTTAAAATTGTAAGTATATCTGATTTAATCATCTGATCCGTCCCCTCTAACACAACTAGATCGAGGTTAATTTGAAATCTATTAGTAAATTTGTTCATTACCATGCTGCTCAAGAAACAACGCATAATATTGAAGATCTACAATATGTTGAATCATGGAAAATCTCTGAAGGGCCGACTATCAGCTATTTGTTGGATAGTTTATTTACTAAATCAAAGGATCTTAATGCAGATAATAGCTCAATAGACGCCAAATTACCAGGATTGAAAAAGAGTCTGGGCAGTATTGGAACATATATGGCCAGAATTCAGGAGGGCCTTAAATATAGAGAGGGCCAAACCAATGAAAGGGCATTACTTTTAAGGAGCCTTCCTATTACCGCTGTTGATTTGCAGCGTAATTTAAGGTCGCGTATTGCAAGTTTGGATAAAAACTTGAGTGATATTGAGTCTACTATAAATGTTTTGAAAGCTAGACTAGCTAGAAGCGGATCGTCTACTGCTCCTTCAATTCATGGAATTAGAGAATCAATATCTAAGATGACCGAATTGGCTTTGCGAAAAGGAAGAGAAGTTGACACTATTGGTAACAAGATAGCCGAACTAAAAGCTCAAAGGGATGGATCAGCTGCCCTTTATAATCCCCGTCATGGTATTACAAGAGATTCCATTATTAGCGAGTTAGATTTTGTCAATGAATATTCACGACGGCAGCTAAAAGTTTCTATTGCTGATGCGATACGGAACAGGCCGAAAACAGCGGTGATTAATAAAGCAAATATTCGACATGCGAAAATTAATTAAGTTTTATGAACTTTGTAATTACTATTAATAAACTATTTAGCATTATTCGATCATTAGGAGCGTGAAATTAAAATCATAAATCATTATAAATCAAAGTTAGCTTTTACCAAAATCTCTTAGTCTAACCTGACTTGAATCATCCTCTTTTCTGGTGATTAGATCACCCTGCAATAAGAATCGAGCTACAACACTGTCAGGATCCGAAAGTGTAACATATCCGTCAGTAGCTGAATCAGGATCAAACATTTCATTCATAAGATTTTCAAATGTATTAACCAAGTTTCGTTGTAAACTCTCTGAATCTTGGCCGACTTCTCCGGGGGTCTTTTGATACAAAACATCTGCCACCTGTGTCTCAAGTAGAGATTTTAATTGGATTTTGAGATATTTGCTTCGTTCTTCTACCTGTTCCTGACTTTCAACAACAGACTGTATTAATCGCTCTGCAGGTTCAGTTTTCTTGTTATTAATAATTCCGACCTGAGATTCCAAAAGTGTTGAGAGGGTCGTGGCTTGTTCATATGATTTCTGCTCTTTCTCAAGAGCAGTTCTAAGGACTGTTTCATTTCTTCTTAAAGATTCCAAGGTGGCCTTGGAGCTCTCAATTGTTGATTCTAGCCGATCAGTCACGAGAATATGAGGCAAACAAGTTAATTTATATATATATTCAGGAACCTGGGACATTGCTTCAAGCAATTCCTTTTCAACGTTGTCGCTTGAATCTGTGTTGTATGACAATCTTTTAGCTGATTGTTTCTGAATGTGCTTTTTGATTTCATTTTTTAAATATTGTATTTCTATTGATAATCGTTTATTATATCGATAGATTGATTCATTGTAGGATAATTGATTATCTGTATTACTGTGGGGAGTAATTTCTCCAAACAAAATAGTCGAAACATTTACCGCTTTTTCATTGGATTTAGATATGCTGGATTTTCTGGAATAATGGCTAAGTTTTTCTATTACTTCTCGACTTGCCATGGTGGTTAAGGTAGTTTTGATAGTTTTGTTTACAAAGTCGATGAGTTACATCAGGGGAGATAGTTAGTATGCACAAAATGCGGCGTAAGAACCCGAGGCTTAACAATGCGGCTACTCCAATTTTTCAATTGCTTAACCACATCTCTAAATCATAATTACCATCAACTAACCTTATCGTTTACATAAACAGAAGTACATAATTATGCCAGATCTCGACCCTCAAGCCCTTGCTAACCTTGATCCTGCTTCTCGTCAAGAGATTATGCAATGGATTGAAGCAGAAAGCTCAAAATCTAAGGTTCAAAGTTGTAAGTGTCGGGGCAGTTATCACTCTTTCTGAATTCTCAAATCATATAACTAACGCTATAGCAATTCACAACTTTACTGATTTATGTTTCAAGAAATGTATTACTGGAAAGATCACTTCCAGTAATCTTGACAGAAATGAGGAAACCTGTCTTCAAAATTGCTTGAATAGATTTCTTGATACTAATATTAATATTGTCAAACTGTAAGTTAGAGGAAGGAGAATAGGGTAGCTGTAGTGAAGAGTCTGGCAAACATTACAACTGGCATGCAGAATAGCAAAAGATAAGATTTGCTCAACTACAGAGTTATGACTCTTACTAACACAATTGTAGTATTCAAGAATCTCAACGATAAAGAGTTAGAACTGTGATAAGCCTCAGTAGACTGGGGTAAATCCTCAATTTCTTTATTTTTGTATATATATTATACACTCTGTACATAGAAGTAATGAAATTTAATTAAAATAATTATCTGACATATTCCATCGTAAGAGTGGGCCACATGAGGCTTACAATAAATAACATGAGCCGCATTTTCTTAAGATCAGATTGCCTGAGCTTACCAACTTCATCCGAACTGTTCTTCAGTAAATAATCAATATAGGCGGATTTTCTTGATATGATCATCTCCGAAGTGGAAGTTGAGGCAGATGATGAAATTGCTGAAGTTCAAAAATCGTAAGCGTTAACTTGTGACTGATGCATCTTATCCGAAACTAACCAAACAGGAATGATAATAAATCCAATTTAATATTAACACAAAAACTACGACTGTTGCAGTCAGAAAAGCTCAATCCGATATATGATAAGATTCTAGGAGCTGTAAATACATATGATCCTTCCCAGATTGTCAACCTAGCAGCAGTGGCCCCTCTGCTATGTGATTTAATAAAACCCCTACCTGGTGAATGGATTTGGTACAAAACTGACTTATCGGACTCTAAGAGATTGAAGACACAGAAAATTTTCACTGAATCTGTGCCATTATTATTAAGGCTATTGTGTGATATTTTGGCTATAAGCAACCATGAGGATAACGATGGATCAGATAACGATATTTACTACATTCAGATTATCGAGGTTATAGCATGTTACAAATGCCTAGGTTACCCATGGTCTTCCGAATCGAGCTATAAACTAGCTTGTCAATTGGAAATATCAATTAGACAATCAAAAAATGAAAAAATCATAACTGCATTAATAGAAAATACCATTAAACCAATGTTCTCTAATCCAACCCATTCAGACGTGTCGTCGGCTGGAAGAAGAAGATATACTCAACCGGTGAATAGCCGATTCAGTACCAATGAAACGGAAGAAACATATAAAAAACCATGGAGGTCAACATATCAAGGATCAATTGCTGTTTTAGAATTCATCTTGGTTAATTTAAAAGGAGCATCTGATGACAGTAATATTCAATCAATAATAAAACATTACTGGCCATTGTTAGTTCCTTCTATTCTTAATATAATTGATGACTATGAAGCATTAATTAAAAGTAAAGGGTGTGAAATTTCAAAACATTTATTTGAGATTGTTGATAAGAAATTTCTTCTTACTACTGGTTTAGGTCCGATATTCTGGGATGCTTTGAAACCATGTCTTTTATATCTGCCTCCCAGTACGCCACCTGAAGTATCTACAATCCTTGTGCGAAATTGTATACATTCACTTGTAGCTCTTGCCAATAAGGATAATAATTCGAAAGAGTCACGATTAAACGAAATCATGAGAGATGGGGTATTTAAAGGAATTAGTCAAGCTGGCCAACAGAATATTCAAGTTATAACAATGCTTTTGGAAGAAATCCCGTTTTTAAGTTTTGAATTGAATGTTGCAATTGTACGGCATTTGAATCAATTGATCGGAATATTTGTTAATATTCTGTGTGATCCTTTTATTGGTGGATTACCGAATCTGATTGTTGTCACTTGTGAAGCTATGCTTGGAGTGATGAATAATGGATGGCCAAGAATAGATGCTTATAAGTATGATGTGTTGCGAGGAGTGGTTAAGAGCTGGCAAAGTCAGGAAATTAATAATAGTAACACTAGCAATAGCGAAATGGTTCATGTTTCATTACGAAAAGTTATTACTAAATTAGAAAATATCCTTGGTAAAGATTCTCTTAATGGAGACTATATTGCATTAGTTAAATTCGACGGAAGTTTAAAAGATTTATTTGAATTATGAATTAATATATAGTGGTCTTTCCATACGAGCTAAAGCTGAGAAATGAAATTTCTCTAATTGTCCGACTACCCTTCACGTCTTTCAATTAAGTACGCGAGTAGTATACAATTCATTACCCCTATAACTGCAAATACCTCACTAATGATGATCCAACAGTCGATAAATCTAGGGCTAGTCCATTTGACAGATAGTATTTCGAAACGAATTCTATCGTTTTGTTTGCCAACATATTCTTCAGAGGAGAATAATTCCTCTTCAATTTTATGAATTCGTCTACGACGGGCAATAAAAGACGCAGCGCAAATTCCACTGATTATCCAAGCAGGAGGAAATAAAAATCCAATCATAAACATAGCTCTTAAAAATAGAATTTGTGATTTATAAGGTTTAATTTCAGAGGTCGTAGGAATCTCACGAATTGGCATCACTTCTGTTCTAAAGCTTGTAATTGCGACTGGTTTATAATAAACTGGTTCTGGTGGTTGAGTGAGTGTAAGGGTGAAGGGTTTCTCGCTAATGCTGGTGCGAGATAGTCTCTTCAAATTTCTAGTAAGCCAATTATCGACAGTATTGTTCTCGTATGTTCGTTCATGAAGAGGAGGGGTAGAATAAATACTCATGGCGCTATGAGAATATATTGGCTCTGGGAGTGGCAAGTCGTAACCTAATTCCTGATGGTCCTGTGGAAGTAAATCTGGAGATGATCGTTGAGAATGTGGTAAATGTTTATGATCAATGTCAGCCAATTCGTTGGACGAATTATCATCTCGAGTACTGCTGATAATTGAAATACTGGGAGTAATTACACCAGGAATAACAGTAATAGGAGTTAAGAGTGACGAACTCGACGAACTGTCAAACATTCTCATTGATGATAAATTAAGGTAAGAGGTATCTATGGACAGATCTCTTTTGTTTGAAGATAAAAGTGAATCCGACCCAATTCCAGATCCAGTAGTATCATAATAGTTCAAAATTTCACTTGTCATCATTGAAGAAAGACGAGGGATTTTGTCTAGATGATGGGGAGACAATGACAATGATTCAGAATCAGTTCCAGATAAATCTTCAAAGGATTCATTAGATGTCTTCAACTCACTAGCCATTCTACTGTTATTAACTAATATGTTTATTGCTGCTTCACGATTTTCACTTCACGTCTAGCTTTTCAAAAATTTTATATTTTTGTATTTATAAATAATAAGAACTCTACGAACGTGGATTTTTTTCTCGTTTTATATTTTTCTAAAAAGGGTGTCCTTTTAGGACGGGGCATTATATAATATTACAGGTCATATTTTTTCAGGGTTTTCGTGTGGTATGTAGGTGAGTTATTTAGGATTACGCGTTACAAATTTAGACAGATCCAAAATAACATCATCCACCTCCCCAGCTTTGAATGATGCATAACAGTATACTCAAAGTACACCAAGATAATCTTCTTTGATACTTCCACTAGAATAGCAGTTAGATTTCATCCCTTTACCACCTCCCCCCATTCACCCCACTTACATTGCAAACATCTTTCCAACATCAGCTCGAACTCCTACAATCTTCAGTCGCACTCTACTTCCTTTTTCTATCGATTGTTCTTCTGATGTGTATGCTGGTGGATTCGCAGATGGATTAAAACTCATATCTGATGGGATCAAATGTGATGAAATAAATACTGATAATGGACCAACATCTGCAAATACTCCCATTTTATTCACATTAGTAACAATCGCATCAACAACTTCTCCTTTAAATGGCCTCCAAACAATTGCTCGATATTTAACTTCAAATTCCGCCGATCCTGTTGATGGAATCACTCTTCCTTTACCCACATCGATCTTCATACCATCCATAACGCAGATTATGTATCCAAATTGACCAGTACAAGTTCCTTCTACATCGGCAAGCAATTTATTTTTCAAAAATTGCGTCATGTGTGGTCCGAAATATGATGGATGAAGAGTTAATGTTAATGATAAATCTTTCTATAGAACATGTTAGTATTGAAGTTTGATTTCTAGAGAATGATTGAACGTACTAAGAAAAACATTATGAATTATATATTTTATGAGTACGTTTGGTTTTCTCTTGTAAAAGGCATAGGAGACGAAATTCTTTCTATCTATATTTCTCTAACTCCTAGCTATTATCAACAGACAACTTAAGATTGAATTGGATTGCCCTTGTTCGACTATAACTAATTCAACTCTTAAGATTCCTAAGTGACAATAAATCGCTTATCGATTATTTCTCAATCTTGTCGACCGAAACCTCTACGCAATATTCTCAGTATTGTGACGCGGCGTCAAAACCCCTCTATAACTGCTTTCTGACTTATCTCTAACTGATACTTCTGGTCGACGCAGAATAAGGTAGTTATTCGGTTGAACAAGATAAAAGGAATGAAAGGATAACAATAGTAGTGGACGGAAATTCACTCTATCTCTTCTCTAAAAGTTGGTGAACCTTGAGAATGTATCAGAATGAGCTGGTGCAGTGAATTTGCCAAATCTAAATCGGAGGTTAGGCGGGGTAACCTTTTTGTGCGGCAGTTTGAAACTTGCGGCGCGAAGCCGCAAGAGATGAATATGAGAGAGTCTAGCTATAGAGGGGTGTAGATAATTGGGAAGGACATAGTTGAATTATAATAGTCTTATCAACTTCCTATGGAAATAAATCAAGTCTGATTTCAGTTATAATAGCTTGTTCACTATTATAGTCAAAAAAGAACATATATGTCTCTCGCAGTTTATCTTCGTGAGATCGGTATATGATAAGGGTTAGGAATGTTTATTTTCTTATCAGTGATCAACCACAAACATTAATATCTTACTTTCTGGTAGACCTTTCGCTGTGATCTTTCTGATATTTGTTGAAATGATTTCCAGGAAGACTGTTACATTCTGTCGAGATAGTCGACTCATTCGTCAGCTATCATTAGGTTCTAATGGCCGGTTCGATCGCCAATTTGGTTACCGTTCCTTCACCACTTTCCCCATATCTATCTCTCCAGAAGTACAACAAGCAATTGCTGATAAAAAACCAATAGTAGCACTTGAAAGTACAATCATTACTCATGGATTGCCCTTTCCTCAAAATTTGGAAATGGCAAATTCTGTAGAGCAGATTATCAGGATGGAAGGTGCTATACCTGCTACGACTGCTTTTATTAATGGTATCCCTATAGTTGGAACTACTCCATCCGATCTAGAGTATCTTGCTACCAATAGTTCAAAATCTAAAATGGAAAAAATTTCAAGAAGAGATATCCCTTATATCATGAGTAAAAAATTAAGTGGTGGAACAACTATCGCTGGTACTATGATTCTAGCACATAGAGCTAACATTAAAGTATTTGCTACTGGGGGTCTTGGTGGTGTTCATCGTGGAGTTGAAACAACTTTAGATATTAGCGCTGATTTAGATGAGTTGGGTAGAACTCCTGTAGGAGTAGTATGCTCCGGCCCGAAAAGTATTCTCGATATTGCAAAGACCATGGAGTATCTCGAAACAAAAGGAGTTCATGTTTCAACTTTAGGACCAGTTGGAACAAATATTCCTGGGTTTTATACTCGTGATTCTGGTGTGCCAGTAAGTTCTTCGTTTTAATTTTGAAGTCGTCCTTTTCTAATGTAAAATTTAGTCACCTTTCAATTTCCAATCCCCTCAAGATGCTGCTGAAATTCTTTGTAAGTAAATTCATTCCGTCTGTATAGCTATTTCATAGTCTAACTGACTGGCAAAGACGCAAACCATATGATGCAATTAAATTCAGGAACTGTTTTCTGTATTCCTGCGGCCGAAGAAATTTCCCTTCCTCGTGAATTAATGGATGGAATTATCGACAAAGCCATTTATGAATGTGATAGACTTGGAATCAAAGGTAAAGACATAACTCCATTCCTTCTTAGTAAAGTCAAGGAAGCTACAGGTGGTCAAAGCGTGAAAACTAATGTTGAATTTGTTAAAAATAACGCTCGGATTGGTGCCAGTATAGCTAAATCATTAACAGCACTTGAAGTAAGTAGTCAGTAGGACTGATTTTTGCGATTGTCTTTCCATATGTATTATACTAACTATATCTGTAGAATACTGGAAATGCAACAGATTTAATGATAGATAGACCCGTAACGGTAGCAGTAGATGCAAAACTGGCTAATACCACCACCACAAATCAAAGCACTCCAACTAAAACAAAGACTCTCACTAAAGATAGATGTGATGCTTTGATTATCGGAGCTTTGGCCACGGATTTAACCTGTACTATGAACAGAGCTCATAAGTCATTCGATGTGAAAACGTCGTATCCTGGTAAAATACAGTCCAGTATTGGAGGAGTGGGTCATAATGTGGCATTGGCTGCTTCTTATAGCGGATTAATAGATAAGGTTCGTTTAGTCTCGGAAATTGGTCAGGATCATAGTGATATCATGGATGCAGTTTCCAAAGAGGGTTTGGATACGTCTGGTATAGCAACAAACTTTAGCAAGCGCACTGCTCGTTATGTGTCTATGAATGATGGGAGCGGTGAGCTGTTAGTAGCTTGTGCTGACATGGATATTATCAATGATATGTCACCGGAACATATCAAAAATGAAATCCAACGGGCAAATGCTCCTGTTATTTTCTTTGATGGAAATATTGGTAATGAACAGAAAATGGCTATAATTTCCGTAGCTAAGAGAAACAGTCATGCGAAGGACGGGAATGGAAATACTTCATTTGTTGGATTTGAGCCTACTTCGGTTCCTAAATGTGCTGAATTGGCAAAATTATCCTTAAATGTCTATCCGAACCATGATATCGACATGGCTACTCCAAACACTGACGAGCTTCAAATCATGTTTGAATCATTCCATAAAGAAGGACGCTTTGATATTGATCATTGGTTCCCTGTGATTGATGCATTAGGTATCAATGAATCTCTGCGCTTAGGATTAGAAAACTTAACGAGGTCAAGACCTGAATTGGTGGATCTCATCCAGAGAGGTATAGCACAACAAGCATTGCATATTTTACCTTTTATCCCAAATCTAATGGTAAAGAGTGGTTCTCTTGGTGTGATATCTTTTCAACTTTTAGATGCAAATGAAATTAGTACGTTGCAAAAATATGGACCTGCGGAGAGAACTAATATATCTGGACTACCAGTTACTACTAAGCTTGCATATTTGGAGGACCGATTATTAGGTGTACTAGTCCAACATTTCCCAGCATTTGACATTAATGCCTCAGATGTTGTAAGTGTGAGCGGAGCTGGCGATAGCTTCTGTGGTGTTTTAGTTGCCGAATTAGCCAAGGATAAAAGCTGGCTTTACTCTGTGCAACAACGCAAGGTTGATATTATGGATAAGGCTCAGTTTGCTGCTAGTTTAGCAATTCAAACGTTAGAATCAGTCAATCCAAAAATTAAATCAATTTTGAATTAAGTATAAATGTATTTGTATCTACCAGCATGTATCTAAAAGCTTGATTTTATTAGATGTTATTTTCTCCTATGAGGATGTAACTACTTTTGCCAACTCTTCAATTGATGTGTTTCTAGCGCTTTCGCTTGACGGATTTTTACCACTTAAATATTTAAGGAAGAGGAGTTCAGAGATCATTGGTTCTTCGACTGTGCCTAAAAGCTCATGTTTATCCACTTGTTCCTCCTTTGCTTGATAGAATTCGATAGACAAATTTCCCTTGGATAGACGGTTTAAATAAAGAATTTGACCTTTAGGAACAGATCGTTTTCTGCCGAACGCTCTCTTCAATTCGCCGATGCCTTCACCAGCATTATCAGCTGACAATTGCTTGAATCTAGGATGGTCAGTTACAGCTCGCACGAACCCATCTCTAAGATGGCCAAAATCAGTATTACGTACAGGAACAAGTCTAATACTTAGACGAGTTCCAACAGCTAAAAGTTTGGAAATAATTTCACCACCGCTCTCAGGGTCCAAAAGGGCTTTTTTTAATTCAAATTCATTATCTGTTGACGCTGAGGATATCAGTACTTGCTTGGCTCTCTGTAAGTCATCTTTTGCAATATAAATTCCTAAAGCATAAACTTGGAAAAAGTAAGAGACTGACCTTACTCCGACTCCTAAAAGCTGGTATTCCGAATCATGTAGAGTTACGTTGGTTGGGAATGGGACTTTGGTTTCTGGTTGAACTATTATAGCGGTTGGTGCGTCGAGTTTGATGGGTTTTGCAGATATAGGGTCAATCAATTTACAGCCGATATAGGCCAGTCCTAAACTGCCAAAGATGGTGGATCCTAATAGAAATCGATTTGACGCTGTAGAAAAGTTCTTTGAAGAGGAAAAGGGACGATATGATGCTGTTTTAAAATTAACGAGAGATTGATTAAGAGCTCTCTTTGATGACCTCAGTATGCTTCTTGAAAACATTGTTAAATGCTGTACTTACTGAGATAGCAAAGTTATAACTTTTTTATGTCAATTAAGTCCCGGTCTAGCTCAACGTAACATTCCATATGTACGGCGGGAAACATTGCGTAAAGCTTTCACATGCAAATAGCACACCGTCTGTGGTGAAACTGAAATATATCGGAGAATGCGAACGCTTCATAATAAATTTATAGGAGCTATTGAGATTATTTCTGAAGATTTATATTAGTAGTATTTAGATTGAGACAATTTAGTTGTTATTCATGGCACTCGCGTTACTGTCGGTGATATATATTCAGCATAAAGAGAGCAAACAGGAGCACAGGTAAATATATACATTTTGAAAGTGACCTTTCAAGGATATTTCAGAATAAAAATAAATTTCTCTTAGCTTTTATATGGAGTCTCTCCCTCTACTAGTTGCCAATTCTCTGCAGATGATTAGTGAGATCACGAACCCTGCAGATCAGAAAAACTGCAACTGCTGGCGCGTATGCGCAATAACTGTTATCAAAAAACCCCTACCTCTGACCGTTCGGAAAAAAAAATATGCAGATAGTGAAAAATTCAAATGAAGTCATATATTGATATATTTATTTATTTATTTAAAAGGATATAGGAAGCCGATTTTTTGATTCTTGGTAAGAGGTCAATCAACTCGTAAAACTATAAATATGCCAAAAAGATCTGGAGAATCTCTTGATGAAGGGAGAATCACTGCCCAAAAAACATCAGCAGATGATACTGCTGGTGATATGGCCATCGATTCCATCCCAGTAGATGCTGAAATGGGTGAATTCGAAGACCCATATGGAGATGATTTCGAAAGTGAAGACGAAATTTTTGAAGCTGGCGATGATGACGAAGAAGATGAAGAAGATATTGAAGGACATACTTCAACAAATCTTGATTCGATTCAAGAAGATGAAGAAGATGGAGATGTTACCACTACCACTAAACCTCAAAAGCCAGCTAAGCAAACACCACAGATTTATTTACCCCATAAATCGGCTCCTTTGGGCCCGGATGAGATTATGGAGCCAGATCCAACTACTTATGATATGTTGCATAGTTTCAATGTTAAATGGCCTTGTCTATCATTCGATGTCATTGAAGATTCGTTAGGTGATGAGAGAAGAGGGTATCCTCAAACAACATATCTTGTAACTGGTACCCAAGCACAAAAGTCTAAAGATAATGAAATTTCGGTCATGAAACTTAGTTCTCTTTGTAAAACATTAGTCAAGGATAATGATGATGACGATGACGATGATGACGAAGATAATGAAGAATCTGATCCTATTCTTGAATCTAAATCATTACCAACTCAATTTACTACAAACAGAATTCGGGTCAATCCTCATGCTCGTAAAACTGGGGAATATTTAACAGCTTCTATGAGTGAATCAGGAGATGTTTACGTGTGGGATATTTCTCCTCATCTGCGTGCCATGGATACTCCTGGTACTGTCATTAGTAAACAAATGAATAGACCTATACATACAATTCAAGTCCATGGCCGTGTTGAAGGTTATGCCCTTGATTGGTCTCCTTTGTTACAGACTGGTGCCCTTTTAACTGGTGATATCAGTGGTCGTATCCACCTTACCTCTCGTACTCAAAGCGGTTGGGTATCTGATAGAACACCATTCATTAGTCATGATGGTAGTGTGGAAGAAATTCAATGGAGTAGATCTGAAAAATCTGTGTTTGCATCTGGTGGTACTGATGGTATGGTCAAAATTTGGGATACTCGTAGTAAACAGCATAAACCAGCAATTTCCGTTAGAGCTACTAATACTGACATCAATGTTATGTCGTGGAATCCTAAAGTAAGTTACTTGCTTGCTACTGGTCATGATGATGGACAATGGGGGGTTTGGGATTTGCGTAGTTTCAAACCTGCTGCTAAAGGATCTAATGCTCCTTCCCCTACTCCTGTTGCATCCTTTGATTTCCATAAATCACCTATTACTTCTATTGAGTTCCATCCATCGGAGGAATCCATTGTGGCTGTTGGCTGTGAGGATAATACTGTCACATTGTGGGATTTATCAGTCGAAGCAGACGACGAAGAAATCAAGGCTCAAGAAAAGGCGGCTGATGGCGAACTTGATGATATCCCATCACAGCTTTTGTTTGTTCATTGGCAAAGAAATGCCAAGGAAGTTCATTGGAATAGACAAATTCCTGGTAATCTGGTATCTACAGGTAGTGATGGCTTCAGCTTATGGAAAACTATCAGCGTATAACATTTTTATTATTGTATACTTGTCAAAGAAAATAAATATACTTCTAGGCCCTTATGGCAGCTAGGCTTCGCCCAGCCTCGAAAAGATCCGTTCACTCAGGTCTTAACTATCCCCTTGAGCAAGAAGAGGAGCTCTTTCTCCAACCCTGAGATTGCCACGACCCTTTTCAAAATACAATGCCATTAAAAGAACTATTAATTGTAATGAAGCAGCAGTCAAATACGGCAACCAAGAACTCCAAGTCGTTCCCTCTCTAGCAGCTAAACTAGCAGTCCAAATAAACCCTCCTGGTGTCTGCATCAGCATCATTGGAATACTCAACGAACCAGCATGCTTAAGCGTAAAAGTTGTATAAATCTGTGGAAAGTATTGAATCATTGCTAAAATTGCTGCAGTGACTCCCATCAAATTGGCCATAAAGTTGATATAACTCTGAGCAAAGAAAAAGGTATAAACAGCAAATAGAGCTGTCAGTAGAAAATGTACTAAACACACTTGACTCACCACGACTATCCGTACATATTGGTCTTCTTCAGCCAGTGGTATGACTTCGGTAGGAAGACCCTCAGGATCTCTTGCTGGATTGGTGAATAGCAATGCCAGGAGTAAGCTGGTAGTTATTAGAATACTGTTTTTGCCGACCTGAATCACCTTGCTTATTTCAATACTTACATTATGGCAGCCATTGTGGCTTGTAATCCAATCTGAACAATTCCCAAGGTCGATGCGAAGCATTCAAATGATGACTATTCGTGGTTAGTAGAACTAGCCAAGCAGATGATCCCATATACTACTTACAACCACTGGACAACAAGCAATTATAGGACTAGATAATAATAAAATATTACAAAATGCACATGTTCCAGAGGACACGCCAAGTAATAAAAACCAAGGAGAGATGCCCTCTGAAGATCTTCGTTTAACTACACGGTAATGCTGAGGTATATATGAAACAACGATTCCAATCGCTAGAACAATCGACACTACAAAGTTTACTCCCCCAGGGTTCTTAAATGGCTCACATGATGGAGGAGGTTGTTCGAATAATGGATTAATAACAGGATTGGTCATGAAGAACTATGGAAATTCTTACTAGTAAGGTTACAAATTCCTTTGATAAGAATTTGAATATGAAAGATTGCTATCGTTTAATGAGCGGAATAGCAAACGGATAGAGATATTGTTTTGTTATGATGGCAAAGGCATGATTCCCCTTAACCTTATCGGTTATCTCGTATTTAACTTATCTTGGTGCATAACATTGGCGGCTTTTTTCCACAGCATGTGCGGCAATTTAACCCCGATTTAACGATTATTCGGGTATTTTTCAAAATTTCAGCCGAAAATCGACCAATCATGCGCTTCACGATTCTATTCACATTATTCAAATTGGTAGAGTGATTGCAGAACCACTAACATCGAATTACCTTCAAGGTTCACTCACGACATATACATTTAATCTAACTAATGCCAACTCACGCCACTGCATTTGCCCAAACTACCAGAATTTCGGCCAACCCTGCCGAGCTTCGAGCTCGTATTTTGGCTCTTTACCGTAACTATGTCAGAAGTGTAAGTAGGAGCTGGGTGAGAGAGTAGAGCCCAACCAACTACCAGGAAACAAATAGAGAAATCAAATTAACACGAAATAAGGCCCCAACTTTTGGTGAACTATACGAAATCGATCAACCAATTTCTAAAATTCGTACCAAGATTAGACAGGAGTTTGAACGTAATAGATTTGTTGCTGATAATGCAGTTTCAAATATTTTATTAGCTAAAGGACAAATGGAATTCCAAGAAACTATTAATTTCTGGAAACAGCAACCTCATGTTTTGAAGTACTTCCAAGATGATGAAAAGACTATTCAAAAGGAACCAGCTAGTGATTTTGTTAGTAGGTTTATTAAAGGAACTGCATAAGGTGGGATATACGTAGATATATATAGACCTGTAAAATTGTTTGTTTGTAGAGTGTCATTGTAGTACATAGAGCAGACAGACATGTTAATTTAAATTTATGACATTATATAGAGGTAATTGATTCAATTGGCCTGTTTCAGCGGAACACCAACTGATCCAACTGTTTGACGAAGTAGCTCCATAGAAGCTATCATATCTGTTAGCATAAATTATTGTCAGGTACTCATCCTATACTTACGATCAACAGCAGTCAAAAATCTGGTTAATTCCTGACATAAATCCCAATCTCCACTTTCATATGCTAATCTGAAAAGTTGGACAGTATTATCTTTACCATCATCGTTCCCTTTGGAAAGACTATGAAGAACTAGTAGATATCCAGCAGCAGTTTTCAACTTCCCTAGTAATATACATCTTTCAAATAACTCCTGTGGTGAACCAATGACTTTGAATAAACGTGACCAATATTTAATTTCAGTTTTACGAGTACAACCAAGGAATATGTCTAGCATTTGAGGAAATTGAAATACTAAATCAGCTGCCTTTACCAGTAGCGAATTCTCAGAAACATCTGATTCTGAGTCATTTGTTAATTGTCTTTCCTGTGCCTCTTCTGAAGTTGGAATATTGTTATCATTCTCCTCTCCTTCAGATATAAGGATCTTATATAATAGCATTTCGAGAATATGACTGAAATACTTCAAATGCTTATATTCATTTGCAATTGTAACTGCTTTTTCATAATCACCCATTTTCAAAATTGATTCTAAAATAAATGGAACAAATAATTGAGTACTCGTCCAGAATTTGAAATAAGTGAAATGATTTTCTCTAGCTGCTAATGTGTCCGTTTCAATACCAGTCAGAATACCTTTGTCCATTAATACCGCTAGAGGATATGATTCTACTGGAACAACCGCTGGCTTTATAGATGCAATATCTTCATGATTCTCATGAGCACCGTTGAAATCTTTTATCCACACCAACATATCTTTACCATCAAAAGCCCATAACATACTGTGATATGAATTATTCTTGCCTGGAGGAGTGATAAAATAATATTCAATGCTATGATGAAGAAGATTTTTTTTATACGCCTTTCCATTCGAAACCGGGTCAAGAATCATCAACATACCATCAACTAGCAATACAATTGGTAGATTATTAGCGCTAACAGTAGTTATGGAATCCCCGTCATTTGGTAACAGCCCGCTAATGCATCTCACTCTAGCTGGAGAATGTACTACACCACTTAAGGGTACCTTTTCTTCAAGATCAAGTGAACGAATATCATTCCCGCCTATTGAAGTCAACCGATAAAAATATAGACAATTATCATGTGCATACACTACTAACATATCTTGTAAAATGCACATCTTCAAAATTGGAGCAGCTACTTCTTCTGAGGCGACAACGTAATATGAACTTAGTTCCAATTCCCGAGAATAGATTTTAATTTCATACTTGTACTGATCTGTGTCTACAGCAACAATCAAGAAATGACCATACCAAATCATCCCTGCTCGGACTGATATTTCTTTGTCCATGTATTCCTCACTGAATAACTTCCATCGACCGCTATAAAGACTGTAATGTGCCAATCCCCGTATACCTGCCACTGCTATATATCTACCATCAGAAGATGAAGAGACATACTTGATTGGCCAATTTTCAGCCACATAGTTTCCAGGTATTGTCACTGTGAGCCATAATAAAGCGTCTCTATCTATAGTTGTTAAATCAGACTGTTCTTGACCTCGGTAGATTAATATTTTATTACTTTCTTTTAGTAATATTGGTCGCTGAAGATTATCATGGGTCCAATTACCCATAGCGCCCCATTTAAGAAACCCTTGACACCAGAATTCATCCTTAGAGCCCTCAGATGGTAAGATAAATACTGAATCACCAGAAAATGACCAACAAGCCTTTTTAATACCACCAAGCCAAGTTTCCTTCTCCTTTTGATCATTTTTAGTCAAAAATGAAGATGCATTTGTCATTCCATAAACAGAATATAAAATCCAGCCATGTTCATATCCTGCTAGTAGTGCACATCCATCTGAAGACCAACTTAGACAAGACGGTGATCCAGATGATGATAGCGATGGAGGATCCATTTTATTCAACAATTTAGAAGTACCAGAGTAATCTCTAATGTTGTATAAATAGATAGATCCATTGGAGCATGCCACAGCAATTTCACTAAATCGGGCGTTAATAGTTGATGAAATAGCTGATGGAAGAGGTCTATTTGATGGCAATGAAGATGTCGTCGTATGAAGAATATATCCTTTGAATACCATCAATGGAGTTTTAGTCTTGTCGGTACTACCTTTATTTATTTCATTAAGAGTCGCAGAGTAGACAGAACCAGATTTAGTCGTAATAGAGAATAAAGACATTGCTTTACTTCGAGCAATGTGTACTATCTGTTTAAGATCTTGAGCTAACTCTGGATCTTTTTTATCATCGTCAAGCCATTCTAATTCTGAATGGCTGATCGTATAAATAGGAGTAGATAAAGACTTTTCGCCATGCCATTTGAAAAATTTCGTTATATCAATAGTAGATACCATTAAATAATCTTCTAACGGTATAATTGAGATGAAAGGGAGAGTAGACAGAGCTTTTTCTGTTTTTTCCGGTTTGTCCACCCCTTTGTCTTGATCTTTTATAATTCCACATAATTTTATCCTTATCTCTCTAACTCCTAATGCTTCACCTGGTCCAGGAAATGTTTGGATCAATGAATCACTAAATGATTGACGCCGACTATAACTATTATAATAACCTGAATCATGGTTATTATTATAACCACCAATGGACTTCTCTCCAATACTTGATGCAACACTACTTTTCCTGCTCTTTGCTGCCACAGAGGCAGTACCACCTCCAGCAGGATAACCACCAATACCCCCTGCTTCACTAACTCTTCTATCAACTGGGGATATAGGCGGTTCTATTGAAGAATCTGTAGATGTCACTTGACGAAGCTCAGATAATACTCCCAATCCATCGTTCTGAGATATAAAATGATCTGCTTTAACAAACCTACACACCTCAGCCGGACCAGATGATCCGCCAGCAAATGAATAAATAGATGAACCATCATCGTCGTCATTATTTCCTCCAAAATCACCAACTTCAAAAACCAAAATGCAACTCTTCTTAGTACTGACGCCGATAAACCTCCCATCTGGACGAACTACAACTCCCAAGTTCTCTCCATGCCCCTTAATTGATTGCTCAGACCTGACATAAACAATCACAGGACAGAGTGGCTTTAATCGATAAATATAAATAGCTCTTTTAGTCAATACAACTAACATATAAGACGCATCATATAAAGCCAAATCAACAATTTCATTATCATCTTTCAAATTGCTGGCAATCTTTTTACTGTCTATTAGTGGTAAAGTTATACGGTCTGGAGTGGATGATGGCCATAGCATGATGGCGATGCTGGTGTAATCCAAACAGTCGACGTAGTATTCGCTCCTCTTCTTCCCTTCGCCTTTCCTCTTAACTGGTCGACTAAAAAGTTATCCCGCTAATTACCCTCAAACGAAGAAGCCTCAACAAAACTTCCCCTATTGTATCTGTCTCTAATTCTAGTATGGTTTCAGTCTGTGGTTTACCGTTCTGCATATACTAAAATAGCCTAACAGGGGTAATCTCTTTAGCATGCACGTTACACTTTCATATGCGGCTTCAAGAACCCTGCGTAGTTCTCGACTCCATATCACACCTGTGACTATTTGACCGGATGTAAATAAGAAGTAGTTTCGTTTGGCGGAGGGAATAATAGTTAGTTATATTTCAATGATTTTCAAACCTGAAAATACTTCTAAGACTGTTTCAAAGTCTATGTTCGAGAAAACGTTTAATTTAGCCTCATTTAACACGGCGTGCGAGGCTGATGTTGATGCTGCTGATTTATAACTATACTATCATATTTAACCATTGCCTCTGATCCATCATTCATTTACAGACTCCAGCGGAATGGCACACTATTATTTATGAAAATATGGTTAGTACTATTCCACCTATCTCATTCGCAACTAAACTAACCACTCTTTCTAACAGGTTTTACCCATCATTGTGGGACTTGGTCTAGCAGTTATCTACACCACTGTAAGTTCAGTTCTCTTCCCCGACATTCGTTGGAACAAATTGTCCTAACCACCAACACTAGACACGAGCTGGAATAAGGGCTTATGCTAGATTTAAACAATTTCCCCCTGAGGCATTCGGAATCCCAGCATCTAATCCAATAAGTAAAAATACAAAGTTCCATTATGGCGGATTTGAGCGCCATATGACTGAGAAAGAAGCATTACAGATACTGGGAATTTCCACTTCCAGTAGACATTTAACGAAAGAAGAACTTCGTCGAAAACACCGTAAAACCATGCTCCTCAATCATCCCGACAAGGGTGGTTCTTCTTACCTTGCCGTGAAGATTAATGAAGCAAAAGAAATTCTAGATAATAAAGCTAAATAACTAAACAATTAAATCCAGCCTCAATCTCTATAGTATGGGGATCCGAGCTCTGCTCGAATCGCACTATATCGAGAGGAGAAAAATATGAGTCAAAATGTGCCATTTATAAGGTTGTAATGTTGATATGCCAATCCCATATCGTATCAATCTAAACTTGTTCACATTGACAATGACGGAACAACTTGCCTCTACGAAAGGCGAACGAATCAGAGATAAAATCTATGCCGTATACTTGTATGTTAAAAACCCAGTTTCTCGCCTCCGGCGGCTGGGCTCCGCCCAGACCCGTTGCTCCGCTCCGCGGAGGACACGAATAGTCTCCCAGCACAGGAATATTAACCTATAATTAGCGCCATCCACTTGGCAATCACTCTACTGATTGATGTCACTATTGCTGTCCCACGGGAATATCTGCTCCCAGTCCAACTATCTTTAGGTGATTTTCATATTCAAAGTAATAAAGATCTGCTTGTTCTTTCTAGACCGGTTTGGCTCCAAACTTTTGTTTGGGTAGAATTGCTCTTCCAAGTGCCATTCTTTGTTTTTGCACCAATTGCATTATGGAAGGATAACAAGAAAATCTATCCTCTCGTTCTCGTTTACGGAATTGAGGCTGCAATCACCACTCTCGCTTGTCTGACCGAAGTCTTTTTCATCGATGGGCTCAATTCAAACGAACGCGCTAGTTTACTATTATTATATCTACCTACTTTTGTTATTCCCTTACTTATTTCGGCGGACTTTTACAAACGTTTGACGGATCTGATTTCCTTCTTAACTTCATGCAAGTCAAAGAAGGAATGAAAAGGCTTGATTCTTCCTGTTTCTAGACTCTTTCTGTAGCTCTCTACTCGAGAATATTTCCCAGTGTAATTTAGCTTTAATAGATCTTGCGTCATGAATATGCACGGTTATCTTGCAGATATTTTACCCTGTAACTAACCGCCCGCCCAACGCCCGGAAAGCTCTTAAAAAGTGGGCTTTTCGACGTCATAAATATTACCTAAGTTCTTTTTTCAGAAAGAAATAAATTGTTGCTAACATCTACGGAGATCCCATCCGAAGAGGTGGATGACGAAATAGAAGAAGTTTCTAGTGCCTCTTGCTAGCTGTTTCTGATTTTCTTAGCGCCGTACTTTATTGCTTCGTTACATGACGCTAGCAACTCTAGGAATTCTGGAACGGGATACGACATTTCAAACTAGCTAGGATATTACGGAGTCCGGTATTCTACTCCTCTCCATTATTATGTCTTATGAGTATTAAATTAGTTCACTATTATTACTTATATATTTGTTGAATTAAGTAAAGATAAGATCCTGTGAAATAAAACGGGGTCAGTGCAGAGGCTGAAGGATATTGAAAAATATTTTGCAGGGTCTAAAATAATGATTAGATTACTGTTATACATACAGCAAGTAATTATCTATCTGCAGGTTTTATGCATGTTAAAACTATATATTATTCAACGTACTATCATTATATATATGAACGTCACGTTTACACCGTAGGAAGGTATAGATTAGAACTATATAACAAATGTGAAATTATAACAGATGGTAATGTGAATAAAGCAAGTCCGCTGACCTTTTAACATATTGTAAACCCCCGTAAGTGGAAGTTAGCTTCGGTCGAGCTCGAGGTATCATGCAGGGGTAAAAGCCGCACATATTGTGATCTTCCAAGGATATCGAAAGATAATTGCACCAAAAGCTTGTCGTGATACTGGTCACTCTTACAAGGTAATGCTAGCGCCAGTGGTATTTTAGCAGGGATATCTGACTATAAATATCCCTCTTCTTTCCCAACCCCTCCCTTCTTAGCAATCTTACTTCACACCTTTTTCACTCGTTTAGTTTTATTTTCTAAATTCCTACTATTATGATCCCATTTTCTATTTTAGCTACAATGGCAGCTTTGGTCTCAGCTGCTTTGGCAGCTACTTCTACTGTTGTTTTCAGTGTTTCTGCTTCTGATGCTTCTCTTAATGGTGCTGGTATTTCTTCCATTCATGAGGGGGCTGCTATTAATTACCTTCGAATCAGCCCTGGGGGAACTGGTGAAGAATATACTTATGATGATTCTGATAATTCAATTAGTCTTGCATTAACTTCGACTATCACTCTCAGTCTTACTGTTTTTAACGATGGCTTTAGTCGTGGTAACAGTATTTTGGCATTCACTCCATCTAGTAATAACAACCAATTCACTGTTGTTAATGGATTATTATCATTAAATGGTTCTCCTGATTGTTTCTTTGCTTGTGAGAATATCAATGATCCATATGACTATTCTAAATCACAGTATTTCGTTACTTTTCAACCTTATGGGGCTCCTGAAGGCTGCATTCCAATTAAAATTGTTGCTGGATTGCCTGGTACTACTACTTCATCTATCGCCCGAACTGGACGTAACTTTCCTACCTCTCTGTTCAGTAATACCAGTTCATCTGTTCCAATTACTCCCAATGGCATTGTCATTACTACTGGGGCTATCACTTCTACTATTACCAGAGTCTCTACAGTCAGTGTAGGTGGTTTTACGAGTACTGTTATTGTCACTGACTTTATTACTGAGAAGTGCCCTTGTACTATCCCCCCTCCGTTACCATCTTCCTCAACTTCTACACCACCAATTGGTTTTTTTTCAGGCGTACTTCCACCTCCTCCCCCTCCACCACCAACTACTTCCACAAGTGTTGCTGTAACTACCCCTGCTCCACCATCTACTTCCTCCAGTGTAGCTGCAGCTTCACCATCGTCTATTACTGAGGCACCACCTCCACCACCACCATCCTCTACTACTGAGTCTCCACCTCCACCACCACCATCCTCTACTACTGAGTCTCCTCCTCCTCCTCCACCACCACCATCCTCTACTACAGAGGGTCCCCCTCCCCCTCCACCTCCATCGTCTACTGAGGCTCCTCCTCCTCCTCCACCACCACCATCTACTACTGAGGCACCTCCTCCTCCTCCTCCTCCATCTACTACTGAAGCTCCACCTGCACCACCACCATCATCCACTACTGCGTCTCCTCCTACTCCTCCTCCCCCATCATCGCTCTCTACCGAGACTCCTCCACCCTCTTCTTCCAGTTTGAGCAGCAGTAGTCTCTCTACACAGTTCCAAAGTGTCGCTCCCAATGGGATTGGTTTCAATACTCCTACACTTGCTCAGGGGTCCGGAATTAAACTCCACGCCTTCGGAATTGTTGTTCTATTCCCCTTGCTCCTCATTGGCCCTACTGTGTTTATGTTTTAATGTTTGGTTACTTCTGACATCATTTTGATGCCTATTCAATTGATTTACTCATTTTATTTTTTCTCTTCTACTACTATCTTTTTCTAACTAGCCGCCATATTTCTTTTTAATTCTTTCATACTTTTATCTAAATCTATTTATAATTTATTGTCGAAATATATACGAATAATTGCTTCCTATTGTTTGAATCGCCCAACCCTTACCACGTACACGGCCTCCGTTCCATCTCCTCCACCTGCCTTGCCAATAAATCAAACCAACCAATTTTGCCTAGCAAGATTTGACTCGCCGCCCAACTTTGGTTGCAGCAATAAACTCGTAATACCAAATCAAAATCTACTACATAAAACTATGCGGCAAAAAATAGATGCTAACTTGCCATTTTGCTACGTCCATCTTACAAATTTGGCAATCTGTTATCTAAATGCAGCCATTCAAACTAACATCAGTGGTGTACACCTGATTGTTGCATTTCCATGCAGAAGTTAATCTAAGATCAGACTAGGGCCTGACATGTAACTGGGCGGTACAATTTATTAGCTAACGGCAAACTACAGACGAGGGGATTACTAACTACTTCGGAGTGAGGCGAAAAATAAAAAATAAAATAAAATCAGTGAGAGACAAAGACAACCAAGCCGGAGGAGCGAGAAACTCTACGAAGGTTACCTTAATTGGGCTTGAAAATTATTTGGTAGTGGCAATGTAACTCTAGTATATTCGCCATATGGGCGGGCATTTTTTATTTTTAGTTAGTTTCGTGAGATTATAAATATGTGGGTATATTCGCCCTATATCTTGATATAATGCAGGTCCAGCACCATCTATTAATCCATAATATTTTGCAGAATCTGTGTCCAGTCGTTGAGATATAATATTTTCACATTTAATTTATATCATCTATCTATTATCTATTACTCTCCTTGTTCAGATCAATAATTATGAAGTTTATTACTCCAATTATCACCCTTTTAGCTGTTACATTGGTTAAACCAGCTCTATCTCAATCAAATTCATCTACTGTATTCACAAATGTATCTACATCTACTACTACTTCCAGTCTCATTGTTACCAACACCTCTTCAACATTAATTACTTCTACTCCAATTGTAACTAATTCAACGACCGCTTCGACTACTCCATTAGTAACCAATTCAAGTACTATTGTAACCACACCATTGGTTACCAACTCGACCACAGTTGCCTTTACGAATTCAACAACTGTTATTACAGAAACTTCAGTTGCTACTGAAACTCTAACTAGTAAAGAGACTGTAACTACTAGTAAATCTCCACCAGTTGTTATTACCTCTACAATTACAAGTCCAGGCGAGACTACTGGACATGTTGTAACTATTACTCCAACTTCTCCTGCTCAAGAAACTACCACTGCGCCAACTCCTCAAACTGGTTCGGGTTCTAAAGTTGGATGGAATTCCGAAGATTTTATGCCTTCACTTCTTGCTTTGGTTGTCATATTTATGTTTTAACTGTAGTATTAATTTTGTATATTTCTATTCGTTCAACTCATACTCCCGTTTTTTACCTAACTATTCATTCTTCTTCTCTCATTGTCCAATAGGTTTATTTATTGACCGTATAAAATAAAATAATTAATATTTTTATTATCTTTTCTTCTTAACCGTCCTCTAGTATCAATGTAGCCGCTTAGATTGAGCTCTTTTACTTCGTTGTTGTCACGCACGATAACTACACCGATAAACGTCCTTTCATTGTCGTCCCCAATAAGGTTTAATTTTAGCTTCATATCATGCACTCTTGATTGATAATGCAAGTCACCCGGACGCACGGTCCCTTAGATAGATCTGATTGACCAATGCATGTCACCAACTTCGCCATCGAAATCGAAATTACCTAGTGCGGCTACGCTATCAATTATTTATCTGCAGCAAAACTGACACCACCACTAGTAAGGATTATACTTTTGACACTAATTACGTTTCTATTAATAGCTTGTATTATTTATTAGTTATCACACGACTAATTGCACTTAATTCTGAAACAAGAGGACAAACACGTTTACAGAGTGTTGATTATGAGTGACTAAAAGTCGTAATCTCATTGGACCCTAAGAAAAGAAGACTTAAATCTGCAATAATGTTTCAACTTTTCTTCCGACTACTAAATTCTTTGTCAATACTTCGATTGGTGTTGGATACTAAAACTAGCTACCCAGAGAGGAGATCTTATATCCAATAAACTGAGTGTGTTTAAGCAGCACATTCGGTCCCCCGATTTGCTGTTATATATACATACATATATTATATACCCAATTTCATCTCTTTTATACCAAGAGTAGCAAAAAACACTACGATTGAGATTCAAGTTTATCCGACATGCTCCCATCACCCACAAACCTCGGCTAAATGTTTATCACGTGATTCGGCATTTCATTCTGCAGTAACTACTAATACTGAGCCAAACCGAGGGTAAAACGATTATCCGTAAGATATAATATATCGCCTTTGATACTAAAGTAATAACAAATGAACTGTCTTCATTTTACGGCAAGCTTGATTAAAATTGTTTTCTAAAGTCTCAGCTCTCTGGATCAGCTCTCTGGATCTCCTCTCTGCTCTCGATCTATCGGCACTTTTCAGTGTAGCCGCCAACGCGCATACATCCCTCGCTAAAATCCACCGAAAGTAAGCGCTTTAAAATCAGTTAACCCGAGACGGCGGGGAAGGGTTAGGAATATTTCCCCAGTTAAATTCGAGGTCTATCTGCTGTAGACCTTCTAGAAGTCATCATCTATTCATTCTACATTTTATAGGCAATCTTATTGGCTTTCCTTGGTATATTTCTTTGATAGCTTTTTACCTTTCTGGATCAAATAACATCTATTTGTTGGCCTTATAAACTATAACCTTTGTACATATTTTGATAGGTAGCGTGGAAAGAGAAGTGATACGAGACATTACCTTCTCAAGTCATGCCAACCCGTATTCCATTAGAACAGGAATCAAAAATATCCGAATCAACCATCTCCGAGGGTAAACTCAAGAATTTGAATGGACAAAAGTCACAAACTATTCAAAGTATCCCCTCAAAAGAGACGATAATGTCAACGAATCAAGAGTTAACTACTGAAACTCCATCATCTGTTGATCCCAATGGCAGTAAAAAGAAGAAAATAATTACTCCGTCTCGAGTATTAAAAGCAAATATAAAGGAATCTTTTGACGTTCCAAGCGATACTGTCAGCGTTTCTGAAGATCTCTTCATTGATCTATCTGGTCCTTCATATGTTACTATTCAATGTCTGACCAATGAATTACAAGGTATCCCTTGGACCTTGTTCCGATGTGAACTGGATCCATCATTAAATCCAAATACTTGTGCTATTAGGTCAAGCATTACCAATATCTCTCCATCTTCTAACTCATCACAAACAACTAGACTCATTCAAATCGCGAATGCCAATCCCGTTCATATTACACATGCAATTGTCAGCGTTGATGCTGAATTTTATCATCAACATCAAAGTGATCCTAATAATGGCATCCTTTTAACCCAACTAGGTCAATCACATATTATTCGTCAGGGTGAGCTTCATCCTGAGGTTGATGGTGGCTGTAGAATCCGTATTTGTGAACCAGTAGATCAGGGCCTTTTTAATGCTGACAAGATCAAACTGACTGTTGTTTGTGATGATCATTTCAGTAATGACTTAGCGCCTAGTTCAACTCCTTCCCAGCTTCCCAATAATGCGCATATCTCCGATCTTCACACAAATGAATCAGCGGTATCACTTGAATCTGAAGATTCATTGGACGTTGAGATTTCAAAGTTCTTGGACATTGACGATGAAGATGATGATGATACGAGTGTTAATCTACCATCCATCACTGTCTCAGTATCTGTCATCCAGAAACCTATCTTTATTGATACCCTGATTCCTACTCCCGAGCCATTTGACGATATGGAAATAGCGGCATATGTCCGTATCGAACTACTTGCTCGACTTGGATGCCTATCTGGCGATATTGTATGTCACCACCCTATATCTTTAACTCTAGTAACTGGGCTCTGCCCAGACTTGAGCCGCTCTGCGCGAATAACTAACAACTCCTAAGATAACGGTCGAAACAGAAGAAGGTCTAAAACGTCATGTCAAAATCTATTCCTATCCTGAACCAAATACGATCTCATCCAACCAAATATTCCTATCTCCATTGATGATTTATAATCTTAAATCGCCCCATAAAATCAAAATCGCGAAAGCCAACAACCACTCAGGTTTACAACTCTCAAGATTAGTGAAGATTGCAAAAGAAGTAACCATCTCAAGATTAGCATCGTCTATCACGACTGATAGATCTTTCCAGCAATCCTTCTTATCCGGTTTAAGAACTTATTTTGAATCTTCTTGTCGGGTTGTGAGACAGAACGATATCATTGCCGTTCCAATTGATACTCTACTTGCTCAAACATTACATGGCAGTAATGATGTAGGTGTAACTCCTGCTGGTAGAGCGAACGATGTAGCATGGTTTAAAATCACCTCATTAGTACCTGGAGAGGACACTGATGCTGATGTTGAATGTATTATTGATCCTAACCATACCAGAATGGTTCAATCGGGATTAGTTACAGGCCCTCATCCCAGTACATTACTAGGGTGGAGAAGTTATCTATCTTTAGATAGATATCCTGATTATGGATATAGTCATGATGTTGAAGGTAATGGCGGTAGTCAATATGATTTTAAGTACGCTGCCAATCTTAGACGACTGTTGGCCGCCAGTATTTCCCCTCGAGGTGCTGCTTTACAAACAACCATTCTAGTTCATTCAACTAAACGTGGTGCTGGTAAGTCGACCATCTTGAGGAGTATAGCTGCTCAGCTAGGAATCCACCTTTTTGAAATTGATTGCTATTCAGTTACTGGTGATAACGACGCAAAGACGATTGGCACCTTAAAAGCTAGATTGGATAGAGCTTCATCTATCAGTCCTTGTTTAGTACTTCTGAGACATCTTGATAATTTAGCAAAGAAGAATGAACAGGACGGTGGTGATGGAGGAGGTTTGGTTTCAAGTTTGGTGGAGACTTTTGAAGAATATATTGGTAATAGTAATGGTAAGAAAAATTCATTTATTTTAGCTGCTACCGTTGCTGATGTAGATAGAATGTCAGAATCAGTACGATCTAAATTTAAATTTGAAGTTACTGTCTCTGTTCCATCTGAGTCTGAGAGAAAATCTATTTTCAAATATCTCACTGAGTTGCCATTACCTAACACTCAATTAACTGGATTTGATGTTCGTCGTATTCAAACTGGATTTGCTCTTAGAAATGATGTGTCTTTGGAGACTTTGGCACTTCAATCTGCAGGATTAACACCACCTGATCTACTATCAATTATTGAAATGTCTAAACAGAAGGCTATCAATAGATTAAAAAAAGTTGTTCGTACTAGTAGTGGACAATGTACTCTACGTGATTTGGTACTTTCCAGTAAAGGGATTGTTAAGATAACTCCTGAGGATATAGAAAAAGCCATTGGCGAAGCTAGGTCGAAATATAGTGATTCTATTGGTGCACCAAAAATTCCAAATGTTGGTTGGCAAGATGTAGGAGGACTGGAGGGAGTTAAAAAGGAAATCCTAGACACTATTGAAATGCCATTAAAATATCCACAACTTTTCAGCGATGGCGTCAAGAAGAGAAGTGGTATTTTGTTTTATGGGCCACCCGGTACTGGTAAGACATTATTGGCAAAAGCTATTGCTACCACCTTTTCTTTGAATTTCTTTTCTGTCAAGGGCCCTGAATTACTTAACATGTATATTGGTGAATCTGAAGCTAATGTTCGAAAAGTTTTCCAAAAGGCTCGAGATGCTAAACCTTGTGTCGTATTTTTCGACGAATTGGATTCAGTAGCTCCAAAGAGAGGAAAATCTGGTGATTCCGGTGGTGTTATGGATCGTATTGTATCTCAGTTATTGGCTGAGTTGGATGGTATGAGTGGACAAGGTGGAGATGGTGTGTTTGTAGTTGGTGCTACTAATAGGCCTGATTTGCTGGATGAAGCATTATTGAGACCAGGTCGATTTGATAAAATGTTATACTTGGGTATTTCAGATACTCATGATAAACAAGAGACGATTTTACAAGCACTCACAAGAAAGTTCACCCTATCCCCAGAAATCTCACTGAAAAATATAGCCTCCAAATGTCCTTTCACGTATACAGGTGCTGATTTCTATGCCATGAGTTCGGACGCAATGTTGAATGCTATGACACGAACTGCGGGAGTTGTCGATTCTAAAATTAAAAAGTATAATAAAGAAGTTCGTGCACCTCAGAATCTCTCCGATGTAACTACTAGATGGTGGTTCCGAAATATTGCTACTGATGATGATGTTAAAGTGCAAGTTACTGAGGCTGATTTTGACAAAGCTCAAAGAGAACTTGTTCCTAGTGTTAGTGCGGATGAACTTCAACATTACCTGAACATTCGAGCCAACTTTGAGGGAGGAAAAAAAGACTCTCAACGACCACCTAATCCACAAGCCATCGAATCACCTGAACAGTATGTTATTGCGAAGGCCGTCAATGGTCATTCTGATGCGTCAATTAACGGTACAATGACTCCTAAGGGGAAAGAAAAAATCAATTCCAATGGCATCATCCCAACTTCTGCCAAAGGCAAAGGAAAGATCACTTCTGCTCAAATTCAAGACCCTCAAGAAGAGCTAGAGAACTTGTATGAATAAGCAAATCATATTACATCTTTGTTATATATTTACATAATACAACATTTTTGCATTTTCCTTCCTCTTTTCCAATAGCCGGGTTCTGACCATGCCAGACCTGTAACTACTCTTCTTCAAATTTATATACTCTCTTCCGTAACCTTGGTCGTTATCAATCAGCATCCTCTTGATGCTTTGTTCACTATCGCGATCGATTCTCTGATTTGGTCGATCAATCTTCGATAATGTGGGTAAGGGTTTTGTCGTACGGCATTCTCCAGATTAACGACGTGGTTCCACCAAGACCTTTGAAATTCCAAGTTCTTGCGTTTCCCCTGTTTTTCCCTTTTTCTTCTTATTACCACTCATCAAATATTTTGTACAAAAACATAATGAAATTTGCTTCAATTTTATCAGGAGTTTTGGCTCTTGGATGTGTTGCCTTTGCTGCTACTGGTGAATCATCATCCGATCCTAAGAAGGAGGTTTTGCGAGTTGACGTTAGATTCCCTAATGAATATATCAAGGAACATGGAGTCGAACTAGTCAATGATGTTGAAACTCCAGTTAAGATCCACGTCACTAATGAAATGCCCAAAGAAGGTGGAATTCCATTTGTTCTTGCTGCCGTTGGTGGTGCTATCTATGAAAAGGCCAATCCTGAGAAGATTTATACCAATCTTACCATTACCAAGGTTGGACCTTTCTCAATTGAACCTGGTGAGACCAAGATTATCGATCATAATTTGAAATTTAATCTCCCACCTACTCAGTTCAAGTTGGGTTTCACATTTTATCTTCAACATGGTGAGGAATTCTTTTCCTTCCAACTTGACAAGAAAATGGATCTTTTCATTGCTGACCCTCCTATTTCGTCATTTGATCCTCGTTTGATCCTTGTTCAAATTATTGCTGGTGCCACTTTTGGTTTCATTGGATATTACTTATCCAAGACATACCTTCTTCCTTACTTTGATAAATTAGGTGATAAGAAGAAGCCCACTTCTGGCAAGAGATCCCCCACTCCTTCTGAAAAAGCTCCTGCTGCTACTGCCTCAGCTTCTGGTTATGACGAATCTTGGATCCCTGAGCAACATTTAAAGACTCGTTCCAAGAAATAAAAGAGGAAATCTACGCAATCGTTTTTGTATATGATTAAATATAACGACCCTTTCATGTTGTTCTTTGACTTCTTTTTGCCTCCGGCGGCTGGGCTCCGCCCAGACCCGTTGCTCTGCTCCGCAGAGGAATTCCGTCCGTATAAACTCTCTGCGGAGCAGGGCAACGGGTATGAGCAGAGCCCAGCCGCTGGAGGCCGATTTAGTAGAAGATAATAAAGACGGTGTTTAAAAATATATGTACAAAGTTTTTAAGTTAAAATATCAATAAGTTTGATGGAGCGGTTTATTGAGACTCAACAATGCTCTTCACATTTCCAAGCCAAGAAATATATTCATTGGTCTCACGATAAGTGGCATATTCAGTAACAAATTGGGCAAGTTCGCCATTAATACCGCGCGAATCTAAATACTGCTCAACGGCACTTTGAACCTTCTCATCCAAAACGGAGAAAGGAGGGCCTTGATATAGACTTCTACGAGTGTAGTCAGCTTCAGGGGTCTCGGAAGTAGCTAATTCAGCAGACTCATAAGGAACAATAGATTCAACAAGAATGACATCTTGTTCAACAATGGCATCAATACCAAGGGCTCCCTTGGGCTTCTCAACAACAATGTTGAGTCTGATAGGAGTACTGACTTCTTCATCGAATTCGGCTCCTTCCTCACTTTCATTGGCACCTTCTGACTCTTCTTCGTAAGATTCTTCATCTTCCAAGAAACTCTCGCCATTGGTGATATCAGAGATTTGAAAATGAATGTGAATAACTTCACTACCTTCCTTGCGAATCAATTTAACCTCATCTTTGCCATCCTTGGCTACAAGTTGGAATCCAGAAGTTTCCAAGAACTTCTTGACAATGGAGGGCTCTTCAAGATCAGCTTCATTTTCAATTTTGATTTCACTCTTAAGAGAAGCAATTAATTCGGCATCAGCAGCAGAAAGAGGGGCACCAGATTGGAAACGAGTGCTAGAAAGGTGGAAAGCACGGTTAGAAGAGGGAACTGAGGATAATCTCATGGAGGCAATCATTGTAGGACGAGCAATGGATGAAGTGGCCATTCTAAGGCTGGAACGAGTCACAGCACGAGAAGCAATTCGTGAAATAGCAGAAAGTGAAGACATTTTGTGTATAGGTTTTGAAATTGTAGTGGCAAAAGTGCTATGTGCAGAAGAATCTTCCTGTGATAATTAATTTATGTTGGAAACCCACCAGTCAATTCCGGATTGCATGAACCAGGGTGGAGAACAAGTGAAATCTTTTTTTTGGTTGCATAGCTGCTGCTCATCGGATAGCCGTGCATGTTGCCCTGGAAACGTTACTTCACGTGATGCCCGCGCGAAAGTGTAACTACTCCGTGAACTGGAGAAAAGCAGTGATTCAGGCATGTGTCGTGACGACCCGACTGTTAGGTTTGGCTCGCCTATGTTGATTGTAAGTAACTGTCGAATCCTAAACTTTTCGTTCGCTAAATACTCATGTAAGGTACAGTTAATGATCAGTAGGTGGAATAGGAATATCATAGAAGTTTAGTAAATAGGATATTAAATTCAAGACAGAACAATTCTCATTTGACTATTATAAACTGTAATCCTTTACAAGCGTAGTCCTGAGGTCCAACTGCCAGAGGCAGCCAGACCAGACTTTTCCCGTCGACTATGGTCATGACATTTTGTATTAATTTTTGTCTAAAAAATGATAATTATAAACGAAGGAATGACTGTGAAGAGACTGTAAAAATGGTATTAGAAATAAAAGCTTGTTGTTCGAGTTAATAATTAGAAATTAATTGGTAGTAGAAGAAGTTGTAGCGGTTTTAGGAATTTCCTTAGATTCCCTTTTTGGTAATGAAGTTCGTTTGTTTTGCATATAATCAGCCACAAAAAGTGAAGCCCGTTTGAATTTACGGTCAGAATACTTTTCATAAATAGCTTTATGATGTTCAAGTGGTTTTTCACAACATTCCATCAGAACTTCAACTGCAGGTGTTAATTGAGGCGCCGTGTAACCTGAAAAGTAAACATGAGCACTTGTCCATTCACCACGATTCAACATATGACGCGATAAATAATGAGCTGCTGCTGCTATCCATGATGGTAGCGCACCAACAAATCGTTCATCCATGATGGAAATCTCCAATAAATATTTAGCAAGAGTACGGGTTTCAAGATCATAATCATCGGCTTTGGAAGTTCTACGAAGAAAAGACATTGGACCTGGCCAACCGAGGTTAAAGTCTAGTAAATCAATCATATACCTTTCTGCTTTAAGAATTTCATCAGCACTGAATCCATTTTCAACCATATAAACAATTTCTTGTACAGATGGACAATTAATTTCTTCATATTTAGCAGCAAGAAATAATGCGACAATGCCAACCAATTGGAATTTACTTAACGAAACTACTTTAATTGATAAAAATCTGTCCATATAATTGATTGTTAAAAATAAAGTTTCTGGTAAAAGATTAAATCTATGATGAACTTGTACCAACCAATCAACTAATACTGATCTCATTGACCATTGAATTTCAGTTTGAAGGTCCATATAACCAGGGCTTGGTCTCATTTTTACTTCCAGTTGACGCATATAAGCAAAGATATCATCACCATATTCAACAACCATTGAAATATCATAAGTATCTTCATCGTCTTCATCAAGAATTCCTGGACTATTACGGATTTCATAATAAGCTTGACGAAGTTCTTCTTTATCAGCCTGCTCCCATATTGGGAATAATGCATTTGGATTCAACACTGAATCATTAATGATATTCATTACTGCTAAAGCAGTTGGTTCTGTTAAGTCATGGAGAAGAATGTTATCATTAATATTTTCTTCATATTCATCATCTACATCAACATCATCATAATCTTCATCACGTCTAGCTGATTTAATATTCTCTTCTTCGTCATCATCATCTTCCTCGATATTAGGTAATTCAACTATTTTAACATGATTGTTGTTTTTCTTAATATCCAACTCTTCAATTGAGTCAATATCCTCCATAACATCCCCATGATGATGTAATCGTCGTTGTTGATAAAATTGGCCCTCTTCATCCTCCTCATTCTCATCCTCATCATCTTCATCGTCTTCTTCAACAGTGTCATCACTGTTTAGATAAGTCTCTTCAATGTCCTTTGGTTGCGAAGAAGCTCTTGAATAAGATAATACATTATCAGCTCTTAGTGAATCGACACTATTAGCCCGCACAGCAACTGTGTTATTTTCATTATTAGCACCAATTACTTTCCTCTTGATACCTCTACCATCATTGTTTTCACTATAAACAGAAACTTTAGCAATTTGTTTACCATCTAATTGCCGTGGTTGTTGCCTAGAAATATTTGTCAATGTCTGTAAAGCGGCTCTTTTCCTAGTATTATTATTTCCAACTGCTAAAGCAGCTGCCGCAGTAGCTAATCCTTTCTTTGCCGGCAAAAAAGTAGGAGCATTTTCATCGTTATCTCTTGAAATTATCTAGTTATATTGTTAATATCGATGCTGCCCCATTCGCTTCGCTAGTTACTACTTACTCCTTCCATTTTTTGAGGTTTTTATTTCAATGAGGTTTTGCAATCGTTTGTTTATGGCTCCACTTTTATTGGTTAAAGCTTAATGATGCTGGACATACAAAACAAACTATATTGGAAATTCAATGCTAGGGTCAATGCTAAGGATTAAAAATTACAAATTAACGAGCGTATCTCTGTGTCTCTGACCGACTTTCGTCGTATCAATAAATGAATGAGTTGGTGATTGAATGAATGTCTCTCTTCTAATCTAAAGGAATGAAGTAACGTTTGGGCGTGATGTAGAAGAGGTGAAAAAGAAGGGGAAAAATTCAAGTCCAAATGAAAACGAACTAGCAAGATTGAAACCACTAATGCTGTTATACGTACAAATGCAAAAGAACGGCTTGTTTTCTGTATATATACAAAATCGAGGAATGGGACCAAATGCGGCAATTGGTACACAAAACAAAAGAAATCGGCTACTAGGCGCGCGCACAAACACCTAATAGGAAAAATAATAAACAACCCATTATGCAACAATACACCGTTTATTAGGATAATCGGTACATCACTAACCAACAGAGAATGTGTGTAATGTGAGGGTTGATGCCAACGGTTGGCAAGAATGGTGTTATAACGTCTAGTGTAGTTATGGGCTTAGGTACGCCTTTGTTATCGCTAATCAAAAGCTAATTGTCCCTCCACAGTCTTGTTAAGGCGTGTTTGTTTGGATCACACGCGCCAATAGAATATATTTATACGGCCTGCCATAGCGCTTTAAGAAGTGGCTCTGCTATGCTTATTACTACTGTAAGGTGGGTGTTGCCTCCGGCGGCCGGGCTCTGCCCGGACCCGTTGTGCTCGCTTCGCGAGCGAGCGTCAATCTGTCCGCGAATGTCAAGTATGAACCTCTCTGCGGAGCAGAGCAACGGGTCTGGGCAGAGCCCAGCCGCCGGAGGCACAAGAATCTGGTGTGAATACTTCCTGGCGAAGATCGGTATTACGGCCAGTACTGGCTGTTAGCGTACGTGCATACATTCTTCGTCTGGCAAAAACTGCACCTTGTAGCGACAGTAACGTTAGGCGCCGTTATATATTACACCCTGTTTGAATAATATGCTTATGTTGATTGATCGTACCAGTGAAATATGGGATACCTTGACATACTACCCATAAACCAATGACTCGAACGTTCAACTTAGTGATTAAATCGTGTCACTCAACCAAGAAATAGCACATGCCTTGTTAAACGTTTATAAATAAACTTACATTCGAACGTTCACCTTGCCTGCTCATCGAACTCTGTTGTAACCTTAATTTTAGCTCAATCGGATTGAAATCAAGCATGTGCACGGGCCAGAGAAGGAATGAATAACATTGTATCATTCCATTTAACGCAAACACGAGAAATGCTCTGAGATACCCGTACTAAACGAGCTGTTAGACGGCACCTTATCAATTTACCCGTTATTAGTGAATCTTATCTGCTAACTCCTGGTATACCAACTCTAGCTTAAAAGTATAATAATTCTCCGCCCGATCAAACGCTCTATCTCCCCGACAACAATCAATAACCTAATTTCGCGATTTAATAACCTCTATTCACGATACCTTTCGTTATCCCCGACGGTTAAATTCATTGAAAATAAGTTAGATCAAAGCCAATTAATTAATTAATGAATTGAATTTTATTTTTTCAATTACGTTACTAGTCTCAGCAGGGGACTACTAATTTTCAGGGGAGAATGCATATACGGATAGGGGATAGGGTCAACTTGAAGCAGGGTCTTTCGCCACAATCGATCACGTATGGTTCAGCTGTTGCGCCACTCATACCCCTTATCAATGCGCATCATTCACTCTCTTATCACAACATTCCCAGTTTGGGAATAGATAGGAGATAAAATCGTTAGATAAACGGTGTAAGCCAAGTTAGCTTAATCATATATGTACTAACCTTGCTGGATAGTGGTTCACTATGTTAATAGCTTACTTGGACTTAGCAGTGACGAGAAGGGAAGAAATGGGCTTTGTTAGTGAGGAGTTTGGGACGGGATATCGCCGGGCTGCCCCGTTAGATACACCGTTGGATAGTTAAATGACTAGAATGAAAAGGTAATTCATTTAGTGAAAAGTAGTTGGAAAGGAACTAATACATTTAGTAGAAAACTAGGAGTTAAGTTTGCCGGATATCCCCGTGGTGGTATAGTGTATGGTTGGGAATAATGAATTATCTCCGCTAATGTCGGGGTTATATATAGAATTGCCGAAAAGCATAGGCGATAATGAAGTTGGTATGTGCTAGGGAGAAAAGGAAATGGATTCTGCAAGTGAGGAGTTAGGAGTTAGGAGTTTATGTGATATCCCGTAACTGCTAACCTATAGAGACGGTAATTACCTGATACATGTTCATATACATGTTCATATACATGTTCATATCCGTGTTCATCTCCATACGCATACCCACAATATAGTTCGGATAATCGCGATCGGTCGATCCGGCGAACAAAGCCCGATATACTAAGATTAATACATTTCATACATCATACATTTAGTTACATTTATTGATTAACTTCGCAATGTATTTCGCTGCGTGTTCCGTCATAACCGCATTACTCTCCCGGAACTATGGCAATCCAATATCGGCATCGGCACCGATACGGTCGGTCATCTACCATCATCAACCTTCAAGCTCAAAAAAGGAATCAAAATTAAAATGCAATAAATAATAACCCTCAAGGTAGGGTTGAGAGGTCGGTTGACCACCAAGCAAGCAGACTGCTCGGATCGATGTCCTGCTATAAAATTGACGGTCAACATTGATTAGTTGCTAATTCTAGTTAAGATTGCCATGCCGGTAATCCAAGTTAAGCCGCTCGATTAAAAGGTCGGTATACCGATATACAATAAATACTATATTGATAAGGTTAAAACCCCTATTGAAGTTAAACTTAATACCGAAATTGAAAGGAGACTGATGGCCATTCGTAGGGCCAGACTCTAAAAGTCATGTGGAGAAGGAGGAAAGAATAACCACGATAATAACGGCCGGGCGGACACGCGGACATGCGGACATACGGGACCCAGGGAAAACCGACGTTGACAGTGTGGGGTGGAGTGTGTGGGGTGTAAGCTCAGCCTGGACAGGACCACGGCAGACCGGGAATCTGGGGAAGTACTTTACGGGATTAAGGATCGGGAAGTAAAGATAAGGTGTTGATAAAGTCATATGAAACGATAATATGGACGTGAATGAATATTAGTAATTAGGCGAAGTTAGTAATTAGACGAAATTATTAATCAGACGAATTCAGTAATTAGTTTAAGGAGATAAATATATTACTACCAATCAGTAAATGGCTGCAGGGTTAGTTGGATATCAGAATATACATAATATTCAGTTATGGTTATAATGATTGGACAAGAATACCACCAGATTATGAGTTGTTGCTAGCTTTGTTCTACAGGGCAAAAAGACGTTAAACGGCTTAGTTATACGTCTTAGTAACTCCTGCATTAGGATGTGAATTAGGTAAAGTGATATGCATACCGGGTGAATATTGTTTAGTACTAAAATTCTAGAACTATTCCTAAACGGTTAATAGAACTCACCGCATCTCATCATTACTAAAAGAGTAAGTTGAGAGCGATTACAAAGCGAATAGAAGAATTGGCAGAACGGCGCATGCAAAGAAGGAATGCGCCGCCCACTGTACCCACTAATGCCCATTAAAACAAAGCATATTATCCTAATCGGTTGGGATTATTAAGCGATTACTGTACCTGTCAAGGTTAAAAGTTATCCTTGTTATGATAGTTGATACGGTTAAATAAAGAGTTACTGTTGGGGAAGCTAAGATGTTAGTTAGAAATTGGCAAAGGATAAGTGATGGAGCGGGAGCTAACAACGTGAAGAGACCATGCCAATGTTAAACGATTAAGGATTGTTTAAGGATTGTTTAAACGATTGTCTATCTGTGTGCCAAGAACAATGAAAAATTATTATTATTCGTATGTAGTCGATCCGGAAATATCATCTTAACATTTGATTCGATCGCGATCTCTGATCGATTGATATCGTAAAGCGGCAGTGTAGTGACTGCGGTTATAATCTGACTCGTACATTGTTGTGGGATGTACCTTGCAGTCGTGAGTATGCAAGTCATCGTTAGTGGTAGAGCGAGTTGAGTAAAAGCAGCGCAGCGAGCGAGCGAGCGAGCAGAGCTGCGTAGTGCATAAATTATATGGGCATTTACGAAGACTTAGCCAAGCGAGACAATGAATCGACCGCGGGATAGTCGTATTATGTGGTTTGATTGATATAACTCTAATCGAATAAATAAAATATTGTCAATTGAACGATAATCTCGTTGTGAATATGATAACCGACTGGTATAACCTACGTAGTTATTCGTGGTTGTTCGTGGTTGTTCGTGGTCGTCGTGGTCGTCGCGGTCGTCGCGGTCGTCGTGGTCGTCGTGGTCGTCGCGGTCGCGGTCGTCCGCCGATGTCCTCGGAGAACCCCTTAGTACCTACACTAATCGTTCGCTAGCTAGTCTAAATTATTAGTCCGTGGATGTTCGATACGAATCATCGCAAGCTAATGTAGAATATTTTGCCTAAGCGATTAGTCAACAACACACACACACTCACACTTGCATAAGGTGGGTATGGGTAGGGAATAAGAACAGAACGGCGATAAACCTAACTAAACTACTGTTAAAAGGTTGTAGCGGACATAAGCCCTACTACTACCGTTTGGTCAATTATTAAGTGTATTTGTTAAGCTACATACGAAATGAGTAAGCGTTGGGATATTAGTAAACGGACGGTGGAGTATGTCCGTCGTCCGTGGATTACATAACGGACATACGAGTGAAGGGTGGATAGTAGGTTGAATAGTTAGTGATACGGTTAATTAAATGTAGATAACGCGAACACGACAAAAGACGACAAACGACAAACTACAATCTACACTTATTAACACGGCCCGTAATACAGAATAACAGCAATCTTTAAAAACGTTTTGTAATCCCTCTCCATCCCTATCTCCATCTCCACCTCCCTCTCCATCACCATCTCCATCTCCATCTCCATCTCTATCTCCTCGTTAAAGCCGCTCTCACCGGTCCGGATGGTTTACTAACTCCGTGAAAGAGGCTCACGGAGAGATTAATCACTTATCCGCGGCCCTGCATCTTCGTTCCGAGACCGTAAGCAGCATTTCATAAGGTTAGTCCGACCTCCGTGGAGTACCGCTAAAGTCAGCGGACATTACTTCCTTACGATGTGTCATCAGGCACATGCATACGGGAATAAGGCCAGGATTTTGGAGAAAAAGTAAAAAAAGTGAATATTTGCTTTTGTCGGCGATCCGGCCTAACAAAAAAGCAATACATTCTCTCGAAGATCCAAGATGGATATAAATAAAGCTCATGCCCTGGGGTATATATTTTTTTTGTATATCATAACAGTTCATAACAGTTTAAAGATAAGATAACATTTAAACAGTTTCAAGTTTATTTATTACGACTCTATTACAACAATGTCTACTTCTCTCCCTACCACCTTAGCTGTTTCTCCTGCTTCTGAGATTTCTCAAGCTGATATGTATTTTTTAGCTGCTCGTGCTAGATCAAAGCTTACCAAAGAAGCTTCTCGTCATGATCATGATTTAAGAGTTCTTGTCACTCATGCTAATCTTTTAGATAATGTTATGGATTCATTAGCTGAAGCTAGAAGACAAGCAAGAAAAATTCAACTTGAAAAGATGAAGCAAATGCAAATGCCACAAACTCAATCAATTCAAGTTACTTTTGAATTACCAGTTAAAAACAATTCTACCAATATTCAAATCATTGAAGAAAATGAAATTGAACATGAAGATAAGGAAATAATTGTTTCAAATTTACACACTCCTACTATTGTTAGTCGAGAAGTTGAAGATGAAGAAGAAGATGATGAATATTATACTTCATCTGATTCCGATTCTGATGAATATGAATCTGATGATTATTCTGATTCTGATGAAGAAGAAGAGAATTATTTCTATGAAAAGAAACCAGTTTCTCAAGTCCAAGCTGTTGAAGTTGATATTGTTGATTCTTTGCATTCTAATACTTCTTCTACTTATAGAGGAATGCCAACCATTGAAGAAGAAGATGATGAAGAACCATCACTTTGTTATTCATCATCTGAAGAAGAAGAAGAAGAATATATTTCATCATATACTCATACAACTTCTCCAGTATACAAGAATCATAAATTGAATAATTCACAAACACAGCTTGGATTAATTGAAGCTGTTTATTAATCATTCATTCATCATACCTTGCATTAGAATTTCACGACTCTTTATTTATGACTATAACGATTATTTAATTACTGTAAATACAAATTATTTTATTATTACTCTTCCATTACCCGTTCATTCGTTCATTCATTTGTTTGTTCGATTGATTCGCTCCCTCCTCTCTCACTTCTCTCTCACTTCTCTCTCACTTCTCTCTCCCTTCTCTCTCTCTTCTCGCCTCTCAATTGCTCATCACGGAGTTAAACCATGCTTAACTTCCGAGATCGATTATCAATCGGCTATCACTCGTAATATCGTAATTGCTTTTAAGAACGGCTGGACCGAATTATTAATTGTGGGTTAGGACCGGATACTATGTTAGTTCTAGAGGGCTGAGCTCATCCACGGATGAAAGATGATTACACAAAGTCTAGCCCAATCTTTAAGTCTGATTCGTTCTTTCGTAATCCATTATATGACTAACTATTAGAAAGGATAGGTAAGGGGTATAACATTCCAAATAGTTAACGATTTGAGTCACGCCCCCTTCTTGTTATCTAATCTAACTTAACACCGTAAAATTAGTTATTACCGCCACACACTTTATCGGGGTGGCAATCTGATTTGTCGGACTCGGATCACTAATGTTCGGTCCGGTAGATTTGAATGCGGCGTAAAAACTTGCTATTGAAAACCCCAAGGCAATACGGGTTGCCGATATCCCAATGCTATGCGGCGTAACTTAAAGATAAGCCAACACTCACAAACAAGGCATGACGACTAAATAATTAAATGCTAATACTTCTACTTCTATTATAATGCATAAGGGGCAGGGATTTGTGTATACATAAAAATTGATAATACTATTACAGAATCATCAGTAATATCTTGCTATCTATCATTCGTTTCTGTTTTAGTGTTTGTTCTTTTGTTCTCTCGCTCTTACCTCCCTCTATTGGTTGTCGTTCATACCCTCCCCTTCTTATTGCTCATAGTTCTACCTCCCAAATAAGCAAGTGTGAAATAAGATGTGTTACTTAGTTTATTGCTGATGAGCTAGGAACGGCTTCTCCGAGTTGTTATCTCGTAACCTCTAAACAATGAACCCCAACCACGCTAGCGCCTAATCGAATATTTAGTAGAAGGCTCTAACCACTAAACGAGGTGGAAGCTTTTTCGATTGAACGTACGTATTTAGGATAATGTTTAGTGTAATTCTATATTATCCTTTGTTTGTTTCTCTTTTAATGAGAAGACTGATTTATGTAGTTAACTCTTACACCGGGATCAGTATATTATTAGTTGAGTTACATAAAGAAAAATAAATTATTCATCATATCTGCAACTGTCAACGTCAATACATATATTTGTAATGAATAATTGAATCAGAATTAAAATGGTAGTTGCGTAGTGCATATGTAATGAAATGTAAGTAAAGGAAGGTAAAAGTCACACGCCGATTATACAAAGAAAGTTTCTATGCCTTTGTGTGGGAACCAAAAGTGCTAAATCAATTATAATATTGAAGCACACAATAGAATTAAAACGGACAGTAAATTGAAATTGTTGTATTTCTATCAAGTTATTTTCAATACTCAGGGGCTGCATGCGATGATGAAAAATATTTTTCGGACCTTCTCGGAGGTTAGGAAAATATACATTTGCATAAGTTGCGGTTAAGGGTACAACGGTTTTTCATATATGCACCGTGTGTCTCACAATGCCGTGCGTTGAGACTTTGGCAGTCCGGCATATGGTGTTGCCGATAATTTTGATATCATGCCGACGGAAGCCCATGTCCATCACTCTTCGCGGAGCAGAGCACAGGGTCCGGGCAGAGCCCGGACCCCAGAGGCACGTGACTACAAGCTGTGCGCGATCATTCGGGGTCATTGTAAACTGAGTTACACTTAAATCAAGTAGTTTGTTTGTATAATCTAGAGTATAAGATGAAGAAATTAACTAGATAACAACGGTTACGTACCTGTGACTACTACTTTCTTCCTAGAGTTAAGAATACTCAGTATTGAGGTCGATGTTGAACCTCCAGCTTAGATAAAGAATCTGTGCCGCATGAGGCTTTAATTTGTGCGGCTATGAGGTTCAAGAAAAATCTTTTACCCTGCTTCCTTGTTCGCGATTTTGATCATTCTTTCATGTCACCCGGATTTCAAAAAGTATAACCCGGACGAGAGAAACATCATCGGGAGAGCGCGTCGGAGAGACCGTGTATATTACGTGAAGAGCGTGGGATTAAACTAGTTAGACTGTGAGTAATAATGAGAGAGATGGTTATGGAATTGTTGAGGATGTGAACAGTTGAGTTTAGATGAGTAGTGAGAAAGCTTAGTTGGAAGAAATGAAAATTAAATTTCCGACATCTGATGAAAGTATTTGATGTACTCAGGGGTTGAGCCGCAATAGTGATAGAGATGGTTGAAGGAAATATTGAACAGAATTGATGATGGATGAATTGATGAAATTTTTATTAGCGATTAGTTTAACTAACATGAAGTTATAGATTTGAGTCTTTTTTTTCAATTGTTTCTTATACATCTTGAGCTGCGCTCGATTCTTCAGTTCAGTTCATTCTTGTGGCTCTACTCCATTCTGAAATATATCGTCCGCAATGAAAGCCATTAGAAAAGCTTCCAGATGGACTAACGACGATTCGTTAAAAAAATTTCAGAATATTGAAGTAGATGAATCGGTTGCTACAGGCAATGCGGCGGTCATTCCTGACGATAGTGACCAAGAATCTATACACACGAGAAAGTCTAAAAAACAAAAAGTAAAGATTGATGAAGAACCTTCTGATGAATCTGATGAACCTGATGAACCTGCAGTTCAAGCATTATTAGAACTAGGAAATTCTAAAGGGAAAAAGGGAAAGAAAAGTCGTAGTAAAAAGAAAGGGTCAAAAAAGACCAAATCTGCTGGTCAAAGTTTAACTGATGGTAATGAGGAATCTGGCACTGCAAACGTTCTGATAGCTGCTGATTTACACCAGAATGCTGATCCGCATGATCCTCAGCCTTCAGAATATGTGGGCCATGTTGAAGCAGATGATGTTATTCGATTTGTAGGAGATTCATTATCTCAAGACAACAACGAGAATGCTCATACCTCTACTGGTAATGGTAGAAAGCGTAAACAAGGGGTTAATACGTCTACAGCGAATGCCTTTGATAGTAATGATATGTCAGGATTTGAAGGAATCCTTAGCAATCCTACTTGGGAGAAGTTCCTTAACGATGACATTGGTGAAACAACTGGCCAAGCTCAGAATGATGAATATAATATTTTTATTCAACAGCAGCATTTGCAGCAAGCACAGCAAGTACAACAAGTTCAGCAGCAAATCCAACAAGCTGCTGCTGAAGCAGTAGCGGCAGCACAAAACCATCAACAACCTTCTCAATCTCAACCAGCAAAGAAACGAAGAAAGGGACACAATAAGACCACCACTGCTACTAGTAATGTCGATCCAGCTCTTGAACACCTTGATGATTCTGCCCATAGTGAACATTATAAAGAACAACAGCTAGTTGAACAAGCCATGTTACAAGCGTCTGCCATTGCTTCATCATTGGAATCTACGTCAGATGCTGCTGCCGCCGCTGCTGCTGCTACTGCTGCTCAGTTGGATCTCCAACAGTTGCAACAGCGGTCACAAGATTCACTTCATCCGATCCAAGTATCGCAGCAACTTCAACCACATTCTCGTAAAAGACGTCAACAAGTTGCCCCTAACATTGTTGATCAAGATTTGAACGATTCACTAGCTAAGAATTGGTCACTAGATGGTGGTCATGAAATCGCTATTAATTCTCGTGGTGGTTCTTTCACCAAAGAAGAGGTAGACCTTCTTGATAGATTCATGGTTCACTTTATGGAAAGCAAGGGTATGACAAGAGATGATCTTTGTCAAAGGGTTTGGGCTAGTCAACGCAAGAAAGATAGTTTCTGGGATCTAGTCTCATCTGTGTTACCTCATAGAACTCGATCCAGTGTCTATAAGCATGTTCGTAGAACATATCATGTTTTCAATGCTCGTGGCAAATGGGATAAAGAGACTGATAGCCAACTAGAAATTCTGGTTAATGAAAGAGGAGCACAATGGAAATCTATTGGTCATACTTTGGGTCGGATGCCCGAGGATTGTCGGGATCGATGGAGAAACTATCTGAAATGTGGTGAACAACGTAATCAAAATAAGTGGAACACAGAAGAAGAGAATCGTCTGAAAGAGATAGTTACGTCTATTTTGGATGATAGTGAGACTAATGGTGAAATTAATTGGACAATTGTTAGTGACAAAATGGGTGGCACTAGATCACGTATCCAATGTCGATATAAATGGAACAAACTTAGTAAACGAGCCAATGCAACGATATCTGAGTCAATGTCCAATGCTGATAAGCAAACGTTCGTAAGTTTACTTAAAAACTATGCTGACGAAGCCCAGATCACTTGGGATACTGTTGCTGTTATTGAAGGCAGAGGAGTGTATACTGCAAAAGATTTCTCTTCAATTTTCGAGCGACTAAAGTCCAGAATCCCTGATAGTGACCAAAAGGAGTTCCAAGACCTCCTTGACCTTATTATTGAAGATTTAAGTAAAGAGGATGTTCCTTCTCAAGGTTCCCGTAAATCCAGAAAGTATTCCAAAAGGTCTGAGTCTGACTCTAAGTCTAAAGAAGACAATGATGAAGACAAAGATGAGGATGAAGAGGAAGAAGAGCCGATATCTAAACCAGTGGGTAGTTCAAAATTAGCTGATGGGGATGAAAGTTTTACAGATGAATGGGTTTCTTCCAAGTCCCAAGACGATCATTAATTTATTTGCGTTTAAGAAAAGCTATATATTCCATGTTATTCTTGCCCTTACCTTCGGTAGCTGGGCCCTGCCCGGACTCGTTGCACCACTGGGCGGAAGCCTCTCAGGGGCAAACATCGACACCGTATAGATACTCCGCGTAGCGGAGCAACGGGTCTGGACAGAGTCCAGCCGCCGGAGGCAAAGACGACCAGGTCTGAGCAGAACTCAGTCTCTAGCGGCCTAAAATCAGATTAACTATTTAAATCAAATTATATTTTGAATACACACATGATCGCTTTTTTGGGGGGTCATCTCCTTTTCATATAAACATTTAGAACTTGGAGAATTGCTTCTTACCAGTACCGGCAGCGGGAGCAACTCTGAGAACGTTGAATCTAACAGTCTTGGAGATAGGACGGCATTGACCAACAGTGACAACATCACCTTCATTGACACGGAAAGCAGGAGAAACATGGGCAGCAAGATTCTTGTGTCTCTTCTCATAACGGTTGTACTTGGGAATGTAGTGCAAGTAGTCACGTCTCAAGATGATAGTACGGTGCATCTTGGTAGAAACAACGGTGCCAGTAAGAATACGACCTCTGATGGAGACAAGACCGACGAAAGGACACTTCTTGTCGATGTAAGAACCTTGAATGGCTTCCTTAGGGGTCTTGAAACCAAGACCAACTTCCTTATACCATCTCTTGGTCTTCTTGTTGGCCTTAGCCTTAGTGTTTTGGAAAATGTGAGGTTGCTAAGGTACAGTTAGTAACGAGTTCCTGGGGGTAATTATAGTTGAAACCGGAGTGAAAGTGATGATTTCGATGAGTGTCTGGGAACGTCGAGAATGAATGTTGAAAATTTTCCACTGCAAACGCGAATCTAAACTTTAGAATAAAAGAACTACCTATCTTGTCGTTTAGATATCTTTCAATAGAGATTCGTAAGTCGTTCTGTCGAGCCATACATTAATCAGTCTATCAAATCGAAACAAAATTCTAGTCCGTCATTTGGAATACCATCGATAATCACATCAACACCTCACTCTCCCTCTCCAACTTTTCTAAAATCTCTCGAATACACACCTTTTGGAAAGCACGCTCAGATTGGACGGTCAACTCGGTAGCCATCTTGTATATATAATTTACTCCTAAAGGTTGTCGAAACGGGTTACGAAGTAGAAGTCGAATTCAATATCGCTGCTTAGCTTGGCTGTGGTGAAGTTGGGTATGCAGCGTCTACGTTCAGTTTGTTGAGTGGGGTGAAAAATTCTCAGTATATTTTGGAACAATCAGTTCTTAAATAGGAAATTAGTAGTCACAGAGATATTGATGAACCCTAACCCTTGCCCTGATTTGTGTATTGGGCGTTACTGTCTTATATCACGTGATCATATAATAGGGAAGAATGACCCACATAGGATAATAATACAAATTGTAATAAACAAAATTAAGAGAATTGATTGATATTTTAGTCGGCACTCCCTTTGTGGAGTGTGCTTATATGCTGCATCGCTAGAGGGTCTCTAGGTTTGGGATTCGCTAGATAAACCTTCTACTGGAATGGCATTGCATACATCAAGCAGGGTCTGAGATAGTTTCAGGTCGTCACTTGAATATAGGCAGTAATTGAATTGGGCACATTATGATGATAAAGTTGGAGACACTTCTCTATGTGTCAATCTCTATTTACTTTTAGCTAATGAATTAGCATTCGTCTCGCTATAACATAACGATACTGCTAAATACGATGGCCATATGCTTATCGCATAAGCATGCCTTATTCACATAATTTATATATAATATTTAACATATATTAAATAAATTCTATTACACCCACCTCTCTTTCACAATTAAAAATGTCTAAAATGTCAAGACTTAAAAGTATTATTATATGTCGAAATTTGAAAGCCTCAAAGTCATTCTTGTACCCCACACCAATCGAGATATTGACTTCTGCAACAGCAGTGTCTAGCCCTCATTCATCTGCATGTAACTTGACAGCGGTAAATAGTACTACAAACACACCTACAAAAACAACCGCACCCAGTCCTACGTCTACTGCGACTAATAGTACTAATAGCGCAACTATTGTCACCTCGATTTGTCCAGCTTATCTCGCCCCGGTACCATTACCTATCCAACAAGCACAACAGGTTGTCGGTGAGATTATCAAATCTATCGATAGTTTCCAATTACCTGGCCACGTGTTTAAGGATGAAAAATATCGCAAAGAAACCGCCGATAACCGCAACCCTTTCGATAGACTCGAGCAAGCGTCAGAAGTAGTGCGCTATATGTTTGCAATATGGGAGTATCAGCTTAATAAAGAACAGATTGAACCTTTTCGACCAAGCACTCCGAGGATATTTCCCATGTATCGATATGCACTGAAATTGATCAACAACGGACTTCAAAAAGCTATAAGTATTTCTAAATCAACAGATAACTCCGAATATCTTGTATTACAAGAGCTGTATAAAGCCATTAATTGTACGCAGTACCCAGAATTAGGACTCAATATATATGAGAATGAAAATATCAAATTAATTTTGCAAGCAGTTCTTAATCGAGCTGCTGGAGATCAAAGAAGTCCTTTAGAGCTTATTGACTTTGCCGTTGCTGAAAAAGATATTTCTCAATCTTTCTGGAGACTCTCTAAGCGCAGTAGTTATAAAAGCTTCAACTCAGGGGGATCGACAGTACAGGAAGCATAAACTAACAGTTATCCGTGCCCTTCCTTATGGTTACAATCACTTAAATAAATGCAACCAATAATAGCTCACGTTACTTACTCTAAATAATTATAATCAAAAATAAGTCATAGTATTCAAATTCTGTATCCCGTCTTCGGGCTCTGAGTAGACCCGTATCTCCCTTCTATCTATAATTGCATGCAAGCCTAATAATCACCATAAATTGCTGGTCGAACAGTTCGCTTGCGAAAACAAGTCCATAGAAATACACTATCCCTCTCCTATCACAGTCACTTATAACACAATTTGCAAGCCGTTTCAAATCCACCTTACCAATTTGTCTTTCAGCTCCTGTCAACTCAACCGCTCCTCACTTCTCTTATCTGCAAAAACCTAAACCTCGCTCAATCTTCGCCTTTTATGGGACCACCGCGCATTAATCCATTATTATTTGCCCTAGCGATCTTCCCCCAGCTCCCTAAACCTACAATAGTTTATAGTGATATTCATCAGCCATAATCACACTCTACTGCTACTTGAATCCTCACTGCTCCCAATACACTTTCCCCTGCTACTACTACTACAACCACAACCACCACCACGCTTAATCTACCATCGACACACCACATACCTCGCGCCTAACTCCCCACCTCCTCACAATCCCACCTTCCCGCACGTAGCTTATACTTGCTCCACGCACTTCCAACTTACCATCACACACAACTTCATTTTCAATTCAACCCTGCGAAAAGTGAAAAATCACCAAATTTCACCACTCACACAATCCACGCTCACACAACTTCACCCTCTCCATCTACCCACCAATTAACCCATCCTCATTCACCTTTAAAACCTCCACAACCATCAACCAAAAATAATTGAAATTTTCATAAAAATTTTCATATAAATTTCAATCATCAATTTTGCTTTTTATATTTTTAATTTTAATAATTCAATCTTCTCCTCTTAGTTGAATATCATCATTTTCTTTTAAAAACCTCTCGTTTTCAATTGTACGAAAAAGTCTGGTAACTTTCGTGAAATTTAATTAAATTTTTCTTTTTTTTCTGACAAAATTATTTATATAAAGGAACTAACGTTGACCGTTTTGTTGAAATAATTTTACAATTTTCTCCTCTAATTCACCCTTTCATTTCGTTGAATAATCCAATTATCCTTTAAAATGTCTGAATCATCCACTGAACAACAGGGTTCTATTCCTCACCCCAATTCCTCTTGTTCAGCTGAATCAAATTCTTCAAACGGAGACTCATTATTCTCCGAGCAAATTGCTGCTGCTCCAGTAGTTGAATCTACTACCAATTCCAATGGTGATGATTCATCTGCGGTTGATGACACAATCATCGCTGGTAATTCTGCTGGGGGTGATTCAGTCTCGGGATCTGCCTCCTCTTCTGGTCCTTCTGACGAAAGTCTAGGAAAAAGTTTGATCACTATTCGCTCTTTGGTTACCTCAAAAGAAGCTGGTGCTATAATTGGTAAAAATGGCAAGAACGTTGCTGATTTACGCGATGAAACTGGTGTAAAAGCAGGCGTTTCTAAACCCGTTCGTGGAGTTCAGGACAGAGTTCTTACAATTACTGGTACTCTTAATGGTGTTGCCAAGGCCTATTCTATGGCTGGCCAAACATTGGTTGAAAATCCTCCTTCTCTCCCTTACGTCCATGCCTTATCTCCTCCTCCTCCCCCAGGAGTTACAACTATTCGTTTATTGATTCCTCATCAACAAATGGGATCGGTTATCGGTAGACAAGGTCTTAAAATTAAGACCATTCAAGAATCTTGTCGTGTCCGTATGGTTGCTTCCAAAGAGATGCTTCCTCAAAGTACCGAAAGAGTTGTTGAAATTCAAGGAACCCCTGATTCATTAAACTCTGCTATTTGGGAGGTTGGTAAGTGTCTTTTAGATGATTGGGAAAGGGCTGCCGGTAGTATTTTGTATACCCCTCAATTACGTCCTAGAGGCGAAGGACCCCTTGATCTACCTGCCTCATCGGCCACTGGTCGTCATATCAATAGCACTGGCGGAGCAGGCTTTGCTAGTTCTGGCAACGGTGGCTACGGTAACGGCGGTACTAGTCGCTATAATAGAGGGTACAACAGTAATCCAAATCCAAATCAAAACCAAGGTCTTACATCCGGAGACTCTGCTGACGGTGAGGGATTTCAAGACCAAGAAATCTCCATTCCTGCCGATATGGTTGGATGTATTATTGGCAAAGGAGGTGCAAAAATCCAAGAGATTCGTAAAGAAAGTGGAGCTCGTATATCCATTGCCAAGCAAGCAATTGATGAGAGTGGGCAAAGACTCTTCACCATTAGAGGAACTCCACAAGCCAACGAGCGAGCTTTGTTTTTGCTATATCAACAACTTGAATCTGAAAAAACCAGAAGATCAGAGGAAAATTAGCCGAAGTGAAAACAATATCACAAGCATAAATTTCATATGTACCACACTTTCCTTATTAGACTCCACTCTTCTTATTTTTTAATTCCTATTTGTATGTATGTCTTTTGTTTGCTCTTATTTTCTATATGTCCATACGATGGGGTTTTTTGTTTTAAAAGTTTAGTTTTTGGTACGTTGAGAAGGTAAATAAAATGTTATGAAGTTTATAAATAAAGAGAAGGATTTAAGGTCCACACGTCAGATATGAAGAAAGAGAACAATAAATTAAATTAAAAATAATATAGCTTTTACAATTATTAAATATCACAGATATGGTTTAAATTATAAATAGATGGCCTGTGGTAGAGTATATATTCTGCCGTTAAATTCCTCCATCAATATCTTGGGACTCAATAGTAAGAGTGTAATTTCCTGGTCTAGAGAAATACGGAGTGTCAAATTGGTGCTGATCACCATTGAGTGCTAAATCCTCTTGAATGACTTGTCTGATAGCATACTTTGTTAGTTGACGGTGTTGATTTTCATCTACACTGATTACCTGACGAAGCTCTTTCATATCTTTTTTAGATCGCTTCTTTCCAGTGCGTCCTGCGTCTCTATTGCGTTGAACATCATGAGATGCTTGATGTAAGAACCAAGAAGCATAATTGTTACTGGGGCCAGTAGAGTTGTTGACATTTTGCCAGGACTGACACTGATCGCAAAATCCAATAAACATGCCCGATCCTTCCTTTTTATCAGGTCTCTCACTCATGATATGAGGCAAGGCATACCTCTGCTTAGTACAAGAACGAATTCCGTGGGCAGATTTCATATGATGAAGCCAATTACATTGATCTCGCTTGTGCCAACTTTTGCAGCATCCACAGTAGCATTCACGATCATTTGCACCTTGGCCAGACCGATGATAAAATGAATCATATTTGTTGTTAGTCATATCAGGATCTTCTTGACGAGCATGAGTAATATGCTGTATTGAGAGAGAACTTGGGCGAGATTTAAATGCCTCTGTATCGAAGCTGTACTTTTGTTCGGGTCGTAAATCTCTCATATGAAACCATTTAGAAAACGGGATATAACCAAGAGGGTAGTTAACTTCAATAGGATCCCAAGATTTTAGACTGGGCCGTTTTTTTTTAACTTTACCTTGTCCCCTCTGAGCTCGAAGCTTGGGTCCATCTATTGGCTCATCTAAACTCGCTGGTTCATGTAGACCAGCTCCACTAACTCTGCTGCCCTCTCGTAATATAGCAATAAATAAAGCTGGATATTGAGAATCATGTGGTCGTGCCCAAACGGGCCTATATCCTGGAGATAATTTGAATGTTGATTTGTAATCGGTTGGGAACCATCGATGTTCTTTGATGTTATTAAAACCCCTTGCTATATTAATAGTTTCAGTTTCTCCTAGCAATTCCTCTATTGTCTTGAACTGAGAGGTTGTAGGGAAGTCATTAACATTTTTAATAGGTAGCCCAGGATTCCGGACCGCAGAAACTGCGGTAGCTGAACCGCTACTGCTGCTACTGATACAACTCCCAGTACTAGTATAATCCGAATCATTTCTACTAAGATTAACTTGATTACAGTCGACTGCGAGATCATACTTATTGAATACACCTTTTCCAGTTTCTAGCAAATCTGTGACTGAAGTTGATGAAGCTCTATCAGGGGCCATGATTAAGTTGCTGAGAGGGGATGATGTCGGTCCGCAAAGTGAAAGGGAAGTACTATTTGTAATCTTACCATCTTTATCCAATAATGGTGTAGGAATTTCATCAGATTCACTACAGTCAGAGCTCCCTTTATCAGATTCAAGTTCGACTTTCAACAACTTAGAAAGGAAACTTTCATCAATGTGAACAGGGCGATTATGCTCCTTTGAATTGTCACTAGCTTGTTGTTCGTTCGATATTGTTGAAGATCCAAAATCCAAAGGCTCCATATTTATCTCTGGGTAATATTCGGCAAATGTCGCGCCATCAAATTGACAGTTTTCCAAATAAAAAGTCCATTCAGAATTTTGTACAGCAGTACTTTGAATTTGAAAAAGTTGTAGCTCATCACTTTGGTCTTGCTGTTGGAAAGCGTCCATTTCTTGGTTATTACTATTAGTCGATTTCTGGTTGTCTTGAAGATTATGAAGCTCAGCTTCTACTTGATAATTTTCATATTTCGGAGAATTTGAATCGTTAATATATTCGGTCAAGGGGATATCTGCCGGCAGTTCATCCCAAGTACTGATCCATTGGTCTCCACATTCAAATATATCCATATTGAAATGAACACTAAGAATACATAGCACTAACCGGTTGGTATGTGTGAAATAGACATGATGTCTATACAGCACTCACCGTCGTCTATATAGTGGTGTATGTAATTACGGTCATACTATTGGTGGTCACAGAGCCAATTTGGTACGACTGGCAGAAAATTGGGCCCATAAGATATAATTAAGAATCATGGAATGGAATCGTGTGATCAGGGATCTCAATTAAAGGTTGATTTATGGTTTTGAAATATGTATCAGAAGTGGTATGAATGTGTGGGTCGAATTGGTTCGAAATGGTAGAGGTAGTTGAAAGAATGTAAGAATAATTACAATTAGTAGATTATATTTGTTTAGTTTGAACTGTCGTTTTCATTTAACAAGCAGCTAGTTAATGTAAATTACCGGATAGTTTTAAGAGAATAAATTGATAAATCAGTACGTGTCTGTTCAAATGACCGATTTTCCGTAACCCATAATTTTTAGGCAAGACAAGACAAGTGTACCTTTTAAGAATTATATTTAATGCTGTTTCAGTGTCACATAAATACAATCCCATAATGGCAGCTTGGTAAGCCCAGTGCATTAAATTCAGTTACTAGTACAACCGAAAGAACTGAAAGGTAGAATAAAGTGGAATGTAAATTGTGATCAGGGGATTATCTTGCATATAGTGTAAATGTACATTATCAAGATAAGGGTTGGGGTATATAACAGGGGCGCAACTTGTTGGATCAGTTTATTATTGCTATGAACACTCTTAACCAATCCATGATCCGATATACTATATAGTGAGCTGTATTTGAGCAGACCAACAATTAGAGATAGTACCAGAACCCAGTGACCTATGTAGTTGATGGATACGCGATCTGTTGATAGCTAAGGTAAACTATAAATTAGTGATCAGGTTCTGGAAATGGTAGTCTATCTTACCAAGAATACTCTGAATTAGTACTTTTAATTTTCAGAGAATGTTATCAAGATAAGGGCAAGGTGTATGGCAAATTCTAAACTGGTAGCGGATATTGGATCAGCGCTATACACACAACCCCAGACTGATACTCGCACTCACATGAAAATATAAATAGTGGATTTTTCACACAGATAGATTAGTTAACAATGCAATTACACTCTTGTACTACCTATCAATCATATGAAATTTGAATGACTAACCGAGATAAAAACAACCAAGATTCTTACTTAAAAAAATATTGCTGAAGAATTCAAATAATAGTGATATTCGTAGTCTGCATGTATGCACGTTGTTTAAACATCTAGTAGTCAATTTATCCGCAGCCTTAAGTATAGGCAGATTGATTGATCAGATAGAGCACGTCATTTAGAATAAACTTTTAGAATAAATAAGAAGAAAGAGCATGGAATATTCTAAAAGATTAGCGAAATACACAGCACACCAATAAAAACGAAAATAAACTGAAAAATAATCAAAATTTCGGAGATCATTTATCAGTCTTTGGCTAAATATTTACCCCAATTTGATCGAGTTAGACTGCTGTATTGTGCTACGCTTAAACTGTTGATTGATCTCAGATTTCGGTCAGCCCTGCCCCTTTCATAAATGCCCACTGAAAATTCAAGTGTTAGGGGTCTAACTAGTTAATCTGGCTTTACGTTACGTTACTTATATGCAAGCTAGTCACGCAATTTTAATTTAGCGAGGAGTTTTGTATATCATCGTATAGTTTGATTTTACTAACTGGTTAGTAATCCCAACAAGGAACAAAATAACAATAATAATTCTAGACAAGGCTATTTTCCATATCTATTAAGTAATCTTATACATTGATTTCCGTGCTGAGCTGACCAATTCATATGTCAGATGATTTGATCCGTGATCCGTCATCCAATTACCGGGTCGTTTTCTATTGAGTCAAGCATTTTATCCATCGGACGACGTATTCCCGGGGTATACAGTGCGCGGACCACTGTGCCGCGCTCACTGGATCTATACCTCAACAAGCGTGTATGAAATGGGAGGTTCCGAAGCACTCATTCATTACCATATGTATATTGTGGGTTAGGAAAGAGTTCCAAACAACAAACCAAGTTTGAACGGGCCGGGATGGGAAATCTATATAAATGGGCAAGAGACCCCCCACAAAGGGATGGATTTGATTTCTTCTTTTCTCTTCATAATTATTTTTCGTTAATTGATCATTAAGAACTCATTGAAATTCAATTATTTATACAACTAAAAATGTCTTCCAATTCCTTAGATTACTTGAAGGCCGCTGGTACTGTTGTCGTTACTGACACTGGTGAATTTGAATGTAAGTTTGCTCTCCGGCATATGGCGTTTTAATTGACCCTTCAATTCATTTTCAGGGGTAGAATAAATGAATAGTCAATTTCTGAGAGTCGAGTAATTTGCTCCGCAGAGTGGAACCGAGGGAATGGGCGGGGCTCAACTGTTTTCAGGCAGACCCACCAACGAAACAATTGAAACTAACAATCGACCTAGCTATCGCCAAATATAAGCCCCAAGATGCTACTACCAACCCTTCTTTAATTTTAGCCGCTGCTAAGAAACCTGAATATGCTGCTTTAATCGAGAAGGCTGTTGAGGCTGCTAAGAGTAAGGGCTCCACCCCTGCTGAAAAGGCTAACATTGCCTTGGATTATCTCCTCGTTGAATTTGGTACTGAAATTCTTAAGATTGTCCCAGGTCGTGTTTCTACTGAAGTTGATGCTCGTCTTTCTTTCGATAAGGAAGCCACTATCAAGAAGGCTTTGGAGCTCATTGACCTTTACAAGGCCAAGGGTATCGCCAAGGAACGTGTTCTTATTAAAATTGCTTCTACTTGGGAAGGTATTCAAGCTGCTCGTGAACTTGAATCTAAGTATGATATTCATGTTAACTTAACTCTTTTGTTCTCTTTCGCTCAAGCTGTTACTGCTGCTGAGGCTAAGGCAACTCTTATCTCTCCATTTGTTGGTCGTATTTTGGATTGGTACAAGGCTTCAACTGGTAAGACTTATGAGTCTTCTGAAGATCCTGGTGTCAAGTCTGTTAAAGCTATTTATAACTACTATAAGAAGTTTGGTTATAAGACTATTGTCATGGGTGCTTCTTTCAGAAACACTGGTGAGATCAAGGAGCTTGCTGGTTGTGATTTCTTGACCATTTCCCCTGGTTTGCTTGAAGAACTTTATAACTCTAGTGAGGCTGTCCCCAAGAAGCTCGATGCTTCTTCTGCTTCTACTCTTGACCTCGAAAAACTTTCTTTTGTTGATAATGAAGCTGCTTTCCGTTTGTCTCTTAATGAAGATCAAATGGCCACTGAGAAACTTTCTGATGGTATTCGTAAGTTCTCTGCTGATGCCGTTACTCTTCTTAAGCTTTTGGAATCCAAGTTCTAAATTAATTACCAATAATCAATTCAATTCATTGATTTTTATGTATTAATTTTGTTTTCTTGTATGATTTGGTGTTAATTTAATTTAAAAATTTCGTTCTTTTTTTGTTTAAAATATATTTATGAGACTCGGTCTGGTAGTTATGAAATTTACTGAGATCCGTCAGAGCATCGAGCAACATAACCGTCATGTGACACACGGCTTTTCATTGCTACCCCGGAAAATTATTTTTTTCGGGATCATTTACTATCTCTCACACAGTTCTTGATCATATATATTAACAACGAAATGACCGATTCTATCAATTTAGGGTGTCCCGGTGACTTTCATGTCCACCTTAGAGATGGTGAAATGAAAAATCTCATAACTCCCACTATTCGTCAAGGAGGTGTCTCGGTTGTCTATGTGATGCCAAATTTAGTCCCTCCTTTGATTGACCCTAAAGTTGTTCTTCAATATAAAGAATCTTTACAAAAGTTATCACCCAAGACTACTTTCCTTATGAGCTTATATTTATCCCCAGAAATTACCCCCGAAGTTATTGAACAAGCCAAAAATGCGGGAATAACTGGCGTTAAATGCTACCCTGCTGGTGTCACCACTAACTCAGAGCATGGGGTATCATCTTACGAACCCTTTTATCCTACTTTTGCTGCTATGGAAAAGCATAACCTTGTTCTTAATTTGCACGGAGAGTGCCCCTCAGGCCATGGAATTCATGTTTTGAACGCCGAAGAGAAGTTCTTGCCTACGTTAAAAGACCTTCACCAAAGATTCCCTAACCTTCGCATCATTCTTGAGCATTGTACCTCAGAGGCTGCTATTAATGCTGTTCTTGAATGTGGTAGTAATGTTGCTGCTACAATTACTGCTCATCACTTGTACTTGATCGTTGATAACTGGGGTGGTAATGCTCACAACTTTTGTAAGCCAGTTGCCAAACTTCCCTCGGACCGGGAGGCTCTTATCAAAGCTGCCACTTCAGGTAACCCCAAATTCTTTTTTGGATCAGATTCTGCCCCACACCCTGTGAAGAACAAGGCTAAAGCAGTTGGTGCTGCTGCAGGAGTTTTCACTCAAGCTTATGCTATTCCTTATGTAGCTGAGATTTTCGATGATGCTGGTAAGTTAGACCATCTCAAAGGCTTCGTCAGTGATTTTGGTAAGAAGTTCTATGGAATTGATGATAATGATCTCGTAGATAAGTCATCTGTTACTTTAGTGCGATCTGCTCAAGTTGTTGAGACTCAACTTAGTAGTTCTGAACTGGCCGAGGGGGATGCGGTTATTCCTTTCAGAGCTGGGGAGAAGTTGAAATGGTCTGTCAACTGGAATTAGCTTTTGTATATATACTTTTATCTATTAATAAAGCTCATGAGAGCGACGCATATAAAAAGAGAAATAAATAAGTTATATTAGATTAGATAACACCTACAACAACCATAAATTTGAGGGACCCCTTTCTAGCAGTAGCTGACGACAAGAGACTGGTACTCTTCCAACCCCATGATTGAGAAATATCAAATTTATCAGGAGAGGACGAAAAACAGGTTAGAGAAGGATTTCCAGTACGAGAAGTAGTATAAATCTTGAAATAAGCAGATACTTTTTGACGCTTATCAATGTATTGAGGGGTCATGTTGACAGCATGGCGGATTTTTTTCATGTCATTGCCATCGGAATCTTTATAATTATTGACTGTACTGCCGAAGATCGATAACCCAGATGAAGAATAATTCCTAGCCGAAACAGGATATGTGAAGGGTGATGATACAGACCGCGAACTCGAAAAGTTACCAGCTGATGACAATGATGCTGGCTGATATTCATTAAATGATAAGCTTTCCATTGCTACAGTTGTAAGATCCTCATTCGATACATCGTCTTCATCACCCAAGTATAGATCTTTTTCTGGAGCATGAGGAGAGAATAGTGTTACTTTATCAGCTGCATCGGGCGGCACATCTGGCTTACCCCGATGTAAATACACCCCCAGCTGGTATCCTTTTTTACGAGCAACCTTTTGAATATAAACATTCCAAAATGACCCTGCATACCAAAAGGTATCACTATAGGTACGTCTATTTTCTTCCGTATCTGTAAAATTAGGGAACTCGACTGCAAATCTAAATGGCGGGTGGCGAGACCATGCGACATCTGATGTTCTTTCTGAGCCGATACAGCTTTGGCTAGAGTCAACCTTTACTTCTTCACTGGGCACAGGGTAGAATACTTCATCACTTTCAAATGAAGGAGGAAATTTAGTATTCTCGATAAACCCTAACGTTGAAGATGAGGCATTGGTACCTCTGGATATGGTCTGCTGCAACATGATTTGTTTCCATAGTCCATCTCGAAGAACTGTTCGGTCAATAAGCGACTTCCCATTTTCATCTCTGTGTGATTCCAATGACTCTAACTGCGATGGAGTCATATGAGCATAATGGATTCCAGTATTTAGAGCATCTTGGATTCTAAGAAGTCTATCTGAGAGATCATCGATTACAGCATTGTAGTTAAATGGAGCTTCTTCGTCATCACGGCCCAGAGCCTGATCATTAGAACTTATACTATCAGTCTTAACAGAATCTTCGTTTTCTTGATTACTAGCATGGTGGCCAGTGGCTGCTTCGTATTCCACATTTTTTGAAGGAATATCAAGTTTCATTTTTACCTTCAGTTCACTCATCGCAGTAAATGTGTATCGGTAATGCTCAACAAGAAATTGGCACCTATCCCATTCCGTCCTGACGAATAAGCCATCACTAGTGGCAACTTCAACTAACATTTCATTTGGGATGTTCCGCCAAATTTCGTCTGATAAAGTAATTCCCTCAGTACACAGAAAACTTTTACATGCCTCACTTACGAGTTCACTTGATCGGCCATAATTAAATGAAGTAGCAAATGAAGCCACTTCCGCAACATTATCTCTATTTATACCTTTAACTAGTTGATTAAGACATTCATCGCCAAGATCAGGAAGATCCAGGAAACTCGCAACTGCGAAAATACCAAACAAGTTTTTAGATTGCTTAGGGGAGATTCCGCTACCGTAGAGGTGGCTCAGAGCTAATTCGAATACTTCTTTGGTAATATGAGGGTCGGCATCGAATTGAAGTGTAAATGCGGATTCGGAGGTCTTGGAAGGAGCTATAGTGGATAATGGGTTACTAATTGATGCCAACCCTTTTGAATTGGTGCTATTATTAAGCTCTTCCTTATGAGTACCTTCACTTCCACATTTACCATCTTCATCTCCTATCCTGTCATTTACAGTTTTATCATTCTTATCACTGGAATTCCATAATCCGCTAAATAAAGTAGCAAAATACGGACTTCGGTGCAGTATTAATTTGTGAAGATTGTAATTCTTTCCAAATGCTTTAATAATGACGTCAGAACAAATACCTTCGCCTAGAGCCTGCTCATATAAAAATTCATTTAAACTCATTGGTTTTCTGTTAGATGTTTGTACACCGTGAATATTAGACACTTTACGATGGCGAGGAGTTTGATTCATAACGTCCATAAGCTTTGTAGACATGTCGTCTTCGGGTGAGGTGTGTGTGGAAGGGGCTGGGTTGGAGAAGGATGAGCTGGTCTTCTGATGATGATTGCTGTTACTTTTGACAGTCACAGAGGATGAATGGTTGTCAGAGTTTACACATGAGGTAGTAGAGACTTGGACACCTACCCAGTTTTTATTAATCAAATTCGAGTCAGTAGTGAGAACGGTAGTCGAAGCTGGAATAATAGGCGATGGGATCAACCCATCGAAGGTAAATGAGGTTCCATGATCTGTTCTAGCTCCAGTGCTAGAGTCAGTACTGTTTGCATCAGAATCAAACAAACTCGAACCTACAGTAAGATCAGAATTAGCAGAACCAGAAGCAGCAGCAGAATGAGAACCAGGAACAGTAATATCAGTACGGGTTCCTGAATCGAGACCAATGAAACCAAACGGGGATGGCTCTATCGCTTCATCCCTGGAGCTTATCACTCGGGATTCATTAAATAAAGAATATGATCGAGAAGAGTCCTCACTATTTACATTTGATAGTCGAGGAGATGTATCATTTGAGGCACTATCACCACTCAATCGTAGTCCACTGAAACTGCCTGGGCCAGTTCTAAGACGATTGTGACCAGTCCTTTTGTTATTACCATCATCATCTGAACCGAATAACATATTAGCTCTTAAGAAATGAATAAAGTTTGATCTGGTAGAGCAGCCACTGCAGTGACTCCGATATTATTCCTAAGTTAAAGAACAATTGTCGAATATATAATTTAGAAGATATGACTTGCCATACTCTATTCGTGAGAATCAAATATATATTATTATGGAAAAGCAAGCGTAGAGTAGTTTAGTGCTACATGAACTAACTAGATGGCAGCCACAGATCCGCAGGCGAGATAGTGCGGGTTAGGAAATTTAGATGGCTGGTTGGGGGCGGTACTATGCAAGGGATGATGAACAAAACTTAGAGAGCGAGATGAGAACGATTGAAAAGGAATTTATTTTGATTATACGAAATCTACATACAACAGTTTAACTTATATAGTCTTGGTCGGTGTTTATGAAAGCGTGCCAGACAAGAAATCATAAGTATGCACATTATGCAGGGTCTGTTAGACCCTTAATACATGTCATCCTCGTATATGAAATTACTTCATAGAATATTGAAAAGATTTCTCGTCAATTGTGTAAAACGGATTAGAATATCTCCATTGAATCGTATTGTACTACTGCAGTACTAAACATGAAAAAACCTCCTCAATACTCTGCACTCAATACAAACCACATAGTCTGCCCAATAAATAAGATTGGAATCGTTATACAGCGGTCAGCAGGGTAAAGCGTAGTAGGAATATTATCATATTAAATCACCGCACCCAACGAATAATAGAGACGCACCCTTCATTTACTCGCGACGCGGCTGTTTCGCGTTAAATTAATTGTTTACTTCTCTCGTAAATCAAACAGACAAGAGCTTATTCGATGGCAGGGTGAATACAATGTCACCACCACCATTATTATCTTCTACTAAAATTCCACCTGGCCAAATACTGAGTGAACTTCATGAATTTGAGGCGATGTGGACAACTCAAATTACTCAAAAGCGAAAAAGATGGCATGATGGAAGGTTGAAATTTTACACTTTCAATAGACGAGCAGTTTTATACGATATCCAGGGCAATTTTGTTGCCGATTATTTTCATAACAGAAACGTCAATGAGGGTGATGAGTTGGTATTTGATAGGGTATTAGTAACTGTTAATTCAAAGAGAGATATAATTGTGAGAGATATTGCTCCTGCTTTGATCGGGATGAGGAATGAGGCTAGGGGTGGTGGGAGATTGAACAGGGACTCAAATCCTGTTTCTGGTTCGAATTATGGATCAAGTCCTAAGTCGGGTACAGCTATATATCCAATTACTGGATCATCCGTTCCATCCTCTACTAGCCTAAATAACGCATCATCAAACTCTGGTTCGTCTAATGTAAACAAACCTCACCTTATTGGTCGAAGTCGCACTATCTCTGTGGATGATTTTGCAACCGAACCTAATTCTACTTCTGGCATTATGATTACTAATGATACATTTGGCTCGAATTCACCTATCACGCATCGTCCAAACCTAATTAATTTCATTAATCAAGAGAACAACCCTTTTCCGAATACTAATGGAGGACCATTATCTAACGAAGGTACCTCCCCTGTTCTCACGCCATTGAAAGCGGGGCCCTCGTTAGGTTTGAAGAGAAGGAGAATAATAGATCCCTCTCCTATAACTAAACCTCCTACTTCTGAAGTACGAATTAGTAGAGTTACAGTCAAGTACGAGAATGGTAGGGGTCGCATGAGTTATCAGAAGAGTACTAACGATACCAGGGATGCAACCTCATCCGCCCTTCAACCCTCAAAACCAATCACTTCTTCTCTTGCCATTGCTACCAATTCGAATCTTAATGGTAGTAATACCACTGCAGCTGCGGAATCAAATTATGGGAAACCTTTAACGTCAGTGCAAATGTCATTACCGCCAAATGCTTCCAAACTAGTAAACCATTCAATGTCTGGATTAGCAGTGAGCCCAACAGCCGCGACTATTTCCACCACTTTTAGTTCTCATACCAAGCGTAGAAGTAGACCCCTAATCTCATTGCAAGCAAAGTCCAAAAATTCTCCATACCCAGTATCATCATCCACTTCACCTTCGGTTGCTCAATTGGGTCATTCCATTAACCACCTTCGCTATTGTTCTGACCAACAATCTGATACCCCGCCTCCAAACATCCCCCCAGAATTACAATACCAATTGTCACAAGATATAGATAAGATCAAGGAAATGTCAGTTTATTCTGATCAAGAACTGGATTCAGATGATGAACGATTGTTGAACGAAGAGTTAGAGAACTTGCTCAGTCGCTCAAGTAAATCATCTGCCAAGACCAAAACTGTAAATCGAACTTCCATAGGCGTCAATTCTGACTCTGCGCCTGTATCTACAGACTCTACGGCCCCCACCACTGCTCATTCGGTTAGTATCGAAGAGAATGGGCCCTGGACGAAAGAAGCTTTGGAACTGTTTGCCTGGAGACCGCCAGGTTTAAGTTAATTTATTGAATTATAATGAGATAATGAGATAATGAAAATAATGTGAACGATGTGAATATGAGATTGTGAAATATTATATATGATGTTATTATATAATCATAGCTATTTACCTAACCTATTTAATGAATTTTTAAAGTGCTGCTTAAGTCCTTAGCTTAAGCCCGTAACGGGCAACTATCACGACGCGACGGCGATATGTTTGAAGTAGAGACGGATGTAAGAGAAATAGGGCGTGATTTATCAGGTGAAGAAGAATAGCTTTCCTTAATGCTCTCTTTATCGACACTACTGGCAGAAGGATCGCTATCGCTCACAAATCAAGGATGCTAGATATGATTTTATTCGCACGACCAAAGGATCTTTCCCACTTGAATGAAAGTCGGTTTCCCTTCAACTCCAGTTGCTCTAATTCAGTTCTATAATTTTGCTCAAACATCTTCACCATTATGTCATGATGTGGCTTCAAACTTGGTAAAACCCTTTCACCATGGTAAACCAAAGCTCGTTTAATTGCTGCAGTATAATCCAAAAGTGCTAATTCCATTTCCGCCACAGAATCATGAGTCGATTCATCATCCCAGAGAGATTTATCCTGAAGAAAATTTCGAAATACATTTATGCCACCATTAACAGGGGAATCAACAGCACCAGACAGAACTAGATCCAACATCTGGACATTGGCAGGTTTTATAATCTGATCTTCAGAGTCTCTGATCTGCTCAGCTCGAAATATATTTTCGAGTTCTATTATATCTAGTATCTTATCCTTAAGCATCATCAAAGCTGTCTCTACGGGCGAAATAAGCTGAACCACGGAAGTTTTAACTTCACTTCGTTTAACAATGGTAGGAAATGATTGATACGTTTCATATATTGATTTCTCCACCCATATATCAGATGGTGAGGTACTCCCAGGTAATGGCCTTGAGTATGAAAACCGTCTTAGATCCAGTTTCATCAGATGGATTTTGGCATAAGGCGAGGCTGCCGGCTGTGTCGATAATAATTCACAGAGCTCAGAGCGAGCCATTGCCGGTTCGGGAATCACAGATGAAACGTAAAGATACTGGGTATCGAATTTTGCTTCAGATTCGTGGTTTATAATTGTAGCCCCTGGATACGTCTGATGTAATCTATCATGAATAGTTTCAAGTTTATCCCCCGGCCTGCCTTCAAATATAAATTGCCGCCCTTGTAGTGAACTTGGAAATCCCATGCCAAGATAAACCACTCGGAAATATTCTGGAATCAGCCTGGCCTTACTGTCAATACAGTGGTATAGTTTCCCAAGTATATAGCATAAACCTGACAGCCTGTGAAAATCAATGGCTCCAAATTTATAGACTCTCATTAATTCTTCCACCGCTGCGACAGCTAGTTCGTAAGCTTGACCGCGTGTAAAAAAATTAATCATCATTTCATATAATGATTCCTTTATTTCGAAAGCTGAGTCCCCAGTAACTTTAAACTGATCTCGCAGACCGCTAATGCTATTTGTCCTCTGATCATATCGCCACTCGTAAGAGCTGGCTAAAAGTTGTAACGCCAACCCTGCTTCCGTATAATTCTTTCTCGGAATACACGTTCCTACAATATCGAAGACGTATCGCACAAGCTTTTCTTCTTGATTACATTCTCTTAAAAAGTTCAGAACATTTAGGGCATAAAACATTCGGTCATCACTGAAAGTATCTCCAGATGGTATATTGTATAACTCTAGCAACATATCCAGGAATTCTAAGACATCTAGGACGTTCTGCTTGATTCCTTGGTATGCAATATCTTCCTCATTAATAAACCCAATGGATTGAAATATCTGATCCTCAAATACTCTTTTGTCCGGGAGGTCAGGGAGGAAATTCCTGCTTGTGAATATATCATCCATGGAAACTGCAATCTCTTTCTTTAGCCTGTCAATGCTTTCATTACGTGACCACTCACCCACAATTATCGAATAGAGAATATTGACTTCCGTGGCTTGTGAAATAGGGCGTCGCAGAAGACATAAATTTAGCACCTCGGGAACTAGACTTTGGGAACCGCCAATTAGTCGAAGCTGATAGCCGCAAAATCGAGTGACTCCAAATCGTTCTATCTCCTCATCGGTTGCAGGTCTTCCCAATACATCCCACATACTTTTCAACAATTTAAGTGCACGGTTTCGGAGATCTGGCGCAATCTTATGGACTGCCCTTCTATTTTGTTCCGGCAATAACTCTAGAATTAGTAGCTCTGAAGCGGCCAAGTGAGAGAGACACTTCAAATAGGAATACCATATATCAACATCAAAAACGCGGTCTTCGTCTTGGTTAGGAATGAAAGACTCCGTCATCGCCGTGCTAATATAGCTGAGTAATTTGAAAGAGGTTTTATGATTGACTGTTAGCAGAGATACCCATGTCTCTGGAAATGGAGGGCTTTCTATTAGTTTTGTAGCGATAATAATGATTTGTAGCACAACGTCCCGAAGTTCTTTCTGCTTAATAGTATCTGATGGAGAATAGTCTTTTGCTGATCCAACCAAGTCAACTAGCATGGTGATTATAATACCAAGCTCAATCAGAGTTTCATCAAAAACAGAGTCATTAACCAGAGAATCTCTTGGGAATGTTTCAAATGGATAACTTTCGGGAAATAATGGTGAGAAAGCTGTTCGTGGGGGCCCAACGTTCTTATTGAACCTATCTAAAAGACTTGCATAGAGATTTCCAAGAATAGGAAGCAGTTTACCGTATAGCGGGCGAAGGGTAGATTCTGTTTCACCAGCCACCATTAGAGTCTGCAGCTGAGTTGCAAAAATGCCACAAAGTAACCTGATATTCTGTAACTCATCGGCCACTGTACCCTCTTTTGTTGAATCATAGACTTCCGAATCATGCTCCAATTCAATGTTCGTTACCCATTTCATTAGGAATTTAACTGCCCATTTAATAGTATGACTGGCAAGAAATGGCCGATATTTATTATTGCTGTATATCCAAGAAGTGGACAGGATTTTTATTAACCTTAATTTTCCTTGCCTTAGCGAATAATTATCAGATTCAATAGCGTCAGTCAGTTCGACAATATATTTCACGGTGTCATCCTGGCCAATCAAAGGAGACAGAGTCTCATAAAATTCGTACAAAATCTTGGTAATATTCACTTGTGCTTCCAATAGATAGGTTTCATTTTGTTGGAGGATCTGCTTGATGGAACTGCTGATTTTGGCTACATGTCCCACTACTTCTAGTCTTTTTTTGCGATTTTCCCCCACAGTTTTCTCGTCAACTAGGACCGATTGTAGAATTATTCTCGATAAGAAGGGACTGCATCTGATCAAATGTATTAGTACCTGATCGCCACCAAGCCTATGGTGACGAATCGCTTGCTCCATTTGAAATAATAGCAACTCGGAGACTCCCGGTAAACTGAAGTCACTTATATACAAATCTTCCAGGTATCTAAGATCCTCACTATCTTTAAGTTTTCTGAGAGCATATAGAATCCCTATGAAGACAATTTTTGCATGTTCCCTCTTATCATCTTTGGAGCAACAAATCAAAATATGAACCAAACTGTCAATCAGATTGTAGGAATGCTATAGACGGTTAGAGCGCTTCCCAAGATCTCTAATCATTATCTTACTTTTATTATGTCTAGCTTTTTGAAATTAGGGATGTCACTAACGGCTTGTAAAAGCTTATCAATCATATCAGTATTGTAAAGGGTTTCCCAATTGAGTATATCTTCAATGGACCTCTCTAAATTGTATTGAATGCCAATGTATTCAACAATTATTCCTAATTTTAATAGACCCACTCCTTCTACGCGAAATTCGAGATCGCGCTTACCAGTACCTTTCCAGAGGTTGAGTTCGATCCGCGAGATGAACCTTTGAGAGCCGTAGAGATCCAAGAATATTATCTCCCCGGAATTGATACTACCAACACGAACCATTTCTCCGATAGACTCCCCACTTCTAGTGGATAATGAGCGCCATATCGGTGTAGGCTGGCAGTTGGATGCAGAGGAAAATATATTTCTATTTCGGGCTGAGGACAAAGCCAAAGAAAAAAAATCGTCTTTGATCAATCCAGCCAAGGTAGGTGGAATTCTGAGAACACCAAACAACAGGTAGAAATTTTCTCGTGGTCGACTGCGACAAGTTATAAAGAGACTATCAGCTTTCGGAATAGTCTCATAATTCACTATAGAACCACTGAAATTTATATCGTGGGTTGAGACAGCTTCAAAATCACTTATAATACAAGTAAGCTCGGTAGCTCGCAGAGAAATAGCACTTCGGAATTGTTAGTTTCCAATAACAGGTGGAAGCTTGTCAATACCTACAGTCCGGAGGGATTTCCAAATATAATCCCGGAGGCTAGTTCACCCCATCCTTTGTTTTCTTCGCTGACATCCATCTCGTCATGGTTATTTGTAAACAGCTTAATTCTAAATGGTGCTTCGGAGTTTCCTTGAACTTTGAATAGACGCGTAATATCAGTAACCCCTACAACCAGGCCTCTCCTTTCAGGAAGACTCCTCTGAGCTGAACTATTTAAAGTTTGCTCGTAGCATATCTCGGCAAGGAGATAAACATCGCTCTTTACGATAGAGGGTGGCAAATCGCAAAAGATAACTGGTGGTTGATCTTTCACTATTGTTCCTGGATCAACTTTGATTTTGAGACTTTCGGTAACTCTCTTGAATCTAGTCCTCAAATACAGTAAGATATAAATGCTATGGGGGTAGCCTTGGCCCAGCATTGAAACAAAACTAACCATCACATGCTTAGGTAATGATGGGTAAGATTGGATCCGTATCTCTGGACGATGCATAGGATAGTTAGGAGATAGTGCTAATAACATTTGTTCTTGTGCCATACGAACTTCGCCACCAAGACAAGGCATTACATCACCCGTTTCTGGATCTCGAGCGATAATTCCACGATTAAGCACCTTGGAAGCTCTACATATATGCCAGATGGCCCTTTTACGGGCCATATCTCTTTCAGAAGACGTGAATAGACCATAGATCATTTGTTTTCTGATAAGATCAAGCCCTTGGACAGATTGAGCGAGGATATTAACTACGTTTGTATCGCCAAGAAGGAAACTACTATTAATATAAGCACTATACCACTCTCCTATAACTGCTATTATATCGTCCACAATCGGTTCTGATTTCACTGTGAAGACATTATACTCGAGTCTCAAGTGTGGCAATGCGGGGGGAGCAGGTTTCTCGTTGTCGTGAAAATGAGAGGAACCAGGGGCTGGGATACTAGTGAGCTTTGGTTTTGGGCCAACCGCGCTATCAGAGTTGTAATACTCCTTAACAGAAATCAACTCCACGGGAAAGATGCCTATTGAAATATCTAGTTGGCAGTTCTGGACTATAATATTTTTATTATTCCGCAAATTTCTACGTGAAAGTTCGAAAGCAGATTTCTGTGACGATTGAGTTGAATAGACAGCTGGAGAAATATCCTTTGCTAAAATATTCAAGGCCGCCCGAGAGAAAGGGAGTGATACAACATATCCTCGATACCGTTTGCCAGAGGAATCTACTTCGAATATATACACTATATCGCCAAGGTCAAAACCGGTGAATGGTGATGGGGTTAACGGTTGAGTAGTTGGATAATAGTTACCGACGGAAACACCTCTTGCAATTTGAGGTAATGGAATCCAGTTTGACTTAAGTTCATGGTTATAATTATATGTCACTGATGATAATGTAGCAGGTGTCGAAGGGGCCTTGTCGATTTTATCAGCAACCGACGAAGCTCTACTAGACATATTGATAACTTTGCTGTTTCAAACCTGCAAATTATTCAAGTAATATATTTATAATTAGGCGAATATTTAGAGTTTGAAAGTTCTTTGAGATCATCAAATAAAAAACTTTCGACCAAAGCTTGTTTCTTGTAACTGAACCGGTAACTCGAAGATATTACCACCACACAGGCAGGGCCCAGTAAATAATATCAATAAACAAAAGAAACCAGTTAAAGGCTTAAGTAATAATTTAAGAAATATCAGAGACAACAATTTATATTTGATTTTCAAGGAAGTCAAGGAAAAATTCTAGAGCCAATCGAGCAAATTCTGCCATATTTTCACTACGATCATTGAGGCTGGTTGATTTACTAACAGAAAGTTGCTTATGAGGACTAGCAATGCCAAAGAATACGGCACCAACCTCCGAATCAACAGCACTGGGTCCAGCCCATCCAGTTTCTGATAATGCATAAGTACTACCTAATTCCAGTTTAAGATTACGAGCCAATCTTAAAGCCACATCTTCTGATGGTCCCGTGTATGATGAAATATCCTCTTCTGACCAGCCACTAAGCTTGAGTCTTGATTTAAGAGCATAAGTTAATGTACCACCTAAGAAGTAAGATGATGCACCTGGGACTGAGACGAGATATGAGGATATTAAACCACCACATGCCTGGGAGGATAGTTAGTAGGTGTTTATAATAATTGATTGACCTTTGGTTATTATACCGGCGAGTGTAAAAATTACTTACACTTTCGGAGATAGCCAACGTCTCTTTGCGGCTATTTAAAATGGAAGCTATTTTGTGCACTGTATCCTTGATATGAGAAGGCGGAAAGGTTGAACCGTTGGTATTAGAGATATCAGTCATGGTGAATTATGATAGAAGGGCGAAGTGCGATATATACCAAGCAATGGGGGATATATAGAGAAATAGATGGGCGACAGGTGAGATGAGGATTGGACGGATCACGTTGAGAGGTTGTCACTATAACCATTATATTTTGACGTATTAGATTCGTTATTAGAATGCAGAGTGTTTCGTTTATGCGGCCAACTAAGTGAAAAGAGATAATTCCAGAAAGGAACTATTTATCGAAGTGATCATTCATAAGATTTATATAATTATATGTTTTCTTATCGTATTATGTAATTTATCTTGAGTTCGTTTCAACCTCAGTATGTGCTCACAGGGACGGTGGTCAGCTGTGGTAGGGCTGCAGTTTACCCCTGAGTATACGATTTCCAGCAACAGCAAATATACGTGAAGCGACCTACGGGGTCTGGACAGAGCCCACCCTGTCAACTTATAACTAGCAAAGTCGGAATCTATTAAGTCTATGGTCTACGTTTATTAAAATATCGCACTTATTTAGTAAATGGATAGTCGGTGTATCCCTTTGCATCGGAAGTGTAAAAAGTGTCTCTATCGTAATCGCTAAGTTCAAGTTTGTTTTGCAATCTATCAACTAAATCAGGGTTGGAAATGAATTGTCTTCCAATGGCGATGATAGTGTTGGGTTCCTCGTCAGCATATTTTTCAGCAACTGGAAGCATATTACCAGCTCTAATGAGAACACCTTGCCAGATGTTACGAGCAAATTCGTTACTACCAGTCCATGTATCGAGGTTAATGTGACCAAGAATACGGGGTTCAACAATATGAATGTATGCTAGACGATTATTATCTTTTTGAGCACGTTTCTCAAGCTCAGCAACGACGTAGGAGAACTGAGGAATGGGAGATACTCCGGGATCAACTTCACCATAAGTGTTCCAAGGAGAAAGACGAATACCAACCTTGTCAGAACCAATGGCTTCAACGAGGGCATCAACGACCTCTAAAGTGAAACGAGCACGGTTTTCAATAGAACCACCATATTCGTCGGTACGATCATTAGTATTTTCATGTAAGAATTGGTCCAAGAGATATCCATTAGCAGAGTGAAGTTCAATACCATCGAAACCAGCTTCGACAGCATTCTTGGCAGCTTGGACATAGAGTTTAACATAATCTTTAATTTCTTCCTTGGTCAATGGACGAGGAGCACCTCTTTCATTATCTATGGGGATATTAGAAGCAGAAACGTAATCAAACCCTTCAGCTTTTAAAACTTGAGGGAAAGCTTGTCTACCAAGGGCCCATAATTGAACGTAAATGAAGGACTTTTTAACATGGACTCTTTCAGTGACCTTTTTCCAAGCATCGATTTGATCTTGAGAATAGATACCTGGAACATTTGGCATACCACCAGCCTTAGCAGCGATATAGGTAGCTTCAGTGACAAGCAAGGTACCAGGTCTAGAAGCTCTTTGCTCGTAGTATTCACCGACTAAGTCAGTGGGAATGTGTTTGGGAGATCTTAATCTGGTCAATGGAGCGAGAGCAATTCTATGTTGAAGAGCTGAATTTCCAACATTAATAGGACTGAATAATGCAGAAGTAGCGGGGGGAGCAGAAGTGACAGTCATCTTTAATTGTTTTGGTAGTCAAACTAATTAATTAAATGAGTAGGTATTCTGACAAACGAGGGAAAGGGAATATTTATATCTAACGGTGAAATGTCTTGATTATTAATTAATTGAAAATCCTAGTCACGTGCTCTAACGGAACCTATCGGCGTAGCGATATTTTTCATATTGCCTGCAGGTTATGAAACTTCGAAGCTAACAGAAGAAAATGAAATATATCATTTGTCATAATTCTTACCTTAACTCCGACACAGATGGAAACTGTCCAGACATCTCTCTGCTAGGCTATTTTTAAATTATTAAAATGAGTATTATTATTTCAAAACGTTTTTATTTCTGATGGTATCACGTTTATACGAGAGACCCAAATACGGCGCCGTGAGGCTCACGAGGCTGATATTCAATATGCCTCATTCCAAATGGCTTTCAAGCCCCAGCAATTGCCACACCGAACCGATGTGTAGTTCATCTCAGATCGATAATATTAGTAGGTATCAATCAGCAACAAACACAACTATCGCCTTCCCTCTTGCCAATCAACAATTGAACTTGAAATAGATAGACCAAGCCATAGCTTTCTCTTCCTTACCTCTCAATACTTTAAATATCCCTCTCAATTGCCAAAATGTCAGAACCAATCTTAACCTTCAAGGCAGGTAGAGTTGATTACAATGAAGAAACTAAACAAGCAACTCCAAAACGTGGTCAGGGTTTAATCAAAGTACTTAAAAATCCTGATGATCCCATGCTTTTCTCGTTTGTTTGGGAACCAAGAGGGTCTCATAAAACCACAGGAGGTCCTGAATCAAGAGATGAATTATTACTTTTCCCAGGTGATGCGCAATGGGTTCATCTCAAACAATGTACAAGTGGAAGAGTTTTTGCTTTAAGATTCAGAAGTTCCGGTCAAAATTTTGTATTCTGGATGCAATCACCAGTAGAACCAGGTCAAGATATTAATAGCTTAACTGATGAAGATAATAAGATCATTAATGAACTACATAGACTATTAGACGAAGAGTCTTTAGCTGATGAAGAAGAGGTTGATGAGAGTGAACTACGGGGTGGTGAAAATGCCAGTGATAATACAACATCTGCTGCTCCTGCATCCAGTAATGAAGATATAGAATTACCAGATGCTGATCAACCATCAGAAGAGGGAACCCATTAGACTTGAAATAAATATCGTTTCTCTGCATTATGTAGTCAATTAACTCCAATAATTTCATGCTTTCTTGTTACCTTGGATGGCTAGGCTTTGCCCAGATCCATGGTTGGTTTGCGCTTCGCTCTCTTTGGCTGCTTCTAGGGAGTGTACGCTATTATTATGTGAGCCACAGCTAAGATTGAGGTGACAGTGAGCAATGAAGCGTTCGAGGCTAAATTAAATTCAGCTACAGAGTACTATGATGCTGTAAACTAGCGTGAAAGTTTAATACAAAAGCTCCAGGTCATACGATAAAAAACAAGAACTGAAGAAATATCTAAAACAATTATAATAATTATACAGAGTATGATAAACAACAACTAGTCGTTTTAGCCTCTCTATCTCCCCGAATGAAGTAAAAGAATTATTAAGAAAATTGGCTGATGGCCGTCCAAAAAGAACCTGATAGAGGTTAGGGTTATAGATAAGCTTATTCTCCCTGCTGCACCGCTCCGTCTTCTTCTATGACCCCTGTCGAAAAACAGCCTGCCTTATCACCTATCAAGCAAACCCGCCTCATCGATGAGTTCCAATTCTTTCACCAAACGTTTGTTTACTTCTTCAGCAAATAGCTTGTTCCCTGATAATTTCTGCCGGATCAGGTCTCTCTAAGAATCTCCACTACAAGCCGCGTCCGCGCTTATGCAGGAGATAGATAAAACAACATGAATCAGGTGACTATTGTGTTCCCCTTGAAAAACCACCAAATCAAAACATTAACGCAATCAACAACAGAGTACTAGCCACCAACAGAAAGTCCATTAAGAGCTGTTTGTCCGACATATTTCGCATTTTTAGTAACATTCAGACTTTTCTGAACTGAATAATATAAATATTTCACTAATGTTAGTATAGGAGAGAGTTGGAAATTGACGTGATAAAAATAGTGAGGCTTCCCCCTGTTTCGTTAATCTCGTAGCTTGATGGATGCATTTTTTAACGTAAAGAATTCTCAAAAAAACCTCTCTTGTTATTCCACAGGCACAACTTTGCTTATCCAATATTGTATATGGTCAATTACAAAATTGAATGATATACTAACTGACAGACAGAACATTTTTTCGAAGGTGTGAAGCTATCAAAACAAACTAAGGATAGTCACTAAGATATTGCACCTTTGAGAAATTGATACCCAAGGTATACAGAATCCTGCTACCGAAGCAATTAACCAAATTATATCCTCGTTACTAACTCTAATCCTAGCCTATCATGGCGGAAGAATCCTCTTCAATGTCGCTCAATGAGCAATTAAGACTCATTAAGGACAAAATCAAGAAAACTGATTCTATACAGCAACAACTGGGCGATGTGGAAACTGAACTGTCGTCTATTATTTCATCTGATGCATCGTCACAGCCTACCCAGGATCTGAAAAATAAGCTGGATACACTCATTCGGGAACACGACGAAGTCATTCGTGAAGGGGATGCGCTTACAAAAAGTCATTCTGATTCAGTAAGTACTGGTGGCTGCTATATCAAAGTTGGATTGAAGGACTAACCTGCATAATTAGACTGATCTATCACCAGTAGCCGCAGTAGGCGGATTCCTGTCGCCAAAAAAGCATTCACGAAAGAAGAATGTCAGTGGTCGAGCGAATGATGTACAATTTGCTACTGATATTAGCGAGAGTTTATTGAGCGAATGTCGACGATTACAGGCTTCGATAGCTGAGAAGGACAAGCTTCTTCGTGAGCAGGAAGCAGAACAGGAAGAACTACGGCGTAAATCATCTACTTTAGAGTCAAGAGTTCATGCCCTTTCTGAGTCGGAAGGTAGGTTTTTCTTCCGCAGAGCGTAGCCGAACATAACAGATACTAACTGGTAAAATAGAACGATTTAGAGAAGAAAATTGGAATTTGGAAGTAAAAGTTAGAGAATACGAAGAGAAAATGTCAAAGTCAAATGATGTGATGTCGAAATTTGTCTCGGAAAAGGGAAAACTGCAAAATGCAAAGGATTCGCAATTGGAATTAATTGAATCTTTAAAAACCAGAGAGGGGGATTTAAAATCTCAATATGATAGTATGAAGAATAGGTATGATGCAGAAGTTAACGGTCGTAAGCGAGAAAAAGAGGAATTGGAAAAAGAAAACCAAACTCTTAGTAAGAAGCTTAATGAATTAGATCAAGAATTGTCTTCGATACGTTCCTCTGGTGCATTTTCATCTGGTGGTGTCGGATTCAGAGGGTTGGGTGATTATGGAGATGAAGATTATGACGAAGACCAGTTAGCTCGTGATTTGGCGACTTTTGGTTCAGAAGGGATTGAAGAAGGATTAGAGTCTCAAAACAAAAACCTTCCTCATTTGTCTGGTTTAGAGAGCGAGACAATGAAATCATCATTGGGTCATGCTCATAAATTGGTTGCTAATTTACAGCGAGCATTTTCCAAAGAAAAATCTGAAAAATTTGAGATTCGTAGACAGCTTTCTGAGGCTCAATCAGAATTACAAAAGTTACGTTCTTCGAATGCTGCTAAGACTAAGCGGTCTAAATATCCCATCGGAGGAACTGGTGGTAACAATGGATCTATTAATAATGGATTGAGATCATTAAATCCCACTCGTTCAATAGCTTCATTATATGGGCCCTCTGGCAAGGTTAAAACTAATATTATCGATGATAATAATGAAGTAACTGGACATGTAGAAGGATGGGAAGATGTTACGATTGGACCTGATGGGTCGCCCATACGAAGACATGACGTCCATAGTAGTAGTGAAAGTGACGTGTTCCAGTCTGCATTTGAATCTGGCTTTGAGACTGCACAAGAAGGAGCCCCAACTGAAGATGATATTTATCAAACTGGTCAAGAGACTATGGATGAAGGCTCATCTGGTGAACATACTGAAACCGAGGATTCAGTAGTTAACGAAGCACCAACTTTTTTTAACCCAAGACGAGGTTCTGTTTCTTCTACAGCAAGTGATTCTCCTTCTGACAATGATTATGATGTTACCGTTGGTAGCAATAGCAGTGTTAACAGTGGACCACGAACTAATCGTCGTCGATCCTTTAAAAATAGGCGTAGTACTCATACCTTACGATCGAGTACCTATAGTGGAGGTGGTGGAGCTTCGGATCGTGAAGGAACTCCAGTAAAGGGCTCAGCTAGTGGAAATCTTGCTACGGAGTTTATGTCTGCTGAAGAAATTGACAGACATGCGGCCGAACATGGGCTTGTTGCTTTACCAGTTGAAGAATATGAACTTCTTCTCTCTAAAGCCGATCTCACTGATAATCCTTCAAAGGATCACTTACAAGTTTCTGCCAATCAGATCGGCTATGAGTTGATCCCTACATGCCAAGTTGGAGAATTGGAAACTAAAGTCGAAGAGTTAAAATCACATTCTGGAGAATTAGAATCTCAGATAAATAAATCACAAACCAAAGATTACATTGAAACGTATGCTTCTCAGCTTGGTTTTGAGTTAGTTCCATCTGGCCATACTAAAGACCTTGAATCTCAAATAGCAAATACCCAATCAAAAGATTATTTCTTTGACAATGCAAAAACCCATAATTTGATTGCGATTCCGATTCCCGACTATGAGAAATATACAACTCCTCCCACTCTAGATGAATTGACTCGCCATGCTGATCAATTTGACCACAAAGTCCTTCCAAAAGATCAATATGAGAAGCTAACCGCCCCACCAATTGATGATATTACCAGACATGCTGAAAATCTTGGTTACAGAGCTATTCCTGTTAAGGAATATGACCGTCTTATTCATGAAACTACCAGATCACTCACAGGAAATGAAATCTCTGAAATCGCAAAAGGCGCCGGACTTGTTACGCTTCCTGTGTATGAACATTCTGAGCTTATTAGATCTACAACTGAACCTACAGTTGATGAAGTTGAGCGGTATGCTGAGAGGGTTGGTATGACTTTATTAGTTACTGATGATTATAAGAAGCTGATTAACCTCACACAACACCCAACTTATGAAGACTTAGCCAAATGGAGTAGTCCACTTGGACTTACTGTCATTGATGATGTTTCTTATCGCGATTTACAACGTGAGGCCAAAAACCCAACCCCCGAAGAATTAACTGCTCGGTCTCAACAACTTGGATTGACTGTTTTACCACAAGCCGAATATCAAAACTTGATTAATCTTAATCAGCAGCCACCAAAGTCTCACCTTGAAGAGCAGGCTCAAAAGTATAATGCTCTTCTTGTCGATAAAGAAGATTACGCTAAACTCACCGCTTTGAGTAATCATCCTGATCGGGATCATATCACTGATAAGGCCAGATTATTAGGTTTAACTGTTGTAGCCGATTCTGACTACAAACAGCTTCTTGATACGGCCAATGTGCCTAGCCACGAACATATCAGGGCCAAGGCAGCTGCTATTGGATTGGTTACGGTTGCTGCCACCGAGCATGATAATCTTTTGAGATTAGCTCATGATCCTACTAAGCAAGAATTAGAGACTAAGGCTCTCGATTCACATGGGTCTGTTCTCCTTGATAAATCTGAACATGATGAACTTATTCGCCAAGTGGAATCCCCCACTGCCGAAGAACTTAAATACCGAGCTGGATTGCAGAATTTGATCACATTAGAAAACGATTCTCACTCTGAACTGGTCCGTAGAGCCAATGAACCTTCTCTATCAGAATTAGAACGCTCTGTCGAGAAATACTCTCATATCATTATACCCCAGGAAGAACATAGCAAGTTAATTTCTTCAGCCACTTCTCCTTCGGAATCAGAAGTTATTGAGCATGCCAAGGGCCATGGTTTAGTGACTGTTCCTACTGCTAAATATGAGGACCTCATTAGAAAGAAAACCAAAGAAGAGGCAGCTGCAGCTGTTCGTGACCATGGTATGGTAGCATTAACATCGGAACAGTACCAAACTATGAGCGATGCAGCTAACCAGCCAGTTGATAAGAATTTTGTTGAATCTGCTGCTGCTGGCTTAGGTCTCGCTACTATTGCTCCTGATGAACTTGAGTTATTGAGAAATCCTCCAGAGAAGACTAATGATGAAATTAGAGATATTGCTGATGTTAAAGGATACTCACTCGTTAAATCTGATCTAATCAAAACTCCCGATGGTTCCAACCCCGATCTCAATGCTCCCATTGTGGCGCTTACCAGAGACACTTATGATAAATTGGTCAATCCATCAAAAGAAGAAGTCGAGTCAAAGGCCAAGGGATTCGGTCTGGTGGCACTGACAGAATCAGAACATCAATCATTGATTAGAGAACCAAGCAAAGAAGAGTTAGTAGAAAAGCTGCAAGCACAACATAACCTCATCTCAATCCATAAAGATGAATATGACGACTTATCATCTCGTCCTAAAGAGTTTAAACCTTCCAAGGAAGAAATCAGCAGTATTGCTGCTACCCATGGTCTCTCCACCGTTTCATCCGATCACTTGGAGCAAATAAAGAAAGATGCTGAAGACCCCAATCAAGAAAAAATTGAATCGATATCAGCTCAGCGTGGATTTACCCTAATTCCTTCAGAACGTGTCAATGAGCTTCAACGAAAGGCAGAGGCTCCATCGCAAGACGAATTGGGTGATCATGCTTCCAAGCTAGGATTATCTATTATTGACTCTAATGAATTGGAAACCATTCGCACCAAGGCTACTAATCCCACAAGAGAAGAATTGGAAGAAGCCTCATCCAGACAGGGACTGGCTATTATAGCAGTTACTGATTTTGAAAATTTGAAACGAAAGGCCAATACTCCATCTAAGGGTGAACTTGATTCTCATGCCGCTCAGCTGGGACTTGCAGCTGTGTCCATTGGTACTCTAGAAGAGTTACATCGAAAGTCACAGAATCCAAACAAAGAAGAAGTTGAACAATTTGGTAGCAACTTAGGTCTTAGAGTTCTCTCTGAGAACGAGCATAATCAGCTACAAAGAAGAGTGAACAATCCAACTGTTGATGAATTAGAAACGTCTGCTGCGTCTCTTCATAAACATTCTGTTTTACCGAAGGATGAATTGGAGGAACTTCGGCGCAAGGCCAATAGCCCCACCATTGATGAGCTTAAACTAGCTGGTGAATCGAAAAATATGATCCTCGTTAGCAAAGACGTTTATGATGAATTGGAGAAGAATGCTAGTGAACCAGATGAAGCAATAGTCACCAACTTTGCTAAGAAGCTCGGGTTGTCTGTTTTACCAGTTGTTGAATTGGAACAATTACGTGATCAACTCAGTCATCCGTCTAAAACTGACGTCGAGTTATTAGCCAAGAAGCATAACCTTGTTGCAGTTCCAAAAGATACCTATGCTGAAATTTCTGAAAAGGCTGAAAAATTTGATAAAAATGAGAATAATTTCCCGACCAAAGATGTCCATCTTCTTTCTGTGGCAGCTAAACGTAATCACTTCGAAGATATCATTAAGCAATCATCTAAGGACAAACAAAGTGATAAGGTTGCTGAATCTATTAAATCATTAGGCTATGTTCCGGTATCAAACGAAGAGTATAAGCGCCTTCTTAGCAACCAAAGTGTTTATGAGCCTACAAAGGGGGATATTATCAGAACCGCCAAGACGTTTGGTCTTGCTGCCATTACTGTTGAGGAATATAAGTCATTGCTCAAACGCGGCCATAGTCATATGCGTGATGAAAGCTCAAATTCAGTTGACAGCTTTGGTTCTAGTATTTCAGGCACTCCAGGTGAAAGGGCTAGTGTCGCTCCGTCTACTCCCGTTCGATCCACAGCAGGACAAGACTTTCTATTTGATGGCTCTCCTAGATCGGGCACCAATGATCTTGATATGAAGGCAGTTCCTGCTGAATATCTTGCTTCATTACGTCGCATCGCTGAGAACCCAACTGAGCAGGACGTTACTGCTTTAGCTCATAAAGTAGGCTTGAGGGTCGTTTCAGGAACTGGTGATGACGAGCATATTAAGAACACTATGTCGCAGTCGTCTTCTGTAAAGGAGATTTCAAGTCAGTTTGATCCTCCAGAGGATGTCAACACTGTTTCAATATCAGCTGTAGAGTATGCTGAGTTAAAGAAGAAAGCTAATCAACTGTCGTCTCCTGAAGGAGTTCATACAAAAGCATCTGAATTGGGTCTTGTTGCTATTGGTGCTGCTGAATTGGAAAAATTGCGAACCTCTCAAGAACCAATTCCAATTACTGAAGATGATATTCACAAGAAAGCCTCTGAACTTGGATTAGTAACTTTAACTGAATCTGATTATAAGAGTCTAAGTGAGCATAACGATGCTAGTACTGATCGAATCAAAGAACTTGCTCAAAGCCGTGGTCTTGTGGTGGTGCCAGAAGTTGAGTTTTCTGAACTGCAACAGCTGAAAGGACTTTCTGCTGATGATTTTAAACAGCAAGCAGAGAGTCATGGATTTGCTGTGCTTCCAATATCTGAACTGGAACAACTTCAGGAGCTTAAGCAACTTTCTGTTGATGAAGTCAAAGAGCATGCGGACGCTTATGGGCTTTCCACGGTGCCAAAGGATGAATTAATACAGTTGCAGCAACAAAAGAATCTCAGTGTGGACGAAATTAAGGGTCATGCTGATTATCACGGAATGGTAGTTCTACCCAAAGATGAATTATCTGACTTACAGCGTAATAGAGAATTTAACCCGGACGAACTTCAAAAGCTTGCCGAAAGTCATGGGCTCGCTGTGTTGCCGCTAGCTGAGTTATCACAATCACAAGGAACAACGGATCTCAGTCTTGAAGATATCAAGCATCATGCTGAAATTCACGGACTGGTGGCGTTACCACAAACTGAGACACCCAAAGAACTTGATCCAGAGGAGATTAGACAACATGCTGAAATCCATGGACTTATAGTACTACCAAAGGATGAATTATTACAATTAAAAGCGCCCAAGGAATATTCTGCTAGTGATGTTAAGAAGTATGCAGAAGATCTTGGATTAGCGATGCTGACAAAGGAGGAATTGTCCAAATTACAAACTCCAAAGGAGGTTAGTGATGATGATATTAAGCAACATGCTGAAAACCATGGTTTGGTTCTTTTACCCAAGAATGAATTGGTGCAATTGCAACAGCCTCAACAACTTAGTTATGATGAGGTTCAGCGCCAAGCTGAACATCATGGTTTAGTTTCTATGTCAGAGGAACAATTTCATCAACTTCAGCAGCCTAAGAAACTTGGAAGTGAGGACATTGAAAGTGCAGCCGCTGCACTTGGTCTTGTTACAGTATCTTCTGTTGCCTATAATGAATTCGTCAAGAGTCAGAATCAACTCAAGCGTAAATCTTTGTCACCTGAGGAACTTAGTTCACATGCTGAGAAGGTTGGATATGTTGCGATCCCTGAGACTGAATATAATAGCTTGAAGAGCCCTGTTTTCTCTCCTTCTGTTTTACAGCGTCATGCTGGCAGCTTAGGCCTAAGAACAATTTCGGATACAGAGTACCGTGCTTTAATTGCCAAATCTGAACCAAAAGTATTCAATAATAGAGATTTGGAGAACGAGGCAAGAAGTAGAGGAAAAGTTCTTTTGGATTCTAATGAATATGCTGAGCTTATGACGAATACATCTAAGGGTGTTCGTGCAGAATTAAAGGACGTTGAACTATCTCCCGACGTAATTAAAAGTAGCGCGGAACGACTTGGCCTGGCTGTCATCAGTGCTTCTGAACTAGAAGCCTTGCGATCAGTAAAGGAGTCCACGATTAGAGAATCTCGTGGCTCACCAATTACGGTTGTTAACAGAAATTCTCGATTTAATATGCAGTCAGCTGTTCTCGATGATACGGGATCAGAGATGTCTGCTGATGGAGAGGAGTCGACTATCACAGGTATTAGAGCTCCGCATGTGGCTCTGCCATCGGTCTCTGAATATGATTTCTCTAGCGGTTATGAACAAGATGGTGTGCAACAACAGCAGGAGAATCAGGGCACTACAAGGTTGCTCCCTCCTGCTGGTATCACCAAACGTTCTACTAGTGCTATTGCTGGCCCAGCAGCAGTTAGTCTAACTACGGCTTCTGGAGCATCTGCTTTGACCCCGAATGGACACCATCAAACTCAAGATAATCACCGTTTGTCACCTGCCAGTAATAACGCCAATGCATTATTCAATCTTAGTCAAGCTACCATTGTTAGCCAAAATTCGTTAAGTGAGAGAAATATGATTCCATACATCACCCAAGTTGTTATAGGTGAATTCTTGTTCAAATACACTCGGTCCTTTGGTATAAGTGGAATTTCAGACAACCGGCATGAACGTTATTTCTGGATTCATCCTTACACTCTGACGTTATACTGGAGTAAAGAAAATCCTGCCATGGAAAGCTTGCATAGTGGTAAGACCAAATCGGCGGCTATTGTTCATGTTGAAGCAGTTGAAGATTTGAATCCATTGCCACCTGGCTTGTATCATAAGAGCATAGTTATCCAAACATCCGATAGAGTTATCAAGATAACATGTCCCAGCAGACAAAGACATAATATTTGGTATAATTCGATTAAGTATTTACTTAAGAGATCTATTGATGATTTGACTTTTGATGAAGAATTGGGCGATGTTAATTATGCGGAAGATAGAAGAGTTGCGAGGGAGCGGAGCCGTACTAGTGCTTTTACAGGTACAAGTTTACGAGAAAATCGAGTTCTGTCATTGAGACAAAGTTTGGCACCAGAGATGAATGTTTCACGGATGGGCACAAAAGGTTCGTTTCGTCGAGAGAGTGTGAGCTCTTTCAAACATTCATCACAGTCCTCAGTTCAAAGAGCCCCTTCATCATCTACTTCTAGATCAAGTAGTCGTTTTAGTCGAGGATGAGCTGTTAAATTTTATGTGTAGAAATAATAAATCGTAATAATAGAAATATGAAATATGCTTTCCTTTTCCTATGTAGCATTAAAAGGGCTGGAGATTGCATGAAAGTTATAGGGAGAAACGGTGCACAGGGCCTGTATTGCCCGTATTTAATCTAAAACGTTTTCGTCAATAAAATTATATTCGAATATATTAATTGTGTGCTATAAAAAACCGTAACTAGCACAAAAGGTCATTTGACAAAAAAATGCAAAACATTAAATAAAAACAGAAACGATAAGAGTGACTTTTAAAATATACTCAAATGTCTTTCTAAATTACAGCCATCCATATTAAGATGGCAGCCGCAAGCCAAAGTGAGTGAGTATTGGATACAGATGCAGAGTTCGTCGATGCGGAATCAGTTGCGGAGGGAGTTGGAGGAACTGAATGTGTGGCCATCGAAATTGAATGGGTTGTTGTCGAGATGTTTGACGATGCGGAAGCAAGGCTAACTACTGCTGAATTTGTTTCACTAGCAGAGGATGAGTGGGATGATGAAGTGGTGGATACGGTTGTAGAAGAGTTGAAGAGAGTCGAAGAACTAGTTCCGGAAGTGGATAAAACCGTGGATTTCGAGGATGTAGATGTAGATGTAGATGTGGATGTTGTAGTGGACGTTGCAGAGCTAGACAAACTGTCACTAGAAACAGTAGAAAGAGATGCAAGAACCAAAGAATCCTTTGGGGTATCGTCAGTAGAACCAATAGTCTTGTTAGCAAATCCAACTCTTTGTCCATCCATATCAAATACAGTATATACAGTTTTCAAAAAAGTATCTCCAAGAATCCAGTTCGAATCTTGGATATTAAGACCTTGAACATTTGTAGCACACATCGAAGCATCGCTTTTTAGGGGGCTACCAATAAAGTTTTCCTTGGTTATTGGCCATTGAACGCCGTTAAATTCTAAGTTGACCGTAACTTCACTATTGCAAGGGATAGCAAAATTCGTGCCATCGGTTTCAGATCCTGGAATTCTTCCGTGAAGTTTAAGGGCGTCATCTGGTGGCATAACCAATAATGTGGTACCAGTATCAACAACGGCCGATCTATTTGCACCAAAGTCAATAGAGTCTCCATTAACAGAAGCGCTATCAATGGGAATAGTCCATAAAATTTCCCCACTTTCAACATTGGTATAATAAACATCACCCTCATATTTAGAGGGGTCAATACCTCCAAAAGTGATACTACCTTCATCATCTGGAGAAGACGCCATGCCAAGATTAACAGAGAAAACCCGTTCGTTGATTAAACTCTGGTTTTTCAAAGTAGTCAAGATACTGGGGAAACTTTCGGGCGAAAATTCATTTGCCGGCAAACCCATAATACCGTCGATAGGAAAAGAAGCAAATGTATTACCTGCTTGATTAGCAGCACCAAAGTCTAAAATTGTCTCAAAACCAGCAAATGAAATTACATCAGTGAAAATATTGCCTGAAACCGAACTAGTAGTGTATTGAATAGAGAACGGTTCACCAGTTAGTTTCCCGGATTTTGATGCGGACATATTATATTGATTGTGAGATGTACATACACTACTAGTGCAGTTAGTTCCATAGACCCAAGAATAATATGAACCAGTATCGATGATAACACTGAAATTTTGACCATTAGAGCCGATTTCAAGGTCTAGATAGTAAGAGATATCATTTCCATGCTGTTCAACGATTGCAGTAGCTGCTTTTCCAACACCATCAGTATTTACAGATAGTGAGATGCCTTTACTATTTTTTGTCGATAAAAGTTCACTGACGAGGACCATAGCAGTAGAGATCTCTTTTGAAGTCGTTATCGAGTTTAGTTTTGAAGTTCCAGAAGCAGTGGACCTTTTGTATAATGGAAATGTGAAGGATTTTGGTTCTAACTCCGGTGATGAAGCAGGAGCAGCTTCTACTAACGATAGTGACAATAAACTGAAGAGTAATGTTTTTGACCACATCTTGATAATGTAGGAGAGAGGCAAGAAGAGGAAGAAGTTCGAGTATTGTCTATTGAAACGAATCCTTTATCTTGAGGATTAAATCTATAAATATGCGACGGGTTAAAATATATGTGTCAATGAGTGCGATGGAGAGGGCGGCAAAAAGACGAAGTTCCGCAGTGAATCCCTTTAACCTCCTTTATATACAAGACCTTGGAAGATGTCAAACAATGAAAGAAATATAATGAAAGAAAGAAAATTCGGATCCTTTATAACAGGCTCAAGTAAAAGTGGCTTGCTTTACGGCTGGCCATTAGTATGATCTGCAAGTCGGTAGAAGTGTCTAACTTCCCCTTACTTGAATAGCTGTGGGACTTACCTTAATTGTTAAAGATTTTCAAGAAAGGGGCTAGGGGGTTCAGAAAAACAAATGTTTGTTATAAGCAGTTATCTCAACCACTGCACATAAACGTGAAGTGAAGGAGGTTTTTTGCATATGAAACCAATAAAGGTCTGCGTTGTATGGATAAAAGTAAGAGTAAGAATTTTATGTTAATACTAAGTCCCGCACGTTTTGCGGAGCCTACGGGAGCGTCACTGAGCGTTAGAGATTGTGGGATTGCGGGATCGTATATGACTTGTATTTCTTCTAGATATATGCACCTAAGAGATACAAAAATAGCATCTCGCCTTTGGCAAACGAAGTAACAGGTTGATTCAAGCGATGTATATTAGCAATTATATAACTCTACTGTATAATGGTAAAAACGTCAAAAGCTAACTTTAATAACTTAGATTAAAATTAGGAGAGTGTAACAACGTATAACACATGATATCAGAACGGAGAAAACCAGTAGAGGATTCATGGTCTCGAGGTTCATTTGAGTTATTGACAAACAAACGGGTTAGCTTGCATTTAACTTCTGATCTAACCGTATTTAGATCTAAATATACCTGCTTTAAGCGATGAAGAACATAATAAATTCTATTTTTATCTTATGTTTGCATGATATTTTGCCTATTTTGGAGTCAATGTATGCAAGTAGAACGTTATTCAGAACAACCTCATTGAGAAAAGACTTAGTTAGTAGTTATGGTGGAAAGGTAAATTAGCAAAATCCATGATATTCATTATCTATTTTATAAAAAACATACTTCATTTTTCTTGGGTATCAAAATTTATTCTCTTACTCCTATAACTGTTCAGTTTTGTTATCATGTCTCGGAGAGCAATGTCTCACAAATGCGGTAAAATCAGGATAATCTGCAGGCTTCAGAGTATGGAAATAGGAATCTTGTTACTTCGCGCACGGCTCTATTTAACAGAAGGGTTCAGAGACGTGTTTAAAATATGGCTATAACTTATTTATTCTTCCATACATAAGACATACCAACCAATCTTAAGTCTCCTTGTGAATAAGCTATCGTTAAGAATAGATTCCCGAGTTTGACCCATCAAAAGGGATGATGATTCATCAAAATAAAATGATCACCTATATACTTGTATGTAACTAGAGCAAACTTATGCAATAGGACAATAGACTTCATGTTGGCTCATGTCGACATCATTTTTCTTCGACATGTCAAGCTTATCCTTACTTAATACTATATTCTGTCCAGCTCCGGCGGCCGGACTCTGTCCGGACCTCTTCCTCCTCTCGCGTGTCCTGTCGTCATGACAGACATGTCCATCAGCACCATACCCTCTTGGACCAGAAGTTTTCGATTCCATATCATCCCATAGGATAATGCCATACCTCTTTGTACACCAGCCTTATTAAGTCCACTTCAGGTTCCAACAGATTGATCTTCTCTTCCATTCTACTTCATTACCGTTAGATCTAATTTCCGGTACATCGTTTGAAATATAAACAAAATATAACTTTAAATATCCAGAATGAAAAGCTTCACCTCCTTGCAATATATAATCTACCGGCCGACGGGTGTCTAGTTAGGTTTAAAAAAACGTTTATTATTAAATCTCCCGTTGACGCTAGCTAGCAATTGGAATGTAGATCGTTCACTCAGGGGTCAATAAATGCAGGTCCCCTTACTGTTAGCATAGAAACGGAACTTTTAGAAACAAAGGTGATGCTCTTCCGAATTTACGCTTTTGGCAAGTTAATTAGTTAATAAGATCTTCCCTGCGTCGAATTGTCTGAGAAGGAAAAGAATCTAGGGGCTGGCGACCGTGTGGACTTCTCTTTGTGAGCAACTTCTTGGATGGCATAATATCAGCCTACACGTGGCTCGCTCCGAATAATTCTCACCATTAAACCTTTGCGGAGTAGCCTGGCCGTCAAAGGCATGTTATTATATTAGAAATTACTATCATATAGATTTAATAGATGAAGGCTCGAGGGTTCGTTTTGTAAGGCGATATCTATGCTATATATACGTATTTTGATATGATTATGGTTTTCTTTTTTGTGTGGATGATCACTTATAATCAACTCTCATTGTGTCCAGTCTGTCGCAGCTGGGTAATGGGATTTTAATCGCTTCATTATAAGCATCTGTATCAACAAAAAACCATCCTCTGGAGTCAGAAATCTTTTGTTGCTTATGTTCATATTCGTTATAGCATCTGTTTTTGAGGATTTGAATATATGAATTCTCAGCTTCACGGCCAACATTTCGAAGTCCACGGTCGGATAATCTTGTCGCGTCTTCCGGTTTAATATAGAAAGGGATATGATGCAATGGTGTAGTTCTTTCTAATGTATATGGAGGCACTGGTTTAAATTCATATCTTGTACGTCCTAAACCCGTAGATGATGAGGAATCTCCAAATAAGGAGAATAATAAGGGAACGAAGAATAGAAGGACCAATGGTAGTAATTCAAACAGTTGTCGAACTGAAAATGGTTCTTGAGGTTGTTGTCGAGTGCCTCTGGCCGTGCTTGGACGGGCAGTTCTGGCACCTGCTCCTTGTTGAAATGCACTGAACGGTGAGCTTCCTCCGCCGAATGTATGAACTCTAATACCTGGACCACCAAATCCACCAAATTGTCCACCCGCACCACCTGCTCCAAAACCACTTCCTCCGAAAAACATATTAAATAAATCATCTGGCGAGATATCTGCACCAAATGGTGAACCACCGCCAAATCCACTAGCAGCTCTTGCGCTCGTACTACTGAATCCACCACCTCCTCCGCCACCCCTACTATCCGGATCAGAGCCAGTTTGATCATAAATTCGTTTCTTATCCGCATCTGATAAGATTTGGAAAGCCTTTGATACCATTTTGAAGGCTTCATCAGCTCCAGGGGCTCCGTTTTTATCAGGATGCATTATTAATGCTAGTTTTCGATATGCTTTTCTAACTTCACTATCAGAAGACGGAGCCTCAATATCCAAAATAGCATAATAATCAGAATGCTTACATTTGCGAACTCTTGAAACTGCCGCCATTTGCGCAGGAGTATAGGTACGATCTTGACGGCCTTGGTTATGAGATCTATTCGTCGCTGACGTTGATGCTCTTTCAGCCCCTGTAGAAGACATTTTGGCTAGAGTATAGTAGGGAGTAGGATAACGATGACTTCCCTTCAAATGATAAACAGATTCTTAAAATATTTTAGAGACAGCTTAAACTTTAAAATGTTTTCTTGAATTTTCGACTTTTTACCCCGCTGTTGGGTATGATTGAGGCGAACAAAAGTCTCTTGAAATATTCTTCTTAACACTTTCAACTACTATCTCTTCTCTTTCGACGCAAATTGAACAATCCAAGTAGTATCAACCTAACTTTTAATCACTAATATAGGCCTTTCTTCACTCCTATCTCAAAATTTTGCAGCACCAGACTTAACTTTAAAGGTTAGCTGTTTGATTTAGTAAGTCCGTGGCCCAGCTAACACTGGCTGTATTAATGGTGGGTCAACCTTTTTTTGTATATGACACGCAAGGCTCAAGGCAGTGACGCAAGTTTCAACGGTTTTTTCACCCAACATATGGCACACTTCCTTTTAACTATATGTACGGCGTTATCACTGCTTATCACGTTTGTCTCTATGCAGCGTATAATCTCCGGCGGCTAGGTCTGCCCATAACTTCTTTACATTTAATTTGAGCTATACAACGATGTATAATTCCTCTACATTCACAAGTTAAAATGGTTTGTGGAATGGCTATGAATATCATAAATTTTGTTTACTCAATCCTAGTTAACTCATATAGATAGGCAACTGATAACATTAGCCAATTCTATAACTTTTTTATATCAACAGAATACAGCCCTGAGTTGTGGAATTACTTCGTAAATCGACACAGTCTAGATATGAAACGAAAATATTTATTAATAATTCCTCTAAATTCAGTAACAATCAAAATGCCGAGTGAAATAAAGAAGAACACTTAGAATGGTGGGGGTATACTGCCGATCAGCGCAGAAGATCGACGAGATATCAACTAGCGATAAAGCATGGTCCCGAGCCGTGGAAAGAAATCCGGAACATATCCCAATCAGCAGCATTGATCAAAGGAAATAATTTCATTATAACACGTAGAAATCACAGGTAGTGTATATTGGTTAATGGCACTGAAACAGACTACAATAAGACCTCATTAGGTCTAAGATACAAGTCCGACATTGAAGGCACTGGTAGGTATTCCCTCCGCCGACCTATGCAGCCAAAACTATACAAGAAAGATATTGAATATATATCAGTGCTGTTAAGTGATCGATTTAGGTTATTTAACAATTCGCTAGGCTTAAAATTGCGATACTTGAAGAACAGAAATTAAAAATACTTCGACTACGATAATAGGTAGAAAAAATCTGAAGCTGGGTTGGCCATAACTTGCCCAAAATCTCCGAAGGCGCCGCGTGGCGCCTTCTAAGCCGCGTCTGTACTTATATAAGGTAACGCGTTTCCAGGGCAGATGCACGACTTTATTGTATTTACATCTCATGTTACGCGCTTTCGTCCTTCATATATACATTTCATAAATTAATTGGTTTCTTCTATCATAAAAATGGCACCAGTGGCCGTCGAGAAGAGAAAGTTAGATGTTGCTACCTCACTAGATTCTAAAAGAATTAAAGGCAGTCAATTCGAGGAGGACTTAACGCGTTTATCACAAGAGATCCATGATGCTCGGGATGGTGATTCAGATCAGAAATGGGCCCGGCCAGAGTTGAAGAAGATTGATCCCAACAACGATGATATTGGTGAGTGATGGTATTTATTCATGCCTCTCAAAGGCATTCCAGAGATCGAAGCGAACTAACAATGGCAATAGTTTTCCAACAAATTGACGCAGAAGAAGCGATGTCAAATAATGAACCTGTGGTTAGATTATTTGGTGTCACGGAAGAAGGTCATTCGGTGCTGTGTAATATCACTGGTTTTTTGCATTACTTCTATGTTCCAGCTCCTGTAGGGTTTAAAAAGCAGGATATTTCAGAACTTGAAAAGTTGATTGGAGTAAGTGCCTGATGAAGCTAGTCGAAGGGTCTTGGACAGTACCTAGCTGCCGCCAGAGGCAATAAAAACTAACAATCAGAATATGGCTCCTCACACATTACATCATATTGAAGTGGCTATGAAGGAAAGTTTATGGGGATTTAATGGTAATATGCAATCACCATTTTTGAAAATTGTAGCTAATGATCCAAGGGGAATTAATAGATTACGGGGAATCTTCGAACGAGGTGAAGGAGGATTACCAGGTTTTAATGGACCAGTCATGAGTTTTGATAATATTGCATATGTTTTAAGGACAATGGTGGATTGTCATATCACTGGAATGTCTTGGATGACTTTACCGGCGGGGAAATATACAGTAGAGGATTATAGAAAAATTTCGACTTGTCAAATTGAAGTTTCAATTGATTGCAAGGACTTGGTTTCTCATCCATCGGAAGGAGAATGGCTCAAAGTGGCTCCGTTGAGAATTCTTAGTTTTGATATTGAATGTGCTGGTAGAAAGGGTATCTTCCCAGAAGCACAAATTGATCCAATCATTCAAATTGCTAATGTTGTTCAACGTCAGGGTGAACATCGTCCCTTTATTCGTAATGTTTTCACTATTGATACTTGTTCACAGATTGTAGGAACACAAATATTTGAAAATTCAGATGAAAAAGAAATGTTGATTAAATGGAGAAATTTCATTGTTGAAAGTGATCCTGATGTTATCATCGGTTACAACACAACAAATTTCGATTTACCTTATTTATTAGACCGTGCAAAGGCATTGGGGGTCGATGATTTCCCATTTTTTGGCCGACTAAGTAATGTCAGGCAAGTTGCTAAAGATTCAACATTTTCTTCAAAAGCATATGGTACAAGAGAATCCAAAGTGATTAACATTGATGGACGATTACAAATTGATATGTTACAATATATTCAAAGGGAGTATAAACTACGTAGTTATACGTTGAATTCTGTTAGTGCACATTTCTTAGATGAACAAAAGGAAGACGTTCATCATTCAATTATTACTGAACTGCAGAATGGTACAGCTGAATCAAGAAGAAGACTGGCAGTTTATTGCTTGAAAGATTCTTATCTTCCGTTAAGATTATTGGATAAATTAATGACTTTAGTTAATTATACGGAAATGGCGAGAGTAACTGGTGTTCCATTTTCATTTTTATTAACTCGCGGTCAACAAATTAAAGTTATTTCACAATTATTTAGAAAGGCTCTTGAGACTGGTCTTGTTATTCCTAATTTAAAACAAGAAGGGTCGTCAGATGAGCAGTATGAAGGTGCCACAGTTATCGAACCTATTAGGGGTTATTATGATGTTCCGATTTCGACTCTAGATTTCTCCAGTTTATATCCAAGTATTATGATGGCTCATAATCTCTGTTATACGACATTATTGGATAAACCGACTATTGAGAGATTGAATCTAGTTAAGGATGTCGATTATACTTTAACCCCTAATAATGATTTATTTGTTAAATCAAGTAAAAGAAAAGGATTACTTCCAATAATTTTGGAGGAATTATTAGCTGCTCGTAAACAAGCAAAGAATGATTTAAAAAAGGAAACTGATCCTTTTAAAAGGGCTGTATTAGATGGTCGTCAATTGGCATTGAAAATCTCGGCAAACTCTGTTTATGGTTTCACTGGTGCTACGATAGGTAAACTTCCTTGTTTAGCCATATCCTCTTCTGTAACTGCTTTCGGTAGACAAATGATTGAACAAACTAAAAATGAAGTCGAAGCAACCTATTCAATTGCCAATGGATATAAGTACAATGCACAAGTCGTATATGGTGATACAGATTCAGTAATGGTTAAATTTGGTCCTACAGACCTCAAAGAGTGCATGGATTTAGGATTAGAAGCAGCCAACCATGTTTCTTCAAAGTTTCTTAAACCAATTAAGTTGGAGTTTGAGAAAGTGTACTTCCCATATCTATTAATTAACAAGAAACGTTACGCTGGTCTTTACTGGACTCGTCCTGATAAGTTTGATAAAATGGATACCAAAGGTATTGAAACTGTTCGACGTGATAATTGTCGACTTGTACAAAATGTTATTGATACGGTCCTACGTAAAATCCTTATTGATCGTGATACGGATGGTGCACAGAATTATGTCAAACAAATGATTTCTAATTTATTAAGAAATCAAGTCGATCTTTCCCAATTAGTTATCACCAAAGCTCTTTCTCGTTCTGATTACGCTGGTAAACAGGCTCATGTAGAATTGGCAGAAAGAATGAGAAAGCGTGATGCTGGATCTGCTCCAACTTTGGGAGATCGTGTTGCATATGTCATTATTAAAGGTACTGTTGGAGGTAAAAATTATGAAAAGTCTGAAGATCCCATTTATGTCCTTGATAATAATATTCCAATTGATACTAAATATTATCTTGAAAATCAACTTTCCAACCCTCTTAATCGTATCTTCGAACCTATCTTAGGGAAAGATAAAGCCCAACAATTGTTAACTGGTGAACATACACGTACAATTTCTGTTGCAACTCCTTCTACTGGTGGTTTAATGAAGTTTGCCGTTAAAACAGAACTGTGCAAAAGTTGCAAACGACCATTGCGAGGTGCTTACGCGAAAGGAGCAGTTTGTCAAGATTGTACTGATCGAGCTGAAGAACTTTACATGGATACTTTAGCAAAAGTAAACGTATTGGAAGAAAAATTTGCACGTCTGTGGACTCAATGTCAAAGATGTCAAGGTAGTTTACACCAAGATGTTCTTTGTTCTAGTAAGGATTGTCCGATCTTTTATATGCGTAAAAAGTCCCAAAAAGATGTCCAAAATGGTATCGCCGAATTGAAAAAATTCGATCACACTGCATGGTAAAAACATTCATATATCTCACAGCTTAATATTTATATTTCTCTCTTTAGCTGGGATCCGATTCTACCCCTCGCAAAATTTATCTTAGCGAAAGAATCATATAAAGCATAACATAACTATAATACATAATCTATAATACAAATAGCTTATCTTTCTTCTTCGTCTTCCTCCTCCTCTTCTTCATCGTCTCCTTCCACCAATTCTTCAATAAATTCGATTGATTCTTGAAATCGTTCTTCGACTATGTCATAGACACTTAGTGAGTCAGACTGAATTACACGACCAAACTTTTTTCGCGGCTTTTTAGGATTGATACGGACATCCCAAGACACATGCTCCTTTGACGTGAATACTAACGATGATCGGAAAAACCAATCAGTAACATATTCATCAATAACTGGAGTTATAGGCTTAAGAGAAATATCGCCGACGAAACAGATTATAGCATCTGTCCGCTCACGGATTTCTCTATGACCAGCTAAATGAACTATACCAGCGTACGCGTCACCAGTTCCAACAAACACAACATGCTTAGCATCAAAATATTCAAAATAGTTGTCCCAAACATAAGTTAAGGTCTCTTGAGAATTAGCAACAATTGAATAACCATTACTATCCAAGATATCACTGTCACCAGGAATATTAATATCAAGAATTCCAAAATCATTTTCAAGACCCCATTCAATAAACTTTTCAGTAGCATCTACTACCAACGATTTGTTTGGATTAATAGAACCAGTGATGGGATCACGATCTGCCCATACTTCAGGAGCATCATGGACTATTACAATAACTTTCTCTTTGGTATGAATTTTAGGAGATGATAATAATTGACTGTCTTCAACCATGGGAAGGTTATCATTGAGAATAGGTAAAAGGCTGAAATTGTGTTTAGAAAATAGCTTCTGTGCTAACGAGCCGCGGATAGCATCGGCCAATCGAACATGTCTTTCAGCTTCTCCAAGATTTACCACATTTATTTCTGGTTTAAGGCTCTTCCAGAATTGTGATTGAACTTTTATGACATCATCAACTATCCGAATTGCCGATGAAGTTGGACGTTTTGTGGTAGGAACACCACATGGATCTCCTAGAAGCACTTTGGTAACAGCCAAAGCAGAGGTGGCAATTGCAGAAAGGCTATAACCGCCTTCTAAAACTACCACTAGATTTCCATTGGCAAGTGATTTTAATAAATGAGTCATGTACCCGTATCCATTGGGAGATACCAAACAGCCTCCAATTAAATCACCCTCAGCAGCATCAAACCCTGAGGATATAATAACCAAATCAGGATCAAATTCAATCGCTAATGGCATGACCACTTTATGAAATGCATGTATGTAGTCACCGTCTCCCATACCTGGCGATGGCCAAGGAATATTAACAGAATATCCTTTACCAGCACCTTCACCAACTACGGTGTGACCGCCGAAATCAGTTCCTGGATAAAATCTACCCCCTTCATAACGATGTAACGAAATATATAATACTCTATCATCGTCGAAAAAAGCTCTCTGTGTACCATTGCCATGGTGAACATCCCAATCAACTACTAATATACGACGGATAGACTCTGGATAATCACGAAGCATAGCTTTCGCTGCCACTGCAACATTGGAAAATAAACAAAACCCACCAGGGGTTTTCGGTTCGGCATGATGGCCTGGTGGTCGCACAATAGCAATCGAATTTTTAACCTGACGCTCAACAACGGCTCTACAAGCTTCAATAGTTCCACCACATGATAATTTGGCTGCCATATAGGAATCATTATTGATATAGATTGAATCGCCCTTTTCAGTTTCTTCTATTAATCGCTCTCTAGGCATAGTGGTTGTAGATTCAATAAAATCAAGATGTTCTTGAGTATGAACCAGTAAAATTTCTTCAGCAGTTGCTTCTCGAACTGGGATTTTCTGAACTAGCGGCCCCAGGTCGTCGACTCCTTGAAGATTGGGATCGGTAATCAAACCCGCTTCAGCAATTGCTTTATATACTCTATAAATCCGTCGTGGATCTTCAGGATGTGGATCAACATAATCATAAGGGGATGTAACTATTCTAGAATGATACCTCATTCGGACATCATAACAAAGGCCCGTTTTTAAAGGAACATGGGTCAATTGCGGCTTCACTTTAGAGATTATACTGGATATCGCAGTTGAAATTGGTTGATTATTAATAATAGTACCAGCACTATTAGCTAAGGAAGGAGAGGCTGAGGATGAGGAGGCTAAAGAATTATATGAAGAAGTAGTCACCTTCGAATAAACACTTTCGTCATCTTCTCGCTTTCTCTTCTGACCAATTTTTTCTTCAAATGAAGTAGTATCTTCAAATGGAACCAATGCTGTTGCCTCTCCGTTTACTTGATGATCTTCACCTGGCACTGAAATGTCCATAGGGTCATGTGCATGGTCAATTGTAGGAGTGAGAGATAACGAAAGGGGAGCGATAGTTCCTGGAACAACATTAGAATCATCATTTATGGAAGCATTACCACTGTTACCGTCAATACTAGTCGATATGACACTGTTTGCAACAGTACTATGAATTCCACTCACCCCCCCTGATTGCTCAGAAAGAGCCGCATTAACCGCCGCAGCAGTAGCCGCCGAGGCTTCATCGACATCAGTGACCACTGGATTATCTGACAACAAATCCAATGAATCTAAGACTTGAGATGCCTCTTCGCCATGTTCGTGAGTGTGAGGTAAGGGTGATGACTCGGGCGGTCGGGTGTTCTCCGGACTGGTTGTTTGAGCTTCGTTGGAGATGACTGTAGGTAGGTTCAATGCCTTAACATCCACCTGCTCTTTTCTTTCCACCCCTTCTTCATCCTTTACCTCACTATTTTCAGGTACTTCCACTTCATCACTGATACCACTACTCATATTTTACGGTGTGTATTCGGCTTTCGGTTTTAGAAACTGATCGCTGTCTTAATACATCCACAAAAATAAAATATTCTTTAGCAAATTCCCTACGTACCGCGAAAAACCCAATCTAAAATAATAAGGTCTTTCATCCACCAATGAGTCCCAGCTTACGTTTCTTTTCAAATCTAATTGTACTCACTTTCGAGAATATTATAACGCGTCAGTGATATTAATGGAGTAACAGAATTATTATTATGATTAAACGTTATCGCTGACATCTGTTTTGGATAACGGTTCAGCCGTTCTGGTCTGAGCGCTGGTGGGGGTACCCAGTACGGAATTTCGGCGGTCACCGGAGAGTTGATATTTTCCGAGATACGCTTACAAGAGCGACTTGAGTTAATCCGACACAAGTAACTTAGTTACCTTAAGAGACTGTCTGAGGAGTGCTGACAATAAATTTGTCTCCCAATTATGGATTCCTACTCGGTTGTTTACCCACAACGGGCGGTCATTCCCTTCAAATTCCACCCCTAATAACTGTCTAGGGTTGGGTCAATCGGATTAGATTTGTTGATCATTCGCAATTTGGACATGGAGCTCTGGCTAGATATGTAGTGGCTATAAGTATAGAATTTTGGCAGAGCTCTGCTGGGGGATAGTGTATGAAGAATATAAGGTTGAGAGTTACTATTAATCTCACTTTTTATGTTGTAGGAATTTTATATCATCATGGAATGGTCACGTGCTATGCCAACCGAGAGCCCACTCCCATATTACGCCCACTCAATTAAGTCCGATAAGTGTCAGATTTTGTGGGGCTTTTGCAGCAGCAGCTGCAACGTTGAAAACGAGAATTGATATACTGTTGGGTAGAGAGAGTTTCATTGTTGGTAGAATTCTAGTAGTATAATATCCTTACCTTCTCTATACTTTATTTCCTCATTTTTCTGTGCAAATCACATCAACATTTAACAAAGGAAAACTTTACTCCATCAATAACCCAATTCTCTTATAAAGAGAAGTGCCTTGTTTGTGTAGTGAATTTCGAAACCACCTAGGCACCGCGGTAGCTCCTCGCAATCATCAATGAGTATCCCACGCTGTAAATTTTCGGTCTCCTTATCAATCAAAGAATTAACTAATCTACCTCATACCAAAGGAAATGTTTTCGTGAAATGGTACTTGAAGGATTCTCCAAAGCCAGATGCTAGAGGAAGAACAAGTCATGTGAAAATTGTTGATCATAAAGTAGTATGGAATTATGATTCTGAGACAACAATTCGAATTGGTACAGATAAGTCAAATACACTGCGACCGAGTATTATTGTTTTGGATGTTGTTTGGGAGCAGGATTCCAATAGCCGTATTTCTATCGGTAAAGTTGAATTGAATATGGCCGAATATGTTCGTCGGACACACTCTCCATATACATATTTATTGAAGAATAGTAAAGTGAATTGTGTGCTAAGTGTAAGTTGATGAACAAAGTATGCTTCACAACAGATCTAACATTAAAACTAGGTTGCGTTATCTCTTAAGCAGATAAAAGGACCAAATGATTATACTATTCCCAAATTTACCGCCCCACAAATTCGAAGTGATTTGGCGGGATTTATGGATGAAAAAAGAAAAAACGATGATGTCATGAATGAAGGGTTTGTATGGAGATTACACAATACATTTCAAGTTGAATGGGACCCTAGACCTTGGTATCTAAGTCCCAGGGCATGTGTAGAAGATATTTTTAAAGGTGGGGATGGATTTGGTAAGGGGTACTGGGAACGATATCATCAGCAGGAAAAGGTGTTGGATGAAGAGCGTGCTCAGGAATCCCAAACTCGCCATAAAATTCTTAAAGAATCGGAAGTGAGAGATAATTTCCAATCTTGGTTATTAGATATGAGTTAAAGATTGGGATTCTTCTTCTCAACTTTCAGCCTCTTCTATTTATTCCAGTATATGTATTATTTTGTAATTTATTTATTTGCTTATGACCAATGTGTTTCACTCCTTGCCTTTGGCGGAGATATACTATCTCGCAGTATACCTCGCAGCATAGTGATTTGATCTACTTGTATCACGTGATGCTGACCAGGATGTCCCCATACAGAGTAAGGCTAACCTTACCAGCGTTTTCGTGTATAAACTCGCGTCTGATATCTACCAATTCCTGAGAACTTATGCCGTTTTTAGATCCTAATTTATTATTAACGGAAAAAACGGATCTGGAATTGAGAGAAAACTCTCAGGTTTGGGACGGTTTTGACAATATCACGGATGTTGCAGCTATAGGGATTCGATCTCAGAAAAAGACGATACCGGAACCTGGCGATGGCAATATCCCAGATGAGGTAATTTTGGCCAATGAAAGATATATTCGTGGAAAGTTGCTTGATATTTATCGAAATTTATGGACTTCAGATGAAAAGGGCGATTTATTTGGAGAGAGTGGACTTGTAGTAGAGAGGAAGGTAGACAATCGGAAAGTGGAAAGTAAGCATCTCACTACGTCGGTCGATAATATCAATGGATATACTGATGGAAATATCAACGTCAATCGTGATGAGGAGGGTATTGCACGTCCCCGTCGTGGTCGACCTAAAAAATCGAGTGTAATTCCGTCAGAAGAAATTCCAAAAGCCAGAAGCAAAAGACGAGCTCACTCTGCTACCACTACTAGAGCTGGTAAGAGAAAAATAGATCAACAGGAGTTTGTTGAGATTAATGATCCATCGAAAAATTCCCCACTCAGTGTTAAAAATAAGAGAGCGAGAACTGGTGAGCAGGCACCATTGGTGAAGGATATGTCCAATTATTTGTTACCTCCAACTCTTTCTAATGGAACTAGTGTCGGAATAACTCCCAATAAGTCTAAGTTGATTAGAAAAGTTTCCACTCCTCTTCATATCCGAAATACTCGAGATAATGAAGTTTTGAATGCATTAGTTCCTGATTTACAGTCTGGTACTTCTCCTTTTACTGGTAAATATAACGTTATACCACAGCCGTCTCCACTGTCATCGAATAATTCAGGGTCGGTTGTCAAAAAAAACCCAGGAAGACGACCCAAAAATGTTAATAAAGATGTTGCTAGCGCTGCTGTAGCAGATGGGTCTATCCAGCCACGTGTGAATCAGACCAGCAACACCAACGATCCATTTACTCAAGATAATGGAAAATCTCTTCCAGTTACGGCAAATAACTCTTTGACGAGAGAGAAAGATAGTACTTCGGCTGAAAGAAATAGAGCACGAGCGACTAAAAAATCTGACTCTACGCAAGTCGATTCTCAGTCTTTGACTATACAACCATTACTATCCCCTTATGCTAGCAATGCTTCTGTCATAACTGAATCACAGCCAAATCCAATGCCAGCCAAGAGAAAGCGTGGTCGTCCTGTAGGTACCGGAGCTGTTCGCAAGGAAAAAGAATCAGTTCGAGTTTCAACTAAAATTGCACCTTCGATTTCACCGACTGTGCGTTCAATGGCACCTAAGACTACATCCCAATCCACGCCAACTCGATCAAAAGTGTCACCCATGTTTGAATCGCCTTATCCTTCTCCAGCAAAATCTACACAACAAACCCCAACTACTGTGCCACTTGTTGTCAAAAGGGGCCCCGGAAGACCTCCTGGAGCTAAGAATAAAGCCAAACGAGGAGCTATTCCTATCAAGAAACCGGGCAGAAAGCCGAAAATGCAACCAACGAATATCACCCCTGCGGCCCAATCAACTCCAATTAATACTTCCAATACTGATCCAATTCCACTTAATGAAAATGACCCAAAACTTAATGACTCTTATGAAGCGGACGAGGATGATGATGATAATAATGACACGATTCTATTTTCAAAAGCAATCTCTAGAGGTAAAACCCGTAAACCTCCTCTTTCTAACCCGTCATCAATTAATTTACGTCTTACCCGTCCCCCACACTTAGATGATCTGGTATATTACCAAGATGATGAATTTGAAGACTGGCAACCAGATTCAGATCCCATTTAATTCTTGTATTTTATTACTATTGCTATTAATATTATTATATTACCGTTTAATTTACTGTCAAGGGTCCATGCCGATCACTCTTATCAAAATACCCAAAACCTAAATCCATTAATAGAATTATTGTAGGAATATTATACCATAAGGGGTAACGGTTTCTCGGCACCCTAGCATTCAGCCCGTCTCTCCAAACATATACTCGCATGTCAATAAACTCTCTCTCATGTTAAAGGAGTAGTAGGCACTAACAGCAGTAGCAGCACCAGCAGTAGTAGCATTAGCTAACAACGAGAACAGGAGACAGGAGATTGTTTCAAAGGCGAATGTTCTAAGACAATGAGTGCTGCTAGGAACAGAGTGGCCAGTAGGTCAATATCGCGGCCACCTCCTGCTGGGACTAAGGAGAGTACGGTCGATGTATTTTTGCAATTGAATGAGATTCTTGGTACAAAGTTTGAAGACCTCGTGCCACAATTGAATAGCGAAGAACAAGCAGAAGACCAAAATACTAACCCGACTGAAGGTAATGATTCCGAAAAGACAATGAATGGTGGTACTGCTATTACTACAGTTTCCGGCACCCCTCAATTTAGTTCCTTAGAAGAGCTTATTTTAGAATCAGAAAAGACCCATCAACCCCCTGCTCAAAATTTAGACGCTGATTCATACCATCGTGAAATTGGTAAATTTCAATCCCTTCACGAAGAATTAACAAAATCTCAAAAAACTTTGGATATCCTTGAAAATTCATTACGAAATTTTAAGTTGAATTTAAATTCATTATCGGCAGACATGGAAATATTACAGACAAGATCATTAGACCATGCTCAACGGTTGGAAGTTAGGAAACAAGCGGAAATCAAACTCGCTCCATTAGTTGAAGCATTGATTATCCCCCCATCAATTGTTATACAAATATCAGAAAAGGAAATATCCCCACAATGGAGAGCAGCATTAAAGTATCTTGTTCGTCGTAAAAATGAGCTTACGACCTTGAAAGATCAGGAAGAGAAATTTACGGCAGTTGAAGGGGCCGAAAGTCAATTAGCTATGATTACTAAGAAGGCAGTTGAAAGGATTCGAGATTATTTGGTCAATCACATTCGTTCATTAAGATCAGCAGGAATTAATGCTCAATATATTCAAGGAGATTTATTGGCTAATAAAGAACTATATAAATTTCTATTCAAGGAGCATGAAAAGTTGGCATTAGATCTTCGTCAGGCTTATATTTATACGATGAGATGGTATTACTCGAGTCATTTTGATAGGTATGTCAAGTCTCTAGAGAAATTGCCAATCGATCAGATTGAGAAATCCATCCTATTAGGCTCCGATGAACCAATCAGAAAAGGATTGTTTACAGCTGGAGGAGCTGCTTCCACTGCAAGCAGTGCATTTTCATCGATATATGGCGGAAGCGGAAGTACTGCTAATCGTGGCACATCCTCTTCTACACCTTCAAATCACGTACCATCTCATACCTCCACTAACCGTGCCCCCACTGATTATCTCACTATTGGAGACCGTGCTAATATTATTTCCTCTGACGACCCATCTGTTATCACCTCCCATGTAGCTGAACATTCTCACCGAACTACCTTTATAGAATCCGGATTTCGTAGTTTCAACATCACATTAATCGATAATGCAACTGCAGAATATCAATTTGTATCTGAATTTTTTCAATACCAACAAGGAGAAACTCCGGCTGCCGTTTTCAATGCTATTTTCGAACCTACTCTCCACATCGGACATGCGTATACTAAATTCCTGCTTGAGGGGTCTTTTGATGCATATGGAATGCTTATCTGTATACGTCTGTGTCGTAAATTAGAACTAGAATTACAGCATAGAAAGGTACCTGTTGTTCAAGATTATTTTAATCTTCAACATATTAACCTTTGGCCCCGATTTCAAATCGTAATGGATGCTCATTGTGATAGTCTTCGAAGGGCTTCTACCAAATCATCCGCATTTTCTGCAGCTAAGTCTACATCTTCTTCACTTGTTCCCCATCACATAACCCAACAATTTGCTAGTTTCATTTATGGTGTCCTTTCTCTCTGTGAAGATGATGAAAGTGAAACAGAGCCAGTTGTCAATTCAATCACTCGATTACGAAATGATTTTGAATCTTTCCTTACGAAAATGAGTGGTATTCTTAATGACTCGAGTTCAAAGCAGGAAAAGTTTCTATACAATAATTATTTCTTGGTCTCTACAATTATTAGTGTGAGTACCATAGCATTTTATCTTTGGTGGCCAGGCTCCGCCCGGACCAACATTTACTCTTGACTGTACCCCTGCTAACAACTATTAGGATCTCGAAGGTAAATTAGCCGAGCAGGAAAAGAACCATTTCAAGCTGCTCACTGACGCTTATCAGTCATGATATTTACATAGTAATAATGAATAGAGCATTTTATTTATCTATAATCCTGAGAAAATTGTATTCAGAAACCTATTAGCTGCATATTACTGTTCGAGCAATAAATGGAATCTCACAATATTTAGGTAGAAATGCCGACGAATGCAATTGATTATCAGGCGATGCAATAACGGTAGTTGAAGGTCATATAATCAGACTATCCTAAACGCCTGATCTGTAATCAATATCCAATATTTTATTCATCATTATACTTCATTATAAATAGATAAAAGCTTTATTACCACTCAAGATTCGTATCTCCAAATGGTCTACTAACATGCAGCTCTCGAACCAAACCATTCACATTACTTAAATACTTTCCTAACATCTCTTGCTTATCTTCAGTGGTCTTTCTTGGGATGTCGTTTTTCAATTTAGAATTTCCTGAAGTCTCTGGAATTAAATAAAAAAAGAGAAATTCTAAGATTCGTAGTTTCACTTCCTTTGCGGTGTCTTTATGCTTGAATAAATTACACACAGCTTTGAGCCCACCTAACGATTCGAATAATCTGATATTTTCAACTTCATGGACCATAGCCGAGACCAGTGTATTAACGATAGCAATTTGTATTTTTGCAGGCACCTCATAATCAAATAAGTCAATGAAGAGCTATAAGAATGTTAGTCTTAACGTGAATTCAACTGATAGTTGTCGCTCTATATCTCCGGAACTTACTTTCATCGTAGACTCCACGCAAAACACTTTACGGCTTTGATAATGTAATAGGCAAACTCCCTGAATAATCTCAAGACTCAGAATAACCCGTTGCATATTCTCAGATAGTACTTCCGTATCACTATTACCAACGAAACGCCTGATGCTGCCGATTAATCTGCCCACAATATTAAACATAAAGTTATCCTGCAGTTTTAAGAAATGCTGAACTTCTACTTTACTGTAAACATAAGAGCAAACGTTCCTGGACCGAGAGGTCCCTCTGGAATTTGTGAATGTTGTGCCGTTTCCGTCTGCTCCCTCTGTTGGGTTACAAATTTCTGCCAGGAATAACACCAGTTCCATGAGCCCCTCATCGACTGATGTTAGATTTGATGATTCTATCTTTGTAAACGAATCTAAGATGATACCTTCCATATTTTTCAATAAAGATTATTACTTGAAATTGAGGTTCGCGCTGATCAGTTTCAACGATTGGGAATCACTGGAAGCTCACAATATAGATGTTTTCTGTTACCGTTACAACCTTACTGGTTTGGTCTGACAAATAAGTATAGAGCAAGCTTTTAAACGTAATCGTTTTAGAAACCTAAGTTTTGTCGTTGGATGTCTTGGGTGGTAGTGATGGTGTTGTTAGTGCGATGATCATTCACTTCGCAGGTATGATCGGAATGGCAAAATGTAAATAAACGAATTCCCTGCATAAACTGTAGCCGCGTTCTTCCCCGCTAATTTCCTCACGCAATGGTTAGCGACGTAATGATAATCAGCGTTCGCTCTTAATCTACGATACCAGTGCTATCAGTAACTGTGCTCCTCGGAAAATTACCTACATGCCTGAAAAGGGCCTGGATCATTCGCACAGCACAGCAGCAGCTGGGCGCCGTAATGGTTAATGGATAAATCATTAAACACGTGATCGAACGGCTGTGCAGCTAGCTAAGCTCCCGCGATTAATATTCCGAGAAATGTCAATAGTATGATGATGATATTACTGGACGTTTATCAGAATGTCGAAAGCTCAGAATGATACCATTCGAGTTGTAGTCTGCGGTGATGAAGGAGTAGGCAAGTCAAGTTTAATTACCTCATTAGTCAAGGATGCTTTCGTACCCAACATCCAGAGCGTTCTACCTCCCGTTACCATCCCGAGACAATTCTCATCATTAGCAGATACTCCTGGCCAGACAACAGTAATAGATACTTCATCATTACTTCAAGATAGGGCATTGCTGACAAAAGAAATACGGAGGGCCACTGTTATTTGGTTGGTGTATTCCGATCACTACACTTGCGAAAGAATCTCACTCTTCTGGATGCCGTTTTTCAGATCGTTGGGGGTTAATTTACCAGTCGTTTTGACGGCTAATAAATGCGATTTAAGTCCGAGAGAAGAGGCCTCAAGAGCAATTTCTGAGGAGATGATTCCTATTTTAAAGGAATTTAAAGAAATTGAGTCATGTATTCGATGTAGTGCAAGTTTACATTTTAATGTGAACCAAGCATTTTATTTATGTCAGAGAGCTGTCACTCATCCATTGGCTCCATTATTTGATTCAAAAGAAGGCAAATTGAAACCAGCGGCCGTAGCTGCATTAGACAGAGTATTCTTTTTGGCTGATAAAGATCAGGACGGTTGTTTAAATGATAAGGAATTGAGCGAACTTCAATCAAAGTGTTTTATGAACAAATCACTTGAAGAGGGAGATATCCTTCAGATCAAAAATGTCTTGAGCGAGTTATCGGAAAATGCGACAGTGATAGGTGCAGAATCATCATCGTTAACGTCTTCCTCATATTCCCACACTCCTGCAGTTATCCCAGGTAAAGGTATTACCAGCGAAGGGTTTATTTTGCTAAACAAAATATTTGCTGAAAAGGGGAGACATGAAACGACCTGGGGTATACTTCGTAGGTTTCATTATACGGATTCTTTATCTCTTGAGGACAAATTTTTATGTCCAAAATTAGACGTTCCATTGAACGCAAGTGTTGAATTAAGCCCTGATGGCTATCGTTTCCTGGTTGATTTATTCCTTTTGTTCGACAAGGATAATGATGGAGGTTTGAACCAAGTTGAGCTTGATGCATTATTTAAACCTACTCCAGGAATTCCCAGATTATGGAAGGATACCAATTTTCCGTTCTCAGCTGTCCGAAACGAAGCTGGTGATGTTACGTTACAAGGTTGGCTAGCACAATGGAGTATGACGACATATTTGGATTATCGAAGTACAATGGCATATTTGGCTCAATTAGGATTCGATGGTCAACAGGAGACACAAAGAATCACAGACGGATTAAAGGTTACAAAACCTCGTAAAAAGCGTAATCCGGCAAGTAAGTCTTACCGATCATCTACTATTACTGATAGAAATGTTTTCAATTGTTTTGTATTAGGAAGTAGTGGTAGTGGTAAGACAACTTTATTGAATTCCTTTCTTAATAGACCATTTTCAGAGGTGTATGCTCCAACGATAAAACCAATTTCAGTGGTAAACAGTGTGGAAATGCCAGGAGGGAAACAATGCTATCTTATTCTCGAGGAATTAGGTGAATTAGAACCTGCTGTTCTTGAGAATTCTACTCGTCTAGATGAATGTGATGTGATTTGTTATACCTATGATTCATCTGACCCCGACAGTTTTGCATATCTTGTTACTCTACGTAGGAATTATCCTCAGCTTGATATGCTTCCTGCTGTATATGTTGCATTAAAGGCTGATTTAGATCGTCAGCAGCAAAGATGTGAAGAGCAACCTGATGTTTACACGCGGAATTTGTCGATGGCAGCCCCTCTGCATGTATCTGCTCAGTGGACTTCTTCACTTAACGAACTATTTGTTCAATTAGCAGAGGCGGCTGAATTCCCTGGATCTGCGACACCTCGAAATGGACCCGAAGAAAACGACACCACAATTCTACCTACTGTTGCCACTATTGGTTCAGCAGTTGGCGTCCTTGCAATTAGTATTTGGCTGTGGAGGTCTCAGTAAGTAGTACAAGTGTCATATTATTTAATCAATGCATTCATATATTCAATTCAACCAAGATGTGATCACAACTTGCTACTTATTTCAGTTTGAGCACAGCCTGGCTGAAGTAGAGCGAGTTATAATTATAAATTACTATTCTATTGGAAGATAATAATACATGCGTTCAAATAAAATTGCGATATAATCTATCCTACTTTTGCTATCGCCGTCCATGGACTGCAGCAGAGTTCGAATTCTTTGCTCTACCGTAATACGGATCATGAAAACCTCTTCTATGTCCTACAGGTATATTACTAGATTTCAATGACTGTGAAAAGTTAGTAAAACATATACCTCGGACCTGGTGCTATTAATCCAAAGCTAACTTACCTTTTCTTGTAAATCATATTCTTGGTTGGTTTCATCCTCTCCATGCCATAGGTTTTCATTTGCATCAGCCGACGATGAAGATGAGGATGAAGAGGTTGATCCAGCTGAAGGAGATTTCTTCGGATCGGCGTCCATAGCAGTCGTATCCTCTTCATAAATAACATGTCGATGGTCTTGCTGATATTGTACTTGCTGGCTATCGTCATATTGATCTTGATCATAATATTGAACTTGGCCATACCCATCTTCATACCCACTATACCTGTCATTATTACCAAAGTTATCATATCCATATTCATAACTATCCTCACCAATTATTTCCTGATATCCATCGACATACTCAGAATCTTGTCTTAGCTGACTCTGCTGGCCCTGTTGGGAATGTTTCATGTCTTCAAGTTGTTGAAGTTGCAATTGTTGCAACTGCTGCATTTGCTGCTGATAACCATGGTTAATTAAGTTGAGATATGCATACATAAAATTGGATAGGAGAACCTGCTGCACCAGGGGCCTTCTGGGATTTGCCAATTTAAGATGAGACAGCCGATAGATAGCTCGTTCAATATGCAATGGATAACGATGATACATCATAACCATACTTTTATCGGACATTTGATGAGCTGGAATATGATAAGGTAAACCTCCATCATACTGCTGCATTTGATATTGCTGCTGTTGCAATTGTTGCTCAAGTTGCCTTTGCTGTTGCTCCATATCTTTTTGTTTTTGCTGGTTATTAGCAGCCCGGTTGTCTCCTCTATGTTTACGGTTGTCATCAGATTGACCACTCCGAGCACGGGAACGTGAACGAGACCTGTATCTAGATTTAGTGACTCCTTTCTTTTTATTGTCAGAGACTCCTCGACTATGTCGTTCCTTTACTTCGTGGCTAATATTAGGAGCTGCTCCAAGGCTGGGTGAAGAAGGAGCTGACTTATTAGAGCTGTTGATATCAGTATGAGCTTGACCTGTTGAAAAAGTCTGTTCATCAGATTCCTTCCTAACTTTCATTTTCGAGAAAAATGATGAAATACCTTTTCTATCAAAAACAGCCGACGTAGCTGAAGTAGGAGATGCAACAGGAGGAGACTCTGGAGATTGATCATCAGAAGATCCACGTTCAGATAACATAATAACCTGTTCAGAGATTTTACCACTAGCCCCTTCGCTAGAAGAGTCATGATTATTCCCATTTGCTGCACCACCATTGAAGAGCCATCTCCAATTCTTACGCGATTTTGGTTTATTTGGACTTGCAACAGGCGATGAAATCTTAGACCCTACCGACAGGTCATCATCACTCTTAGATGAAAACCCGTGATAATTTCTGCCAACGGGGGGAGCAGATATAGTATCTATCGAAGCACTTAGGGCGGAATTTGAAGCCACATCGCTGGATGACTTGGCGAATCCAGCAGAGACATCTATATCGGTAGAAGTCATATCATTATCATTAGAATCAGAAAGCTCTTTAGTTGGTAGAGTGTGGAAGGTAGCTGAACGTTTAGGTTGAACGGCGGGAGTCGAGATACCACCATCACTTGAAGATCTACTGAAAGTAAAAGTTTCAGGTCTGGACTTAGAGTCTTCTAAGATGTGATCATTCTGTTCAACATGAGATAACATCAGTTCGCTATCTGTTGAAACTGGCAACTCATTATGATCTTTGGAAATATTTAACGGTTCAACTTGTCGAAACTGAGACTCTATCGGTTGTTGACGTTGCATTTTTTGAGATTCCTGCACTTCGGTTCTTTCCCTGGGTTGCTGGGGTTGCTCTTGGCGAGGTTGATGGTTTAGCTGTAGAGCTTGCTGCAGTTGCCGCGGAGGCTTCTCTTCCAACATTTTTTCTCCCTCTTGATTACTCTCCTCCTGCTTTATCTCTTCTTTTTCTTCAAAATCTTTCTCCGTTTTTAACCTACTTTCCTCCTCGCTATGCTTACTTGACGAAGCAGCTCTTTGTCGTCCTTTCCGTAAAGATGGCTTGTTGTACCTTGTATGAGCTGCCCTTCTGAGTGAAGGAGAAGGTGCTGGCATTATCGGTTGGTCGCTATCATTAGGTAGGGGCTCAATTTCTGACAGAGTACCAGCAGAAGATTGAAAATCATGAGTTGATTGTGCCTCAGTAGCACTTGCAGCGGTACCTTCATCATGGTTAAATGAGCCAGTATTAGTCCCATACGTACTTCCGTAGCCATACACGTTATTGCGGGATAAAGATCTAGCCAGTTGAAAAGGATCCATTGCTAAACTTTCCAGCTCACCAAGAGATTTCAACTGAGCAGAGAGAGACGAAAGAGAAGTTAGATCTTCTGGAGTAGTTGAAGAGGCCCCACGGCTCTTCCTTCTGTTTTCCAATACATCGCTACCATCAGTATATTCAGCTTGGTCCGAAATTTCTCTGCTGAGACGTGTATTTCTACGGCTCAATTTTGTACCAGAAGAATATGCAAGAGATTCCTCAGATGAGGAGTTGGAAAGTGAAGATGATGAAGATTCATTGGATAGAGAGGACGGTTGTTGTGGTGAAATAGTAGCTCTGATTTCTGCAACCTTTTGCTGAACAAATGATTTCCACTCTTGTGGAGCTAATTCTGGATGCACATTAGCGGGAACCCATAAAAGTTGAGATGCATGCTGAGATGAAATAACAGGATTAGATGAAAGAGGTGATACAGGAGAGGAATGCTGAGATGCTTGTTGCTGCAGCTGATCTGATGATTCTTTATTTTTGAGTTCAGTTACGATATGCAAGGGCTGCTGGCCAGAAGATCGACTTCTACGAGGGGCTGCACCCGCATCATGAGAAGGGGTAGATAAGCGATAATTTGAACCGCTACTAAAACTTCTACCAACTGGCACAGACGACGATGAACTGATATCATTCGTGATCTTAGTTATATTGGCCGAAGAAGAAGTAGATGAGAATAAAGAACTAGAAGGAGTGCTGCTACGAGACGATGAGCTCGAAGAAGAGGATGATAAACCACTATGAGGACCACCTCCACTAGGAACTACTACCGGTACTGGTGGAGTTCCATTGCCCAAAGATCTTCTATTCATGTTAGGGAGATTTGCTTCATTGTAGAAGGATGAAAATTGTGGTAAATCGGGATCCAAAGTTGGTAATGCTCCTAATGAAAGTCGTTTAAGTGCTTGAACATTGTTCATTTCTTGGGCTACAACTGCTGCAGCTGCTACTGAGTCAGCATTTTCATTCGAGTACGTCATAGTAGTACCGCCACCACTCATTCGTCTAGGGGAAATAGAATTACCTGGCACAGTTGAAAGATGACGGGTTGATGGTGCAGAATGTCTTTTTGACACAGACGGACGGGAAGATGTATCAGAAGCTCTTCTCCGCGGTACTGGAGCAGTAGTATCTGATTCGTCAGAGGTGCGCCTGAAAGTACTAGGTATAAGGGCTTCCTCAGAGGGTCTTCTGAAGGAATATTTTGATCCAGCGGAAGGTCGTCTACTCGCAACTGCAGAATCCACAGACGATATTCTGGTTAGTGAATATGCCGTATCAGCAGATGGACGTCTTGCAAGGGATGATGTATTATCAGCTGATGGTCTTCTCGCTATAGGAGACACGGGAGTATCAGATGATCTTCTAGTTAATGAAGAACTCAGCAATTCGCCTGAAGGACGCCTTGATAACTTTCGGCCATCCGATGCGCTTGCACTATCAGACGGTCTTCTACCATGCAGTCTATCAGAATCTCCAACACTTCCCACTGGGAGGCCATTAACTCTTCTTGGTCCTCTATCTCTATCTCTTCTGGGAACTTCAGGAACCTGCCCCAAATAATTTTCCTTTAAATTTAAACGATCGAACTTTGAGTGAATAGATTTATAGTTGTCAACAGCCCCACTACCACCTTCTCTTTCTCCTTCATCATCATAATCCACTTGCTCTTTTTCCTCAGGTAGCTTTGGTAGCTGCTTATCAACGATCTCTGAACCAGCAATATGTCTAGAGCTTGTCATTCTTTTGTCGTATCAATATGAATAAAAAAGGAAATCTTATATATAACTTTTTAGGTGCCTGCCCTTTAAGAAAGAAAAAGTAGTCAAAAGTGATCAACCAAAAAAAAAAAAAAAAAGGAGCGTACTTGACCTCTGATATTTTGAAATTAAAAGCGAAAGTCAACGGAAAAAACGAAACGAAACTTATCGTTTGTTCTACCGATTCTTAATAAAATGCAGTTATTCAACATACAAAAAGACAACACACTTAGTCGACCTAATATTGATTTAATCAACAAATCAATATCTACGCTCAACATTAACCAAGGCTCGTGATATCTAAAACTATAACAAGTGTTAATTTACAGTAAACGCAAAAGTTAGCTCTTTAGATAACTACAATAACCTCAACCCTGCTAGATCATCAGTGCAGTTATTGCTAACTTTCAAAACGGGGCCTGAGTCCCTCACGGTATCTCCCTTAACTTACAAAAAAACCCCTGTTGAGTCAGTATAATGGACTGCAAGATAACTACCAAAATTTTTAAAACTCGATTTTGCTTTCTTTTTTAACTTTTTATCACTATTTTTTGTTTTATTATTTGACTGAAAGGCCGACCAACTTCTTCTTCTTCACTCTTTAGGTGGTCCCCGGTGTTCGCGCTACTTAACTTTTTGGTGTGGAACAATATATCTTAAAGCGGAAGACCTGATACGCATCGAGCCTCACCCTATTAACATCATGCCGCAGGCGCCGCAATTTAAATGTCATTTTACCCCTGACTTCCCCAATCGGCGGTTAGGCTGATTTGCCTTGGCCATAGAGCATCTACTAGCCTCCTCGCGACGCGGAATACTCCCAGTTGTCACATTGTCTGGACAGTGCCCTGGCAGGTGGAAGGAGATATGTTAGTCTTTTCACTTAACTTTATTAATTATATATATAGTTACTCGTGGTTATCGTTATTATCATTCTTGTCTTCATCGTCATTTTCCTCCTCATCATTGGCAGAAGGTTTAAGATTCAGTTTGCGTGGTGGAAGAACCGTTTCAAAAGCTGCTTTCCAATCCTTCAATTCAAGCCATTTTAGTAAAATCTCAAAAACATGATTTGTAGTAAGCACACGACGACCAGATAACTTAATGTAATCGTCAATAGGCAACTTAGCAGTGATAATATTCTGCTTCTGAGCTTTATCGTTACAAAGATTCTTATATCGTCCTTTATCAACGATTCCTCCGATTATATACGTCATATTCTCATCCAATGTTTCTATTGTATTGGAAGAATCAGACGAGAAATATAACCATTTTGATTTCTCCGATTCGTCGGAAGGAACTTGATAATCATCTTCACTGAATTTTATCCCCTTCCATAGTAAATGTTGGCCATGCATTGGTCCATCGAATCTATCTTTCAATGCTTTGTTGAGTGATGTAACCTCGAGGTTTACGGAATTGATAGCTTGACGATTCATAGCATAACATCGACTGATCTGGATTGCCAAAGAAGTGCGTTCTCTATCCGTCATTAGATCATCAAATCCACAATCTAAAATGACATTAATTGGTAATCGACGTTGATCCTTTGGTTTTTTACTTCTCTTGGTATTTGCCGCTCCCTCTTCACCTTCCGCATTAATTTCTTCTTGTCGTTGTCGCTTTCTTTCCTGTTTAACTTGCTTTCGTTTTTCTTTTCTCTTTTGAACCCATTCCTCCTTTCCTGCTTCATGTTTCTTTCTACGAACCTCCCTCTTCCAAGCGCTTTTGGTCATACCCTCAGGTACCGGCGGTAAAGGTTCATATTTACGGACAGATTCTACCGATTCTACCAAGGTCTGATTGCCAACGTCTACTTCTTGTTCTATCGTTTTGTCAACTTCTGACATTTTTCTTCGTCCTCACGGCAGTTTACTGAAACATAGTCCCTGAATTTTTCACTGCAGAATATAGTTCCATGTCGCCGCATTGACCGCGGCCCTGCGGGTGTATTGTCATGAATGTCATTCAACATGAATGGATTAGTTAGTCATAAATAATTTGGAGTCAAATGACACTTAAAGGTATAAATATTGTCTTAAGGTAATATTATGCTGATCTGTACGATGGAAGTGATCCCAATTGACATATGTTTGTTTATTCATCCGAATGTAATGATACGAGCTAAGACTTATTGACCGGTCGTTATTACCGCTATATTTGACGATAAAATACGCTTCATCACCTCTGACACTTTATTAACTCATTTTTAGCAGTTAGCCTTTGCCCAATTCTTAGCCCGTTTCACTAAAGAGCTTAATATCAGGGGTCTGCATCGCCGTTAAACCCTGCATATATGCAGTGTCAAAATTCGAATGCCGGTTACCAGAAAGATAACATTAAGCAGCTGTCACTACTGTGAATTTTTATCAGCCGTTAAAAAGCTTATTGATATGATGCAATATTGGTTATTTGAAGGAGAAGTGTATTGCATATGAGGTTGACCGGAGGAGTACTACAGCCGGAGACATATTTAATGGTTTGTTTTTCAACTGAGTAGTAATATCAGGTTACCAAACGAATTTGTCTGAGAACGTTAGATATATAATCCAATATATATAGCTCGCAATGCAAATAAGCTAGTGCCAAACCGGTCCAAGCAAAGCTCGGTCGCCGTAAGCACACCAGTGGAAAGAGATGATATAATCTAGAATTTGGCTACGCTATAACATGCAATTTTCATGGTGTTCCTTTAGTTATTTAGGCCTTCAAGAGAAGTAGGTTGTTCTGAATCTTCTAAATGATTAGGGATATCCGAAGCTATTGTTGATGGTAGGTCACTTGAAATATTAGAAGAGATGGATTTGACGAAAGGAGTGGCATTGGGATTGAAAGAATGAGGCGATTGTTCTCGGATGTCAGTCGAGTCACCGACAGTAGTAATCGTTTCGTTGGTGTGATCAACATTTATATTACTTTCTTTAACAGGGTTGCTTTCATCTTTCTCTTTTACCTTATCCTGTTCAGCATCGTTAATATCTAATCCATTCAGACCCTTCACACAATCTTCTAATCTTTGCCAATTCTCTAATCTTGCTCGTTCCCGTTCTTCTGCAGATTCTTTAGATTGTCGGTACATTATTGAACATTGATCGTAAAGAACTGGATTGGCTTCCATAAATACCTTTGTTGCATTGAATACCATGCCATGGATTGTCCGATTCCAATGACCAGAATTTTCATGTAAAGCAGAGAAAATAATTGGCAAGATTGTTTCTGAATATTCAGTGACCAAATTACAAAAATATTCATGAGTCCAATAATATAAGGCACGTTCAGCTACTTGGAAATGAGGACTAGATATACATTTGGCTAATTGCATAAACAACGGAACATGGATTTTTTGGAATTGATGGGGTTCAATCACCTCAAATATATCTTCAATCTCAATCAAAAATAGTACTTCCTTAGGAGAATTGACCTTAGGCCAGTACCTTAATAATCCCATGATAATTTCTTCAGTCAACGTATCGTCTTTTTCAAGAAATTGTACTACACAGTAGGCCAATTGAGAATGATAAAGGCTCAATGATCTTGCTTTATGAAGGGGTAACAACACTCGGTTAAGAAATATTTTATGCTCTCCTTTTAATGGTAATGCAAATCCATTGATGATGCTACCGAGAATTTCTAATAATTCAGCAATACCATTGAATCGCTCCGTTTCATATACAAACTGGAAAAATACATTATTCATAGATCTACGAATAAATGCCCGTAAAGTTAAAAATTTACCATATGTACGATGCAAAGTAGTCTTTAAACAATCTCGTTCTCTTGGATCTTCGCTGTCAAATAATTCTAATAACTGTAGAATAAACCTCTGATCAATATACTGCTTCGCAATATTGACATTGAAAGCAGGGGATTCCATAAATCTTAAAAAGAAATCATAAACAAGTGCCATATGGGGCCATGCTACTTCGCTAACTGGTTCATCTTCATCAGGATCGAAAATATCTCCAACAGGATTAACTGGTGGTCCAATTGGTCGGAATAGGTTATGTACAAACATTTCGATTACCGCACCATGCATTTGCTCAGTAATTGTAATAGGTGTAGTTGATACATAATCAATTAATTCACATAAAATATTTCGCTTCATTTCTTTTCCTTGAATATCTGCTGATGGATCATTAAAATCAAACATTACTTTACATTGTTCAACTTTTCGAAGAAATAACTCAGTATGATCAGCTGGTGATACTTCATTAAAACTAGGTAAATGCTCTAATTCTCGTTTTGCTGAAATTTCAAATCTTGAAGAGTTATGTCTTTTTGGGGCTCGGATTCCATCAATCCCTGCAAATCGATCAACTGATAATCGATTGGATTGAGGACTATTTGATCCAGGGCTACCCGGTAATTCTAAATCGCCAGGCATTGTTTCAGTAGACCCAGGAGCTGGTACGAATGGATAACCAGCGGGACTAACCACTAATGTTGGCCTTCCCCCACCACCAGGACTACCATGAGAAGACGATGGCGAAATATTTCCTCCTCCACCACTCGTATTTGTTGTTATTAAGGGAGATAATTGTGATCCGATAGCCCCACTACCCAACCCTGGAGTTTGTCTTTGGTCAAGGGTTATAGTAGGAATACTATCTGCTGTTGTACCGGCACCAATAATGGATGCTGATGTTACCGGTGTCGTCACCAATGCTGCTGGAGATCCTGATGTTGATGCTGTCGATGACGACGATGATGATGATTTAATTGCACCACTAACACCGCTCGCACCTCCTCCATCAGCCCCACTCTTAGTTATCTCAATAGCACTTCTTCCATTACCACCACTTTGTTCCGATGATTGGTCAGTAGAAACCGGCTGTTGTTTCAATTGTTCATGTGAATGAGATTTTGAAAGCTTATCATCTCTCTTCCTACTTTTCGAATCTTGACTTTTTGATCGGCTTAGCTATAAAACCCCAATTGTTAATCTCCTAATCTTATCTTTCCTAGGGCGACCGGGGTCTGCCCAGACCCGTATACTCGCTACGCGTTACAACTTACTCGTTTAGTCCAGCCTTTCATCATCGTGAGGGGTATAGATAACCAATAAGTGTGGACTGTCGAATTAGATTGATTATCGGATCAATCACCGTCGTCTATTTATTGTAACGAGTCTGACGTTCACTATTGACTCTTGCTCTCGCTCACTGCTAGTTGCTAACTGCACACTGCTCACTGTTCACTGCTCACTGGTAACTGGCAACTGCTAAATGCTCAGTACTACCCTAACTGCTTCACTCCCTATTTTCAAAGTTGTTATTGCGTAGTAGATTTGCCTTGCTGGTACAACTACAACTGTAATCTCACCCTTCGGCTTCCGTGTCGAACTAGATGTAGTGGTTGATATGAGTGTATTTCGCGGAATTCGCGTATTAGTAAATTTGTGTCGTGTGTTATTTGTCGTGTGTATGTATGTTGGCAACTTAAATATCAGTGTGTTTATCGATGATTCGGACGAACGATGATGATGTATACCCGCAGTATCCTCAGTACCAGCTCCCTCTCCTATTCCCCTAACGTATCTTTACAACGCACCTCCCAACCAGCCCACACATATTTTTGAAACTATAAAGCTCAGGGCGGTGTGCGGCGGTATTTGTAAACCCTCACATCGCGTTGCCTGGGTAACAGATAGTGTTCATCTAGAACTCTCTGCTATGCTTACCCCCTATTACTTCTTACCTGCCTGTACTAGTTTATTCGCCTATTATCCACTACACGGTTATTATCACTAACGAAACTACCAGAATTCAGTTACCGGTCTGGGCAAATAACCGAAAAAGCTTGTACGGTTGATCGGTTTATACATCGTTTCTTAAATTACACATATATTCAACCATTTTCTCTCTAATTTATATATAGAATTGTGTAGTTAAGTTGTAGTAGTAAAGTGCAGAGTCATAAAAGTATTGCATAACATATTGAAGTCCAACTATGCCGCTATAGGAAAACTATCATTATTGGATTCATTTCTTAATTCATCAGAAATCATACCATTCTCGTCAGTGATATCTTGAGTAGGGATTGGCTGCTCATCCCCATTTGCCGATGCTTGATTAACAGTGGCAGTTAATTCTGCTAGTCTCTTCAAATTGGGTACTTGTAACCATCCAGGAATATATGATTCAATTCTTTTCAGAACTCTTGGTTCCATAATCTCAAATGGACCACTATCATCAAGTGGAATAGCCTCTAATAATAATGTATTGTTATTATCATTCTTAACTCGAGATGCTACTGCATTGAGAATCTCTGCACTGATTGGTGGTTCATAATCAGCTACAAGATATTGATTGATAAGTTTTTGAATTTGTGCTGGAGTCAATGTCCAACAGATATCATAAATAATGTCAATATCTTCGAGGGTGGATTTTTTCAACTGTAATAATTTGACCGATTGCATGATATGTTCAAGTCTGAGAATACCCTCTGCCACGTCATGTGCTTTACACCATTCTTCAATACGAGTGATATTATAATTTATTTGTAATCCACGTTTCCACGATAAGAATGCTCTTCTCATGAGAAGATCATTAAATGCTTTAACACCAACTAATTTCAATAATTCCATTATTGGTTGTTTAACAAACTCTGACTCTAAATAATATGCATCCATAGCCTTATGAACTTTGTTAAATAAACTTAGTAAATCATCCATTGTAGCACTATTACCACCACCAGTAAACATTTTGGATAAGAATCGGGTATTTTCTTGAGTTATGAACCCCGGTAACGACTGCGACATAACAATGGCTGGAACAATCATCTTATCAAGGACCTTTTTGATTTCCTTCATCCAGGTATGATAAATATTGAATTCTAAATTCTCTAAATCTTGTTTGACAATTCCAACTAATCTACCATATTCTTGGAATTCAAACTCTCCCATTTCATCTAATAGAGCTTCATTTTGAACAATATTGGCTTCAGCAAGGCAAATAAATGAAAGAATCTCATGAACATTGGAAATCCAAAAAGCACCAGGGTTAATAACATCTTCTCCACTCTGTTTCATTACAGAATCTTGAATAGCTTGCATTGCCTGACCAAGGAATTTTTCAGATTCCTTGACAAATCCTAATCTCCACATTTCAGAAGTAATCAGATTGATGATATTAGCAGGGAAAAGAATTTCCTTAGGAGTGATCTTTTCAGTACTTGATGGAGCAGGTATTTTAAGATTAAAAATCATTCCCTGGATAACTTCAGTATACAACACTTTTTCATCTTCCAATAATCGTTCGATCTCACCATTTAGTCCAATAGATCCAATAGAAATCTCAGTACTTGCGCTGTATTGACGACGATGATTATGTTCATTAGTAATGGAATTAGGAATAGCAATTGAAGCGGGTCTTGGGCTATACCCAGCTGCTTCGTCATAATTATTACCAATAGCATTTGTAAGTGATCGTCTCTTGGGGTTACGTTTCTTGGGAGAAGCAGTAGAGTTGTTACCAACTCCATTAAGGGCGCCGATACTGCGTAATGGTGTTAAGCTGGGAGCTAATAATGAAGGTTGAGCTTTAATAGCATTCTCCAAATCAATTCGCAACTGAGCAATAGTTTCATTAAGAGTTGTATGCTTATCTTCGTAATCTTTAATAGTCTTTGCAGATTCTCCAAGAGTGGTTTCTTTAGCCTCCAATTCTTCACGAATTCGTTTATTTTCTTCAAATTGAGCCTGAAGTTTGGCCAACGTATGATCATATTCCTTTTGAACATTTGCTAAATTGGCTTTAATATTGTCAATTTCAACAAGTAACTGTTGTCTAGTTTCATCAGATTCACTAGAATATTCCACCAACCTCTGTTCGGATTCTCCATGTTTCTTCTGCCATTGAGTAATTTGATGCTGCAATCCTTCAATAGTAGACTGTAATTTCTTATTATCATCTCTTCTAGTTGCCAAGGATTGAGTTAGTTCAACCACTTTATTCTCTAATCTATATTGAACCTCTTTGTAGTGATTAACAGATTTAGCTTCAATCCGTAATTTCTTCAGTTCCTTGATAGCAGCTCTTCTTCTAACTAAACCTTGAATGAGCACAATCTTCTTAAGATGTGCATTATACTCCTTTCTCGCTGAATAACCTCTCCAATTTCTTTGGATTGTAATGGCAGCAGCGTCGTATCTTGCCTGTAAAAGACGTCTTCGTAACATATAACCTCTGACCATTCTTTGTAAAGCAATGATAGAAGAACGAGTGTTATTATAACTTCTGCGAGCGGCAAAACCTCTCCATTTAGTTTGAATAACAGTAGCAGCTCTTTCTTTAACTTCATTTTCATATCTTTGTCTAGCAATGAATCCACGAATCAAAGTTTGAGCAGCAATAATACTTTGACGAATAGAAAGATATTGTTTGCGATAATGTAACATACGTAAATTCTTTTGAATAACAATCGCGCAATCATTAAGTCTATCACTACGAAGCTTTTCAAGATATGCCAACATACCAGCTCTAAAGAAGATCTTTGTTTTACCAAGTTGATATTTATCAGGTGATTGAATAGATTTTTGAAGAATAACATCGCACAACTCTTGAATCCCTACCGACCAATTGTCAGATGGTACCAGCATATAATAACGAGAAGCAAATTCTTCATAAGTCCACCTTGTTGGGAAACCAGCACATGAAATACGAATAGTTTCCAATACACCACATGCTCGTAATTGTGACAGTACCATTGGCCCATTAAAATTCCATGCAGCTTTATCATCATTCGGTTTAATACAGCGAATATAATGCACATTAGTGGAATTAATTGTTGTCATCAATTCAATAAGAGAACCCTTGAAAATACTACCAAGAGTTGGTTTTCTAGCAATTGCCCGACCAGGGGCATTATTATTAGTAGAAACAGCTGTTTGTACTTTAGTAGTTGTTTCAAGAACCTCTTTTAAGAATGTATTTGTAGTGGAATTTAACACCTCAATCAATTCATCAGGAACTGTATCTCTATTTTTTTCAATAAAACCTTCAACTTCATAAGCAACATCCATTGCATAATGACTGACAATAAATGAACTTTTACCAAATCGAGGCTTTTTGAAAAATTTTGAATGATCAGGTTTATCGAAATTTTGATACAATTTACCAATCCATCCATCATCCGATCCAGCAGGTAATCTAGATTCTTCATCCAACAACGACAATATACCCATCTTAGCTTCAATTAAACTAATACAAGGTTGATTATCACTAAAATCAATAAAAGTCCATTCAATTTCTTCACGAACATATTCGTCCTGTTCAAGTTTAAACACATGTTGATTGAATTCTTGTTGCAACTTTTCATTAGCATAGTTAATACAAAATTGCTCAAATGAATTGATCTTGAAATGTTCAAACCCGTAAATGTCCAATACGCCAATAAAAGAATCAACTTGATGTTTTGATTCATCGGCTAGTAACCCTTGGTTGATTAAACTCACCAACCAATCAAACAAAGTAGAATAAATATACTTTGCAACTGAATCTCTTACCACAGTCGCTTGTTTATGATTCAAGTTGGACACAATTTTTTCACTACGAGTAATGATCTGTTTCTTAACAATCCATTTAGCAAATGTAACTGGCTCTAATCCTAATAATTCACATACTTCAACTAACGCCGGTTCATCAGAATTTAATAATGCATTTGTTCTAGTGGATGTAATTTTAATATTACCAATATAAAGTAAAGCTGCCAAGATTCTAAAAATATCATGCTGTATTTTTGCGTCCACTCCAATAGTACTAAGTGCATCTCTTGTAAGAGTAAACTCACTCCCATCATCTACATTTTGAATTATTGGATCTCCTCCCTGGTTCAAATACTCGAATTCTTCAACTGGTAATAACTTAAATTGTTTACGCTCTTCTTCAGTAGCACCACTACATAATTGATAAAAAATATGATAATTTCTTTCAGTAGCAGGTTGAAATACTAATCTGGATCGTTCTAACAAATATGTTCGAATTCTCGCTCCAACAATATCAACAGATTTATCAAATTGAATCTCCAGGTATTTGCCGAATCGAGAAGAATTATCATTTCTTGTCGTTTTGGCATTACCAAATGCTTCCATAATGGGATTGGTAGCCAAAATCTGTTCTTCAGTTTGACTCAAAGCCTCAATATTATGATGACTATGACCTTTTGGAATCTTTCTTGGATGATCTGGATCTTCTACTGTTGCAAAGTATCTCATAATGTACTTGGCACTAACTGTTTTACCAGCACCTGATTCTCCTGAAACAACAATTGTCTGATTCTTCTTATCCCGTAACATACATCTGAACTGTTAGTATCTTTTATGCCTCCGGCGGCCGGGCTCTGCCCGGACCCGTTGCTCCGCTCCGCGGAGAGACTCACCTATAAGCATCCTCTGCAATGGCAAACAAATGTGGCTCAAGTTCACCTCTCGGCTTACCACTATATGCCTGGATGATATCTGGCGTGTAGAGATTGTCCACTCGCTGGAATGGATTAGTAGCTATAAGCACAATACCGGAATATGTGTAGATATTCAACTGTGCGTATCGCATGCGAATCGCGTGAAGTACTGCCGGTTCATTAAGATACGACAAACTTGTCAGATCCTCAGTTGTTTCTAAAATGGGAGGGTTTCTCAATGGAGGTAACGACTCGCTATTTGCCTCTAGATCTGCCACCGAAGCTTCCACAGTTTGATCCTGCCCTGGTTAGTCTCTGCTCTGCCCTCACAACTTGGTGTCCAACTCAATAATCACTTACCGTGCCATCCTCAAGCTTAAGATATAGTAAAACTTTGGTGTCTTCGATTTCTTTCGACACCACCTCGGCACCAAGCCATCCTTCTTTTTCATCTTGAACCCAACATCGGCTAAACAGTTAGATCAGCATCCCACCACGGTTGCGGGTAAATATCCTACTCACGTTCCAGGCTCATATGATGAGGCAATCATTTTTGATTCTTATTCACCAAATTTCTATAGCTTGTCTTAAGAGATCACTCCAACAAGCAGCAACAAACTCAAATTGGTTGCAGTAGTTATAATAAAAAACTTGTCTATCTTCCCTCTTCTATCCGGTTCTATAACCAATACAGCGATAGCTGATTTTTCGTCTCTCTTTTAATTATTTCTTTTCGTTTCACCTAATTCTATTTCTAACCTCACACATACACACAAATTAAATTTAAGAAAGCTTATCCCCTGGTTTCAGTTTGTGTTGGCGTGGTGTAGAAAAAAATCAAATGATAAAGTGAGAAGTAAATTATTACCTTAACTGGGAGAAAACAACACGCTAAATCAAATTCACGCACGCATATAAATGCTGCCTGCCAGTAATGGAAGTGAGGATTACGTTGAGTGAGTGAATTAACAGTGGATGAGGAAGTAAAACGTACCACGTAAGCTAATTGCGCGCGCTTTACGTTTTGGGAGGAACTGATAGTATGTGGTGATGATAGTTGTAATAAACTCTTCTCGCAGACGTGGTAGATGTGTTAAGCGCGATTGATGGTTGGCAGTGGTAATAAACGTACTAATGGCGTATATGCAAGTTATTATGAAACTCCTGTGTTGTCAGTTAGAGAGCAGAAAACGTTGATTTAGTGCCCTTAACCTTGATTTGGATGGGATGTCGTCTGCCTAACCCAGCAGTGATGATGACCAAGAAATGGGTATAGGAGAGGGACGATAAGGGATTAGTTTTGTGTTGAAAACTAGTGGATGATGAGTAGTAGCAGTGTTGTACTAACTAGTAAGTCATGAATGAGGACTAGTGGGAGTGTTGGTGGCGTATATATCTTGTTATCCAGTCCCTGTGATTCTTACAATATTGCTAATATGCGTTAATTTTTAAAGAACGTCTAGTTATACGATTAACACGGTAACTCACTTCTTAGGACCGCAAGTCCGGCTATTACAGTGAGAAAAGGGGTATACGGGTATAGCTGGTTGTGAATATTCGCGGTAGGTTGATCAGCTACCGCAAGGCGATCAAGTCGCACAGGTTAACGACTAACGACATAACAATAAAAAGAAATATATATTAAACTATTATAATCGCAAACTATTACTTTACTAACTATTTCTATCAATTATTTATAGCTCCTTTTTTCTTATCCACTTATCTTGCTTACACTTCAAGTTTTACCAACCGTGTTTAATTAGTTAATGGGTTAGGGCAAATAATTTAAGTGCAATTGGATTTTCAGGGGGTACTTCAAGAAAAAAAGGGGTAAAATGAAGCGCAAAAGAAGCTAATGTAGAGTGCGGCAACAGCATGCAAAAGCGGCGTATGTGTGTGACACGCATTAGGCAGCAGCGTAGGTAATATTTCTTGAGCTTCTATTAGTGGATGGATTGGCCTGGTGAAAAGCAGAGAGAAGGTGGGAGGTATAATCAGTAGAAGCAGATTAACGGGACCCACATTAGGTGTCAACCGAGGTTAAAGTCACGTGAAATCAAAATCATATTAAGTTCAATTGATTTTAATGTTAATTCTCTATATGAGATTAGAGGTTGTTCTTAGATTCATAATGATATTTTAGCAAGTGTAGATACCTATCTACGGGGCTATCAAGAGGAGAGAGATTGGGCTTTCGCTTAACAGGCTCACCCCTGAATAATATTGTCATGCTGGCTATGGATAAGAAGTAAAATAGCACGCATCCGGTGTACACCAGATGCACATACACACGGGATTATAACGGAGATTGGCGCTACCGCTATAGCAGTCTTTTGATTAGGCTAGTCTAGTGATAGAATATACTATTATCGATCCTACTAACAATAATCAGGTGATCATAGCTAGCAGGAGTGTAATTGTCGACAGACAGGTAAACCCTGGATTCAGCAGTCCAAATGTTGTTAGACTCAGGGGTTCTATAGGTAAATAGCCTTTGACTAGGAATTATAATTTTGGCTTATGCGAATCAGAGAAGTGGGTGGTCTATTGGTGGATAACACAGTAGAGTCATTGATACTCGTACTTTCAGACGAACGATTCCTACGCGCAGCATGGTTCCTACGCTGAATAATGTTACGATGGCAGTCCCGTTTCTATCGTCGTACAGTAAACAGACGAGTTATGAATGCGAGTGGAGAAGTACTGGTGTCTATCGATGGCCCACTTACGAGCGGAGCGAGCTACGGGTCCGGGCAGAGCCCGGCCGCCGGAGCCAAAAATCCGGAGTAATAAAAATGACAATGTATTCAGATCAAAATGTATGTACAAATTGATATTAAACGCTTCTTTTGAATTCAATACCACGAGCCTTTCTAGCTTCAAGAAGTGCTTCTAAACGACGGTCTAAAAATCCTGCTTGTTTTTGTCTTAAATTATCAACAACAATACCAACACCTAAGAAAACGACTGCTGAATACAAAAATCCTAATGGTTTATATCCAAGAGGCTTCTGTCGAATACCTTGTGCCAGTCCATGAACAGACAGACCTTAATTCATTGTTAGTCCCTCCTCTGCCTCCGGCGGCCGGGCTCTTCCCGGAGACCGGTAGCTCCGCTCCGCGGAGTTGCCTCACAGAACTCTTCTATTTACTTACCAAAAACGGTCCAGGCTGTGAGATCTCCGTATAAACCCATTGTAACCGTATAATGAACAAAACACTCAAGTGTCGCGAATTCTTCGATTTTGTTTCTGCGTGATTGGTTGGGATGTAAATCTGCAACTTCCCCATCCTTAAATCTAGACTCAATATCCCTTTATCAGACTGCACCAGTTTCTCGCATGGTATAATTTTATTAGGGTAAGGTATAATTTATTATGTGATGAAAAGATCATGCTCATGTTTATAAGAAATACACAATAATAATCATCAATAAAGTCAAGAATTGTCTTAAATAAAGACAAATGTCTGGTCCTGAATCAGTCAAGCCTGTTGAGGCGCAAACCACGGCTTCTTCTAGCGCAGCTTCAGATTCATCACCCGCTGTTCCTGCTCCCACTATTCCTGCTGGACCTGATAACCCCAATGGACTAAGTCCTAAAGAACTGAAGGCCCTAAAAAAGAAAGAAAAACAAGCCAAAAGAGCAGCTCAAAAGGAGGCCTCTGGTTTGCCTCCACGATCCGATGTTGCAGTTAGTTCTACTGCGGCTACTGCTGGTCCTACCACGCCTAATATCGGTCCGGTTGGATCAATCCAGCAGGGAACCCCCCGTCACAGAAAACATGATTCATCTGAATCAGCAGCCATTGTAACTGCACCCCCCACAGTCCATCAATCTATCGAATCTCGTCTTCCACTATTTGCTCACTTGGAACCGTCGGCTTCTTTTAGAAATGCTGTATCTACTACCACTCCTTCAGGGAATCTTCATCCGTCAATTCTCCAACTCTATTTACAATATTCGACTTATAAAATTATTGGTTCAACTGCTCGTTGTAAAGCCATGTTAGAAGCATTCAAAGAAGTCATTTCTGATTATAAAACCCCAAAGGGAACTTCTTTAACTAGAAATCTAACCTCTCAGCTCAGTATTCAAATTGATTTTCTAAAACAGGCTCGTCAATTAAGTATTCCAATGGGTAATTCTATTCGTTGGCTGAAACAGGAAATTTCTAAAGTTAGTATAGATTTATCTGAACAGGCTGCTAAGGATGAATTGATTGAATCTATCTCAACTTTTATCAGAGATAGACTTGATATAGCTGATCAAGTTATCATGGAAAGTGCTGCTCATTCTATAAATGATGGGGATGTAATTCTCACTTATGCCAGTTCTCACGTCGTTAAACAAGCGCTTATTGCTGCTGGTAAGGATGGGAAGAAGAAATTCCGTGTCATTGTCGTTGATTCCAGACCACTATTTGAAGGAAAAACTCTTGTCAAGGAGCTTGTAGCCAATGGCCTCCAATGCACTTATGTTCTTATTAATGCTCTTCCATACGTCATCCAAGATGTAACCACCGTCTTTCTTGGTGCTAGTGCCATGTTTTCTAACGGGGAGTTATACTCCCGAGTCGGTACAGCTGTTGTGGCTACTGCTGCTCAATCACATAATATCCCCATTATTGTCCTCTGTGAAACTATTAAATTCAGTGATCGAGTTCAACTGGATTCGTTCGCATATAACGAAAGGGCTCCTGCTAATGAAATCCTTCAAAACATTTCCATTGATCCAGAAAACAATGTCATTGCATCCCCTATCAAAGATAAGATAGATACGAAGGACCCACTGTCCCTCCTTAATGTTCTCTACGACCTTACTCATCAAAGTGCAATTAAGAAAGTCATAACTGAAGTTGGCAGTTTACCAGCCAGTTCGGTTCCTGTCATTCTACGAGAATATAGAGCTACATAAATCAAATTAATAACATTAGTATTTTATTATGTACATAACACCTCAGTGCAATCTCTATTACTGACAGACTTTACTCAGTAAGCGATTTCAATCTGCGCAATTATATTAGTCTCTAGGCCATCAGTCTGCCTCCGGCGGCTGGGCTCTGCCCAGACCCGTTGCTCGCTCCGCTCGTGTACACCTACGTTTTGCCGCCTAGTTTCACAACCGTCGTTCGGATTAAACGGGGATCTCGACGAAGAGCTCGTAATACTTCGTTCTGTACACTGGGACTGGCATCAAATTTCATGTAAAAATGACTTCCAAGAACATGCGCCTGACGATTAATATTCATAATTTTCGGTAATGGGCGTACTCCCCAATTCTCTATCTTTCGTATAACACCTCTATTGTTTATCACCAATTTTCCGGCCATTCGCACTAATTCAGCAGCGTCAGCGGCCCCATGAGTACCAGCACAACGAGCTAATCCTACCAGTTCGTAAAGCATTCTCAAGTGCTATATAAATGGAAGGATAAATGTAAAATGCAAATGCTAAAACGTTAAGTCAGCTCAAGTTAAGCTGTCCTGATCCAATATTTGACAATCTGGTGAAGTAGTAGGTAACTGAAAATATTTCATAACTGCCCGATTTTGGTTGTGAACCTCATTTATGAAACTAAAGCAGATGATATTCTATTATCGAGTCATTTACCTCAGTGGTTTTATCGCGCGAGAAAAACTCGAAATGTAAATCTATAGAAGTAAATAAGATAATGGGTCGTTATTATGACATTCTCATTTGTTTCTCAGAAAACAGCTCTCAATCTGGACCAACTCACACCACTTATCCACGAAACCATCAAAAATAGAGATGTTCGGGTATTCGTTATCTTTAACCACAATAAAAAAAGGCTTCAATCAGTATTAACGATAACACAATCATCCTATGTAATAATTATTTACAAACTTAGAGTGTGATATACTTCTTCAGCATTCTTACTCCCTGTAATCTGGATATACTAAAAGAATATATATTAATTCCGTCCTTCATTCCTCTTTAAGCAGCTTTATTTCACATGTAATTATTTTTCCCGTAACTCTATGCATAATAATTTAAACATTAACCCGAGCAAATCTCACTCCATCAAAGACAGAATCCTCTCCACCAATGTCATGTCATGTCTCCCAATCCACAGAACTCTGATACTACATCTGATATTCGTCGTTACTTTATCGCACTTCGCATAGCCGCGTTTCGGACCCGAGTAAACTCCCATCATCCCACCTTACAGATTTACACCGTGCCCTTTTTAGCTTATCAGGAAAATCGATCCCGAAAAGTCTCTTACAAGAAAAAAATATAAGGGCAGTCATCCGTCTTCTTTTGTTCTTTAACATAATTGCTATATTGACCATAAGAACACCCAATTCGATCCGCCATGTTTGCTCGTTCAATCTTCCGTCAAGCTACTACTGTTGCTAGAACTACTGCTCGTCCAGTAGCTCTCCCAATCTTCTCCAATCATTCATTCATCCCTAGAATTAGATTCTATTCAAATACTCTCACTGAAGGCTCTGCTGCTCTTACTTATTCATCTGAAAAACCTACTGTTAGATATACTGAAGAACACGAATGGATCGCACTTCACAAGGATAATGTTGCCTTTATTGGTATTACCAAATATGCTGCTGATGCCCTTGGAGACGCTACTTATATTGAAGTAGCTGATGTTGGTGATGAAATTGAACCGAATGGAACCATTGGTTCAGTTGAGAGTGTTAAATCTGCTAGTGATTTATATTCCCCAGTTGCTGGTGAAATTGTTGAAAAGAATGATGAACTCATTGATAATCCTACTATTGTGAATCAAGATCCTCTTGGGAAGGGATGGTTTGCAAAGCTGAAGATTTCTACTCCTGAAGAAGTTGAAAGTTTGATGGATATTGAAGCATACGAAGAGTTTATTAAATCTGATTAGGTTATTAAGTATTTAAATGTATAAATAAATATAATGACAAGGATTAATGTTTGGACTATGATCCCTATCAAGCTTGCCTGACTGGAAATAATAAAGAATGGATTAGTTAGCAACATTATTTATAGCAATTAGACAAAAATGGACAACAATACAATACAATAATCATAACATGGCCACGCTCGAAGACAAATTGGACGTTGACCAATTTCAATTTTTCTTTTGATACTGGGGCCCATTTATACTTTTATATGCGCGGCCCATACCCACCGGTATATAGAGGCTGCTAAATACCAGTGTCTATTACTGGTCTTAGACTCTTGTTATCAAATGCACTCCCCGTTAGCCATTAACGCACACACCAACCCTACCCCACCACTTCCCCAATCTAATCATTGTTTAATCCCGCCAAGCTTTGTTACCCGCCTTATCACCAAGCTCCCTCATTATATATATTCCGTACCTCCGTTATCAAACAAGATTAAAGGTCTACTGAGGTGCTGTGTTTTATTCGTAATATAGGAGAATTCTTCTAGCTTCCAGTTTAACTTCATCTTAACTTTCGTAGTTACCTTTGAGGAAGACTCTTAACTCTTCTCACCTGTCTAGTTGCTCAATTGATCAGCTGTGTGAATAGCACTATTCCATTTCACAATGTCGTCAAATCTACCAGATACTTTCCACGATACTGATGAAGAAGATTCGTCTCCAAGTCCTCCTCCTAAAACCCCTTCAATTAAAATCTCAACTGAAACACCTCCATCTAAATTTCCTGCTCCAATATCACCTACAACGGCCTCCTCTCCATTAAGTGGTAGATCTGCCTCTTCTCCCACTGTCTCTAAGAAACCTTCAATTGATGAACTTGGCAATGCTGTTGGTGCTTCCGGTGTCGCTGGAGGTAAATTCGAATCCAATCAACAAAGTATTCCTTCGTTTTCAATTCTTCCTCAAGTCAAGAAAACTACTCGTCGTAACTCCGACGTTGATGCAATTCATAGAGCTTTACCAAAATCTCACATCTCCCCTGCTCAATTATATTCCACTGATTCTGGTCATTTATATCATGCTGGTAAGATTTGTATTGTATTAGTAGGTTTACCAGCTAGAGGTAAAACTCATCATGCAGTTGCTCTTACTCGTTATCTTCGCTGGTTGGGTGTTAAAACCCATGCTTTCCATTTAGGAGATTATCGTAGAAAGTTGACCCCTGAAGATTTCCGTGTTCCTGATGATTATTTCATCCCCAATGCATCTAAGGATACACTGATCTTCCGTCAGAAAGTAGAAGCTGCTTGTTTAGCTGATATGTTTAAATTCTTTGAAGAAGAAACTGGTCAAGTTGTCATTTATGATGCTGTAAATGGGTCAGCGGCTGGTCGTAGAGCTCTTGCTAAAACTATGTCTGATCGTAATGTGGGTGTTCTATTTGTCGAATGTCTCTGTACTGATAAAAACTTGGTAGCTCGTAACGTACGAGATGTTAAAATCTCATCTCCTGATTATCAAGGCATGGATCCTGATGAGGCCGTCAAGCATTATCTTCGAAGAATTGAACTTCGTATTCCCGATTATGAAACAATGACTGAACCTGAATTAACATATGTCAAACTTATTAATGTCTCCGAAAAATTTAAAATCAATTATGGTGAACGTCATTTAGGATATTTATTCAACCGTATCATTTTCTTTTTGATGAATTCGCGAATCAAAGTTGGAAGCGTCTTTTTCGCAAGAGCTGGTCCTGGTACTAGTAGTGCTCTAACCAATGAAGAAGATGACTACAAGTCTGATGACCCACTTTCAGATAAAGGTCATAAATATGCTGAAAGTCTTAAGGAGACCCTCTGGACACATATAGATGATCGCCGCCTCAAGCTTGCCCAAATGAGTGCCAGTGACCTTGCAATGGACAAGAAAGTTCAGCGTCAGGTGCGTGTAGCACACGAAGTTCTTAGATCAACTTCCTCAGATTTTATGGAGAACATCTCACCACCCGTTACATCTGGCACTTCTACTCCTAATTCAGCAGCTGATGCCAGAGCCATTTCGACTATCCGTGCTGATGCTCTCAATTTCCAAGACAAATCCAACGTCACCGTTTGGTGTTCCACTCGTATGCGTACAGTCCAGACTGCCGAGAAGTTTGCTTCTGAAGGTAACAGGACTATTCAGAGGAGTCTACTGAACCAGCTTAACCCTGGTGTTGCCGGTGGATTAAGCGAAGTACAATTGCAGGCACAGTTCCCACATGAATATAAGCGACATCAACAAGACCCCTATCATCATCGCTACCCAAGAGCTGAATCTTATCAAGACGTTGCGGTCCGTCTTGAGGGTCTAATTCTCGAAATGGAGCGTACACAGGGAGATCTTCTTATCATTTGTCATGAGACTATTCTGCGAGTTCTTTATGGTTATCTCATGGCCTGTTCTGTCGAAGATATTCCATTTTTACGGTTCCCACGTAACGAGATTGTCGAGATTGTCCCTAACGCCTACATCAACCAGGCCAATCGTATTCCGATTCCGAATGTCGACCCATAATATAGCACATTTCTTCAGCATAATAGATTTCATCTTCTTTCTTGGCCCTGTATGCCTCTGGCGGCTGGGCTCTGCCCAGACCCGTAGCTCCGCTCCGCGGAGAGGCACATGTCCTCACTGTGCTACGATCGTAAACAAACGAGAGAAGCGATCTACCGGCCGGTCAGGCAGGGCAGAGATCAAAATCGCAGTCAGATCCTATGTGCCCCTCCGTGGAGCGGAGCTACGGGTCTGGGCAGAGCCCAACCGCCGGAGGCAGACAATGAAGCGCAAAGTACAAACAAAAAGAAAACTTTTAAATGGCAAATACATATAGGCTAGTCGGCTTTTATGAGCAATTTTAGTTTCATGCGCATTCGTCGCCATTCAGCATACTCATCACGGACAAAACTGGCTCTCTCACCAGCAGTGTCTTTGATATAAAACCACCTTGCTGGCCATGTATCAAGCAGCAGATCAACAATTCCAAGGTCGCGAACGAGAATCACAGCAATAAACCACCCAATTCCAATCACTACTCCGGCAATAATACCTGCGACAACTTGTATCGGTGTATGGTACAAAAGATAAATCCGCGAATAGCATACTGATCCTGCCAAAAGAATAAGGAAAATGGCCCTAGATACTTTTTTACGAGTCGAAAAATTCTTAACCCGAAAAAACATCCATAAACAAATATAAGTAGCGTAAAAAGCCATGAACTGAGAATGCGCAGACGGCATACCATATTCATTACTATCAATTAACGGAGAGGCATAATACAGATTAGGTCGTTCTTGTTTAATCACTTGTTTAAGATAAAGGTTGATAATCTCACACCCAAGCTGACCTCCAAACATCAAAATAGTTTCTGCTTCTCGACGAGAAAGAACTAATGAAGCGTAAACCATTAAAATTGCTTGTGGAGTAAGAGAAATGATTGCCAATATTAGTGAAAGTGGATCTTCAGGGTTATAAAGAACCTCGGTAAATTCTAATGCTATTCTTTCGGCCATTTTAAAATATAAAAGAAAAGGAAAGCAAGGAATCGAAATGTCCAAAAGAGAACTAACAGGTCAACTAAACCTTAGCTTGTGATTTGACTTTAAGAAGTACACCGATCCACACAGTCCTAGATGTGTTAGTTAATGGGACATAAAAGAAGATACTGTGGAAAATATCGGTTCCAATTTCCTGTCAAATACCAAAAATCCTATACCACTCCTCTTCACTCCTCTCCGGTTCTCTCCATCCCAAATTACTTGGTCCATCTTGTTCCCGTTCTTCCCTAAACTTACCAAGTTCACCTTTGATTTCTTGCCTCAACCTGAAGGTTTGTCGTTATATGTTAAAGGAAAAGTCAAAGAAAGTGGATCTTCCTCTCTAATTTTTATTATTTTCGACGCCTTTGATTCGATCTTCAAGGTTACTCAATACGCATCGGCATCTGTGTGTTTTCGCGTGTTCGAAAATTCAGGGATCAGCAGCGCATCGTGCGGCATTAGTAGTTGCCGAGATGGGAATTTACCGGCTGTTTCGCAAAATGAAGATGTTATTATGGGTTGGATAGATGTGTTCTATTTAGAAACGAACCTAAGGAGAGCTTTTAGGAGGAGATAAATAGAAGGGAAGAGTTCTCTAACCTGTGGTTGTCTGTTTATCTCACTTAAAGGTGTTTCGGCTGCATCAATAAAATGATGTTCATACTGTTTAGAAAATTTTCAACTATGAAAAATAAATAATTTAACTAGATTAGAGGAGAGCAATGGGGGTGGTAGGGAAATATGAAACACATGTGGCCTTCGACAGACAGTAGCTAACCTGCCTAACTAAAGGTAAACGTTATATGCAAGGGGAGAAGTTCGGAAATTTCGGAATGGTGGCCCACCTCTCTGAAGATTCTAAATTCTTTGAAACAACTTAAACCCCCTTTGAAACTTTCCAGATTATATTCATATAATTCCCCCCTCCACACACGGTTCTATCTTTTTTAGCCCTCTTGTTGAGGCCATCCACTGTCGGCAGCACACTCATTTTGGTAAACATTGCTAGAACTGCGCCTGTAATAATATGCATCATGCAGGGACGGAAAAACTTTTGATTGACGTCTGCGCGCGGCACACAACCCAAAAGAATGTCATCACTGTATACACATATAAAACTTATTAATTAATGGAAACAATAAAACAATTAGAATAATAAAATAACATCATGAAATTTACGTAAAGTCGTTCGTAGATTTAAAGAAATAAAAAAAAATAAAACTAGCTTTTTTTTTTAAATCAAGTTTCTACTGGGACGTAATTGTGTGGTCGACTCACCTAATGCTGTATTAACTGATCTCGGACTACTAACATCTTCATCTTCGTCCTCATCCTCATAAATAGATTGATATATTGATGACCCAGTCTCCGAAATTTGAGATTGTCTCGATACAGAGCGAATTCCTCCTACAGAGGTGGAATTAATTGCAGCAGCTCCATTCTTGATAGGGCCCAAAGTGGTATTAGATGAATTTGCAGAATTTTGTCCAGTGCTATCACTGGCATTACCTTTACTAGAATAAAGTGGGGATATTAATTTGGGCACAGCCTGTTTTGTGTTAATGGGGTCAGTAACCACTCTTAATTGACTAGGGCCGCCTGCTCCAACAGAGGAAGGCAATTTGAAGATGAACCCTGGGTCTTCGTCATTTTCGTCCTTGGCTTCTGTTGTTGGCAGCGATGGTTTTGTAGTTCCACCTGTTTCAGACCCAAAATTACTTTTCAGTCCTCTATCTTTTCCAACTATAGCACTAGCCGTAGCTAAGGTAGTACCTGTTACCGGTTTGTATAACTTAATTGGCTGTCTATTCATAACTTCAAACCCTTTGCCCTCCGGAAGCTCTTCAGATTTCCGCTGACTTGGGTGTACCATACCAACTCGAAGGCGGCCACCCACTCTGTCCATGATACCCTTGACTGATCCATATAAACCGGTTCTATTAGGAATACTATCACCACCACTTTCTCCAAGCAAGGCTTGTTTACTATCCAACTTCTCCTTAATTGGCGAAGATGAAGAAGATTCTCTGTCCTTATAAACTAGCGGATTGACACTCTCTGAATCCCTACGACTATAATCATCATCTCCATCACCAACAATATCATCACCATATAATGAATTTGTCGCTCTTTTGGTTATATACAGGTCAGCTTCTCGTACCGCATAATCAGTCCTTGTGGTAGGTGCTGGTACTGGCAACGTGCTCGCTGCTCCAGGCCCCTCAGTCTGTACTTCACTAATTGGCCTATCGACACCCCAATCATGAGAACTTGGCCTTCGGCGAGGTCGTCTATAGTAATTAGCCGATGAAGGAGTAGAATGTTTTGCTAGGCTAGGAGACATTTCCGTAGGTGATGCAAAGACTTCTTCAAATACACTATCACGAACCAATGCATTATTCGGTTTCATAGCAGTCAAACCAGCAGAGTTGATGCCATATTGACTTCGAGGCCTACGATAACCATTATCAGTAGGTGATTGAGGGATTAGCCCCCCTTTATCACTGACAAGATTGTCATCGCCAGTTATTTGCATTTGTTTTAGTCCATAACCTGTTACTCCACCGCTATTAAATCGATCTGTCATTAATGATCCTTCAGAAACAGGCTTAGCTTCTTCGTCTTTACCAGCACCTCCAAGACGAGCAAACAACTCAAATAATACTTGAGCAATATGCACAATAAATAATAATAAAATAACTGCGTGGATAATCAATATGACATAACCCACCCAACCTCTTACAGTTGAATCTGTATTCAACTGTTTAATAAACGGTATTAACAAAAAAATCTCTATAATACGAGTAGCCGAAAATAAACTTGAAACCATTGTCATACTCGTACCATTTTCATATGGCTTGTAATAAACCAATGTCACAAATCTAACTATTTCAATGATTGCTAACAAAGTAATCTGAGCAATGCCTGACCGCTGAACAGCTCCAAATGTCAATCCTTGAAAAAAGACTATAATTAACTCCACAGCAAAATACATTATATGCGAATCTTTGAAAATATTAAACAATGGACCATACACAAGTAACGTTGGTAGATCTTCAGAAAAGTTAATCATTCTCTTTGACATTAAATGCATTTTATGAGTAAACCACAACGCACTGCCAATCCATATAATTATTAGTATCAATGCAAAAACATCAGATACCACCGGTGAATGACGAACAATCAACATTTGATAAAAGGAACAGGCCAATAATGGTAACGGAAATAAAATAAAAAATAGTCTTACAACTATTCCTCCTAAAAATAAAAATCCTCTACGCCATTCTATTCGAATTCCATCCCCGAGATTTAGACTACCTAAAACTGGTCGATGCCATTTACTCGTCAAAAGATATACAATTGCCGACAATAATAAAATGATTCCTGACAAAATTAACATCCAAATAATAAAACTGGGCCAAATATCCCGGTCATTAACTAACTGTACTACTCTAGCCATTTTACTCATACCATAATAGCCATCATCAATATAAAGATTATCTCCGAAAGCTTCACTATTAGTGGACACAAAATTAAAATGAAACAATAAACAACTCCATGACGCAGTGGCTAGAACAGGACGAAAATATCCCGGAAAATCCAAATTCAAAGATCCAACAAAAAATGCAAATTGTAAATATCTCAGGAAGTCTGAAATTCCCGGTGTAATAAGTCGAATAGCATTAGAATCATATCCATAATTACTACTCCAAATAAGAATATTCTTGGTCCCGGTCCATGGATTCAACCATGATGCTAAAACATACACAACTGCCAACCCCACCAATGTAGCTAATACTACAAACACCAGCACATACCACACATAACTAGCCATGACTGGTGTTGATTCTAACGCAATACATCCTATTAATCTTCCATCACCGCCAGAATCAATAATATAAAATACAGTATCCAAGGAAACGCCCTGATACGCATTACTGATATTCATAGAATAGCTAAACTGCGCCGGCCCTGGTCCTAACGGGCACTGCCCTAATGCAAAGTCACAAAATCTCGCATATTTATCATAATACGTGAACTCCAACACTTTTGACTCAACTCTTAAAGTTGCTGAACTAGTTAGTTGTCATTACTATTGTATGCCTCCGGCGGCTGGGCTCCGCCCAGACCGGTTGCTCCGCTCCGCGGAGTGCTTAGGTATATCAGAATACTCACTGAAATGATTCGTCGTCGAGTTTACATCTGGGATTGAACCTCCCGTGACATTACCATCTACTGTTATCGATAATGTTCGATACGATGAGCCCTCCAGTGACTGAAGGATGGCATCCGCTCCTGTTGCTATAAACAGCGTCCCATTATCGCCAGAATCAACCATACAGTTCGAAAAGGGAACCGAAGACCCTTCTACAATCACTGGAACTGCACCAAGCATTATAGTCATCAAGCACCAGAACCACGTCATTTCAAACCCCCTTTTCCGGGCTAAACGTAATCTGAATATGACCATGTCGGAACAGAATGAATAAAAGACCGGGAATAATCCAAAATACTGCTTCCACTACCGCGTATTACTATTTGTATCCCATCTAACACGTGCTTCGTCACTAGGTTAGAAATAAAAATATAAAAATGTCAATAACAGTGAGTTACAACCTCTTCTCAATCCCAAACACAGGGATCTATCCTTTCAATAAAAGTGATTCCGTAACTTTCTTTTTGAATAAAGTTTGCCAATCTGAGATCAAATTAATATCCTAAAACAAAGTTCAAAGCGAGCTAAGTCGCGTTTCTGACCTGTAAGCTCCTTTATAAGCCGGTACGCACCGAGTCACACAAACGCAGCACCTACCCTGAGTTGGTATACTTATAGTAGAAGTCTTTCAAGTAAATAATGATACAATATCACAACTTCAGACAAGGTCACACAAAGCTTGTAGCGTAAATCAATTTGTGTGAGACAGAAAGGTATAAAATGATGGACTATGTGTTGTATGTTAGTTTCAAGATCTAGCTTGAGGTGATGAATATTGTGATGATGGAACACATGTCATGCGAGCCCAGCAGCGGAGCAAAAATGCTGTAAACAAAAGTCACGCTAGCAACCTAATCCAGACCAGATAGCATTGAAGGAGTGGCTGTGATGTAGCAGAATATCATCGTGAGATTAAGTTCGTCCCATTTGAAACTCCCATATTTGCAAGCAGCATAGTAATAGCAATATTAAGTTGAGTCGGATGGTTCCTACAGTTGTAAGGTAGCTGATTGCTCTTCAGTACAGTAACTCGCATTGCTCGATTATCAACCACACCATCTATCTACTTTTCAAATCAACCGCCTGCGAATATCCTTCTCTCCTGGTAGCTATTCTCTAATTCTTCATTCCGCAATTTTCATCTTACCACTTTCACCTTCAACCTCATCTAAACTATATACTCACCTAAATATAAACCCTTAATTTTGTGAACTATAAACTTTATTTTGCGTAGACAGTAAAGAAAGATCCTGAAAATATTCTTTTCTATACATATATCAACAGTTAATTTTTTTTAGGTGGTGGTCTAATAATGGCACATTTATATTTGACGCACTGTACTAATTATTGGATGTATGTGTAGTATTCTTAGTAGGGCGTAGTTCTCTTAAGTCGGTTGTGTTTACCTGGGCAGAGAGGATAGAGTAAAAGCGAGAAATAAGACCGTCTACAGGTACGATTTACTGCTAACTAACTAGCGGTGCCTGCAGCCAAATGGGGGATTCAATAAAAAAGTGGTTGAGTTGAGTGAGACCTTAACGAGCGCTAACAATGTGAGGGAGAAAATAACCTGCATGTAACAATAATAGCAGAATATAGAGGTTGTTAGGGTAATCGGAGATCGCTCCCTCGAAAGTTAGTTGGGACTTTAGTGGTAGACGACGAGTAGTTGGGAGGATCAGGTGGATTTCAGGTTTCCTAAGTAACTTACAATGCTAAGAAGGGGAATGGAGTTAGGCGAAGAAAGGTTAATGATTCGCTAAACTAGAAATGGATCTGCCGGATAGGATGCCGGTTGTCAGGGTCCAGTAATAAGTTTATTTTCGCTTCACCTTTCCTCTTTTTTCTTTCCAATTATCTTGATAGATAAATATTACCGTTTGTTAATAAGAAAGAGATTTACGAGCTGGCGGGATGATGGGACGGCGTTATTTTTTAGCTTCTCCGAAGATTATTGCTACATTTAAGGTTTAACTGGTTGACTCGTATTTTAATTAGACGCACAATGATATCACCATTTGACAGTTAGAATATCATTAGTTTCCAAGCTCTGTTTAGATTTATTCTAGATGTTTTCTAGAAAGCTTAGTATATTTCAAATACATTTGATGATATTAAAATTTTAACTAGCAGACCATACTATTGATAAGCGTATGTAGTACAAAATTGTTCAGGAATCTCAGGGCCCACCATTTGCTGATTGGGTATTAGTAGTGCCCTAAATACCCAATCCTATTTTGCCGCGACAATCATGTCATTCGAGAGTAAAGGCGCCTATTATTTGGTCAAATGAAAGCGATATCTCAAAAATGGCAAATATCCGATAATTATCTGAAAAAAGCAGCAAACTACTCCTTTCTTCGCTTCTCTTTTCCGCTGGTGACTGGATCCGCTTATTCGCAATATCTTGCGCTTATCGTGCAGCTCTCGATGTATAGTTTTAACTGCAGAAGATAACAAACACCCTTACCCTGTCCTCAAGAGTCCGATTATGAGTCTCGCTAACTGAATAGATGGCAATCTCTTTACGCTCAAGAGCACTCAGAACCAAGTCGTGGAATAAGATTAAATAAAATTTAAGATCGGTATAATACAAATTTAAAATCTATGGTGGAATCGGTACCCTGTGTCCGAGCGAGCTACGAGTCTAAGCAGAGCCCAGGTCCCGGAGGGTCGCCGGAGGCTAAAACTGGAAATAAATTAATCACGACCACGACATTCACCATCGGCGAAATTTCGGATATAAATAGAAGATGCTGCTGGCTGTGGGCCGTATACAAGGGGGTCTTCCTTATAAGAGTCGTCGCTTGTGCCAATGGCGAGTTTTTGGCCGTCTGAACTGATATCAATTGACATGACCGAATTTGCCAATGACTGATATTGCCTGAGACGTTTCTTGGCTTTATAATCCCATAAACAAACGGTAGAGTCTGACCCAGCTGTGAAGAAAGTTCCATATTTAGGATGGAACGCTAAGGAATTTACGGGAGTAACAGTATCCACACCCGCCAGTCGATCGATAATTCTATGACATTTAAATGCGTATTTTTGTGATTGTGTTTGTGGAGAAGGATCAAAGAATTCCACTGCCACCCGCCCTTCGATAGAGGTACTGACATATCCTAAGCCATCAGGCATACAGCGAATAGCCCTAGTGGGATATTTCAAGGAGCTTTCTCTTCTTTGAATGGGTTCTTGAATGTTACGTATATCGAAAATGTGTACCTCTCGTCCGGACATTCCAACTACAAGGTAATTATCGACGGAATCCATAGAATAGACTTTCCCAGGTAACCTAGTGGAGATAGATTGATCAGTTCGAGGATCTGTTTGGTGAAGTGATTTATCCCAAGAGCCTGATATAACTGTTCTTGTAGCCTCATGGTATACTAAGGATTTAATTGGTGCATCATGATCAGGCCCTACAATGGTTTTTTGTCCTGTTTCCAAGTCAGTTTGATAAATTCTTGGTTCGAATCCAGCTGTATAGGCTATTGGGGATGGATTTGTTCCCTGTTTTTCCCAAACGCAATCTAATAGTGGTGCTTGAAACTTTACTGATGCCAGTAAACTATCAGACCCTGATGGTGAAGATGTATTATATATTCGTAGAGTTGTATCCCATGATGATACTAATAGATGGGATGAGCCACTTGCAGAAGTGAACTGTACTTTGGACACCAAGTCTGTTGGTGGATTATTTAATGTTGTAGTCATCGTAGAATGGTGAAGTAAGATGATTAGTTTGTAGGTTTGTTTTATGGCGAACTGTATTGTTGACATCTGCGCTCGACCGTATCCACGGCAACCATTTAAAGACTATAACAGCATATATTCGTATAAGCGGCTGAACAGGGACTGGTACGATAATATGCACCTATCCGTACCTGCATAGGCTCACTGTCAATTACCATTAATAAAAGATCCATTCTTGAAAATATAAACATAAATTACTCCTTACGTACCATTCACTCTACGTTATAAAATCATCCATTTGGCTTTACACTTCGATTTTGTTTATTTCTTTGCCCCCCACTGTTGTGCCACCGTGGTTTATCTATTTGCATGTGAAGCCGAAAATGTGGGGATCAATGCAAGGAACAGTAATTCTTCGTCCCGATGAGGAAGAATGGGTCTATTCACATGCAAAATAAAAGTTTCTTTCTGCCGATAGCCGTATAGTATAATTATAAAAGGAATCATCTACGTATCCCAATGATCATTAATTACAGTTATCTGATTACATTGGCTGTTCAAGAATTAAGCAATATTCCTTTATATTCTCAACAATGATATCAAATTTACTAAAGCTCTGTGTTGGCTTAGCTGGCTTTATTGCTATTCTCTTCATTAGAGAACAGATCGTTGAATTTCAATATAAAAGGAATTCTAAAAAATTTGGTTGTGCTAAGCCTCTGACAATATTAGATAGACCGTTTGGTTTTCCTTCATTTTCAAAACTTAGAAGGGCCAATTCGGAAAATAACATTTTTTTCTGGGCTATTAGATATATTGATGGAATAACTGATAAATATCGAGAACCTGGGGTGAGCAAAGATATTGGTTTATGGACTGTTCGTCATCAGACTACATTCGATATGAACATTTTGACCGTCGACCCGGAAAATATTAAATCAGTGCTAGCAACTAATTTTAAAGATTATTCGCTGGGTATTCGTTACCAGCAATTGTTCCCACTTCTGGGTAATGGTATTTTCACACTCAGTGGCGAAGGTTGGAAACATTCAAGAGCAATGCTCCGTCCTCAATTTTCTAGAGATCAAGTCTCTCAATTGCGATCCCTTCAAGATCATGTTGATACTTTGATTAATATTTTCAAATCGAAAAGTAAAGATGGTGCTTTTTTTGATACTCAAGTTCACTTTCATGAGTTAACCATGGACACAGCAACCGAATTTTTATTTGGTGAGAGTGTCGATTCTCTTTTTGATTCACAGAGACTTGTCCAAGGTCCTACTCGGCTCGTTTCAGCTTCAGAATTCGCATCTTCTTTCCAATACTGTTTAGCTAAGCTCTCTCTCCGTACTCATTGTGGACCTCTTTACTGGCTCATTGACTCGATCGAATTCCGTAAAAGAATTTCCATTTGCCATAATTTTGTTGACTATTTCGTAAACAAGGCACTAGAGCGACCATTGGAAGTGGAAAAATTGGACACAAATGAAGATCACAGATACGTGTTTATAAATGAATTGGCTAAAGAGACAAGAGATCCATTGGTGATTCGTCAACAGTGCCTGAATATTCTCCTCGCGGGCCGAGATACTACTGCATCCCTGTTGTCTTTTATGATGTATTATCTTGCTCGCGATAAAAGAGTCTGGCTAAAATTGAGAAGCGCTGTTTTAGATGATTTTGGTAAATCAACTGATTCCATCACCTTTGAATCCTTAAAAAGGTGTACATATCTTAATCATGTTATCAATGAAGTACTTCGCCTCCATCCAATTGTCCCTCTCAACTTTAGAACAGCTATTGTTGATACTGTTCTACCTAGAGGCGGCGGTCCAGATCAATCAAAGCCATTTTTCGTTCCTAAAGGAACCAAAGTCGTATATTGTATCTTTATTACCCAGCGCAATAAGCAGCTATGGGGTGAAGATGCAAATGAATTCAGACCTGAAAGGTGGTCTGAAGGTGCTATTCATACTTGGGAGTATCTTCCATTCAATGGTGGCCCTCGTATATGCCTCGGTCAACAATTTGCTCTTACCGAAATAGGTTTCACCATGGTTAGAATTTGCCAAGAATTCAAAGATATTCTCTATACAGGAACTTCTTCTTATTATGAGTTACCACAATGGACGGGACTCACTATTTCAGTAGCTGACGGTGTACAGGTATCGTATGTTCCAGATGATGAAAAATAGTCTGATGTAATGATATAGTAATGAAGGGGGTATATATATATCAACACGCTGCCTTACCGAGGACCATGCTTCTCGGTCGTACCAATCTCGTTCTAGTACAGACCTATCTCCTCCGGCACACAGAGCAACGATATATGCCGTTAATGGTAAATGCACAGTTTGTTGAGTCATGGGTTAGGTGTTATTGGATGACTAGGAGTCATGTCGATCACCGTTTCTTTTTCCATGAAAAAATGACCAGATATATATATATCTAGTCAAGTCTCAGTCCTAGTCTTCCTTTTATTGTAGCCTATTTTACAAAATGGTATTGCTTAACGAACAAATTCAGTTTGCTTTAAAGAAGAGAGAGGAAAAGTCAAGACTGAGAAGATTAACTCTAGCACAGCGAGGTCAGATAGATTTCTCCAGTAATGACTATCTTTCCCTAATTGATTGCACTTCTCTCCATGATCTATATCAGCATGAACTGACTCAATGTGGTGGAGTTGGTAATGGAATGAGACTTGGAGGAGGTGGTTCGCGACTATTGGACGGGAATTCTTCCTATGCTGAAAGGCTAGAACATGATATTGCAGACTTCCATAATGCACCGACTGGGCTCTTATTCAATTCCGGGTTCGACGCAAACGTCAGCTTCTTTTCCTGTATTCCTCAGCCGGGAGATATTATTGTATATGATGAATATATCCATGCCAGTGTCCACGATGGTATGCGTCTATCAAGAGCGTCGCGCAAAATCCCATTTGAGCACAATAGTGTAGCTTGCTTTACATCTCTCCTCACGAAACTCGTGGACGAATTCCCTTCACTACTAGCTGGAAAAATAAATCTCTTTATTGCAGTGGAAAGCATCTATAGTATGGATGGAGACGAAGCACCATTAAAAGAAATAGTTGAGTTTACAGAAAGGCTATTTTCACAAGGCAATGCTCACTTGATCGTTGATGAAGCACACGCCACTGGAGTCTGTGGTCCCAGTGGTAAAGGACTTGTATGTGCTTTGAACCTTGAAAAAAGAGTCTTCGCTCGTACCCACACTTTCGGAAAAGCTCTTGCAAGTGGAGGAGCTGTTATTCTATGCTCCGAACTAGTTCGTTCTTATCTGATAAACTATGCACGTCCCCTCATTTACTCGACAATGTTAGGCTTCTATTCTTTGGCTTCAATTAGAGCCTCTTATACTTTTATCCAGAGCTATCCTGAAGCTGCTGAAAGACGAGCTACTCTTTGGCAGCTTGTAACATATTTCCATAATGAGATGAAAAATAAGTTTACGCCAACTAGTCTTTTGTCTTTTTCAATGAAAACTCCTAAATCATGCATATTCTCATTACAGTGCTCTCAACCTAGAAGCTTGGCAGGATATTGTCAAAATCGTGGGGTAATGATTCGCCCAATTGTATATCCTACTGTTCCCAAAGGCAAAGAAAGAGTTAGAGTCTGTATCCATGCAGGTAATTCCAAGCAAGAGATAAACAAGCTTGTTTCGGTGATAAACGAATGGGTTGCGAATAATACAGATGTAAAACATTTTTCAAAGTTATAGTATATTTTTATGTAAATTTAATCAAAGTAACTAAGGATTCTTGATTCCAAAAGCTTAACTGTTTCTTGTGATGTAGTTTGACCAACCATAACATACAAGACATTACCCAGTCCTCGGGTATGTACGTTCCAGTGGCTACTGGCAGAAGAACCTGCAAGGTGGTTTTGAATTCTAGCTGTTGCGTTCGACGCATATCCTTAGTGTGTTAGTAAATAATTCAATCACTAAACTGGTCATACTTACCACTAACGGCTGAGTCTTTAATAGTTATGGCAAGAACTGAACCAAGAGAAAATACTCCTTCTACAACCGATTTCCTAGAAACCTCATAAATGAAGTTTGTTGACCACATACTCCATAGCTCTATTCCACTCAACTGCTGCTTAGAGATCTGCTGCCAATCATGCTTGAACGAACTCCAAGCACTGCCTTCATTCAAAGATGAAAGTGTTTTCAGAGACTCATTTGCAACATTACACCCAATAGGGTGTGCAGTGTAGCTATGTCCATGTAATAGAGCATCAGTTTTATCATTACTAAGGAATGCTTTAAATATTGGTTCACTAGCAAGAGTGACACTTAGAGGAACTAATCCACCTGTGAGTAATTTTGCGTGAATCGATATATCAGGTTCTACGCCAATGAAGGATCCGGCATTGATTCTTCCTAGCCTGTAAAAACCAGTGAATACCTCATCAAATATAATTGGTAATCCCGACCAATCGTTATCTTCAGAGCTTTTAAGTGAGCCGAATAACTGAGGATTCTCCCTCACTACTTCCACTAAAGCCTTCTGAAATAATGGATCCCTAGAAACGTTAGCGATGAGCAGACTATATTTAACTCCCATACTTACACTGCAACCATACCACCAGCTCCAAGCAGAACTGGCTCGAAAATAACGGCCCCAAATTTATGGCCTTTAGAGACAAGATTCGAAATTTGGTCTTTTATATATTTTTTATATCTGGTTCCATCTCTGTTGTCGATATCATATATCTCATTGATTGACTCAAATACCTTGTTTGAACCAAGGTCACTTTGGAGTGACTCAGGGATCAACACCCTCCAACAACCATCTTTCAAGATTACGTTAGGGTATTCAAACCAATAACCTCTATCCTTGTACCATGATATCTTTTTGTTGTAAACTGATGGTTCAGTACAATCCATAGAACCAATAGTGTCTCCATGGTAACTTCTTTTAAGTCCTAATACGCCAATGTTCGCCTCGGAAATATCCCACCCGTAACGATCACAGGTTGACTTTAAAGCCATTTTAATTGCGACCTCGATTCCAGTACTACCATTGTCTGAGTAGAAAACACGATTGATACGAGAGTTTCCCATCTTTGATATAATATTTTCTGCCAAGGAAATAGCAGGATCATGAATAGTACTTGCTAAAATAACATGACCATATCTCCCAGCAGCATATCCAGCAGCAAGGGAAAGCTCTGGGTTTCCATGACCCAATCCCTGAGTCCACCAAGACGCCGAACCATCAAAGGACGGTTGTAGCATAGGCGTATCTTGAGATTTATTCTGCACATCCAATGTTTGAAAAAAGTCGCCATACGCGGAGTCGATAGTAGTTATGCCCTTTTCTGGGATATTTTTGTGCTGAGAGAATGGGAACCAGATAGTCTTGTCTGCCCTCGTACTCATGGCTTTCAACGATTCTGTTCTCTTCTTATGAGAAAACTCCAAATGACGCACAAGAGAAGAAACAGAGGAAGATCTACTTAAGCTTTTGTAGTATGCCTGCAAATTCATAGCGTCTTGCTTAGAATCGCCATTAATCTCCGGTGGAGAATCGATTGAAGCAACATGACCAACTTTTCCTGAAAAATAATCTTCGAAATACTTGTAGTTCTGGTAGTTATCATCCTTGAACGAAATGAGAGCTTCAATATCATACCCTCGAATGTGAAGCGACTCATAAGCCGATATTGTTGACGAGATACCTCCTAACTTAGAATCTGCAACTAAAATCACTGGTAGTCTAAGAGGTCGGTAAAGATCAGCTTGGGAGGTTTTGGATGGACTTGGAGACATGACACCCCCAGCCGTTTCGGTTAAAGCCCAGCCATTTTCTGATTCTTTTGCAAACTTATCAAGGCTCTTAGACAACGAAGTAAGAATTATACCATCGGAAGGAGGTTTGAATCCATGAGCACTTGCTGCCAAGTGGGGACTGACAGGATCTTTATATTGATAGAGGCATTGGGTTTGAATTGATTTGTTGAATCTGATCAAATGCCTATAATTATAATTGTTAGTATAATAGATTCTGATAATGTTAGATCTGACTTACTGGTCATCTGCATCGTTTAAATCTCCAGTAGAAACCGGTTTTATGTACAAAACTTGGCTTGTTTCACTCAGCGCGTGACAAAGTAAGGAAGATACGATTGTCTTTCCGACGTTTGTATTAGCACCATATATCTGGAAAGCTCTCAAAGATTCCCATAAAGCAGCTCCCACTAACGACATTTTTTATCTATGAAAGAAGTATTTGCAAGGTGGTTAACTCTTCGCACAAAATATTTACAAAGATGACTACGAGTCATGATCTGCGAAGTCAGTCATCATTTCTTTTTCGTAAGTTCTGTAGTTGCTATTGGAGAGGTCATTGGGGGAATGGAAGGAGAGGAACTCAGATGACTAGTGCAGATGACTATATTGTTTAGGGGTTAATAACTAATGTAGTAATCACCCTTGTAGATCTTATTCTGACTCGTCCAATATGGAAATTATCTCATGTATATCAGAACTGTCTTATTTCATTGGTGGAATTGTTGGGTGAAAACTGCCCAACGAAGCTAAGCTTTTTGATTTAGACACTCTCTAAGTCACGAGCTCGACTAAATAGAGATTCTAATGAGCAATAACATCGAAGCGAGGCTACCTGTCAGAGAAGGACAAATTGTATCTATAAAAACAGGTAATGGCCATTGCGGCCACATATCAAGTTCTTTATACCCCGATATTCATAGGCGATTATAACGTCTTACTATATGATTCGATAAAGAAACCAGAAATCAATTTTTTACTAAAGATATTACAAAATGTTTATACTAATCAATTTTTTAAGACAGTATGATACAATAGGAAAGGAATGAATCGAATCAAAAGTTAAAGTCTATATGAAATGGTATTCATAAACGATTTAATCCGTTTATGGTACGGTGATGGGTTGATCATCCCAAGAAGTGAATCCAGTTTGAGATTGAATGTCACCTTGATGGAAATTAAGTGCAGTACTTTGGTTATAATCCCAGAAAAATGATAAATATTGAGGGAATGATTCAGGAACTTCACAGGCACTAACGAAATCAGGGATGCTGTTTTGGATATCGCTTGTGTATTGGTCTAAAGGACAAGAAAAACCAGGACCGCTTTGACAGTCTTGACGGGGAATAACTGCTTCGTTAACAACATGTCTAACATAGTCACCAGCGGGGAATTGAGAAGTAGCATTACAAGTTAATTTCTCTAAGACTAGGTGACCTCCCATAGGAACGAAATTAGTAGATTTGTAAACAGTGTCATATTTAACTTGATCAGTTGGCAAATCCTCGTTAGGGACAAATAATCCGAGAGCAACCAAAACGGGAGTGATGTTGGTATCATGACAGAAAGAAAAGTACAATTTACCAGCATCAGGATCATTCAATAATGTAAGAGTTGCATTAGCATATACAGAGCCAATTGGGAGAGAAGTATTGGCGCCGGGACCACCTCCAGCGTAGTAATAACTCAAGTCATTATAGTAGCCAAAGGTAACCCACTCTTCAAGGGTGAAAACATTGATCCATGGGGAGAATGGACGACCATTTAACTCGAATGGAGCTTGAAGCATAAGGTTGTAGACGTCTGTAGCGTTAAGATTCAAACCAACGTTTTCCTTGTTCAGTCTATCGGCAGCAACATGGAATTGAGTGAAGTTGTTTGAGAAAGTGGAAGTATTAACACTAGTGAAGCATGAAGGGGTAAGAGAGTTAGCACCTTGACCACCGACTTCAGGGATAATGTTAAGGTAAGCACTGGTTGAGTAATTGTAACCAAGGAAACCTTGACCAAATCTTCTAGCAGTTTCAATGATACGTTCGTAACCAGAAGCAAAGATGGGGATACTACTGCCATTCCAAAGATGACCATATCTGCTACGGTACATAACACCTCTGCGGAATCCATTTAATAAACCAGCATAAGGACCGCTGTAAGTCTCCTCGGCCCATAAGTTTGGATCACTCAAGAAAGTTTCCCACTCATTAACAAACTCAAGAGAGCCGGTTAAAGTTTTGTTTGTGGATTTTAACTTTTGATAACTGGCAAGAATACCTTCAGCAACACTTGGATCCGGCCATCTTTCACCATGACGATGAAGCATAATGACTTGAGACACCTCACATTGATCTGGAGGATCACGACTAATACCATAACCAACACTGTCAGTGTAAGGGCCGTTACCACCAATATGCTTTAAGATACTATAGCCATCATAGAACTGTTGTGAGAATTGTCTCTCTTCAAAGACCGGTTGTCCCAATTGAGCATTTGCAGTTGCGACAACTGCGAGAAGAGCGAGTGTAGATACGCCAACCATTTTTTATTTCCTACTGTGAAAATATAAATCTAGGTTAAATCAACACGGGGATAGCGCATATTATATAGTCTAGAGCTGAGGATAGTGATTGAAATTTATTAATCATCTCTTACCGATCAGCCGATTTGAAAATCACATACACTCCACGTGGAGAACAAACGACCATATAGTTCAGATAATGCACGCTTCTCCACTTAAGTAATTGAAACATGCAGAACGAACACGCTTATGCTGTAACTTCGCCCTGTCCTCCGCATCTTCAGAGTCAGCTTCTCCGATTTGGAAAACTCTGTAATAGGTAGTAGAATTTTCATTAACAGTACCTCTTTGCTTTTGCAGGATAACACGTGCATATGGTATGCAGCTAAATGAGCTTGGTATACCTGGCGAAATTCTTCTCTTTATTTTAGCGGTCTATTATCATCGTAGGTATCAATTTGGCAGGCTTATTATTATCTTCTATTCAGTTCTCGATATTATCATTGGGGGTTCGTGGGTACTTCTATCGAACAATTGCATAATCGGACACCGCTGTCGATCTTTTTCATGACGTAAAATAATATTAGCATGCATTCGGATAGTAAAGTTCCATTTTGAAAATGCAGCGGTCTTGCATATCGCAAAGGAAGGAAGTGACTTTCCAGAAATGGACATAGGAAACGGTTAAAAGTTATTGATTAAATAGATTAAGTACAAGCATCAACAGATTTTATACTGACTTTGACATCGACGAGATTACGATTAATTGGTATTATAGGTGTAATTGAGCAAATAAAGCAATCAATTGCTGACAAGGAAATTGCTTATAACAAATAATTGAATTTTAAATTGTATATTTTCCTATATTGAGTAAAAACCGTAACAAAAAAGACCAATCGACACGTGTATTGCATTTAAATTCTATAGGTGGTTCTCGCTGTTCGGATCTTACGATCCGATTAATCAGATATCTCCACTTATCAATGTTGATCATCAATTAAGTTAATGTCTCATATAACAAAGGAAGTAATTAAATTTACCTTTACTTAAATAATCATTTCTTAAACAGGTAAATAACTCTACCATTGTCTGGTTCGGTGGGTGTTAACGTCGAAACCATTTCTACTAGATTTTAACGCTAATAAGACGCCGAATGAAAGGATGGAATTTCCCAACGCCGTAGTGCCGTAAACAGATGTTTGCTATAGTAGTTCCAATTATAGATAAAGTATAACCAGAATTAGCGATTTGAAGAACCGTCGAGGCTAGATGGAAGTTTAGGGGAAAATTAAGTTTATTAGCTATCAATTGGAGAACCTATCAGACTGTTAGAAATTTCACATGGCCGTATATCACCAGTAAGGTACAAGGTCGAATATTGCATTTCGGTCATCGGATCATGTGAAGTTAACCTTGCAGGATCTGAGAAGATAAGATGTACATCGGGCCTCAGAGTCAATAATTGTCTAGTCTATTAAACGGGATCTGACAAGAGCGTAGAGATGTTTTGAACCTTTCATTAGAATCATATTACAATGAAAATGATTTGTTATCATCCTCACCTGTGTTTAATTGGATTTAGATTCATATAGATTTTTATCTATCGATAAACTTGTAATTTAGTTTATACATACTTAGGTTGTATATGCCATAGTTATGTATACTATATGCTTCGATTATATACCATGGCTATATACTGTGACTAAATACTATGACTAAATACTATGACTATGTGCTATGTACTATGACTATGTGCTATGTACTATGACTATATACTATGACAATGTACGCTATTATATAAGCTCTGTATATTCTATAATTATATAGCATATCTCGCTAACTGTCAAAAAATCTACTGAACCCTCTCTCCAGATGGTAACCGGGGTCTAATGTTAACTTATCTCTTACCAGCCACGCGGCTTTGTACAATAACTCAACATCGGAATTTATCTTGCGGATTTTATGCAAGATTATTAACAAATCGCAGTTTATCGGAGTTTGCAAACAGTGGGGGCTAAGTGGGGGTAGCTGTCGCATACAAATATATCTTGCAGTCTGACGCTTATAAACTCGAGATCATCCAACAATAACACGATAAAGTAGATAAAACAAATCAATCGAACTAAACTAGAACTGCTCATAAAATAAAAAATGGAATTTGAAAGGTTGGTCATACAAATAACAATACAATGCTTCAAAATCTTACTAACACATCTATTAGACTTGGTAACTCTGGATTGAAGATCTCCAAGATCATCTTAGGAGGTATGTCCTATGGCAAAAAGTCATGGAATGAATGGGTATTGGAAGATGAAGAGGTTATATTCAAATTGATGAAACAGGCTTATGATGCTGGAATTCGAACTTTTGATACTGCAGATGTATACTCAAACGGATACTCTGAAGTCCTCATTGGAAAATTCATTAAAAAGTATAATATTCCTCGTTCAACCATTGTAATTCTTACTAAGTGCTTCTCTAAAGCAGCTGTTGATCCTTCAATCGAAAGCACTGAACTCAATTGGATCAATAGATGGGGTTTAAGTAGAAAACATATCTTCGATGCTGTTGAAGGTTCGGTTGAAAGGCTTGGTACTTACATTGATGTTTTACAAATTCATCGATTTGATCCTGAAACCCCTAAAGAAGAGATTATGGAAGCTCTTCATGATGTTATTAAAAGTGGTAAAGTTCGCTATATTGGTGCGTCTACTATGAAAGCTATTGATTTTGCTCAATTGCAATTTGTTGCCGAGAAAAACAATTGGACAAAGTTTATTTCAATGCAAAATTTCTATAATTTGATTTATCGCGAAGAAGAAAGAGAAATGATTCCTTTCTGTAAAGAAACTGGCGTTGGTCTTATTCCCTGGTCTCCAATTGCCAGAGGTTTCTTGGCCCGTCCTTTAGGGGTTGACTCTCTTCGTTCCAAAACTGATGCTCGTTTTAAATTACTCAATCTAGGTGAGGCTTCCGATGATCGTGAGATTATTCGCAGAGTGGAAGAGATTGCTAAAAAGAGAAATATTTCTATGTCTCAAGTATCTATTGCATGGGTTATTTCAAAAGGCACTTCTCCTATTGTTGGATTAAGTAAACCAGAAAGAATCCAAGAAGCAATTGATGCTCTTAAAATCAAATTAACTGATGAAGAGATTAAATATTTGGAAGAGCCTTATACTCCTCATCCAGTTGTGCATTAGTTACAGAAATAAACCTTTGCTTATACCTATGGTGCCTAGGCCCTACTTCTGGTGACTAGGCTCTGCCCAGACCGGTTCGCATCTGTTCTGCTATATAAACATTTAGCCGCGTTCTGAAATCCAGTATAACTTGGTCTTAGGTCCGGTGTCAGACTCTTCTCAGTTGCTAGGTTGATTTCAAGCATTGCCTCTTGTATTGCGTGGTGTCTACATACTCTCGCTCGGGCCCGAGCCGGCTGTAACTGCCAATCGCTGCTGTACAATTCCGCATATTGGCCCCTTCCCCAACCGAAAAAAACATTTATGAAATGGGAAGGACTCCCCTGACAGTTCTCGCGTCGCGTCACCTTTCCACCAAAGATCGCATGACCTTATCATATTTGCTTGCGTAGCTTGACAACCAGTAGATATTATTGCATCCTCCCAACATATTCGAAGTACCCCAAATTCTTTCGCTGCTTATCGCCACTGTCAGCATGAGGATTTTATGGGAAATATACTAGTTGATCTTTTGTGGGGTTGATGGGATAATGGGTTAGGGGATTTCCGATGCAATAACTCGTACCACTTGGCTAAGCTATAAAAGCTCGCTATAAAAGCTCACGAGATTGCCCTTTCTTCAACCCATTTGTACTCATTCTTGAACATTAGGAGACTGAACTTTCCAAAGGTATTTGTAAAATTTTTATTCCAAATAACCATAGGAAATCCAATTGACAATCCCAATTGTTGCAACCACTTAAATTCAAAATGTTACTCGTTGCTAATAGAGCTGCCAACAGATATACTTGGAGAATGAAGGCTCCATTATTTTTCGGAGGAGTGGTTGGAGGGTTCTATATGATGAAATGGTGGTTTTACCGTCCAGTGATGAAGAAATATCCTGGAGATCGAGTTGTTCCTGTTGAAAGATCTGGAGGTGGTATCTAAATAATTGGTTGATTTATCGACTAATATCATTCATTCTATTTAACTTTGCATTATTAAGAGCATATGGATATGACTCTAACGAAACCACGAAACTACTAATTGTTTTTTATTATGATTACAAGAAAAAAGACAAAAAAGGAGAAAGGTTTGTTTTCTCTTTGATATCATTATTACATGTTTTTAGCTTAGGAGTTTAATAAAAAGATTATTTATTTGTTAATTGCACAGTAGGAGAGGTGTTTTTATGATCAAGTTTAAGGATGACCTGATATAAATCCATTGGTTAATGAGGCACATATTTCGGATCCATCGATCAGGATATCAGCTTATTTTAATGTCAGACGACCTATGACCGTCCCAACAAATTGCTTGCTGGTTTCGTCCCAACAATTAAATAAGCGCGGCGTTTGATATTTTCTGCAGGATCAACTCTTATTCTGCATATGTCTGTACCCCGCATAAACCTCAAGCCAAAATATACATGTGGTGAATGATTGAGATGAAGAGTGTCAATTGGTCTCCGCCAGCGTTCCAATACCGACCTATAGAACACAACGGAATAGAGACCTATAGACCCTCTGCGGAGCGGAGCTACGGGTCCGGGCAGAGCCCGGCCGCCGGAGGCAGAGATCGATCTTAAAAAAATAAATAATCTATTAGTTCCTACGATTTTAATATGCAGCTTCTCCATCATCATCATCTCCGTCACCCATATCATCTCCATCATCAAAATACTTTTCGGCGTTATAATCATCATCTTCATCCTCTTCAAATTCATCCTCACCATCGTCTTCTTCCTCATCATCATCATCCTTTTCACTAACATTATTATCATCCTTTTCATCAACTTTACCGAGGATTTCTAATAAAGATTTCTTTTCACTCTCTTCTGATTCATCTTTTGGCTCTGAAAATTGTATTAAATCGTTTGTAAACTTGGTAATATCTAGCTTCTTTTTAAGTTTTCTATTAGTCACGCCCATAGTAGAGTGTAATTCTTTAGGGAAAAATGCCACAACTTGATGAATGGTTAGGTCAATATAATTGATTGATAAATCTTCCCCTTTTCTATTACTTACTATAAGGATGTTCATCAACAGAACGACCTATCTTTCGCTTCTTAATATATCTATCAGTATATCTCTTAATTCCATCATTCAAATTCTGCTCAACTTCTACAATCACTCTTCCTTTCTTTGCAGAAGAACCAGTATATAGTGGGCCATCTCTAATATCCGATCGAAGCTGCAGATACTGAGCTACAACCTGCCGTTCATGATTGGTAGCATCTACTTGGACAGGAAGAATAGTTTTTGGATATCGTTCTGATGGCGTGAAGTCTGGTTTTATATCTGGATTTGCAAACATGTGTGACATAGGACCTCCACCGCGTCCACCACCACCTCCTCTACCGCCTCTAAACGACATATTTAGGGTTGTAATGGCAAATATGAAAAATAATCTTAATAGTTGATATGTAGTAGAGTATAATATTTCGGTGTAGTTGATGAAAAAATTAAGGGTTGTTAAGGGTTGGGGTTAGTTACAAAGGCACGTGATTGTTCTGAAATGTACCAAAATCAATATTTATAGTAGGGAGGGAAAATGCTACATACAGAGTATGCTTTCGTCATAATTATAGTTTGAGCGTGTTCTAGTCGAAGTTGAGGTTTGACGGAAGATTTTTGACCGCTGGTTTTAGACTCGATTGCAATCAAGCATAGACAAAGAAAGTGAGGTTGTAGACTACGAGAAAGTGATAGAATAATTTACGCCGCTGATAATCAATAGATAGGAAGCATATCTCATAATTCAGAATCTTTTATCCTTAATAATCGTAGAATCTCCGCTAGGCTGTCGAGTTCATTATCCACTATTTAAAAAACAACCCTAAACACTATCACGCATTAAATATTTTACCTAATCAACCGATAAACGGTATTTTATAGAGACCTGTGCGCGCGGCTTTGCTTTTGATCGCTTTCTTTAGGTCTGCAGAGAGATTAAGGTACTATCGGTTTATAGACTGTCCTGAATATACGAAATATTTTTTGCTTAGAGTACATTATATGATATTCCCTTACATTTATATCCAGTTAAGCTCACTATCTACTTTGTTCTTCATACTCCCACCAACCATATATGACCACCAATTTAGGTCTTCCTCATGACCAAAAGCCATTTAAATATCCATATTTTTTACCTTAATGTTAGAACCAAATGTCATAGAGAGACTTCAGGAGGACTATAAATCCTTAGATCAATCATTAATTGTCATTATATCGAACGAGTATGACAACGAGGTTGATGCAAGAGAAGTTCTAAATAGTCTTAATATTGAAGCAGTTGCTTCAGATGTTGATTGGTCAACTTTTGACAACCCTACCGAACTACAAGTTGAAGAAGTGCGCCAACATAATGAAAGCAATGATGGAGATGAAGATCTTACCGATGATTTGCGGTTCTTAAAGCAATCGTTTCCAAATCTATCCTTAGCAATCATTAAACATAAATATCGTTCTTGCAATGGAGACTTAGATAAAGTAACCGATCTGTTACTTAATCAATCTCTAATTGATGAAGAAATTAGCGATGAAGATAGGTACATTCAGACTTTCTCCAGGAAGTCGAAAAGGTCTGACTTCTCTTCTTCATATAAGGAACAGAGAAGGGAAGTTGAATATCGTCGAAACAGCATCAAGAGTTTATCAGAAATTTTGGAAATCTCCGAGGAACAAGCTAGTGTTATGTTTGATGCCAATGAGATGTCTTTGACAAAATGTTTACTGGTTGCTAGTAGTAGTACTGGAAATTCAAAAGTAACATCACTCGCAGAGCCTGCAGCACAGTATCTAAAACCAGCACTCACTTATACACAAGTTGCATCAACCGGCAGTAAAAGTAGGAATAATGTAGGCGACCTTTCAGAATTAAGAGGTGAAGCAGAATTGGCGTATGATAAGCGAAAAGAAGCTATATTAAAAGCGCTGGAAATGTATCGCAAATCTCATTCCAATCCTCTCTACCGTAGTGCAGCTGGATATTATGCGAGCCAAGCCTCTCAGCATGGACTAGAAGGCCAAGAGGTCATGGATGATATGTATCGTACTTTAATAGGAACGCGTAGCACAATGTATGAAATTGACTTCCATGGAGTCCCAATGCATGTTGCTGTTGACGTTGCGATTGACAAACTTCAAGAATGGTGGGCCAGAGAAGGACGAAATCTAGGTAGACCTCCATTAAAACTTATTACTGGTGCTGGTCGTCATAGTGGTGGTGGAATTCCTAAAATTAAGAATGCTATTCGTAAGCTGCTACGAGAGCGAGATTGGATATTTGAAGAAGGGACTTCTTATTTTTTAGTTACTGGCTATAAATAAATGAATAGTAACGTTATTCATATGTAATTAGAATTTTCTCTTGGATAGAGATGAGTGCTATCAATAGTCCCCATGAACCTAGTTTACGTATTTTAAATATGTCAGTGAATGCGGTTTTGATTGGACTTGCAGTGTATAGTTCCGGTTCATTGGTTAATGCAGGTGACGATCAGTTGACCCCAAACTGCCGTTTACTTTGATAGGATTGAAAATATTTAAGAACTAATTTAATGGCTATTGAAAACGTTCGAAAGAGAATTTCATACTTTGCAGATGCTCTATATTTGAAATCTGTTGCAAGAGAGATTAGAGCCAGGAAAACTATTGAATGTTCAGCATTGCCAGGGCGAAGAGTAGATAATATTTAATATTTTTGAAGGCAACGGGGGCACTTTGTTAATTCGTCAAAACCTAGTTGATATGTACTTTGTCCGTGTCTCTCTCTGCTGAGTGGACGTGTCTCACCAACGTTACTTGGCCGGTTGGTTCACATTATCGGATTTAGTAAAGTAATTTCCTATTTAGGAAATACCAATGTCCTATGCAGGGCAGGAGGGACCCTGTCTAACTAGTGAGATATCCGCATAAGATGTATATGGTGTATCGCGCGTATAAATATGACAATTTCGCCGAATTCCACATCGGACCGAGTAACTAATGTCCGCGGATTAAGGTTAGAAACACTAATAGCAAGCAAGAGCTACGCTTTAATTGCATCGGGCCGGAAAATTAACCTCATTCTGGCTTACTCCGACACGAAAGTGGGCGATCGCCACCATCATCAGCTTACTTCATTCACTACTGACGGTCTCATCACCCTCATAATATAATTTCATCCGACTGTCAGATGTTTGATAGATTTTATTTTGGCAAATAATAATTACCATCATCCTCTTATTTTTCTTCTGATTTTGTTGCTTTGCATAATAGCACTCGTAAATGGGTTGTGTTGAATTTGGCGGCATACATTAATTAGCGCTCGGGCAGCGGAGAAAAAGACTGTCCGAGGATAACGCCGTGCACTATGGAACCGGAGCATATAGTTCACCGCAATACAGTGTGCCAGACTATACCGTGTCGAGGAAGGTTTGGATATTTTGAACTCGGGGTACAACTTGGCCGGGAGGCAAAATGTACGACATCGAGGTAGATTTTATCTGATAATTTAAGATTTAGTTTGTATATATAAGTGTTATCAAATATTAATGATTTTATAACTACTTATTTAGGATATTAATATCAATCCTAGTTGAATACAATATTCACAATTAAATTAGTTTGTTAAGTGAATATGGCTGATAAACAATTATCTGACGAAGTGACTAATGAGGCACTGACACCAAGTACGATGAGTATGAATGAATCTCTAGGCGGTAATGCTTCTGCGGCCAGTGCACATTCAAATCATGACGTATCTGCTAATGAAAAAGAAAACGAAGATAATAGTCAAGCAACACAGGAACTTGTGCCTTTCAAGCTAAGCAGACGTGGGTTCATGGTTATGGGAATATATATGTTGTTGACTTTATTGGTTGCTGTTGATTCGACAGCTATTGGTGCTCCTTTACCAGTTATCACATCTGAGCTTAAGGGTACTACTACACAAGCTATTTGGACTGGTAGTTCTTACTTATTAAGTTCTGCTGTATTTCTGCCTACTATTGGAGCTTTATCAGAAATTTTTGGAAGAATGCCACTTACAGAACTTTCAACTCTTATATTTGCTGTTGGATCAATCATTTGTGCTGTTGCGCATAACTTCACGGTTTTAATTATCGGTAGAACTATTCAAGGTGTGGGAGGGGGTGGTATTTTAGTTCTTACCGAAATAATTGTTACTGATTTAGTTCCTTTGCGTGAACGAGGTAAATATTTCGGTTTTATCGGTGCTGTCTGGGCATTAGGGACTATTGTGGCTCCAATATTTTCCACTGGTGTCACTCAGTCAGCCACCTGGAGATGGATTTTTTATTTTAATTTACCAATTTGTGGAATTGCCTTGGTATTGGTTCCAATTTTAGTCAGAATGCATTTGGATTATTCTACCACATATCAAAAGTTTAAAAGAATTGACTTTCCTGGGATTGCTATTTTCACCGCTTCAATGACTTCATTATTATTGGGGATTACATTTGGTGGAGTTAACTTTCCTTGGAGTTCTTTTCGTACTCTTCTTCCATTGTTACTCGGTATTGTTGGCTTAATAGGATTTTGTTTTTATGAATATAAGTTTGCACCAGAGCCTATGGTTCGATTGGTAGTGTTCTCGAATCGCAGTGCATTTATTGGATATATTCAAGTATTACTTCATGGTCTTGTTTTATGGTGTTTAATTTATTATTTGCCTTTGTATTATCAAGGTGTTAAAGGGTATTCTGCTTTAATTTCTGGTGTTGCAGCATTACCTGAAACTATTACCATCGCTCCTATGGCGATCATCTCGGGTCAATTGATTGCTAGATATTCTCGTTATTTGTATCAGTCATGGTTTGCTTGGGGTTGTGTTACCCTGGGCGCTGGCTTGTTATGTTTGTTAGATGTCGATACTACCGTAGGACAATTTATTGGTCTTAATATTCCCATCTCGATTGGATCAGGGATCTTATTTGCTTCATTAAATATAAGTGTCATTGCCCCTAATACTAATGAAAATACTCCTTATGCTGCATCAATGTTAGCTTTTGTCAGAGTGATGGGACAAGCAATTGGTGTTGCAATTGGTGGATCTATTTTTGCTAATAGGTTATCGACTAAAATTGGCGAAAACCCAGCTCTTTCGGAATTTGGAAATAATTCTCAGGCTGTAGCTTTAGTTGAAGTAATTAAGCATATGCCCGATTCCCCTGTTAAAACTGCATTGATTATCGCTTTTAAGGATGCAGTGCGGTTTGTTTTTATCATTTTAATTGTATTCGGCGGAATTGCATTTGTTTTAAATATCTTCGTCAAAGAATACTCGCTTGATGTCATGTATCAATCGAAACAGCATGTCCTTGATACAAAGACAGCACAGAAAATTGATGAAGAATCTCAAGAAGTTTCATAGAGGGTGTGGTAGTAAGAGAATTCATTTATTTGCGAGTAATATCGTATAACTCATAGTAATAGTGTAGTAATAGAGTATAATTTAATGATGTTTTATACATTTCGATTTGATTGCCGTAGAAAATACCCGATACGATACCCTTTATACCGCGAACGTAAGGTTTATCTCATGCACAGTTTTAGCCCTAACCGCTATCTGTAAGATGAGATGAGATGAGATGGGATGAAGGTACGCTTAAACTTGGTATTTATCGATACAAGAAGCTCCCAGCGAATCAAAAAGAAAGGAGCCCTACGTGGGGGTCGAACCCACAACCTTGTGATGACTTTTATCTTTAGAGAAAGGTTTAAGAGTCACACGCTCTACCGATTGAGCTAGCAAGGCAGTTCTGTGAAAAATTTTCTGCAGGCGCATTGAGATGTATGTATCTTTATCTAAAAGCGCACGAATGCGCTACTATTCTACTCCACTGGCATGCGGAGGGATGAACACATTATTTATTAGCAAATATAGCTAATATCGCTCATTCTTTGGATTTAAATAGACAATAATAAATGATTAGAAAAGTGTGTTAGGGTTGTTTTCCTATTTTGGTAAGTTCTGGAAGCTATAAGGTTTGTAGATGGGGTATTTTAGAAACGGTGCTTCATATTCTGATCCATTGCCCTATCCGAGCCAGTGCACGTTCTGTGCTACGCTCAGTTTGTCCAGATCTTGACCTCAAAGTTGTCCTTGATTCTAAGGAGGGTTTGAGAGCGGTAGTCAAGTTCCTTGATATCTTACCGCACTAGGCAGCTCCTCACCTCTGATCTGTGAGCGGTCGTCATAGGTTTTCCCCAAATTATCGCAAGAGAAATGGTTTCCCTATGACCAAGTGGAAATCCAACCCTACCATAATATTCGAAATAAAAAAGTTTTTTAACGCTGACAAGTCCTTATCTTGGGCACATGCAGAACTCGTCTTTCTTTCTTTTCTGGTCTAAATTATCTTATTATTGAATTGCATTATTATAATTGTGTAAGACATAGACGTTAATTGATTTTACTACTACTACTGCTATAAGGTTGTAAGTGGAGCTCTGGTAGGCAATTAGATTGCCTATCGATATTAATATATGTATGCTTATTGAATTTTAATTTGCATGTTAATCAGATTATGAATGTATTCGAGATTAGTAAATATAGGACAGAGTTCCCCTCTGGGTCATCAGAGAGCAAAGGAAATCAACACGTCGGTTGGAGAAACTTTTACTAACCAGAATATCGTATGGTACTTCAGTGACGTATTGAAAGGTGAAGGAAAGTAAGCTGCATATTATTTCATTTGACATGTACATGAAAAAAAGTATTAAAAAATACACCCGAGATGGGACTCGAACCCACAATCTTCAGATTTCGACTTTTAGTACTCTCATACTATTTAGAAGTCTAACGCGTTAACCAATTGCGCTACCCGGGCGGTATTTGTTGGAAAGTTAATTTTTATTGCCTACACATTTCAATGTCCTACTATTTCTGAGAGGGTTAGGGTAAATACTTTGAACAGTACACCTGAGACACATGGCTTGTGACCATGATCTATGTGAAAAAAGAGAGAGAGGAGGATTTAAGCAGAATATAATATGTCGAGCTTATAATATATCATTTTTGTTGACTGTTCCCCTCCTACGGCATATCACAGAGATTGGAATACAGGATCGGGTATAGATTATTAAAAATGTGCCGTAGGTTATCCTCCGTCATTAGATAGAGGGCAGAGATAAACTTGCAAATTGACATACAAATGTCAGGATTTAATAATAGAAACATAGCATAGGCCCATCATACTATTTAACCGAAGTCAACGAGTAAGCTTGAGTTAAATAAAACAAATGAGCCCCATAACAGGCGGCGCAAACGGCTCAGGATTTTTATCGATTTATCAGCAGATGAAAATTCATTATCTAATCACTTTCCAATTCCACAACATTAAATCACCTTTAGAGTCTGTAAATATGACAGAAATTTTAGAATTACCCAAGAAACGGACCGTAACATACATAGACGGGCGTAGGGTTGTTTTAGATGAAAATGGGAAACCGTAGGTATAAGCTGCTTGCTTCTGTGTCCTTCACGTGTTGCGTGAAAGCTAATCAGACCACTTTAGATGCCGCTCTTGTAACAGTCTATTAGATTTTCAATTTGCTAATTCGAGAATAAATTCAAAGAAGACAACTAGCAGTGGAGGTGAAGTGAAAAATAAGGATAAAATGACAATTGATAAGATGGTAAAAGGATTTCAAGGAGCTTCTGGCCCTACTGTCACTGGAACTAGTGCTGCTGCCATTCCAGCTAAGCCCGTTCTAGCTGGAGAAGAGGATGAGGAGGATGCAGTGTGGCCACCGGCTGATTGTCCCCCTGATTCTCAATTATTAGGAAGGTCAACTTGGACTTTACTTCATACTATGGCTGCTAATTATCCTGATAAGGCAACATTTGCTGAACAAGCGGAAATGACATCGTTTTTGAGTATTTTTTCCAAAGTCTATCCTTGTTGGTATTGTGCTGAGGGTTTCCGTAAGTGGTTGGATAAACCTGAGAACAGACCAAAAGTAGGTGGTAGAGAGGAGTTTAGTTTATGGCTTTGTGGCGCTCATAATGTGGTGAATAGAAGGCTTGGTAAAGAGGAATTCAAGTGTGTTGACTGGAGATCTCGTTGGCTAGAGGGTTGGTCCGATGGAAGATGTGATTAAGCGATTGGTAGATTCGATCTCCCAATCCTCTCAATTCTTGTCTACAAATATTTATGAATGTATATAAAAAAAAATATGTTTCAATTTCACAATAAAAAATACAAATTGTCAGTCTTTAAGTGGTAGTTAACTATAACTTGCTAGATTTAATGGAACAGAGCTACCCCTTCCACTAGGATAGAGTTTTGTTTTACCGTCAAAATTACGTGGCTTGGGAATATCATTTTGATTTCTAAATTTAAATCGAGAGTCGTCTATTTTTACTATCGCTGGAGTAGTTGTAGTAGAAGATCCGTTGCTTCGATTACCATTAGTGGATCCAGATATTGTATAGGTAGATGGATCAATTTTTCGAATATCTGAGGATGTAGAGGAGACATTTCGTCGGGAGAAGATGTTTAGAGAGGAAGAAGTGGTTGTAGGGATGGAAGATGGCGGTGATGGTGGAGACTGAGGTGGATCTGGAGCGGCAGTTGCAGGTGCTGAAGGGGGAGGAGGTGGAGGAGCTGTAGGCGCGAAGGAGGGAGGAGGTGGTGCTGTAGGAGGAGGGGCTGAAAATGAGGGAGGTGGTGGCGGAGGTGCCGGCGGCGCAGCAGGGGAAGAAGAGAATGATGGATGAGAAGCAGGCGGTGCTGGCGGTGGCGGCGCGGAAGAAAGAGGTGATGAAGTAGGTGTTGAAGAGAATGGTGGGGGTGGAGGAGGAGCGGGCGGCGGCGGGGCAGAAGAAAATGAAGATGATGCAGCAGTAGGTGGAGGAGGAGGAACTACTGATGGGGCAGAAAATGAAGATTGCGACGATGAGCTCCCTGATCTTCCTCTACCGCCTGGAGCTGGGGGTCGTAATGATGTGGGGGCACTGGGAGGAGGTGGAGGAGGTGCTGGGGGTCCCGAAAAGGACGACACAGAAGTTGCCGATGGGGACCTTGGTGTTGCTGCTGAAGATGATGATTTCCCTGGAATCGGAGGAGTTCTCCCAGGTAAACGAATGGAAGGTGCTGATGGGGGAGCGGGAGGGCCAGAAGAACTTGCAGATCTACCCCTACTAGCAGCACCGGGGATTGGTGGAGCTCCTGGAATTGGCGGAGCTGGGGCTGAAGGAGGTGCCGGCAAATTTGAAACAGGTGCATTTCTTCCTGGACTTGGAGGAGTAACATGCTTTAATTTTGGAAATGAAGGAGTGGTGGTAGAGGAACTTGATGGAGCAGAAGCACCAGGTGGAGGAGGGGGTGCTGGTGCTGGTGGAGCCAGTCCAGTAGGTGGGGGGGGTGCGGATCCTAGGGGAGGAGGAGGTGCTGATGGTGTTGTAGCAGAACTCAATGATGGCCTTCTCCCTGGGATACTTGGAATAAACGGAGCTTTCACTGGCGGTCTACCTGTTGGCATTGGAGGAGCAGAATTCATCGGAGGAGGTGGCGGAACACTTGAAGGAGCAGCGCCTGGTCCTGGTCTAGTTGGAATTGAAGGCATTTTTGGAGCACCACCAGTCGGAGGTGGCGCGCTACCACTATTACCGTTCCTTTCAACATTAACACCGCCTGCTCTATGCCTTAACGTCGGCATTCCACCAGCAAATAGTCCAGCCAATTGTGGTGGACCAGCTGGAGGTTCATCATGTTCTTGAACTGATGGAACAGCGGGGAGTCGGGATCCTGGGGCCACTGGGATGGGTGGAGCACCTCCTCTTGGTGGCCGAGGGGCAGAGCCAGTCCCCCCTCCCCCTCCTCCTCCCGCAGACACAATTTTACCTCCTACTTGTGGAGCACTTCGGTCATTTGTTACGGCCTTTTTCAATCTCATTCCTTTTCGAATATCACCAAGAAGTGCATCTCTACCGCCTCCAGCTCCTGCTGGAGGACCAGCTGGAATAGGTGATGACGTAGATTGGCTGGACAATGAACCAAATGCCAAGGGGGGTGGTGGTGGCGGCGGAGGTGGTGGTGGGGGTCCTGCCATCGCTTAATTAAGTTCAATTATAAATATACTACCTCAGCTTTAATGATCTATCTCTCCGATTTCCTTGTTATATTTCGAGCTGACTGTCAAACTCTCCAACCCAAAATACCATACAAAAATATCTCCAATCTTCACAGTTCAGAAAATATTCAAAAAATTCCAACTATTATAAATTGACTAAATCAAATCTATTTCTGATCAAAGGTCAGATTCTATGGTCTTTCGAGATACTATGATGTCTTAGGCTGTGTTGTTAGTTTGTGAGGCTTCCAGTAAATCTCCCCAGATAATGCCGCACGTCCATGGATAATCATGGAGAGTCAGCAAACAAGCCCGACCAACCGTCAAAAAAGCTTGTATCTCTGCTATAAGTAATCACGAGAGGAGGATATGATATAATCCGTGATCAAATTACCAGGCTGTGAGGGTAAAAATTATATCTCCCGCAGGGATCATTGAAAATGCATTCTAGATAATTATATTCATATGTCTAGTGACTTGCTTCAAGCCCACTAGAGATTTGAACATACATATTCAAATAGAACACATGTCAGTATTTAATTCATAAAAATGTGGTTTGTTTATGCAGTCATCGAACTATTTATAATATGGAATCACTGACTTCAACGAAGATAATATGTTGCAATTAGATAAATCGACCATATTCGCATTCGCAACGACCTTGAAAGAATCCGGTTTCTTTCCAGTAATGTCAAGCATATTCAGACTGAGTTAGATTCGGAATATTATTCTTACTAGCTATCATAAATCTAAACTTGGTGTAGTATTTTACTATAACAGTGATATAGATGTATAGAAATAAATAATTATCGTATTCAAGGATCAGTTAAGTCAACGTAAAATCGTTGTTTTTTTGAAGTATTGGCCGAAGAAGAAGAGAGCGATGCTGATGACGAAGATAAAGATGTATTTGTTGAATGGGATTGCACACAGTTGTCCCTGCTGCGTTTTGCACCTGCAAGGCGAGACGAATTGGAGCGATGGTGGATTTCGTTGATGTCGTCATCTTCCAAAATAGAAATAACTTCATGCTTAGGAATGGGGGTTATGGGTCTTGGAACAGGAGCAGCGCCACTTTTCGTTGGTCTAGGTAAAGGTCGCTGATAACTGCCACTAGACGAAGTCATTGGTGGACATGGACCCGATACCTTGATAGAAGGGTTGTCAAAATATTCTTGGTAAAGTCTGATATGTGTTTGATTCCACTTCCGTGATTCTCGAGCATATTTTTGTTTTTCACTCTCAGTACTCTCCATGACACCACTTGCGGACTCTTCTGACAGCATAAAACTTAACAACCCAGTAAGGATGGCCCCAACACTCCAAGCAGGATTCCAAGTTTCAGGATGGTAATCTGATATTGACAGACACAGCCTATTTTTGGGAATGAACCTGCCACTGGGTGTAATCATTCGGATAGATGGAGGTTTGAATGGGTATGACGGTGGAAATGTTACTGTACCATAATACTCACCTCCTTCATATGGAGATCCAGATGGTCCAGTGATTAAATAATGCCATTCTAAGATATTCGTTTCGTCTGGTAAAGCATTCACAAATGGACAAGGGCTGTCTTGGAGCAGTTTATATTCTCTAGCGAGCTGATATTTAGTTAGTCACCGGTGAAGCAAATCAAACTTACGGATCTGAGCACTGGCCAGGCACAGGAGCTAAATCAATATCCATGAGTTGACTTACGCGGTTTTCTGCTCCTTTTGTCGCCATTTCTGTCGTGCTGTTGTAGAATATTAATGACGGAGCTGACGAAGGCTACAAGCTAGCAACGTAAAAAAAAAAACTTTATCTGGCCTGATAAAAAAATATTTGTTTTCTACTCCAGTCTGCTCCTTCCTACCAGCTGTTAGCTTCGGTCACGTTGTAGACTATCTTCAAATTACCTATCAACAAGTTTCTATTGAAAACCAGAGCGGATTACTTAAGGTTTCTAGTTTCCGATTTTCATAGTGACGCGTCTAATTTAATTATGTAACGGATCATTACTATATGAAGAACTAATGCAGGGACTGCCGATCAGTGATGTCAGGCAGAGGATGTGAATATTATGTCACTTAAGAGACATTAGATAAGTAGATTATGTGACGTTGGAATTCTACTGCTACCATTTTTCATCTCCTTCATATATATACTTCAATTACGTTTATATATCCGTGTTCATACTGATTAGGAACATACTACATCTAGTAAATGTTGGTATCATTAGAGAGAATTTTTTTTGATCTCTGAGGTATACTAGTACTATATCCATCATAAAAGCAACTCAGGTATGTTGGACAATATATCAACCACCATAAAATGACCTCTTTGTGACTAACTACTAGACAAATCAACACCCTTGGCTCCATATGTCTCCTGAAAATAAATCCTCCGGAGCAAAAAAATTATCCAAGACACCGCCAAAACCAAAAATAAAAACATATTCTAACGAAAGTAGTAGCCGTCATCATCATGGACATAAACATAAAGAACAAAGTTCTGAAGAAATAAAAAGTTCAAAAAAGACAAATAAAACATCTGAAGCGGGCGCCTCTGAGCATCAATCACACACACAAAATCATTCTTCACATTCAACAGCACAATACAGTAAATTAAGTGATCCCTTCATCGATGTTACTCCGTCCGGCCTTTCAAACACTCTGTACGGAGAATTTGATGGTGATAATGATCTTATAATGGATCGTAAGTAACCATGAGATGTGAAGGGAATCCCATTAGTTTACTAACGCATATCTGCAGAAGATTATCTGGCTTCAGCATGGGCTACTGAGACCGATGGAAAAGATATGAGCTCTGCTGGTGGTGAGATAATTGTAGATCGTGAAAACATTAGGTCTACAATGGCAGCAATCGAGCAAGAGGCTAGCACGGCTGATATTCGTAGAGCTCGAAGGTCCAGAGGCGGAGAGCTTGATCTAGACTGCAATCCAGATAAGTACCCTGCCTGGCAAGCTAATGGTAGAACTATACCTCCAATCAGCACTGAAGAAATTGCGGTGATTTTCAAAAGGTTGAGCGGAATTTTTGGTTTCCAGCGCGATAATGTTCGAAATATGTTTGATCACTTAATGGTTCTTCTCGACTCTCGTTCTTCAAGAATGGGGATGAATCGAGCCTTAGTTAGTTTGCACGCAGACTACATTGGAGGAGAAAACTCCAATTATAGAAAATGGTATTTTGCTGCGCAGATAGATACGTGTGCTGAGTCGAATCAGAATGAATATGGCGAACTGCTTGATACAAAAGCATCCACATCTAAGCAGAAATACGATGCAAGTCTAGAAGCCGCTACAGACCTATGGAAGAAAAAAATGGCCAACATGTCGACCGAGCACCGTATTTCACAGGTCGCTTTATACCTGTTGTGTTGGGGTGAGGCAAATCAGGTACGTTTTATGCCGGAATGTTTAGCGTTTATCTTCATGTGCTCTAACGAATATTACTTCAACGGGCTCCGAGCTACGCATCCCATTTCTAGTCACAGTAACAATAACTATGAAGAGTTCGAAATGACAGAGTTGAAAGGTGCTGCAATTTTCAATGACTCTATGGCACCAGGCAGCTGGGGAAAATATCCTGAGTTTCACTTCCTTGAAACTATTATAACTCCTCTCTATGAAATACTGCGTGATCAAGTGTATGAGAAAATCAACGGAAAATATATTCGCAAAGAAAAAGATCATAGCAAAGTAATTGGATATGACGATATTAATCAGTTATTTTGGTACAAGGAAGGTTTGCAAAGACTAAAGCTGCGGGATGGACAACTACTAGTAAATCTTCCTCGTCATGAGTGGTATGCAAACCTAAGCGAGGTCAGATGGGATAAAGCATTTTACAAGACATATTGTGAAACTAGATCCTGGCTTCACATGACTATAAACTTCAACAGAATATGGATTATTCATGTGTCTATGTTCTGGTATTACACAGCTTTTAATTCTCCCTCACTGTACACCGTTGATTACGATTACACTAAAAATAACCAACCTCCTTCTCATGTAAGATGGACTATAGTAGCATTAGGTGCTGCAATTGGGCCCCTTGTTAATATCGTTGCAACGATTTCCGAGTACATGTTTGTTCCAAGAAAGTTTCCTGGGGCCCAGAACCTTTTATTGCGACTAGTTATCTTGCTCGTTGCATTAGCACTAGTGATTGCGCCGACTTCTTATGTTTTGTTGAAACGGCCGCTCAACACTCCCGACACTGTAGGAATAAGTATCGCCATAGTTCAAATGTCTGTGGCAATTATATTTACTATTTTTTTCTCCATAACCCCACTTGGAAACCTGTCTGGATTAGTTTTTCCCCATGACAAGGGGAGGAAAAATCTTGCCACTAAATATTTCATTGCTGCCTTCTATCAACTTCGTGGAAACGACAGACTTATTTCTTATGGGCTTTGGATATCGATTCTTGTGGCAAAACTTACAGAGTCCTATTTTTTCTTGACTCTATCTTTACGTGATCCTATTCGTGAGCTTTCGGTGTTGAATTTGTCAAACTGTATAGGGGATGTCTACTTGGGCCCTTTCCTTTGTAGTCAGCAAGCAAGAATAATTATGTTAGGGATGTTTGTTACTGATCTGGTATTGTTTTTCTTGGATTCTTACTTATGGTATATTATCTTTAACACTTTGTTCTCGGTTGCTAGATCTTTTTACCTAGGTGTATCAATCTGGACACCCTGGAGGAATATATATTCCAGATTACCGAAGAGAATTTACTCAAAAATTCTTTGGACCCAAAATACTCCTTCGACTAAGTATCGACAAAAAAAATTAGTATCAGAAGTTTGGAATATCATTATCATGACTATGTATCAAGAGCATTTGATTCCAATTGAACAGCGAGACAAACTCCTATTTAAATCAGAGATATCTCCGAAAAGTCATGAATCAGAAGTTTTCGAACCAACTTTTTTTGTATCCCAGGAAGACCAGGCTTTCCATTCTTCCATCTTTGAAGCACAGTCAGAAGCCGAAAGAAGAATTTCATTTTTTGCTCAGTCCCTGTCAACACCAATTCCAGAAACATATCCAATCGAAAAGATGGCGTCATTCACAGTATTAATACCTCATTATCGTGAGAAGATAATGTTGCCTCTTCGTGAAGTGATTCGAGGGGATGATCCACATGCTACATTATCATTACTTGAATATTTAAAGCAGCTTCATCCTTTGGAATGGAATTGTTTTGTTGAAGATACAAAGAATATGTCTGATTCGACAGCAGTTCCTGAAAACAATAGCAACGGAGTATTATCAGAAATTCCATTGTACTGTATCGGCTACAAATCCGCGACGCCGGAATATACTGATAGAACAAGGAAATGGGCCTCGAGACGTGCCCAGACCTTATATCGAACTGTTTTTGGGTTTATGAACTATGCTAAGGCAATCAGACTTCTTTATTTGGTTGAAAACAGAAGAGAATTATCATGTTCTTCTTGTTGTTCTCCATCACCAGTGACCGCTCAACATAAAGATCATGACGCATTAGATAATGGAAAAATAGATATTATGACTGAAAGAGACGAACGAATTCAACAAGAGAAGGCGGTGACTGCTCAGCAGATAGATGATGTCACATTAGATAACGGGAAGGTAGGTACTGAGAATGAAAGGGATAAATTGACTCAACAAGAGGAACCAGTGAGTGTCCAACAGAAGGATCATGACACTCTAGATAGTAGGAAACTGGGTACTGATATTGAAAGCAATAAATCGACTCAAAAAGAAGAGTCTGTGACTGCTCAACAGAAGAGTAATGACACATTAGATAATGGGAAAATAGATACTAAGACTGAAAAAGATAACCGAACTCAACAACAGAAACTCCTTGACAGAGTTATCAATAGGAAGTTTCGCCTCTTAGTTAGTATGCAGCGGCTACTTGATTTCAACGATGGAGAGAGGGAAGATACTTTAAAGCTTTTGATGGAGTTCGACCAACTGAAAATAGCCTATCTTGACAAAGAGTCTCCTCTTTCCGAAGGGCAGGATTCAAGATATTACTCCGTCCTAATTGGTAAAGATTGTAAACTATTGGAAAAAGGAAAGCTAGAGCCTATGTACAGAATCCGTTTATCTGGTGATCCCATACTTGGAGATGGCAAAGGAGATAATCAGAACCACGCCCTTATCTTTTATCGAGGGGAGTATATACAATTGGTCGATGCAAATCAAGACAATTATCTTGAAGAGTGTTTGAAAATTCGAAGCGTTCTGGCTGAATTTGAAGAGCAGATTCCCCCACAGGATCCATACAACCCGTCAGCCTCTAATGACACTTCTGGTGATGGCCTGCAAGCACCTGTTGCAATTTTAGGAGCTAGAGAGTACGTTTTCTCCGAGAATATTGGTGTCCTAGGAGATGTAGCTGCGGGTAAGGAGCAAACTTTTGGTACACTATTTGCTAGAACTCTAGCTAAGATTGGTGGTAAACTTCACTATGGTCATCCCGATTTTTTGAATGGCATATTTATGACAACGAGAGGGGGGGTATCGAAAGCGCAAAAAGGGCTACATCTTAACGAAGATATTTATGCTGGAATGACGGCCATTCTCCGAGGTGGTCGCATTAAGCACAGTGAGTATATTCAGTGTGGAAAGGGAAGAGACCTTGGGTTTGGATCAATCCTGAATTTCACTAGTAAAATTGGTGCAGGTATGGGGGAGCAAATGCTGTCACGAGAATATTATTATCTTGGTACCCGTCTTCCTTTAGACAGGTTCTTGTCTTTCTATTATGCTCACCCTGGATTCCATATCAATAATATGTTTATTGTTGTTTCACTTGAGTTATTCTTGGTTGTAATGCTTAACTTGGCTGCACTGGCTGGAGAAACAGTGATATGCTATCACGATCCAAATGCTCCAAAGACTGATCGTCACCATCCACCGGGCTGTCAAAATCTGATACCATTATTCAAGTGGGTGGAACGGTGCGTATTGTCAATTTTTGTCGTATTCTTCATCTCCTTTTTACCTTTGTTTGTACAGGAATTGACCGAGAGAGGATTCTGGAGGTCAGTTACAAGGCTTGGTAGGCATTTACTTTCTCTGTCTCCAATTTTTGAGGTGTTTGTCTGTCAAATATATGCCCAATCACTTACCTATGATTTATCACTTGGAGGCGCGGGTTATATTTCAACGGGAAGAGGTTTTGCTACTTCAAGAGAGCATTTTGCCACTCTATTCGAGAGGTTTGCAACAACCTCTATATACTTCGGCGCACGATCTTTTCTTATTCTTCTTTTTATTAGCATCACTTCTTGGAAAGTTTCACTACTTTGGTTTTTGGTTACCACTATTGCTCTGTGTTTAGCACCAGTAATATACAACCCACATCAATTTTCTAAGATTCCCTTCTTCTTAGATTACGGAGACTTTGTTCGATGGCTTTTCAAAGGAAGTACCAAATACAAGGAGAATTCGTGGATTAGTTTCGTTCGTGCAAACCGAGCTAGGATTACTGGATACAAACTCAAATCACTGTGTGAAGAAGGCTCTGATGGCCACAAAGAAAGTTCTATTCCTAAGCTCTTAAATACTATAGTTTCGGAAGTTTTTGTTCCTTTTCTGGTTGCTTCCTTTGTATTTGTCCCGTACTTGTATGTGAATTCTCAGAATGATATTCGAGCACTAAAACCTTATTCCAACCCAATTGTCAGATTAGGAATTTGCACCTTAGGTCCCATGGTTGTTGATGGTATTGTACTTCTTATTGCCTTTCTCATTGCTTGCTGTGCTTGCCCATTGTTTAGGTACAAATACGGGCGTAAAGTTCCTAGTGGATTGTCGACAATAACAAAAATTATTGCTGTCGTCAATCATTTTGCATTCTTTCAAGTTGTGTGGCTAATGGAAAGATGGAACTTCCGAAGAGCTCTACTGGGAATAATTTCGGTCATTCTGCTTCAAACATGTATAATAAAGACTATTACAGCTTTAGTTCTTACCAGGGAGATAAAACACAGTGCATCAAACAGTGCTTGGTGGACGGGTCGGTGGGCCTGTTCAGAAATGGGGCGGCTGGTTATTACTCAACCAGCAAGAGAATATATTTGTAAGGTGACAGAAATGAGTTTGTTTGCCCTCGACTTTACGCTTGGTCATTGTATTTTTTTCGTTCAAACACCTATTCTGTTCGTCCCATATATTGATAGGTGGCACAGTATGATGCTCTTCTGGCTTCTACCCGGCAAGCAAAAATTGTCCGAAAAGCTTATACTTTTGACAAACGAGGGAACATCACAGCATCGATTACTGAGAAAATTCTCAATATTATATTTTACAGTTTTGTTGCTATTTATTGCGGCACTTATGGGACCAGTCTTTATCCCCTTGGAATATAAAGATGCAATTGCTGATTATGTCGAATCCTATTATCCAGGAATAGTCTATGCATCTCCATCCCGTTTAAAAACTTAATTAAATATCTAAACTAATATAATAAATATATTTACAGTTGTGGTGAAAATAGCGGATCTAGAAAGTGGATTAGATACCAGCAAATAGCTAAAGATGAAAAGTGGACATTATTGGGTAGATAAACAAAAAATATCTAAGATACTTCACGGATTTGGTTCATTGGCAATGGCTTTTCAGATACTTCATGATGGAAGAAATCACTAGTTCGTAATGGCCTGACATTAACTTCAGTCTCTTCCGTTACTCTTTTGCCGTTTACAAAATTAGTGCGAATATATTCTCTCATTGAAACCATGGCAGCATTTCTACATGCTTCCTTAATGTCGCTACCACTCATACCAGCAGTTTGATCAACCACGTAATTAAAATCAAATCCATCTTCAAGTTTAGCACCTTGTAGCATAATATTTAGAATTTTGCGTCGCTCAGGAGCTTGGGGTAACGACACGGCAAATCTTTTAGGCAATCGTCTCAAAATAGCACTATCAATATCATTAGGTCTGTTGGTGGCACCCAATACCAATACACGTCCTTCACTTGTGAGGCCATCCCATAAAGTCATAAACTCAGCCTTGAGCATCGAGGTTATCTCATGATCTGTCGACTGACGTTCTCTAAGAAATGAGTCAATCTCATCAATAAAAATAATGCACGGTTGTAACTTTTGTGCTAACGAGAATATAGCCGCCACTAACTTGTTACTTTCACCAAACCATTTGTCCATGATAGTGGACATTTTGATATTGATAAAATTGGCCGAACTTTCGGCAGCTAATGCCTTTGCTAGCATTGTTTTACCACATCCTGGTGGCCCATAGAGCAAGACACCTTTTGGGGCTTGTAAGAGAGTTGAATGATGTGAATATAGTCCTGGCCTGGGAGTTTAGTTAGTGGACGAGTGAAAGAAGCCACGAGCCACGGCTTGAAATCAATCACCGGAGGCAAAACGGCGGAAAGATGCCGTAAAACGTAGACTTACACTGTCAATGGATATAAAACGCTCTCTCTAAGTTCATCTATTATTCCTTCCAATCCTCCAATGTCCTTAAATTGGACTTTGATCTCCGCCGGGGTCACTACGGAGGCCACTATGACTTGTTCGTAATCATCTAATTCTAACTCTAGCCCTGGATGTCTTGCTTGGAGTCGTTGTAGGGATGCATTGGCCTTCTTTTTAGCTTCCGCACTGTGTGGCCCATCCCCTACTTGACTAACAAGATGACTGAAGAGATAGTAAATTGAAGCACTTGCACCTATTAGGAAAGCTAAATCGGCCAAAACTCTGGGATCAAATTTGATTCGGGACATGATGAATCGCTCTATAGAAAGAAGAAAGTTTGGTCGACCGGTATGCTATTCGGTGAGAATTTCAATATTTCCAAAAGAAGTACTCCAATTCTTTTTTATTTTGAGCAGTAAATACCCTGTTCTCCTCTAAACAGTTGTATTATGGATCCTCCAATTGCTATTCAGCCTTGGGTTGTATGTGAAGAGGCTAAAGAGGCTTCTGCTAAATATGTTGGTTTATACGAGTTTGAAATCCGCTTAACCGCGGCACCGCAGTCAACCCCCTTACCCTAATACACGGTAGATGGTGATATTTGCTGAGCGGGTAAAACAATTTGTGGTTGTGGCTGTTTAATCAGTAACAATTCCTAAATAAAAGGAGGAATAGGATAAAAAGAAAGAAAATAGTTTGAATAAAACCAATAATGAATATTAGTCTTAAATTAACAAAAGATAAAACTCCGATACAGGGAATCGAACCCTGATCTGGACGGTGAGAGCGTCCTGTGCTAGCCATTACACCATATCGGAAACTTGTTTACATTTGATATTATAGAAATTACTAGATAGTAAATTTTATTAAGGGTTAGGACAGGTTTAGGTCAGGGTTGGGGTATCATGTGACAATTGTGTAGGCTTTCGCTAAGACGTTAGACGGGTTAGCACTCATACAAATAGAACCTCAAAAAGCACAGAGTGGGATTGTGAAATATAAAAATGGTTAAGTATATGTTAGTAGGAGCTTATCAACTGCAACAGGATAATTGTGTAAGTAAGACATAGACGTTAATTTTACTACTAGGATCCCTTGACTGCATCAAGTGATTTATACTTACTTATCATATCCGACAACAAACTATTGTTATTACCATAAGCATGAAGTTTTATGCCCATTTTAATACAAAAAAAAAAGTTTGGGTATTTATGTACGGATTTATCAACATGCTGCAATCATTCGGGTCAAGCTCTATTGTCAACGCATCACGTTTAAGGGTCATAAACAGTCCGTCTGACGCCTAGCCTATGTGTTGATATCGCCGTATTCAGGGATAAGACATTGTTGAAGGAGTTCGCCGGTACACTGCACACTGTAGAACCGTTGAGGGTAAAAATTAGGCAGAAAGCGCCGATAAAATAATGAAGAGATGGTGTTGGTGATGGCAGTTGATGCTAACTTCCGCCGATGGAGGCTCCATGGCTATAAATGATCATAAGCGATCGGCGGTAGGTAATAGTACTACACTCCGACCCAGGAGGGATAGGTATAATCTTCGTCTAAGATATATTAGCAGAATGCCTCGGCCGGTGATAGGTTAAATAGGCACGCAGGTCAGTAGATATTATATAACCACCTTAAATTTTAACTTTAAGTACATAATACCCCCACCAACCAAAGATATGTAAAATTGTGTTTCCCTTTTAGCGGGCATTCCTGCTCGACTCAAAATATTTCCGTCTGTCATCCGCCCCTTCAAAGTGCATTGATCTAACCGTAAATAAGAAGTTAGACTACTGCTGCACTAGCAACTACTGCACCCGCAACTGGCCAAATTGTGGAATACAAAGAGCCGCGTAGCTATAACAACACGTGATATGCAGAACGATAACAATGTTAAAGACACTTTTAAATCAGGATGAAGATTAGTTGTTTTCAAAATTTATTAGATTGAATAACTTATTTTATAATTGATTTGTAAACTCAGGAAACTTACCAGCAAACCATCCGGGGACTATAAGGATAAAGAAAGTGCCTGAAATTGATTTATTTATACCATTCTTTAGCAAAGCAAACTACCTTACAGGGCAGGGCACATTCGATCTAATAATTGAACTTAGAACTTCAGTTTAGATTAGTTGAAATAATATTCCACTTTTCAACATGGTCAAAGGAAACGTTATAGCAGTTTCAAACCGATTACCGGTTACAATCAAGCGAAATGATGATGGTACTTATACTTATAACATGTCATCAGGAGGACTTGTTACAGCCCTTTCGGGATTGAAGAAGTCAACTAATTTCAAATGGTTTGGATGGACAGGTCAGTTAAGATTTTCTGTGGGCTGTGAATAGTTTTGTCATATTGCAACCCTTTGGAAGTATTATTTCGACAAAAGACTAACATTTGCCAGGATATGAAATTCCTTTAGAAGAACAAGAACAAGTCTCAAAGGATTTGGAAGAGAAATTTAGTTGTATTCCTATATTTTTAAGTGATGATTTGGCTGATTTGCATTACAATGGGTTTAGTAATTCGATTCTTTGGCCATTATTTCATTATCATCCTGGTGAGATGAATTTTGATGAGGTTGCTTGGGAGGCTTATTGTGAAGCAAATAAGAAATTTGCTGAGAAAGTAGCTGATTATGTCCAAGAAGGTGATTTAGTATGGGTGCATGATTATCATTTGATGTTATTACCAGGAATGTTGAGAGATGAAATGACAAAGAGAAGAGAATTGGCCAAGAATTCAGAAGCGTTCAAACTTTCAATTGGGTTCTTCCTTCATACTCCTTTCCCAAGTTCGGAAATATATAGAGTTTTGCCGGTTCGTAGGGAGGTATTGCTGGGCGTATTGCAATGTGATTTAATAGGATTCCATACTTATGATTACGCTAGACATTTTCTTTCATCAGTATCGAGGATACTGCGAATCAATCCTTCCCATAATGGAGTCGTTATTGATGGTAGATTAGTTACTGTAGGAGCATTCCCAATTGGAATCGACACTGAGGCGTTTGTTAACGGGCTCCAGCTTCCTGAAGTTAAAGCAAGAATTGCTGCGTTGGAGAAAAAATTTGGTGATACCAAGATTATTGTTGGGGTTGATCGATTGGATTATATCAAAGGCGTTCCGCAAAAATTCCATGCTTTTGAAATTTTCCTGGAAGAGCATCCAGAATGGATAGGAAAAGTTGTTCTTGTGCAAGTGGCAGTTCCATCTCGACAGGATGTCGAAGAGTATCAGAATCTGCGAGCAGTGGTGAATGAATTGGTAGGACGAATTAATGGTAGATTTGGAAGTGTTGAGTTTACACCGATTCATTTCCTGCATAAAAGTATTGATTTCAAGGAGTTGATTTCTCTTTATGCTGTTAGTGATGTTTGCCTTGTGAGTAGTACCAGAGATGGTATGAATCTTGTTTCTTACGAGTATGTTGCCTGTCAGCAAAAGAAGAATGGAGCTTTGATTCTTTCTGAATTCACCGGTGCTGCTCAATCACTCAATGGTAGTATTATTGTGAATCCCTGGAATACAGATGAAATGTCGACAGCAATTGTTGATGCTTTGACCATGTCGGAAGAAAAGAGACATGTTAACCATCAGAAACTGCTCAAGTACGTTTCCAAATATACAGCTGCTTTCTGGGGCGAGAATTTTGTCAATGAGCTCGAAAAAGTCACAGCTGTTTCATCTTCTTAAGCATTTCTTATTTTCCTATTTATTCTGTTGTCTACTTTGAATAAACTACTCTACTCTTGTTATTGACTCTGCCCGGACCCGTGGCTCTGCTCTGCAGAGGGACGTAGGAATGGGGCACAGGAATTTCTCCTCGAAGAGGAGCCACGGGTCCGGGCAGAGCCCGGTCGCCGGAGCCTGAGTTGTGGTAGTAGGTATTATTACATTAACATGTCTATGGAGAGGCAGTTTTAGCTGCCCATATTTTTTCAGCGTCTTCGAGACATTGTCTGTTGGCTTTCATTTTGTTGACCGTCTCAACATATTCTTCATAGGAGTCGGAATCATATACAATACCACCTCCAGCTTGAAGATAAGCAATGCCGTCTTTGACAACCATGGTACGAAGGGCAATACAGGTGTCCATGGATTGAGATTCATATCCCCAATGGCCGACAGCACCAGCATAAACCCCCCGGCGTTCCTTCTCTAATTCGGCAATGAGTTCCATAGCTCGTACTTTGGGGGCTCCAGACACAGTACCAGCAGGGAAAATTGATCGGAAAGCATCAAATCGAGTCTTGTCAGTACGAAGAACTCCAGAGACTTGCGAAACAAGATGAATTACATGTGAAAACCGTTCGACAGTAAGTAATCGATCTACAGAAGAACTTATTGGATCACAAACACGATTGATATCATTACGCGCTAAGTCCACCAACATCACATGCTCTGCTCGGTCCTTTTTGGACGAGAGTAATGTGGCAGCAAGTTGGTCATCTTCTTCGGCCGTCTTGCCTCGTTTGACAGTACCAGCAATAGGATGGGTAATGATACGGCCCTTTTCCGATTTGACTAACAATTCAGGAGATGCACCAACAATTTGGAAATCAATGAAGTCAATGTAAAACAGATAAGGAGATGGGTTGACAGTACGTAAATGCCTATAAATATTGAAAGAATGTAAATCTGTAGGATGAGCAACTCTCTGAGAGGGTACAGCTTGAATGATATCTCCCTTGAGAATATGGTCTTTGAGAGATTTAACATGGTTTTCATATCCTTCTTGGCCAATGTTGGATTTGTAAATGTCATTGGGCTTAACAGGAGGTTGAGGAGGCTGATAATCGGCATCAACTGATTGTAACGTATCAATAATACCACTGATAATCCTTTGACCCTCACTATAAGCTTTTTCAAAATCAAATGAATCTCTCTCAGAATCATCAATATGAATATTATGAATGATTTGAATTCTTTGGAAAACATTATCAAAAGCAACGATCGTATCAAATAACATAAGAGCTGATTCAGGTAATCCTAATGGATCAGATAATTCTCTCTTTGTACGAGGTTCAAAATATTTCACACAATCATAAGAAATATAGCCAATAGCACCACCAGATAGATTGGGTAAAACTGAATCTTGCTTAGCTTGTCTGTATAGTTTTAATTCCTTTTCCAATTCAGTCAATGGATCAACATCGGGTCCAAATCCATTGCCAGTTTTAATAATTTTACGTGGGTTAACTCCAATAAATGAATATCGATCAAGTTTTTCACCGCCAATAGCACTTTCAAACAGGAAAGAAGCAGTTGGGGCTCGAGAATTATCACCAGGTCTGGCTAATTTCAAGTATGCTTGATGAGGAGTTAATGTATCAGCCAAGATAAATGAAAAAACAGGGTATGTATTTGGAGGTAGAGATGATTCCTCGGTTAATTGTTCCTGTTGAGCTTTTTCAACATCACCATTAATAATAGCTTTTAGAGCGTCTAATGATGGTTGTAATTGAATAGTCATTTTGAAGAGTTTGAATTAATCCGACCTGACTGAGGATTGTGAGAAGTTCAGTCTTTAACTAATCGAAACAAACGATTTTTCTAAAAATATAAAAATATCTAATAATATAGGTTCCTCCGCTCTTTTATTATTCACGTCGTATTTGACTCTTCGAATGATTCATACATCACTCCTCCACTTTGACTCCCGTTCGATCATCTGAAAAATATCCCACCCTTACCCTTATATAAATGTACGGCTGTATTGATTCAGGGGTAATCTATCCTCGTCTATACCTCCGGCAGCCGGGCTCTGCCCCGACCCGTAGTGCTCGCTCCGCTCGCTACTGGGTATGGAAGCGATACGAAGCGATATATCTATGGCCTATTTTCAGCTGCTCGAAATGTAGAAAGAGAACATGGTCACACATCTACATCTCCTCAGCCTCAGCTGACCAAGTACGGATATATCTCAGTAACGGTCCAATTCATCCATAAGCTATTCCACTTTTAGTCAATTTTTAGTCAAAGCTCAGAAGCAATCAAAAATGCCCCAGTTAGAATAGAAGATATCCCCAAAGTAAACAGAGTTTTTGCAGTATGAGGGGAGTTTTAGGTTGCTTGCAGCTGTTTGCTCACGCAGGCAGTCAACGAACATAATGAACAGTAATCACGTGGATAGTCTTAATAAAAGTGTTAAAACTTGCTCTCGTGAAGCTGATAACAATAGGTCCGACAAAGCCCGGCGGCTTATCTTTACTGTTATTCTCTGCTGTAAAGGAAAGCGCCTGTTGGGAGGATGGCAGGAAGTAGTACGCAGTACGTCCAATTCAGCGTAGATAGCGGTGACTAGTAATCATCAATGTTGTCGTTTATTTGCGAGGCGTAGACGCGCAACTCGATTAATTTTGGCAAGGCTTAGAGGCTGGGTTGACGTTGAAAGCAGCTTCAGAGTGACAACTATGCGGGGTTTAGCTGCCATAGTAATTACTGAAGCCAGACGGAAATCAATTCTTTCCTCCCAATTTCAAACCGTTCAAATTGCAGTCTGAAAAGACGCACGGCGCGAGTTGTAGTTACTACCTTTCTGCCTCCTCCCAGCCGAACACCCAGCCAAACTGTTACGCGCTAAGTAGGTAGTAGGCACCGCACTTTACGCTCCCTTTTTCCACTTTTTTTTCTCCAACAAGTGAATGCAGACCTCTCCACCAAACAAACGACAGTCGACAACAATTTGAAAATTACGACACCGCGCTTTTTTTTCCCATTGACAAACTGGACTTGAGATAAGGACCTTAGGTTTAAGAGAATCAAGAGAATAGCAATAAATAATAAACCGAAACCAGGAAGAACAAGGGAGATACACACCTGATATAACAGGGAAGTTGAATATTGTTTTTTCAAGATTATTTTGGTATTTTTAGTTGTAATTGGATTTAGATTGAACTTATTTTTGTGTGTGATTTTGTCGCGTAAAGCAGACAACTTCGATAGTGATTTGAAAGAACAATGGGTCAAATTTTGTCTCAGCCCGTGACTGAGAAGGTAAGTGTTATGGGGGCTCGGTGGGGAACGTGGCAGCCGAGGAAGAGGTAGAAGAATTAGTAATTAACAAGATCTTGAACATAGTTCTCAGAAAATGGAGAAGACGAAAGGTTATATTATGGATTATCGTCGATGCAAGGTTGGCGAGTGACTATGGAAGATTCGCATGCCACAATTTTGGATCTGAAGGGATTAGTAGGGAAAAAAGGGTATGAGATTGAAAGTGGAAATAATGGAAAGGTGTCATTTTTCGCAGTTTATGATGGTCATGGAGGTGATAGAGTAGCATTATTTTCAGGAGAACATCTTCACGAAATTGTTGCTCGTCAAGCGACGTTTGAAAGAGGAGATTATGGTCAAGCTTTAAAAGATGGTTTTTTAAGTACTGATAGGGCTATTTTGGAAGAAGGAAATGTTGATTCTTCAGGATGTGCCGCTACTTCTGCTATTGTTACTGATAAAAGTATTGTTGTTGGCAATGCAGGAGATTCAAGAACAGTTTTGGGAGTTAAAGGAATTGCTAAGCCATTATCGTTTGACCATAAACCTCAAAATGAAGGGGAAAAAGCTCGTATTTGTGCAGCAGGTGGTTATGTCGATGTTGGAAGAGTTAATGGAAATTTAGCGTTATCAAGAGCAATTGGTGATTTTGATTTCAAAAAGAGTGCAGATTTACCTCCGGAAGAACAGGTAGTTACTGCATACCCAGATGTTTTGGAACACGAAATCACTCCTGATGATGAATTCTTAATTTTAGCTTGTGATGGTATTTGGGATTGTATGCATTCTCAACAAGTAGTCGAATTTGTTAGACGAGGAATTGCTGCTAAACAGCCATTAGAGACCATTTGTGAGAATTTGATGGATAATTGTCTAGCTCCAGAAACGGATATGACTGGTATCGGATGTGATAATATGACCGTTATGATTATTGCATTATTAAATGGACAAACTAAAGAGGAGTGGTATGAGACCATTGCAGGTCGTGTCAGTCGAGGTGAAGGACCAGTAGCTCCGGAATCCAGTGCAGAAATTAAGGGTAATCCGTTTAGTAATACTAGCAATAATGTTCGATCATCTGATAATGAATATGGTGGAGGACGAGCGGGAAGTAGTTTAGCTTCGACCTTAGCTTTGCAGCATTTAATGGGACATGTTTTACCTAACGGATCGTATGTGGTTCAATCAGATAATAGTGCTTCATCATTATTTGCGAGTATGGGATTATCATTAGCTGAAGAGGATGAAGATGAAGAAGGATTACCAGCTGGATCTCATGTTACAAGTCAAATTCATGAAGTTGAAGATGATGATGAGGATGAGGAAGTTGAAGAAAGTAAAATTGAGGAGATTGGCGATGAGGATGAATAAGTAGAAGGGAACGAGAGTGGTAAATGTGTGGTATATTATAAGCGAAGCTGCAACTATAATCCGTGTATATAGAACTATCTATCGAATATGTGACCATGAATTTCGCACATCCATACAGGTCTATCTTTGCTGCTCCTTTCTATTTTTTTGTCTGTTATATCGTTATGTCATCATTATGTTACAATGCTCAATTTTTTTTTCTTCTTTTTGGTAAATATTTAGAAACAAGTACGTTTCAAGTTATAATTCGTGACAGAATATGATTTATTCACAACGTTTTTCGCATAGGTTGCAATTGCAATTTGAAGCGGTCCACTTGATCATATCCTTCTGCTTTTTCTTGATTTTAATGTTTTCTTATTTGCTTTCATGTTTATTGCTTTAATGTTTGTTCTTTTCTTTGTTAATTGTTTTGCTCCTTGTATTATCTGATGCGATATGTGTATGCTTGTAATCATGTTTTGTTTAATCCTACATAATAAATATCTTATCTAATGACAACTTAAGCGGAGGTACGGATCTTGGCGAAGCCCAGCCAGAGGCAAACATAGGACGGTTACATGTCAAAGAGGTTATGGGTATTTATCCAGACCGCTTCTGTGAGTTGTTCAACAGAAATTCCTTTGACCCCAGCTACAACTTGAGCTACTAAAGAAATGGAGCAGGGTTCGCATCTTCCTCGCACCATTGAACCAGGGGTGAATTTTTCTTTCTTAACTGCGTCAAATGGGAGAAGATGAGCAGCAGTAGAGGCATTAGCGGATAGATATTTCTTGAATGATGCATGAGATGGTCTTATTTCACACCATGGTCCGTCAGTTTCCAACATTATTCTGTTTAAGGGAATTGCTTCGACAACCTTTAGATTCTCTTCAGTTTTCAATGAGCAGCCATTAATACCGATGTACAGTCCAAGAGAAAGAAGATCTTCAACTTCATCAAGGGTACCAGTAAATGAATGAACTACTCCACCTCTAGGAATTTTCCCTGATTCAATATATGGCGATAATATAGAATGAAAGTCATCTTTACAAGCACGAGAATGTAAAAACAGAGGCAAGTCTAACTTAGTAGCGACTTCTAATTGAAGCTTAAAATATTTACGCTGTACATCAGCTGGAGCATAATGTAATCTATCATAATCTAATCCAATCTCTCCAAATGCCTTTACAACGCCATTCTTTTTCCCATCTTCAGCAACTTGTTCTAACTTTTGCATATATTCAGTAGGAGTTAATTTATGTTTGGCTAAATCATCAATTTCAGTAGAATGACATGGATGAACTCCAACTGTTGAATATAATAATGGATTTCCTTCTTCATCCTCATGAATAAACTTTTGACATAATTCAATTGCGGTAACTGATTCTTCTAAATTAGAACCAGTTACTAGCATTTTCTTAACTCCAGTCTGTTTAGCTCGATCTAAAACTAAATGCAGATCATCTTCATGGTGTTGTCTTCCATGATAAAATCCTTTAAATTGAACGTCCGTAAGGTTGGCTCCTAAAAGATATTAGTTAGGACCGGCCTTGCAAACAACTTTTTCCTCGTTTTCTCAGAATGGAAAATATTACATACCAATATCAATATATCGCAGCTTCGAAACTGCTAATTTAGCTGCTTGCATTCCGTTATTCTATTATACTCTCTCTATCTCTATAGTTATTATTCTAACACTTAATATGATATATAAAAAGTCGCGAACTTTATTCATGCATGTTGGAGCAGAGTTTAGGGTTCTGTACGTCATTCGAGTCTCACAAAAATATAATAGAGGATTTATATTTATATTTACTATTCGAATCAGTTCTCCATTGATGTCCATACTATCTATTGAAATACACAGTGCTATAAATATACCTTGGCCACCAGTTCGCCCTTCATTCTCCTCCTGCACGACAACAAAAGGATTAATTGGCCCAAAATTCCCCAAAGAAAGAGAAGATTTTATTACGCTTATTACCAACGCCTCAAATTCTACTATTCCTGTTGAAAGTAATTAACGTAAAATACTATATAATAAAACACAATACATTTAAATGTCTTCAAATATAACCCTAATCTTAACTTTGGACCCTGAATATGCGCGTCTTAATTTCGACGCGGTTACCCAAACGCGCCTAGATTTATCATCACTAACCCTCTCGACACCTTTGTTCAGCTACAACAAATGGAAAATTATCTAAAACGTGGAGATGAATCTTTCATAACAGCTGATTACGTATCTGCTATTGATTATTTCACCCAGGCTATTCAATTGGCAAGGAAAAATGGTGCAAGTGCTCGAGTGTTGTTTGATATTTTAGAACGAAGGGCGGTAGCGTCAGAAAAAGCAGAACGTTTTACCAATGCCTTGTCAGACGCCATTCGACTTACCAAGATTCTTCCTGATGATCCTGCTGGTTACTTAAGATGGGCATTATTACTAGCTAAAAAAGAAGAGAAATATTTTGAAGCACTGGAGATTCTTCTGACTGCAAAGGAAAAGGTCAAATGCAAGCCAAAAAATGCAGTTGGCGGCACACTTGAAAGATGGAATCGACTATGTACAATTATTGATCAGCGAATTGAAAAATTGAAATTGAAAACTGGATACTGCAGAAGACAAGATCCTTGTATCGTATTCCCTTTTGAAATTTTGCATGATATTTTCTCACATCTCAATATTAAAGACTGGGCAAGACTCCAAATAGTATCGAAATCCTGGCATAGTTTTTTAAAAAATGATCATTACCTCTGGGCATCATCGATTGACTTTTCTTGTCTTAAACAAGGCAAGCATAACTCTAAAATATTAAAAAAGTGCTTGAACAATGCATTTCTGACTACACAATCATCATTTTCTCCAGTTAAAACTGTCAAACATTTACGAATGGGGCCATTTTTCAATGCAGATATAGAAGGTAAATGCGTAGATTTTCTAAATAGAAAAAGTTTTCCTTATCCAGGAAAATCAATTGATAGTCTCACCATCGACATAAATAACCATCACCTATTGTCTATTACGACGTCAGTCAATAGTTTCGTGTCTGTTAGAAAGCTTATAATTGCAGCCACGAAAACTGAGCTTAGCTCTGGTAGCCCTTACTATATTGATCAAATCTTCAGCAATAACGAGGGTATCCTTGAAGAACTTGATTTAACTTGCAGAGGTGTGTTTGCGAGTAAATCCTTTGATTCATTCGATAGTCCATCGAATTATACCAATCACCCACTTATAAAGAGCATAAGCTTAACCACTTCATTTGTCATGCCAGTTGCTTGGTTCACGATATTCTATAGTTGTCCTAATCTCGAGCATTTCTTATTTTCATTTTCTTCATCGTCATTTGATTTTTTATGGCTTTTAAAACTTATACATGATAGTAAATTAAAGACATTAACTATCTCTCGTTATGGCTCTAGTTCTGAGTTGATGCAATTCAAAGAGCTGAATCAACCTTCCAAATTAGACGACACGCCACCAATCTGGCCCAAATATATTACTTCCTTGACACTTTCTAAGATATCGTGGCGTGATCTGAAAGATGTATCAGGTTCTCTCGGGGGACTGACAACCCTTGATTTATCTCACAGCTCTATTAATATCCAAGAATTTTTTCAACTATTCAGATGTGGTCCTAATTTAGAGAAACTAATACTGGTGAATGTCTCCACACAAGTATTAACTCCTCTTAATGATCTCAGCTCCATTTGGGAGAACTGCTTTAAACTCCAACAGCTCTCCTTATTCGGAATCTATAATATTAACACTCCGCATATCAAAGCGATTATATCTCATTGTCCTAATCTACAGCAAATTGATGTTGGAGAAACTAGCGTGCCTGAAGAAATGATCTTCAGACTTGCTCGACACGGCCTTAAACTAATTGGCTGTCAATCTATCAGTTTCGGTATTGATTCTTACAAGGACCTTTCGAGATCTGGGTCTGTCATATCGTGGACACAACTTAAAATGTAGGGATATAGTACTACTCTCTTGCTTCCGGTAACCTGGGTCTGCTCGGACCCGTGGAGCTCGCTCTGTGAGCTTTTATAATAATTTAAATGCATTGATTATGAACGCTCAGTTCCTTCTATTGTTGGTTGTCAGGCCCTGCATGAACCCTGCATATATGATCAATACGTAAGTAAGTAGTATACTTGACACTACATTGGGACCCTTCTAATAAATTCACATCTCCTCCGATCATTCCCTCACCATTTAAGCAATTACACAAAATACTCTCAAAATATTAGTTCCCCACATAACTTTGTCCTGCCCCTTGATACCGGCCCGTCGTTCCGTATCTTCTGTTGAACGGCTAAACTTACTGCAAATCCCCCATCGGGAAGAACCGTCAATTTTCAGAAGTGGAGTGATGCTTGGTCGCTACAGCGACACAACGCCTGACGATTAAATTTACTCGGATGAAAAGTCCGGCAGGCTGTGAGGCGGTACAATGTAAATAATCGTTATCTCTATTCTCGTTCGAGCTACGGTAGAACCAAGGGCTGCTATTAGTTCCGTTTAACCGCGAAGTCCCTGAAATCTCTTCCGTTGATGATGCGCAAAAGTTCAGTTATCAGTGGCAGAATCCTACGCATCACCCCATCCTCCACCATCCTCCTGGGAACGAACTAGCCGGATAACTTTGTTTAACTAACTCAGCTCATATGGGCTGCAGATTAATCTCTAAATATTAAGTTTAGCAGGAATGAGACATAAGAAAAGCAAACTATAGTTTCTTTAATAGACTTTAATCATTCCCAGACTATCCAACTTTCATAGACGACATTTATAGAACTTTCCGACAAGATTTTGATAGATCTCCAGTTATTTTTTAATTTCCTGATACCTATACATTTTTTGTGGATCTTGCTTGCATATATTAATCCCAATCAGTTCATAAAATTCAAACCGACAGGAAGAAGAGGAGGAAGGCATATACGCATAGCAATTACACCAGAGCAACGCGTTAAAAAAATCTACTTACATTCGTGAAATACTTAGAGATTTGGGTTGAAGGTTAGCAAGAAAGTGGAGCGGTAAAGACTGATAAAAGTGACAATCACCTCGACATTCAAAAGTGTTTTGAAAAAGAGAAACCGTCACTATACGCAACTAAACTGGAGCATAGTAGTGAAATAATCAAAGAACATTTTCGATAATCCCCTGGCTTTCCTTCTGCTAGCTCGCTACTTCCCACACAATGTCAACTGTAACGATCGACCCTCCACAAACGATCTTTTCATCAGATCAAATATCTCATGAGGCAGTGACATTCGAATCATCTTCATCAGGTGGGGATGCAATTTTGGAGATTTTACAATCAGAAGTGATTAACGAGGGAGATTTAGAAGCATTATGTGCCACATTTAAGCCAATAGAGGCAGAGGATATTCTTACTGCTCATTTCATTTTATCAACATTATTAAAATACACTCATGAGTTGGATAGTAGGTCACTCTTTTCAATCCTCATTGCATACGATTTCAATAGGCCGGCTCGTCAATTCGAATTGGATTTAGCTGTGGTTGTTATGAAGAGAGCTCAATCTTTATTGACGGAAATTACTTCATGGGATATTCATGTTCTTAAACAGAAAGTATATCTTTTACCATCTCTTCATACTGATGCTGGAACAGTCTTGACAATGATTGTACTGCGAATAGTAAAATCGTACGCTATATTAGAATCCAAACTTTTAATGGTGATTTCTAGATCTACTCTTATTAAAATCCATTTTGAATTGTCTGAATTACTTTCCAAATCCGAAAATGGTAACAATAGCAACATTTCCCAATCAAATGCATTGGTCTTAGCATATCAAGATTTCGTAAAACAATTAATTGCGGAAATGGAATCTTCTCCTTTAGAATCTGCGCAAGAGACCTACCAAATCTCTCAAGATTTGCAATCAATGTTTACTAAATTCTCTGCTACGCATCAGCATCAATCGTCCAATCAGCCGTCTGACAATGGCCTGGATGATAGCATTTTATTAGATTCTCCACATCGCCTCTCCACAAACCCTCAACAGTTCGGTTGGCAGGATAGTCATTACACATTGAACAATAATAAAAAGCATGACCGAGACCACAGTCGATCATTTTCATTAGCATCATCATTTGACGATTTATCATCAACAGTGTCAACGAAATCTTCCATTGCGGCAGAAATGCCCAATATCATGCAAGTATTTGAAGTTGCTAAACAAGAAGAAAGCAATTTAATGTCTTTGCAATCTGGAATGGTGGCAACAAGCCGTTCCTCTCCTTTGAATGATTCCACCCCTACTTCTCGAAGAAGTAGAAGTAGAAGCAGCATCGGTGTTCCAGGAAATCGTACTCATACTCAAAGAAGATCATCGCCATCATCTCTTCGTTCATGGACCACCACAAGTTCAAATAAAGCACGTACTTCTGAAGGACCATCAGCATTGCCACCAATTTCATCATCGTTAAGTGAACATCAACATCAACCGTCTTCGTCATCCCCTCTTTCTGGAACTTTCAGATCCCAGCCCACGCAAGGAGCTGTACCCGGCACATCGTCTACAATGGTTTCATCTACTTTAACTTCATCTGATAGAAATACGCTGCAAGTCAAGAAGATTGGAGATCGTGTTATGGTTCAAGTAGGAAAAGATTTTGTAGATATGCAAGATTGGCTTAATAGAGCAAATAGTCCACCTAAGTTGCTTAAAAGCAACCCACCCTCTTTATTGGCGAACTCCAAGACACTTTCATCTCAGACATTCAACACAACACCCTCCGAATTGAAAACGAAGACGACTGCTCAAATATCGGAACCTCATAAAGCCAATAGCAGTACTCCACCATCTGGTTGGCTGAACAAAATCCTTGGTACTGCTGAGAAAGAATTCGCATCATCCATGGGCATGTAATTTATTAATAGCAAATTATTTATTATTTTCTTCCTCTTTTTATTTTTACCTACGATACAGCGACAAATAGGTCAGGTCTATCAAGGTCGTGAAACGGCACGTTCTGCTGACTGCAAAGAATATTAATACGCGAGTGAGCGGTAAGATAACATATTACTATTTAGGTTGATATATCAGTAGCATGAAGTTGTGCCTACGAAACAAGTCCTCAGCCATATGTAACCCCAATATTAATGTACAAATAAATTAACGAGTTACGGCAGCAAATAAAATAAATATTGAGCATTTTGATCTAATCTCGCTCGGGACTTCTACTTCTCTCTCTATTGGCAGTAGGAGCATAAGCAGAACCCTTAAACGCAGGTTCAAAAAATACAAAACTAACATCAAGAACTTTATCTAGAAAATCTTGACCAGTGGCTTCTTGAACTGCTCGATTGGCCTCCTCCCAAGTAGCATATTCTATTAATGCATAGCCTTTAACGTAACCTGTTCGTCTATCAAGGTTGAGATGGATATTTCGTACTATTCCAAACTCACTAAAAAAATCTGTAACATCTTCTTCGCTGGCTTCTTCATGTATATTTGTAGCAATGACAATCCATCCTTCGATAGCTGTAACCCGTTAGATAAAGTTATAACCATAGGAAGAGGAGACTTACATTTCGAAGGTTTTGTACTGAGAGAAGCAGCTTCTTCTGTAACTCGTCCGCTTGAAGCTCCTAATTTGTTAGTAAAAAGATATTATCTAATTCTAATCGCAGCTTTTATTTACCCTTAAAAACACCAATTGATCCAGACATTGTCCATTCCTATAAATAATGGTGTTAGCAGGTTAATGTCAACTTCATCGATATCAGAATTAATTAGGGTATGGAGTCTCCTAACCCATGCTCTTATACACTATAAACAACTAATTATTCATTATTCATTTATTTATTGTTTTCTTATATATTTACAATCAAAATGATAATCCAACTCCAAATTGCAATCCTTTATGAGTCAAATCTTGATTATTTACACTGAGTGGAATAGAATATATAAGTTCTACCTGCGCATTAGGCGATCGATAAGTAAACCCAAAACCTGCCCCGGTAGATGGATGCGAAAAAATGTCATTAAGAAGAGTCTTGAATGGAGATAATGACCTTTCCTGTGTATTAGAAGATGCTACTAATGAAGCTCCATTGAATAAGAAAACAGCCCTTAATGGAGAGTTATTAGATAATCTAGGAAGTTTGGCATAAACACTTATATTACCAAGAGCAAATCCATGACCACCGATAATATCTCCGTCATCTTTAGGTCCTAATCCATTATATTGGAATCCATAAATATCTTTAGAACCTCCAAGATAAAAACGATCTAATATACTAGTTTTGTCTCCATGAAGGATACCAGCACCACCTGAGATATTTAATACAAGTTTGTTATTAACGGGATCTAAAGAATAAGCACTTGATGCTAAAAATGATCCTTTAAGATATGAAACATCCCCAGGAAATCCTAGTTTCGAGCCGACAATTTCACCAGTGGCAGCTGCAGAATAACCAGTAGTAGGATAATAAATGGAATCACGAGAATCAACGCTAATTGAACCATTAATTCCAACTTTTAAACTGTCACCTGATGATGCTCTAACAGTATCACTAGCAGCTGCTGCAACCGCTAATACGGTCCTATTAACTATTTCAACCCCTAACTGTCTAACAATTGCGTCGCCCGTTTTACTACAAACTGAGTCATTGACCAAGTCAGCAGTAATTCCTTTAATAACTTGAGAGTGTGATGCCCATGGGATAGTTTGAGATGATAATTTACTACTGATAATAGCTTTTGTGTAGGGAGATGCTAATACTGGAGTCACAAAATTAAGTGCATATGAAGAAACATCTCTTGGTCTAGTATTAAATACCGCATCAATGCTAACAGTTTCAGCACCTCCAAAAACGTTATTAATACCACCGGATATATTGAATCCTGCTTCATCTTGCCTCGTAATAGTAGATACCTTCAGCCAATGAGCATCTGATTGCTCAAGTGATAAAACAGCTTTTAAATTAATAGTCTCTCCTTTATTATCGTCATCTAAATCCAATTTGTATGCAATTGATTTATGAGCTCCAAAAGCTTTTAAGCGATCAGCAGTAGTTTCCAACTGTGATAGCAATCTAGTCAAAGTCTTTGCCTGAAATAATGGTTCGAATTGAGCTTGGAAAAATCCATTTCGAAATGATTGCACGTCTCCTGACACCTCAACTTTTTTCACATCCACAGGACGAGTTGAATTTTGTTCCAAAAGATAGTCTACAGATGACATTTCGCAGAATTTAGATATCAGCAATCAGCAGTCAATGGAAATTTAAATCGTTCACGCGTATATAGTTTCGACCCGTTATGCTTGGTTCATGAAGTTGTATTGTTTCTTCTCAGTGATTGGTTTACAGCCGAAAAGTTGGATCTGGGTAAGGATTACATCCCTAACCTTAATCAATGATAAGATTGCGGTAGGGGTGAAAGATAAGAAGGGAGGGAATTGTTTGTCAAGAGATAATAATAGATGAAAGACAATCGATAAGAGCATAAATAAATCAAAATACTATATGCTGCGCTGGTAATTGGTTAAGAAGTTGCTTTGTATTGTGATCCCTCGTTATCTTTTCTCGTCGGTTTGTCCTAGCCCAGATAATATCAATCTGCATATTGTGAGTCTCCCCAGCTTGTACTGTTCTGTCCAAATCCATTTTCATTATCTATGGATTCGGAACGTTGGGCTTCACGATTAGCTACTCAACTGGCTGAGTTGGTATACAATTCCAACGATCTGTAAGTAATGGTGTGGTTGATTTGTGCTATAGAACCTATGCTAATGTATCCACAGTTTACATATCGAACTACTGCCAAGTAATATTGAATTAACTTCACCATTGGCATTTGAAGGCGGGATTTTAGGAATACATAGTAAAACTTTGCTCAAAATATACGGAGGAATTAGAAGGAAGCTGTGCGAATTATTTGAGTGTCCACAATTATTGGCCGACAGATTTCAATTATGGAAATTAAGTCTGATATCGATACTAGCAACGACGGAGAATTTAAGAGCAATAAATTCGAGGAAGAAGCTAATAGAAAAGTTCCCCAATGATTTCCGACCCATTGATGAATTACGGATTTTAAATATAATTTTTGGATCTCCATTACAAAAACACACAAAAAGCCCAATGTTGTGGCAGCATAGACGTTGGGTGATACAGAAACTAATCAGTGATCAAGGTGATCCTAGCAATCTATTTATTTACGAAAAAGATCATGAATCTAGACGATTGTATGGTCGAATTTATAAACGGGTTTATCATGAAATGTCAGCTCTAGATCATCCTCTCGAATTGGAGTTCCTAGTTATATTTCAAGCAGGGGAACTTCATCCAAAAAACTACTATGCTTGGGCGTATGCCCGGTGGTTAATAGACAGCTATGGCTATCAATCTAGGAAATCAGATCTACGGTGGCTCATTGATACCGTATATCAAGTGTGTAAGTCTCATGTTAGCGATATATCAGCATGGTCGTTCCTACAGCGGGTGTTGGAGGATTCTAATGACCAGGAAGCTATTGGCATCTATACCCAGCTGTGTTACGAATTGGCAGAATTGTGCCCACAACACGAAGCTATGTGGACATTTTTGAGATGGGGATTTAGCTTTTCTAAAGTGCCAGGAGACTCTTGGGATCAGGAACTGCGGCAAAGAGCAAACATCTGGCACCTCCGAGTAGCAGAGCTAAGAGTTGGTGCGGTGCCCAGCCGCGGGAATCAACAAAAAATAAATGATAGCTAGTTGTCATGATTTATATATATATGTATGTATACGTATATATAGAATAAAAAGTTAAAAAGTAGTCACAAAGGGGTACATAAAGGAGAAAAAGATCAAGTGAGGATTACATGAGAAGTAGACTCGAATAGCTAATTAATTTATGACTCAGCATCTACAAATTCATCATCACTCTCACTGGTAGAAGCAGAAGTTTTTGGAAGGGCATTCTTCAAACTACTGACATCATTAAGACCTCCAGAAGCAGCAGCGGCAGCAGCAGCTTCATTGGCAGTTTTCTTAAATGCAGGAATTGCAAAATGTTCATGGAACTGTTGACCAGATAAAATAGGTGCAATAGAACATACTTGTTCAGCTTGTTTTTCAGGGTCCAACTCGTCAATGTCCTTATAAATTATATATTCAAGAGGAGAATTCTCAATACGCTTGAAAAGTTTAGGATGGAATTCAACCCCATCTTCTTCTCGTTTACGGGCCTCTGCTCTTTGACGATCTTCAATAAAGAATTTCTCATCAGTAGCTACAGTATGGTCACGAGCACCCAACGCATTAGTAACTTTTTCCCATAATCTACGGGATTCTAGTGGACCCTGCTCACTGATGGGTCGAACTCTAGGAGGAAACTTCTTTGCAGAAAAAGTGTCAAAAAAGACGGTCTTACTACCAGTAGAAAGATCTTTGATTTCCATAACTTCATTCCATTTGCCGGTAATTTCATATAAAACCTTACCAGTAGATTCGCGTCTAATTTCACCGTGAATAGCATTATAAGTTCCGGAAATAAACCCTTTTGTTTTGAATTCAATATCACAAACAAGATCATTGTTTTTACACTTAATTAATGAATGGTCACCTAATTCAAACTTAAGAGTGCCAATCAATACACCTCTTGCATACATGTTTGGTTGAGTGATTTCATATTCTTCAACTTTTCCAGTAGAGGATTTAATGTCTAAAAATTTCAAATAACCGACTCCTTCCATAATACTAGCTGCAGAATTTCCTAAAAATCTTGATTTTGGAATCAGAGTACCATCAACGCGGATATGTTCTTCAGGCCAAATATAAAAATAAGATGATTTAGGAGGATGATGAGATGTTTGTTCGGCGATATAATAAGATCTAGAATTATCTTCGTTATCCCAGTAACAAGTGAAATGTTCACCAAGAACAGGGTTAAGAGGTTTCTTTACAGCCTTTGGAGCAATATGCCATCCAGATAAATACCATTTGACAACTTGTACGAATCTTTGAGCTGGGTCCTTTGTATTGTGTGCTTCTTTAAGGAGATATTGATGTTGTAATTGATTTGTAATTCTCTCTAACATTGATTTACGTTCCAGAATAAATGTTGGTAAAGTGATACGAGATAAATCAGCACCAGCTCTTAATTGACCGATTAAACTGAGAATAATATTTTGTCCTTCTCCATCAACTTCATCTATATCATCGATATCCTCAGGAGGAGGTTGTGAAGGAGATTTGGAATGACCAAGTTTACCTTTTGGTAGGAGTCCGACAGCCATAGTTTTATTTGATATCACGGAGCTTCGGATTGATAGAAAAATAAATCAATGGACTTGATTTTCCTAGTTTGAGGAGTGTGAGTTAATAGAGAATAAAAAGAAAGAGGTAAAGAGAATAATTACGATAAGGATGTTATCTACTTTGACTATTCAACTACCTTATTTCTAGTCGTTTATCAACCAGTAATTGAGAATCAAAGCCCAAAGCGAAGGTGAAAAAACAATTAAACACAATCTGCTATAGTGCAGAATGAATAATCCTATAAATTGAATATGAATATCGCCACAAAAATTTGATTATAAGCTTAATCGATTGAGGAGGTTCACGTCGGTTCACGTTTGCCTTCCTGTTTATAGCAATACAACAATTGTCAACAATCGATCAATTGTAATATTTTTATTGAATTATTATTTAAAGAATTAGGTTTTTAGTTGTATTGCGTTTCGTTAATTACCTAAATATAAGTAATAAATTGGTTTATCTCACAATTAAAACAAAAGAAGAAGCAAAAGGAGAAGAGGCGAGGTTAGGAAGAAATTAAGAAACAGAAATGACAATTCTGTTGGTGCTGCATGGTTGAGCGTACTGCCGCTACGGCGGCTTTTTAAGTGCACTTCTTATAGCACAGAGAAACCATTAGTAGTTGCTACTAGTGCGAGACTGCTACTGCTACTGTTACTGTGCTTATAGTGCTATAGTGCTTTTGTGGTATTGTACTCATCTACCGTGCTCCTGTGCTGCCATTGCTCTGTTGTGGCTGCTACTGACTGTTACTGACTGTTACTGACTGCTACTGGTATCTACTTGCCTCTGTTGCTTTTGCTGTCACATATAATTTCTATGCTGCCGATCAGCTCAGCTGTACGGGCGCCCGTTAAACAAAAATTAGTAGTTTAAATATCTTGCTTATACGGAACGGAAGAAAGTGCTATCTGTTTCCAGAAGGAGCTACATGCGGCGGACCCAGGGGTTGCTGCCGGCCAGGAGCTGAAGCGATAGGTAGGAGTTTGGATGGAGGTTTGATTGGAGCGTGGGTAAGGACCGGATTAGGATGGTGGAAGCTTCCTCCCAACAAGATACTAGAGTCGCCCGTACAGCACTGTCAGAACGAATAATGCATGTGATTTTGGCCATTAATGCCTGGGTCACTGTCGTTGGCGCTGGAGTCCAGAATTCAATTTTCAATCCCCGAGTTGTGCCGACCTCCTTCCAAAAAGCACTTTTGCAGATATGAGATCATCGTCGCGGATGAACACAGCCCGATTCTATATTCTTCATTCGGGGTGATTATTCACCTACGTGTATGTATATAGAACGACTTAACACCACCCTATGGTTACACTATCGTATCTTTAAGACACCGTTCCCAAATGGCACCTTGTCCTACTACTTGATTGGTTTATTGTCATAGGCTATGCTGATAAATTAAATTTGAATAAAATTAGGGAACATTCAAGATAGACGTGAGAGACGTAAGCCAGATTACCAGATAGGGTTTAAGGGTCAACATGTGAAAATTCATGTCGAACAAGCAGAGCATAACCAGTTAACGTCTATTTCTTATACATGTAGTAGTAGTACAATCAAATTAACGTCTGTGTCATACATAATTATAATAATATAATACATTAATAAAATTAATTAGAGCAGAAAAGAAAGACGAGTTCTGCATGTCTCCAAGGTAAGGACTTTGTCAACGTTTAAAAACCTTAATTTTCAATTCGAATATTATGTCCAAAAGGCTTTTCAAACATTGAGTATAGATGTAGCAAGAATTCTTCGAGGTTACATGAATAATTAGATTGCGATTTGACCTATTTACCGCATTCGAATGAATAACAATTCTTAGTATTTGGAAGAGCAAAATTGACCATTTGAATTAATTATTCGCCGCTCTTTGTGCGGTGTGATGTGCGGCGTTTTTCGAAGTCATATACAATATCAAAAATTAATTTCCTAAAATCCAGCCGTTGTAGTATAGTGGTTAGTACACTTCGTTGTGGCCGAAGAAACCCAGGCTCGATTCCTGGCAACGGCAGTCTTTTTTTTCATATATCTGGCTTTTAATTTTTCCTGCAGGTGATGAGTGTTGTCCGTAGTAGTAATTGAGCTGCGATTGTGCCAAATGGTTGAGATAGGAGATATTGTACCCTAATATTTTGGTCTTCGTCTGTTGTCAATGTATAGTTTCTTGGTATTGCTATATATACGCTGGATGTTTGTATCGCATATATGAGACTGAGAAAGTTGGTTGTATCTATGCGTGTATCGAATAGAAGACGTATTTGTCCGAAAAATCCTAACCTGATGATTTTATCCGTCGAACACTCCTCGCGCTGCGAGGACTACGGGTCCGGGCAGAACCCGGCCGCCGGAGGCAGAGAAAGGAAATAAACATACGTAGATATTTGAACTACAGAAAAGAAAGGGAGAGGACTGTTCAATGTTCCAGAATAGAAAGATTTCCAGTGATGACAACGTTCTCAAGATTGCTACCTTTAGGGATATCAATCTTTTTACCTTCTTCACAAACAATGATGACGGTACCCTTAAGAGTGACACCCTTGCCAAGAGTGACATTACCAGTGATGGTCAAATGATCCAATTCAACAATTTGAGGGATATGTGGAATACGAGATTGGAAATCAGATACCTTTTTGAAATGAGGGCCCAACTTAATAAGAGGGGCACCACCATAACGAAGAGGAGAGATTTCAAGACGTCCCTGAGTAAGAGAATAAAGATCCGATTTAACCAACATCAAATCAGAACAAGTTTTCACGGGAAGGAATCGACGACGAGGGACATTAACACCGTGAGCACCCTTGAAATGACGAATAGAGGCACCAACAGCAGTTTCAAGTTGAAGAACTTGGAAATCACTATTACCAATAGAAATAGTCTTTGAATTTGGGATAATCTCCATAGCTAATTCATTCTTTTCTACAAGACGTTTAATAGCTTTGAGATTGATCCACAAATTATTAGTATTGAAATATTTAAATTGCTTGATGGATTTGAAATCTTCAACATGTTCCTTTGGAACTTGAGCAATTTCCAAAAGACGAACACTACCATCATAATCAATAATAGTACCACCTTTAACATCAGCACGAGTCTTATCAGTCAATTCCATGATGTATTCAGCCTCATTTTCAACCATATGTTTCAAAATAGGGAAATCAACAACTGCACCTAAATTATCACCATTAGATACAAATAAGATCTCCTTACCTTCAGCAATCAATTGATCAAGAACACCTGAAGCTGCAATACTTTCAAACAAATCACCATGTCCAGGAGGATACCAGGAATCAATTCTATCTTCATAAGACTTTGGAACGGGCAATAATGAATCTTTAAAAACACGGGGGAAACGAGATTGATTGAAAGTTTTAATATTAATTTTATGTCCTTGATATTTCTTAATAATAGTAGATGTATCTTCATCAGTATTAAAAGAATTCATCAGAATAAATGGAACATCAGCATCATATTGTCTATTCAAATGTTCAATTTGTCTGACAGAAAGATCCAAAAATGATTTACCATCTCTAACTTCAATAATTGACTTTGGTCCAACGCAGCCCATTGAAGTACCCAATCCACCGTTAAGTTTCAAAACTGCCAATTTATTCAAATATCGAGTACCATCTTCAGTCTGGGGAAGAGTGTTATAATCAACAACTTGGTCAGCTTGAGGAGGTTGAATACGATCCCAATCTAAGGTATTTCCTTTTGCTGAATCTTGCAAGTAACGACGGAAAAGTGCAAAGAAACTGTCCATTTCACCTTCAAATTTACGTTTTTCAACAGTATCTTCAACCGAATCAGCCAACTTATTCAATGCGTTACGCATTTGACTAGCAGCTACAGTAGTAGCACTGTTATCAAAAGCAAAAGCCGATTGACTTTTGAGATGCTTCTTAGGAGATGCTTGAGACATTATTGTACTGACAAAAAACATTATGTTAGTTTGATTTATCCCACTTTCTGCCTCCGGCGGCCGGGCTCTGCCCGGACCCGTTGTGCTCGCTGCGCGAGCTTTATAGAATTGACTTGGTGGATATGATCGTTACAGATTCATTAGGATCAATGGCTCAAGTGGACAACATTCAGCTTTCGCCCAATCCATCCTCTCATTCAAATCACCACTAACACCCCATAATCCAAATAGACCATAGTCCTTCGACCTATCCCACTCCCCCATAACAAATCCTCTCACTCACTTTTCTTCCTTAATCTTCTTAACTTCAATTATCCGTCTGTTCAACGATCCACAACAAATAACTGTGGAGTTACGTGTAAATCATAATATCGTGTGGCTTGCCTTGTTATATAAATAAACCCCCACCACACACTTCCTCCACTACACACGCTGTTTTCTGCAATGTGACCAGTGGGCAAAAAGGTAACAGACTTGCCTGCATGTAAGTAAGTAGGTTGCATTTGCTTATAGGCATCTCCTCCTCTCCTCTGATCTCCCTGCCGGTCTTCTCTCGCCAACTGAAACACAGGCGGTTTCTACACATGGGTAAGGGTGCCCGCTGCTGAGTTGCAGAGATTGTTTGACTTAATTTCCAACTGTAAAACACTTATTCCGGCCTTATCACGTTATCACTGCGTGTGGTTTAATAAACCCGTAAGTGGCTAAATAAAAACTAGGGAGGAGGGTTCGCAAAGTGGGGTGAGATATCTAGCCGAGAGGTTGGATTTTGAGAGTTGATGTTGTGATTCGCCAAGACTTTACGGGACTGACACTAAGGGAAAAAAATTCTAAAATTGTAATATCTATAAAACCCTTTCGCGTTTGAATCATTCATTCATGGTCCCGGCTATTACATTCTTGGGGAATTCCTCCGGCTGCAGCCATTCGCAGAGATATTATTAGTTCTATAGGTATTTAGGATAATCCGAGTGGAGATGTGATTATGTGTGTACTGTATGTGCTAACTGTACTCCTACTACCTACCTGTGCTAATTGTACTAACTGTACTATGCGTACTACGCCAAAGCATCGATTGCAAAAGCTTGTCTTCGATAACCTTGATGTTATGTGAATGCATGCTCACAGTTGTAGGTAATAAGTCACAAACATCTAAATAATTATAATTATAATAGTATTATCAGCTGATCCATTTTAAATATTTGTACAGCTCATAGCAAAAATTTGGTATATTCTAACGGACATACTAATGAATGATCCAGAAAGATTGTTTGCGTGATTACGTAGAGTATATTATTTGTCGGACTCTCAGACTGTTGTCTGAAATTTGTTTCAGGTACATATCGTAGTGTTATCTCCATCATTCACTTATATATATACTTTTTGTTGTCTAACACTCTCGGATTAGCGAACTATGACCGAGCAATGAGCGCAATAAGCTGATTTTGTGTCGCACCAATCTGACCGATCGATTCATGCCATTAGAGAATTTATAATTTATAAGCGGTTAACACTCATCCGCTTATAAATCCATGCTCATTCTATTGTCAACTAATGCCGTTGATGACCCTTTCCAGATGATGGCCTCGGGCATGTGTAAATAAACTTGAGTTGATTACAATCTGACTCACGCAGGGTATAGCTTAAGGGTTCTTCCGTACAGCATAGACCTGCCATTATCGGATATGAAACGCGGAGATAATAAGCGATGACCTAATGTTGTTCTTCTGATGATCAATAAGCGGCTTTCCGAAGAAGCCGTTGTGCTTATTTCCGCAACTAGCGACTAGGCCTAGACAATGAAGCTTGCCTAGACTGTGAAATTCGCGGGGCATATAAACTGAATAAACAAAGTTGCGGGCTATAAATGGGGTGGTTTATGGCTTGTCGAAATTGATTGATTCAATATTATTAAACTCATCAGTCTTTATAAATTAGTTTTTACAACAATCCACTAAACTTAATATCGCTGCCATGTCAAAGTACGGGTTTGATGCCGTTCCTATCGATGTTCAAGCTCATCTCAAGGGAAAGCCTTTTATTAATCCCCCTACCAAGCAATCAGTCAGCTCGCTCACAATCCCTAATACAAAAAGTGCCAAAGCAGTCATTGACTATGCTAAAAAGGAGTTACCTTTACCTGCTTTTAACCACTCAATGAGAGTCTATTTATACGGAGTTGCGATTTTAAAAGACCAATTCCCAGATTGGGACCTTGATCTTGAAGTATATTTATCCACCAGTTTGCTTCATGATATTGGTACTACTGATGCTAATCTCAAAGCCACCAAGCTTTCATTCGAGTATTATGGTGGTTATCTTGCAAGAGATTTAATCTTAAAGGAGACAAACGACCAAGATTATGCCGAAGCAGCAAGTGAAGCTATTATTCGTCACCAAGATCTTGGAACTGTTGGTAATATTACTAGACTTGGTTTTCTTTTACAACTCACTACTATCTTAGACAACGCTGGCAAGAATACCGGTGTGATTGATCCTCAAACTGTCTATGAAATCAACCAAGCTTATCCCCGTCTTGATTGGCTTAATTGTTTTGCTAATGTTATTGATAATGAGTATGCCGCCAAGCCATGGTGTCATACCAGTGCTGTTGGAATTGATCATTTCAAGAATCTGGTATTAGGTAATGATTTTAAATATGAAGGTAAATTGTAAATATTTTATTTAGTTAATAATTGCTTGATTAAAGTATAGACATTATCTGCACGTGATGTGTTACCTGCACCTCCATTGTCGATCGTTTGACGCAGGGTCCAAATTTGGGTGTTTCAGTTAAATAAGGTTGCTTGATAATTACATCTAGTCTAAAAAAGAAAAATAAATTCTATATCTCTAAAATTAAATAAATATTTATAAAAATTACAGGATTTCTACAATCTCATCTCCATCTTCATCATCTGCTTCTTCACTAATCTTCGCCTCAGGTTCTTCATCTCTCATAAGCATTTGAACTAACCTCTCACAAGGATCTTGCACAACATCATCTTCAACATTCTTGTGAAGTTCTCTAATAATCGTATATACACTCTTTTCTCTCATATACTCTCTCATACTTTTCGTAGTACATAGAATCAACAAACTTTCAACATGAGTGCATAAAATTTGATGATCTGCATCACGCTTCTTATCAGGGGGTAATAGTTGAAGTTCATCAGGAAGCTCGAATAATTCATCTTCAGGGATATCTTCAGGACCAGCCAAGGGTAACAGAATGTACGGTAATAAATTAACAGAAGGATCTTTGACAAGTTTATCATGAGCTTGGACATTAAACAAGGAGTTTTTAATGGTAGAAGCAGCACCCGCTCGTCGGGTTCTGGATTCAGATTCAGTGAAAACCAGCAATTTAGTAATTGGAACAACCCCATCATATTCCTGCTCAGTAATAAAATATTCTCTACCCTCCTTAAATCTTGAAATATCAGAGAAGAAGAATGCTAAAAAGTTGAAATCAGCATATTTATTGAGAGATCTTTCACTTCCTTTGACAAAACAATCCATGAGACAATCCATTACATGATCAGATTTGAAAGTCTCATTTTCGAGATTGATAATTGCTTCATCTGGGTTTTTGCTACCTCCCTGCAAAGGTCCAGGAGATCTTTGTTTTCTCTTAAACCCAAAAAGCCTAGTGATCTGATCATTCTTGGCCAAATTAGCAAGTAAGATACAAAATAAGTCAGTATTTTGTAAGTTCAATGTCAGAATTGCATTAACAACAGATTTTATTAAAGATTCATCAGCTGCCAGATTATCCAGAATAGAGTTATCATCACAGAGGTTGACAAGAATAGTTAAAGCTAATTGAACAGTCCTTTCTGTCCTATCATGAATTAAGATTTTGAGATCCCTGATAGCTCTATAGTCATCGTTTTTGAAAAGGTAAGAGTGTTGACTGTTAGCATAAGGAGCTACATTTTCCAAAGCGATTTGGCGCACCGCAGGTTGAGGGGAGTGAAGAAATTCCACTAGCTGTAGGAAATGGTTAGCTGAGGGTTTGGGGAGTAGGATTTTGATAAATGAGTACTTACCTCGACAAGTTCAGAAGACATGATGTTATTGATATTGCCTTTTGGATTATGAGTGGTTGGAAATCAGGTATATGAGATAACGTTAACTAGATTTTTCAGTACGGCTTAATTTTTTTTTCTGCTGCATGCAATGCGTGATTTGAATGGTGGGTGATAGGTTTTTCTAGAAGCTTTATTTCAAAATAGACTTTTCAAAAACAACTTATCTAATTTGACTTACTTTCATTAGAGATAGTTGAAACTGTATTAATTTTAGCGATAATCCATCGACTGTTTTCATAACAGGCATTACTCTGACGTGGATCCTGCGTATCACTCAGTAGAGCAATAACCCTAAACCTTATCTTTAGATTACTGCTAATCGTCTTTAGCCCGCAACCAAACAGCTAAATCAAGTGATCAAGAACTAATTATTCGTGCTTGAATATATAGGATTGGTATTTTACGTATATAGATCAGCCTACAACCAAAAGTTAACGTTAGCTGATTATTGCGAGATCGAGCCATTTCATAGACCACGGTATACTGATTAACGTAGTTATCAATTGAAAGTGTCAGTATTTGACATTACATAGCTATCTAAATATTAATTCACCAGAAGTTATAAGCTCCCTGATGGAATAATTAGTCGTTAGTCGTGTTGTTTACCAGTTGTGGCGGTCTGACCTTAATAACCCCTGAAAACTCGGACCCTATCCCTAATTAGTGGTTTTCATGTGGCATTTCCCGAGGTACAACACGAGAATGCGAGTACAGACAAACTTCGTAAGGAGGGAGGTCCGCTAATTATTCTTCATCATTGGCTTATTGAACAGTTGGACATTCAGAAGGTGTATAATATTTGAGATCGTTAATTTCATTTCAATTGATAGGATTTTACGTTTCGTTATACTAATTTGTCACTTGTGCTCAAAACACATTCTTTCTTAGCCCAAATCATGTCACCTGTAAGTTGAAGTTGATTCTATATTGGTGGAGATGCCTGTGTATAATTTCCTTAGGGAGAGTCCTGGATATTCATGGAGTCTTGCGGAGCAGTGGGTTTTCACGAGCACACCCACTTAACGCATAATTACCAGGGACACTAACAAGCATTATCAGTCCAATCCAATTTCTCGATCAGTGACTCGAGCAACCAAATTAGGTGTGAATCCTCACCAAATTGTCCAGAATCTCGATCTCGCTAGAGCAACTGGAAAATGGGCCCAAGTACCTCAATTAGCTGCCAAGGTCATCAAATCTGTCCCCGATTATACCAATTCAGCTCAAGTAGCTCAAGTGGAAGCCCAATTAATCTCCTTATTGAGGGAGAGGTCACCTCGTCAAGACACATTATTGGTGTCTCCTGCTGCGGGTAGTCCGTTAGCAGAGAAATTGAAAACTATTGCATCTGAGCTCCCTGCTCATGCTGAAAGTGGTACGGAAAATGCGGTTGAAAATAGTTTCATCCAAACTGTGCTATTGGCACACATTCAACTAGTCCAGAGCGACTTCCAGGGGGCAGTTAATACATTGAGCGGAGTCTCAGATCCAAGTGATCCATCATTGGCTTCTACTGAAGTAGCGATATTTAAGGCCAAGGCTATTTTAGGAGCTGCTTATAATTCACTTGGAGACATAGATAACGCTGTCCTTACATACAAAGATCCACTAGTAAGTCCTAAGACTTCTGAAGCTGTGGCCTGGCGTGAGGTTCTTTATTATAACTTTGCATCTTTAGTTACCTCGGAAGATTGTTCCGCAGCTCATGCTAGCACTGGCCTTGATTTACACGCATTAAGGCAATATTCAAATAGTGCTGGTAAAAGTCATGTCACAGTAGGTGATCACCAGACTAAATTATTGCTTCTTCGATTATTTTTAGAGCGAGCTTCAAATGAATTAGCATGCGATTCGTCGGATTCACAGCTCCAAGGGGATATACAGAAAGCTTCCCTAAATTACGGAAAAATACTATCTGATGGAGTTGAAGATGAGAGCGTAGTCGAGGATTATCTGAAGATTTTGATTAAAACTTGGAAATCTACTATTTGGCTTACTATTCCTGAAGGTCGTGTTATTGATAAGCAACAAATTAGCTACTCAAATAAGGTTCTTGAAGTGTTGAAGAAAGCAGCCTTTTCTACATTTCATTCTCCTCTTGTGATGAGATATCATGTTGAAGTTCTTAGTGCTTTAGGCCATTATTTTGAAGCCTTTGCTGCCTTTGAAACTTATGCTGCGTACCAAGATAAGCATCGCATTCGCTTGAGAAGTGGAGGTGTAGCTGATGAAGGTCGTAGAGGAGATACCATTAAAGGCGTTTGTAATGCTTTTTGTATTGTTATCGGCATATCCATCCGTATCACAAGAGATCGTCTAAAGGCCAAGGAATTTGCAGATAGATTGAGTACATGGCTTCCACCTATTGAACCAAATGGTCAAACCTATGACAATCTTGCTGAGACTCCTAAAAGCATATTAGCAAAGGCGTATGGCTCTGTTGCCGAAGCATATTCTTACTACAGCGAGGGCACATTTACGGATGAAGAACATTATCGATCAGTAATCGACATATCAATCAAAAATTATGAACAATCTCTTAAAACGTGGCCTGAAAACTCTGAAATTAATTATAATTATGGTCTTTTATTATCTCAGATTGGCGATATAGATAGAGCAGTCGAAACGGTTAGAAATGGCTTACGTTATGATAAAGTACATTTACCGTCTTGGCATTTATTAGCGTTGTTACTTACCACAAGAGATGACTATGAGCTTGCTAATAAATTAATTAACAGTGCTGTAGAAAATGCATTAGAAGAAAATGAAAAAGGACAATCGAGGCGTATTGAAAATAGAGCGTGTATTATTCAAATGAAATTAACGCAATTAGCTATTATTGAAGTAAGTACGAATGTGGATACTGCTTTGGACTTTTTACCTGAAACGCTCTCTTTATATGGCAAATTATTCCCACTTACCAGTAACTCTTCTGCCAAGAAGGAGTTCACATCACAACCAGGTAAAACAGAGCCTACTCAGCCTGCTGGTACCGTGAAGTCTACTATTAAATCGCGACGTTCTATGGGATTGAAGAAATTCACTACCAACAATACATTAAAATCCGGTTCAAAAAACTATAAAGGTGCCTGTCTTTCTGATGTTGAAGATGAAAAACTTTCGAAACCGTCGGATCCTGTTCACCAGCGACTTTTTCAGGACATTTGGATTTACATTGCAGGAGTCTATGGACGTTCCCAAATGACTAGGGATGCTGAAGAGTCTATAATCGAGGCAGAACATATGTATCGTGTATCGGCAGACACCCAAGTAGAGTTGGGCCGATTAATGGCGAAAAGACGGCCCCTACATGCCCTTCAGCAATTTGAGACAGCTCTGAGAGAAAGTCCTGATCATCTAAATGCAGTTTTAAATCTCTCTGAATTGATCCTTGATAATTCAAGGATTGGTACCGATGTGAAACCCAAGGACTTATCATCATCTTCACAAGAAATCTTTTTTTCTCATGAAGACGAACTGGCAGCTCATGCTAGAATACAAAGCTTATTGGAAACTCAAGTAACAAAATGCCCCGGTAGATACAGCTCTGAAGCATGGTACTTCCTTGGGTGTGTATGTGGAAAATCTGATCAAGATAAAAATGCTGAACACGCCTTTTGGAAGTCAATGCAGCTTGAAGAAATTCGCCCAGTCCGGGACTATTCAGTTTCAGGTTATTATTATTAAGAAAAGGTACGTAAGGTAGATTACTGTATTAGTGCGATGATGTTATATATGCTTCTTTTTTGGTTTATAAGTGGACGGGCAAAGTCCGGCTCTACTTTGCGGACAAAAGGATCCTAAATTGTTTATATTATCATAAATCAAGCATCTACTAATCCATAAAATAAAGTCCACATCAGAATAAAACCTGACAACCCTGGTAAAACATCACTAATCCACACATCTCCAATTGGACTCATAAAGTACCTCGTAGGGGATCCACCAGCAACGGCCAAGAAAATAGCCAAACTAACCAATAAAGAAGATAAAAAGTAGAAAATAAAACCTTGAAATGACTCTAATCGTAAAACACCAGCGCCAATGCCTGAAGCCAATGCCGTAATATTCCGAATTCTCGTCAGAGCCTAATTAATGTTAACGGTCTGAATGTTTATACTACGACGAGCAGAACAAACAAAGCATCTTTAGGGCCTTCAGAAGCACACATATACTCACCTTCTTGTTTATTTGAATACTATCGGGAAAAATAGGCGCTATGGCCCGTTCCTTAAAATCTGACATATTTGATCAATGTTCGTATGAGTTGAACTGACAATTGATGAAATAAATGTCTGTGAGTGTGCTGGTGAAGTGAGGGAGATGCATAATTGAGGTTTGGGAGTTTTTAATTTCAAAACTCCCCTTCTATGCAGTTGAAATTTCATAATAAACACCCAGGAATAATTTTATTAGCAAAATGGTTTCCAAGTAGGTAGAATTTTAAGATTTGTTGAAGGGCCTCATCATCAGCGGTACTTTAAATCTAACCTATACTATAGTTGTAGAGATTTGAGAAATGGAGTAGCGGTTTGCCTCCAAAGATCACCTTGCGTGATGTTAGACCGTAATACTCCTAAGCAATGTTTAGATGACCCAGAATTATTCAGGACTCTACCCGAAGATTGTGTTATTTTGTTCAAGAAGTATATGGAGTGCAAGTGAGTTAAGAAAGTGCAGCAATGGAGATTGCGTTGGTATATTAACGTGTGTATAGGATGGGCGCTGTTGATATGAGAAAGAGATTTAGAGGAAATGGCCCCCAATCAACAGGAAAATATGATAGAGAATTATCACAGTTGTCATCTGGACAATTTGATATTCAAGAAGAATTAAGGATATTGGAGGGTAATGATAAGAGGAGTAGTAAAACTGGCTTGTAGATAGTGTTAAATCGCATAATAGGTCTTTGTACATAGTGGAAATATATATAAATGTTATTTGAAATTGAGTCTAATTAGATGGCGATAGCCAATTACCAGAGCGGGGGAAGAGTTACAGAGTCTAGTGTACAGATTCTATACCTTTATTTAAGGGCACCTCCGACCTCTTCGATTTGCTGAAGCAGTTGATCGATAGTTTCGGTAGTTACGCTGAACATAGTTGTTAGTAGATGAAAGATCGAAGCGGGGCTTTACGGCTCTGGGCAGGATTCAGCTACTTAAGAGGGAAGAACTTACTTGGGAGAGTTAACAACAACACGGAAGAATTCGCCAGTACCATCGGAATGAGGGGAGTAATCCACTAAAAATTTACCACGTCGAAAGAGTTGAGAGACAATTTGACGGGTGATTCTGGAATTTTCTTCAGCATTCTGAGATATAGACTTATGGTCTGTGGATGGATGATTATAATAGAAACAGGTTTGAAGACATGGAGGGGGTAATTCCGATATTAACGTGAAGTTTTTAGATTCATTGATTTTACGAGCTAGATATTCAGTTACCTCAAAGGAATGATCAATACGCTCAGCAAAACCTTTAGTACCATACCAGTTCCAGGCAAGGTATAATTTAAGAGCATCAGATCTGCGACCACAACCCATAGTTCCGTCAGCAAGATCATAATTCTCATCGTCACCGTGACTATTGTGGAAGAGGTAAGGAGCTTGAAGGGAGTTGGCTTGTTGGAAGGTAGCCTCATCGGGGACTAAAAGGAAAGAACATGTACAAGGGACTCCAAGCATTTTATGAGGATTAGTAGTAATACTGTTTGCACGATGGGACCCATTTAATTTGTGGTTTTGTTTTTCGCTGAAAATTATATTACCACCCCATGAACCATCGATATGGAACCAGGTTTTATATTTTTCAGAAATATCAGCGATAGCGTTGAAATTATCAAAAGATCCATAGACAGTAGTACCAGCAGTACCGTTTATAAATAATGGAGTATATCCATCTTGAACGGTCTTTTCAATAACTTGCTCAAGATGTTTTGTGTCCATTGTGCCATCAGGCAAAGTATTAACTTTAAATAAAGATTCACTTCCAAGACCGCAGAAGATAGCTGCCTTTTCAATGCTGTAATGAGAATGATTACTAGCATAAACAGCAAATTTATAATTCCCATTACCCCCTGTTTTTGTATCAGGGAATAAAATACTTCTAGCAATATGAAGACTATGAGAATTTGAATATGAACCACCGGGGAAGGTCAATCCACCAGATTTGGATCCGGTGTAACCAAATAATTTAGCATATTCATGACCAGTTTTTTTCTCAATTAGAGTTAAAGCAGGAGAGACCGTGAAGACATGAACATTGGTATTAAGCATTGAGAGAAGGAGATCACCTGCAACGCCAACGGAATTGTTCGAAGCATACAATTTATCCAAAAATCCATTATGCCAAGTTACTACTGAATTATTTAAAACAGTGTCAACGTTTTTCAATAACCCGTTTATTCCTTGACCATTTTCCGGTAAGGAAATGTCAATGGAGTTTGCAAGAGTGAGTGGATCAGCAGAACTTCCTATAGTTCCCTCGGGTGTATCAGCTACTCTAACATATTCTACAAACGTTTTTGTAAGTGATTCGAGGACTTTTTCGAGTTCCTCAGATCGGCTGAATTGGGAAGAAGACGAGAATGTCATTTTTAAAAAATTTGAAATAATTTTGAAAATTTCCTGACTATCAAAGGATGAATTCAATGGCTCGTCGGTATGAGTCTGTCTCTTTTTTCCGTCTTTTTGCTGCAATAACCCGTTCTCGAGTTGGGAGATGATGTGGGGAGAAATGTTCGAGATTATCACTGAAATGATACAATATGTTGATTAAAGCTGCCGATCAGTCCTCGTTATAGTAGTATAGAAACTTACTGTGGAACTTCACTTCGACCAGGGTTCCTCAAACTTTGAATATAACCGTACAATTTTTACCTTTAATTAAAGTTGTGGATATTATACAAAAGTGCCTGTTTTCTGACCGACTGTTGATATATGGTTACGTTCTTATTAATATTAACATGCATAACCTAGGACCCTTAATGCAGCTTACCGTACTAGCTGATCTTGGAATACATAAATAAAGTACCAAACTCTGATATGAAATAAAATCAAGATCAAAATTGGAATAAAATTGTAATAAAATTATAGTTAAAATAGTAAAATTGAAAAATTAAAATAATAATTACGATTAGTAGAAAAGAGATTAAAGTATAGTTATTCCACATCGGCATCTTACATATTGAGTTTCATACTTATCGGTGAAGTGGTGGCAGCACTGACCACACCACTAGCAGGTGCTAATAATCCCTTCACCCAGAATTTAATTGCTCGAAACGGTCCAATTAAATAATTTAAAACATATTCTTTCTTGCCCTTCGCAAGATCATTAATTTTTTCTCCTCTCTCCATTGCCCATCTCCTATTCATAATTCCATAATAAACATAAATATCCTCCCATTTACAAGTGTGTGGTAACTTTTGATCGGTAAGGGATTCGAAGAGAATATTTGATAGGCTGCAATCCTCATCTAAGCGTTGCAAAACATCAAAATAAAATTTATTGACAAATGAAATTAACGTAGAGGACGGTTTCAGTTTATTAGTTTGATAGTAGCATATCTTCTCTGATAGGTCCAGTGTCTCCTTACAATATGTAACAATTTGAGTAAATACAAAAGCTATAATAGGTGTTGTTTTATTACATGCTGGATACCTATCATTAATAGAACGAAGTAATTCTTGAGCAAATATAAAAGCATCTTCAGAACGTTGAAACTCCGTTCGATATTTCTCAATCAGGGGCAGCATTTGAACACGGAAATCAGCTCTCAATTTTTTTTCAAAAGTCATCTCCTGTTTAATTTGTTGGTTTTCTGTTTCATGTTGAGCGGGGGTTTTATATAGGGGTTTCGTGAAAGGAGTTAATCTACTTTCCGGAAAATAATCCATTTTGATTCGTAAGTGATAAAGCTATGTTGGATGATTCAATAAATTTGATGAAATATATGTCACATTCAATTTACTAAATAAATGGCCAACTGCACATAATCATGAATTGATGGGATGATCCGCAAACCCTGTCGATCCTTTACTTCCAATTATGCGGGGCTTTTGCCAGCATTCGATGATTAATTTTAGATAATTGACATTAAAGTCAAAGTGAATTGCAAAATTTCCAGTCATGGCGGAAAAATGGTAGAATTATCACTATCTAATTTGATCGAGTTCCGCGATTAGATATCTGAAACTGGTCCCTGCATTAAGGTCTAAACTTAAATGCCAGACAAATCAACCAACTCATAGTGGAAACAAAAGGAGTCGCACTGCAAGCCCAAGAGAGGCAGCAAGCTGATTTGTACTTCTTAATGTGATATGAAAAGCAGATTGGAGAATCAATCTTGCAATTGACGGCTGAATGAAAGTTCGTCCCATAACTGACTGGTTTTGCTACACATAGTTGGTATATACACTACGCGTGTTCTTAACTTATCAGGGGAATCAACATCTCACTTCATTCACAATTCGAAGACCAATTCTCAACTCCTTTTATAGGCTTAAGGATGTATGATGACTGGGCCTATAGGGCCGAAACCAGCTCTCAACAGGAAGAGCAGGTGTCTGATTCTACCTCATCCACTACAACATTAAAAGCAGGGAGTGGTAATCGTCCCCGGGCCAGATCTCTTCTTCAATCTGTAGCAATAGATGGAGAAGATCACAGCAATGGTAGAAATCATGGGAATGGCAAGATAAATGGGAGCTTTTCTGGCAGTGGTATGATCCCAAGCCGTGCTTCTGTAAAAGTACGACGAGCAAAGTCACTAAATAGAGGAACTAATATTTGGAAAGTTGAAACTAGGTATTTGCACGATTCTTTATCGTCTGTAAATGGTCAATTGAATGTCAATGGCAAATATGGTAGCAGCAATACTACAGTAGCTACCAGATCATCCTCCTTATCCTATCCATTTACCGAGCATGAATACTTCAAATTGGATAATTTAATCGATTTCTTTAGTGACAGTGATGCTCATGAGGTTGAAACTGAGAAAGCATTAAACGATTTTGTAATTTCAAATGTCAATTGGAGACGAAAAGATCAAGATATTTATTTAGCTGAATCCACCTCAGATTCTGAGATAGATGTAGAAATCGCGAATATTTATCCTTACATTTTATTTTCGGAATCGTCTAACTTACATTCAAATTCATGTAATGGTCTTATCAGGACTTGTGATTCTGTAATCAACTATCTGGATGAATTATCGAAAGGATTCCGTGAGGTAAGGCTTGAAACAACTGAGTTCGAATCAACCTGTCATTCATTAATCTCTGAACAAACTCATCTAGCCAATCTCTCAAGAGATGTTGAGGTAAATCTAGAAATATTTACCACTTTAGAGAAGGCTATGAGAATATTGCATTCGCCAGGATCCGATTTACCTGGCAGATCTTCATTTAAGCCATTACTAGCAGATCTCGATAAAGGGTTGGCTTATTTTGTTAATCATCCGAAAATATTGGACTTGGATTTATATCAAATGAGATATCGTCAGTGTCTAACTAGAGCCTTAACTTTAGCTGTGGAATATTTCAATAATCGGCTTAATAATAATGCTCGAACTATTGAATCAAAGATATCTCTGAATAAAAATCTCAACGCGACAGCTCATGATGCGTTAATATACGCCACTTTTGAATCTGATGCTTCACAATTAAAAGGGGTTGCTCATGAGGTATTCATAAGGAGCCAGAACAATAAGGAGTATAGTGCATTATATGATGGATGTCTATATACATATTTTGGGATTCGAAAAAAACTGTTGATGCCAATAATCAACAAAAATTTTGAAGAATCTGGAGCTATTTTGACGGGAAATAATTCTTCGTTTGTTCAAACTTGTAGGGCCAGTTTATCGTTTTTCCAGGAAGAAATTTATATTCAAGAATATCGACTTTTTAAATCTTTTTTCACCTGCTCGCTCGAAGTGTTTGAGAATTGGCTTGGCGACTTGAGTGAACCTTTATATGATAATCTTCGACAGCGAATTATTCGCGAACAAAATATCGATAATTTATGCGAATTAACTTCACTTTTAATAACTTATAAAGAAGACGAAGAGGAACAAATTGAGACATCCAATTTTTTCCCTCCCTCCAATTCCGTTCTTCCATCTGATTCAATCAGACAACTTAATACATCCCATCTTTTCCAACCGATTCTTGAAGACGTACAATCGCGACTTGTTTTCAGAGTTCAAACTTCTGTTGAACAAGATATTGTTAAATATACTCCTAAAACTACTGACATTGTTACATTAGGAGGACGTAGAAAACTTTCAACCACAAACACCACAACTACTAGCATATCCCCCTCCAGTGGGGATACTACCTCTGCTATGCCCGCCAATAACTCCACTCCGCCAGGACAAACCCCAACTCCCCCAACTTTTTCGAAAGAAAAAGAACCAAAATTTGACACTGATCGTATCCTTCATGATCTATACCATCCAATGCGTAAAGCTGTATCTCTACTTGCTCGTATTTATCAACTTGTTAATTCAAAGGTGTTTGATGACCTAGCTCATACAATAGTTCATGAAAGTTTATTAGCAATTAAACGAGCTCTTCCTTTGGCCATTGCTAGATTGGGCCCTATTGAGGCAGATTTATTCCTCGTTAAAAATCTTCTCATGCTTCGATCTCAAGTCGTTGAATATGAGATTGACAACGTCCCCGCTGAAATTGGAGTTGATTTCAGTGGCTTACAAGAAGTTTTCTCGACAATACGCCAAGAAGGTGTCAGTTTTGCTTCATCAAATTTGCTTAATTTGGCCCGATCAAGTGTTCCTAAAGTTGTAAATAATATGCTTGATGCAAAAGAAGAGCTCTATGCAGAACTGCGTAACGCCATCCATGATTTGACTCAGCATTCTGTTACTACAGTTGCTCAAGCAATCATCGGCAAGGCAGACCCTGCTACTGCTCTCGAAGATACTCGTAAACTCAGGCAAGATGCTACCGTAGAACTCCCTCGAATCCGTAGTATGATTGAGAATTATATTACCGATGAGCGTACAATCGATGTTCTAATGGACTCCATACAGGATCTTGTCATTCAGACATATGAAGGTTATCATCAACAAATCGTCTCCAAGGCGAGTAAATCCGAAGATATCGATGGACTCATGGAAGTAGATGGGCTTGTATCCTGGCTCGGCGACATTGTAGGTAGATTACACTCCGCTGCTCTTGCCAATCGCAAAGTATCTGTTGGTTCCAGTTCTGTAATCAGTGGTAGATAACCAATTAAATGCATAAGAAATTAGGTCTCATCAACGCTTTTCTCAGAGACTGGGCAGCGCCCAGACCCCTGGTGATCATTCAGTCGACAAAAACTCTCAAACCCGTTTATAAATAATTAAATAAAATATGGCATATTCTTATGTTTCTCCATCAGTAGGATTGAACGTATTCTCATCCAAAAGTCGATTCAGTTCTTTCTTCACGTAATCTACCTTTGATCCGTCAATCAAAAGATGTGTATCATCTAATTCCTCTATGATTACATCATTATATCTGGAATCAATGTTCATAATAATGGCTCGAATTGAAGGATCACTATGTTCGTCTGTTAGCGGACGATGTTGTGGCAGCTAAGTTTTCACCTACCATTCGATCAGAACACCTAAATGTTGTTAGTGATTGACTAAGTGTCATCCAGTGCAAGCACGGAAAATTCTCTCAGCATTTACCTTTTATCGCCTTAGGCATCTGGAATTGATTACTCTAAGATAATGACTTGGTTCGTTTTCCTCTACTCCACAATACTGAGTGGATTTTTGAGCCTTTGCATAAACGCCCGGTATTGACGGCAAATCCACCACCACAGATATTGCTGGCATATAGGAGTTGTTTCGTAATCTCTTGATAGAGCCCATTACTAAGTCAATATTTTATAGGCACGTCATACTTCGCCTTTATTTTCTTCTAGATATTAATTGTCAATATCTCGGTTTTAGACGAATCTTTACACCTTGTACTGCCATATATTTCCTATAGCAGAAGTCTGCTAACTATAGAATCTTATATAAACTAACCATCTCAGATCTGCTCCCAAAGTCGTCTTGATTTACTGCTTCTTCTTTCTTTGATTAAGTAGTTGTTCACTCTTTCAGCGATAGAGCTCGGGGTAAATCCATATCTCTCATAATTAGCTGTAGGAGAGCCAGAATGTCCCCAAGTACTCATAGCGATACTTGCGCTGCAAATTTGTGCCCAGATAGTTGATACATAGGCCTCAATACTAATAATATAAGAATCATCTCCTAATACCTTAAGTTTATACTCTTCAGGTTGACTCTGAAACAGACCAAAGCAAGGCACTGATACTACTCTTACGCAAATACTATACTCTTTTGCAAGAATATTAGCTGCCTCCACTGCGAATTGAAGTTCGGATCCACTACTTACCAATGTAACTAATCCCTCATTCTCTTCACCGCGTTCCATTAACACGTATCCACCGTATTTAACCTTTTTTCTGTCAGTATTGGGAACGTGGTATCTATTCCCATCTCTTGCTAAGGATATCATAGAAGCCTTGTCGCGGGAGCTAAGAACTAGATCCCATGCTCCGACCACCTCTTCTCCGTCACAAGGTCGAACATAAAGTAAATTAGGCATGGCTCTAAACAATGAATCCAGCTCAACTGGTTGATGTGTAGGACCATTTTGACCTTCAGAAATAGAGTCATGTGTTGCCATATGGATTACTTGTAGTCCACTAAGAGCCCCCATCCTTACCCCAGCTGCTCCATAAAGATAAAACATAAAATAGGTTGCAGTTAGTGGAACAAAAGTGCCTTTGCTATAAGCAGCAATTCCATTGGAAATTGAAACCATTGCATGCTCTCTAACTCCAAATCTACAGACACGGGCGTTGTAGTTATTTCGATCAAATACTGCATGATTACCTAGATGGTTTGAATTCCAAAGGTCCGCTCCTCCAGCAAATATTTGCTTATGATTGTCAAGTAATTTTTTAAATACAATTCCGTTAATTGTTCTAGTGGCTGTAGATGATGAAGGTAGTTCAACACTTTCCAACGTCTTTTTATAATCAAAGCCCACTCCTTCAATCAACTCTTTGAGTGAAATTGCTTCCTTAGGATATGTTTCCTGATACCGTTGAATCAATAACTCCCATTTGCGTTCCAATTCTTCACCACGAGCAGCACGCTCTCTGAAGCATTCCAGAACTCTTGGATCTACCCAATGAGTGTTTCGATTCATCTCTGATCCCATCAACAGAGCCAAATCTTCACTATCAAATGTTCCATGATGAGCAGCGGCTGAACCAGCTTTTGTTGTTTTATATCCAATTGTGGTTCTGATATTTACCATTGTCGGCTTATCTTTGTATGACTTGGCTAATTGAAGAGCATCGACAATTCGTCCAACTGACTCGTCTCCTTCAAAAACATCAATAGTTCTCCAACCCATAGATTGAAATTTTGCATCAACATCGTCAGATGCAATCCATTCGGCTGGTCCATCACACGTAACTTGATTATTATCATAAATGACTGTTAGATTATCAAGACCGAGATGACCAGCTAGAGCAACTGCTTCTAATGCCACACCTTCTTGAATACAACCATCGCCAACAGTACAGTAAATATGAGAGGTGACTATGGGAAAATCTGGTTTATTCAATCGAGATTGCAAATTCTTAGAAGCAATAGCCATACCCACGGCATTAGCAATTCCCTGGCCTAAAGGACCAGTAGTAACTTCAACTCCTTCGCAATCAATTTCTGGGTGACCATGGCATATGGTACTAGTTTTAGGATCATTAGGATATTCAGGTCCAGCATATCCACGAAGTTGGTCCATGGTCCAGCTTTTATATCCAGTGACATGAAGCATGATATACAGAAGGACAGCTGCATGCCCATTAGAAAGAACAAATCGATCCCGATTAAACCAATCAGCATTTTTAGGATTATACTGCAAAATATATTTCCATAATGCGATAGCTAGAGGTGCCATACCGAGTGCAGAACCTCCATGACCACTTCCGTTTTGACGGCAACAATCAATTACCAATTTTCTAATTTCTTTAACTGCAAGTGTATCCAGTTCGTTTTCAGTCATTGTTGCGTCCTACCCAATAGTGAGAAAAGACAATGATTAAAAATCTCAGATTCACCACATTCTGTTAAGCTCACTTCAACGAATATTGAACTTGGTATTTATAGCAATGGACTCGTTAATTCTTCACACTGTCATGAGACTTGTTCGATGGGTGGGGGTTATTATGTAACGAGTTATATTGCTTCAACCGGATAAGTGCCTACCCCCACATTGGCGAGAACCCTGCATTTCCTACATAGGAATGACACCCATCTCAGATTAAGGGAGCAATACCGATAATGGATCAATTAGATGATGTATTGGCATTAAAAAGTGATAAATAATGATACCTGAGAGTGATTATGAGGATGAATGTAATTATCCATTGCGGGGTATATTGGACGATGGTCTTGCGTTATGCAGGTTCAGTGCGTCGATCATTACACATGCAGAAGTCGAGGTTTTGTCCACAAAGATGAGATTCCGTAAAGCTACGAGAGGTATTCAGGGCATGGTAAAGTTAATTTTTCAACCACATTCTGAAATGGATTTTGGATATAGCCTCCAAGCCTTTCAATACGGGATATTAGCACCTAATTATGGCTAATGAAAGAAAAGCTGCACGATTATACCGTAATCTAATCTAAAAGAACCGAATATCCTCATCAGCTTAGTAATTGAATATTCAAATTCGCTCTCCATATTAACTCGATTACAACACTCGAGTCCGTTGACTAGTAACTCTAATTGAGATATCTAATTGCACTCAATGCGGCGTTGTAATCTTAAATGCGGCTACTCAGTTGGTTGCCGCGGAAACGACACGTTGGTAAATAAACAAATGATTCTTCTCAGCTTTACCACTCTTTCGACTATTCTTTCGCATATCGAACTATTTCTTCTGTTATATCCATTACCCAAGTACCCACCTAAAGATACCCGTGCGAGAGTCCTAGAGCTATGGAAGGATCGTTCAATTTAGCAGAGTCGTTTTCGACATTTTTGAAGAACCCGACAGATTTGGTTGACGATTTAGATGCAGCGGATCATTCAACAGCGATTGATGAGATCACCGATAAACTGGCGATTGATCCAGAAGCAATCACGGATGAGAGATGTTTTTCTATTTGTAAATTTGTTTTAAAGTGAGTGATCATAAGGAATGAGCTGAGCGAGACTAGGTCTAGCTGTTCCCACGGCAGGAGCAGATCTGAGTGTGAGAGGAAATATTCCTAACGAGAGTTTTTAGTGAATATAACGAAATTGGTGAGAAGAATCGAGAGCAAGTACTGGATTTGATTGTTAGTGGATTACAAAGTGTGATTAAGAATTATAATGGAAGGAGAGGAGGGGTGGGAGCACATAATGAAGAAGATAACGAAGATATTGGAATGCAATTGAAGATCACAAGGGCTCTATTGGAAAGATACATGTTTTTATTACAATGGTATTTGGTTAATTTGGAGCAGAGCTTAACTAAGCTTAAGGTCACAAGTGGTACTAATGCCAATGGAAAGCTAGGGTCGAATAAAAATAATAAGGAATTTCAAATGGGAATCTCGCACATTCTTGTCGCTTTTGACACCATTTGTAAATGCTTGAAAGCATTCTCAGAAGAGTTGTTTGTAACTACCTCGGAGCGAGATTTATTTGCAGGACTCTACCTTCGTCCGGTCTATCTGTTTATGGAAAACGAACAGTTGATTAAGAATGAATCAGTTAAAATGCATTTATTTAAATGTATAGGAATCTCAATTAAATCACATCACCAATTACCCGGTATCTTGACTTCATTACTGCAGCTACTGATTTACTATGAACATTTATCCGAACCGCTGGCTGAACTGTTACAGATCCTTTACGAGCAGTACGATCATTCGAGTATTACTGATGAGCTTGTTCGCGAATTGAGCAATAAAACATTTAACAACAATGATACAAGAGGTCCAAAAATAGTGTCACTATTCTTGATTAAGTTATCTAAGTTAGTGCCACTTTTGGTAATGAAAAATATGACAGCTATTGTGAAGCTTTTGGATAGCGAGTCGTTCACTCTGAGATGTGCTATAATTGAAGTTTCTGGAAACATCATAATTGATATTTGTAGGCAGGGCAGAGAAAGTGGAGAAAACGGTGAAAGCAATGGTAACATTGAGCTGCATAAAACTCAAGTCAATGTTTTACTAGATTTGGTAGAAGAAAGAACTATGGATGTCAACCCTTTTTGTAGATCAAGGGCATTACAGATATTAGCTTCAGTTTGTGAATTGGAGACTAAGTTTGTTAAAAGGCGTCCTAATATGACTAGAATTGCTATACAAGGACTGAGAGACCGTGCTACTTTAGTCCGAAGGCAGGCGATTAAGTTGATTAATAGACTAATCTCCACCCATCCATTTAATCAATTTCATGGATCTCAACTTAATATGAAAGAGTGGAAAGAAAGATTAGTTGGAGTGAATGAAGAATTAAGCAAGATATTGCCTTCTCAGGAAGTAATTGAAACTGGAGATATGTCAATGTTAGATTCAGATGCGTTAGACAACCCATCAGACGATGAGGATGAAGAGAAAAAAGACCAACCTCATACTAATTTGTCCCTTCCATCTCCTGAAGATGCAGAAATGATTAATAAACTACAATTAACTGCTAGATATTACTCTGAAGCAATTGAATTTATCACTCAAACACATGAAGCACTTGATAAAGTTGAAGCCCTCCTATTATCAAAACATAAAAGCGAAATCATAGATTCAATGGATTTATTTGTCCTAGCTGATGCCTATGGGATCCAACATGCCAGAACTGGAATAAGGAAGATGCTTCACTTGATCTGGGCTAAAGCAAATAATGACGAAGGTCAACAAATACAGGCACATCTTGTCAGCTGCTACCAAACCCTTTTCTTTGACACTCCAATTGGAATGCCTGAAAAAGATGCTAATATATTAGTAGCAAGAAATCTAATGAGTTTAACGTATGGGGCTACGCTAGCTGAACTAGCATCTTTAGAAAAGCTTTTAATGATGGCTATGGAAAAAGACCAACTTATTTCCCCAGGTGTAATTCGAACTCTATGGAAAGTTTATAATTTTCAACAAAGAGAAATTTCCAAATCTCAAAGAAGAGGTTCGATTATTATACTGGGAATGATAGCGAAAGCCGACCATTCTGTTGCTACCTCAGGAATGGAAATGCTACTTCGGATAGGACTTGGTGAACAAGGTCAAGCCGACCTTGGATTAGCCAAATATACTTGCATAGCTTTGCAGCAATGCGTTTCTGAAGATGAATGGAGGAAAGCCAATATCGGTAGCCCAACTAGATTACCAGTGACTCATGAAGCAATAGCTGGTCTTGCCAATGTCCTTATTAATCGTTGTGAAGATTGGGAATGGTTTGGAGTTGCTGAACAAGCAATTAAAGCCATCAATGATTTGTGCGAGTCCCCAGATATTGTTTTCTCCGAGATTATTCGTACCAGGACCAAAAAGATATTCAGTGGTGAAGAAGGTGGAACCCCAGAACAAAAAGAAGCTTCATTAAGTCAACTTTTATTTATTGTAGGTGACGTAGCATTGAAATCGATGGTTCATCTTGAAAGATGTGAAGTTCTGTTCAAACGATCCAAAATCGCATCGGAAAAGGCAAACGCCAATAAGCGGAAATCAACTTCTGGAAAAGATAATGAACCTGGTACAGCTGAGCAAGACAATGATGACCTCAATGCTGCTGCTGGGGGAGGTACATCTGAGGATGATTTCTCAGAAGCAATTGCTTTTATTCGTGAGAGAGAATTATTATATGGAGAGAAATCGTTACTAGCAAGGTTCGGTGTCATGGTGTCCAATATCTGCCGACAAGGATTGACAAAGAATTTGAACGAGAAATTAAACGTCTCAGCTACATTATGTTTAGCTAAGTTCATGTGTGTATCATCTACTTATTGTCAAAGCAATTTAGAAATCCTCATGCAGTTAATGGACAAATCAGATAACTCCACGATTCGAAGTAACTGCGTCCTTGCATTAGGAGATATTGCCGTTTGCTTTAACTATATGCTTGATGAGAATACCGACTTCTTATACCGTCGACTCCATGATCGATTCTCAGTAGTACAAAGAACATGCTTAATGACTCTCACCTTCCTTATTCTAGCAGGTCAGGTAAAAGTCAAAGGTCAACTTGGAGAAATGGCCAAATGTTTGGAAGACCCTGACAAACGGATTTCAGATTTGGCCCGAATGTTCTTTACTGAATTATCAACCAAAGACAATGCTATCTATAACGGATTCATTGATATGTTCTCAATGCTTAGTGCGGATACTGGCTTATCACAAGAATCTCTCCATAAGATTCTTAAATTCCTTGTCTCATTTATTGACAAGGAGAAACAAGTTAAACAATTGTCTAATAAGTTGTGTGATAGATTGATTCGAAGCGAGGACCAGAAATCTTGGAATGATATCAGTTACGTCTTAGGAATCTTACCTCATAAAAGTGAAACAATCGAAGCCAAGGTTGCAGAAGGATTCAAATTTACTCCCGTGGTTGTGGAGTAAACAATTTATGTATGATTTATGTACTTTAGGAAATGGGCCGTTAATATATTAATTATAAGAGGGAATAATAACTAAGATGAAAAGCTCAGTCTCATATGCAATGATTTATTCGTTATTTTGTAGGAGATGGGTCGTCATCGGCCGATTCGTCATAATTTGTTTCATTGTTAATCAGTGGTGAAGAAGAATATAGGATTGGCTGCGGTGGATACACCGGTTGGTTATGTGGACCATTGTTGTAACGACGATATTTATCATAACGAACATTAATCTCTCGACCTTTAAAAGTAGCTTTATCAAAAAGTTGAATGGCCTTTGCGGCGTCCTCTTCAGTATAGAAGCTGGCAATGGCAAAGCCTTTTGATCTACCATCGTCGAATTCAGGAATTTCCACTCTATAAATATTTGTTTCTGTACGCAAAAAATCTTTCAGATCTTGCCATTGGGCGGTGAAAGGAATCTATGACGTGGGGTTAGTACCTACGGTGAGCGCAGTTTTTTCAGCGATTTGTCCTCAGGACTACAACTCTCGCCACGCTTGAGAGAGTGGTATAACACGCAGAGCTAGGGGTCCGCGGAGAGTTCAGTCGCTTGAGGTGAAGGGAAACTTACATTGCCAATAAATAATCGCTGGCGATCCGAAACTGCTGCACTTCGATGGTGATACGGTAAATGAGAGTTCATGATAGCGAATTGCTGCTGTGGAATATATGACTGTCCATAATAAGGTGGCGCTGACCCATTCCAAAGGTCAGCAGAGGGCTGAGGAGATTGCTGATAGGGGTTGGAAGAGAGTGATGCATTCTGTGATTGAGGAGAAAATATCGGGTACATGGTACTAGCAGAGCTAGGTGGCGGTGGGGGTTGAGCCTGAGGGTGCCGATACTGATGAGCAGCAGACGGGTTGGGTTGTGGTGGTAGTGGGAAGCCTGAAGATGAAAAATATTGTTGTTGTTGCTGTTGTTGTGGCTGGTTCAACGATTGATGAGAAACCGCTGGAGAGAATATCAAAGGAGACGATTGGAGAGGGAGAGGGGATCCTGTTTGAGAAATATTTAGCGATCGAAATGGCGCTGATCGAGGACTATTTGCTGAAGAAGAACCAGTGAGTCCGAGACCGGAGGGGGTGGAAGGTGTGGAGGGGCCATTCTCTTCCACTGAATGGGTGAGGGAGGCTTGCTGGACTGAAAGTGATGAAGGAAGCGGATGCTGTGGTTGTTGTACTTGCACAGGAATATGACCAGGTGTTAGGGTGGAAGCAGCAGCAGCAGCAGTAGAGGCAGCAGCAACTAAAACATGGCCTGTAGGCAATAATAATCCATTAAGAGCCTGAACACAGGAAAGAGCATTTGCCTGTCCTTTGACGGTAATAAGAGCTATTCCGGGGGTAACGATCTTTGTATAAATTATTGAAATAGTTGGAGATGCAGAGGATATAACCGAGCGAAGTTGCTTCCATTGATAATTTGGCGGTACATTTGTAACTGTAATTGTGTAGGTGTCATTATGGTAGTGATGATTTGGACGGAAAGTTGCGATATCCGAGGAATAAATAAATGGGGTTGATGAATGATGTTGTTGCGACGATTGGAAAGGTGGTATTAATGGTACTGTTTGAGGCATGAGAGAGAGAGCCTGTGAAACAGGAGGAGGAGGAATAGGAGAAGGATGACCTGGTTGAGATATTGATTTCTGTTCCTGTGAAAGCTGCGCGGGATCTGATCTAGGACTTGATTGTGAGACAGAAACAGATCCAGATGCTGATACTGAAGTTGAAGCTGAATATGGTGTTGATTCGAAGTCTCTTCCGTTACTATTTCCATTCCGGTTATGCGCAGTACCAGTATTTACAGTATTGGTTAAGTCAGTAATAACCGCAGATGTAGAAGTAGATGCAGAATTATAGCCAGATATTAACGGCGACATTCCACCACTATTTAGATTAAGGGTTTCAACAGATGGTAAATCATCATGTGAAGACGCGGTGGTAGCACGATCAACTAACTGTGGTCTATTAGTATTCTGAGCCACAAAAGAATGTGACCTTGTGGAGCCATTCACATAATAACCACCTGCATACCCATCATAGGCATAATTATACCCATAAATGTCGTTTACTGAAGGGCCAGAGGTGGATGGGATAGGAGGTTGACCAGCAATCGCAGAACCTGAACCACCAGGAACTGCCACTCCTCCGCCGGTACCGCCATTGATATCTATTCTACTTCTAACTTCAAAATCTGACTCTTCATATAACCCGTCTCCACCATTGGTACCATTACCATAACTATCCCTACGATCAATCGATGATGATACTATCAGTGGTTTCGACGAGGTTGGGGTGGATGATACCACTAGAGGGATATCCCTAGGTTTAGCAGAAGTCGAGGATACCATGGATGACGGTGGCGTCGAGGTAGGAGTAGATGTAGTAGTATTCGTTGTTGAGGATGATGACGTTGGTCTTGAACTTCCTCCAGCGCTTGATTGATTTGGAATGAGAGTAATTGATTTATCAGATAAGGGGGCCATTGTTGTCATTTTTGACAGAAATTTTCTGAGTGAGGCCAATTGGCCGGGCTAAAATGGGAAGGTAGACTCGATAGTTAAGTGAAGTTATAGGAGTCGATAGATTACGAAGCAAGGGAATTGACAGGGTTGTAGGATGGTTACTGGTTTGCCTTGCTTATGTAAGAATCGTCGTTCAATTAATGATTCAACCGCTGTTGATGAAGCCTGAGTTAAATTGGAGTAAGAGGCACTCGTATAATCAAGTTCGATTAAACTGACAAACAGTAGAGATAGTTTGTCAATGCATGCAAACGAATGCAACAATTAAATAATCCGTAGCGGTTTTAGTAACACAAAGTTACAGTAATTTTGAGAAGAGATTAACAAAAATCTAACAGTAAATTCCAATTATACCAAATAATTTATCAAAAGCATACCAATTGTACACCAAGATGTTTATTAATCCTTCCTGTAAATTAGTATTGGAATATATATTATCGGCAAACTTTTTCCTGATGCTCACAATGAACTTCAATCGGTTCGTATTTTATTCATAAACAAACTAACGATCTAAACTTTTCGACAAACTTTCACTAGTCAATTAGTCAATTAGAACTCAAAACCAAGAATATTATAAGAATATAATTCAAAGACTATTTCACTATTCTCTATCAACAATTGTTACTATATAAGATGATGGGAATAAAACCTTTGTCAATGCCGAAAGAGAAGATAATGAATTAGACGTGACGCCAATATGCGTGGTTTATGATAATAAGATATCACCCGCTATATGGCTACTTCTTTCTCCAAACTACACCACACCAAATTCAAAAAGTGCTTTTAAACTAAGGTGAGTGTTGAAGTTGAGTATAATGAGAATAAGATTGTGAGAGTGAAAGAGTTTAATGTTAGCGTAATACTAAGGTAATCTCTATACTAGCTGGTTAAGGCACTGAAACTCTGATAGGGAGGGGGGGCTTTTAGCCGGGTGATTTACTTTCAATTGTGCGCGCGCCACAGGCAATAATTCAATGTATTTGCGTCTGAAATCACACAATGAAAGGAACCCTAGTCACGCATTTTTTTGAGCGAAAGAACAGGAGTTTGTAGCACTTTGGATACCCCACTATCAACCCGATTACGCGGTAAGGTTTTTATCACTCTGCGTGGAAAGGTAGTGGTGTTCCAGGTTATGCATTGGGAGTTATCGTGCAGACACTGTGGTGGGTGAAGGTGTCTGCCTCCGGCGGCCGGGCTCTGCCCGGACCCGTTGCTCGCTGCGCTCGTATGTGTATTATTCTACTCGGCTGAGGATGAAAGAGTAAGGGATACGAATGCAGCGAGAAACGGGTCCGGGCAGAGCCCTGCCGCCGGAGGCTGAACTAGAATCCCATGCATGCGGCGGGAAGCCGTATATCGACTTCGAGAGATAGGTCGCGTCAACCGATCATGGTCATATATGATCCTCAGCGCTTCTACAGATACCACACAAGAATCGAAATAATACACAGTAGCGATTATGCCTAATTACAATAGCCTTAAAGTAGTTGATCTCAAAGATCTTTTGAAAGAACGTGACTTGGTCTATTCTGGTACAAAGCCAGAATTGATTGCTCGTTTAGAAGAAGACGATGCCAAAAAGGCTGCTACGACGACAGAGGAAGTAGCAACTACCACGGAGCCTACTAAACCCGATGCTCCTGCTAATGTTGATGTTACGCCCTCCACTGTTGAAGTAATTTCTAGTGATGAACCAACTGGTGTTGATGCCAGTACTGATGATAATCAAACCGTCGATACTGCCTCTACTACTACTTCGAGTGAGGATAGCAAAGATTCCGATGCTGAAGTCGTGATTGCCGAGTTAGAAAAGCGAATTGTTCGTCTAAATAAGTATGGCCAACCTGAAGAAGCTGCTGAGCTCAGGAAGCAAATTGATCGAATTAGAAAGCTGGGAATTTCTGATGTTAAGGGAGCCAATAAAATTCTTCGATCAGTTCAAAATCTTACGAAAAGTTCGGTTAATAAAGCTTCGAACAAGTATGGTATTTCAGACGATGTTCTTGCAAAGCGTAGAGCTAAGTTTGCTAGCAGTAATTAAACGTAGATAAGAAGTTCAATGTATTATGTGTATAATAATTCTCCGCAAAGTGAGGCTACTAGATCTGGGCAGAGCCCAACCGCCGGAAGGGAGGAGATAAAAAATAGAGGCGATTTTGTGGAAGCAAGCAATAAATAAATAAATAATACTAAGAACAAGAAATTAAAATATTACCGTGAAGAAAAAAATTATTTAAAAAAAACCAATGTTCGAGTGGAGTTGATGCAAATATTTACTGATCATAGGCACCGTTATGTATTGAACATGCCTGAAGTACATCATCTTCTTCATTAATGATAACAGATGGAGAAAGAGAAGTCGCTTTGTTAGTTGGAGACACAGGGGGTTGGCTAAGAACAAGGCTTTCCATTGCCCGACGGAGCCCTTCTCCATTAGCAATTTGGTCATCGATATTAACATCAGATTGATCTTCAGAAGGAGTAAATTTCGCTTCTCCTTTAGCTTTACCAAAGTCAATATGGATACTAGGGATATCAAGACCAAATACAGGCATTACAGGGTACCAAGAGGTGCTCTCGAAGTGAGGTTCGGATGAAAGATCATGATGATCATTATGCTCGTGTTCATGTTCACGCTCGCTAAACTTAGATTTCTCCCAATACTCAGTCGTGCTAATAGTTATACGACGATCTTCATGAATAAAAGGATATGGTAAACAAGTTTCAAGTTCAAAGAAAGATAACGGATCAACTGCTGATTGCTTTTCGAAATATCCATGGTCCTCTTGTGAAGAAATTGATATCGATGATGCCGAACTTGATCCTCCACTTTGATCTTCAAGACCAGGATTATCGTATTGATCATTTTCACTATCTAGGTGTTCTTCTATCTCCTCATCGCTCTTTTTAATAATCTTATAAGGATCCGGGATAGCTACAGTTGGGATATCATATTTCCAAATACTTTGACCAGAATTAGGATCAGCAATCATAATCTGACCCTGTTTCAATAACAATAAATGAGATTCTCTATCATAAGATGATTTGTTACCATTATTACCACCACTTCCAATACTTCCATCACTACTACCACTACCTAATCTACTTCTTCTAAAAGAAGAATCGTCATACCTCATTCCAATCAATCTACCATTTACAAACACAATATCTTCGATTCCCCAATTCGATAATCTCCATACCTTATTCGTACTTGTATCAAATGATAATCTTTTATCAAACCAATGTAAACTACCACGATCATAAGTAACTAATCCAAACCCTCCTCTTGTATCCCATGCAACTCGTTTAATACGAGCTGGTACTTTACCTCTTGCGTATCGACCAGTTACTGTGATTTCCTTTGGTACAAACGAAATATCATAACTGTACATATGATCTCCCTTTGTTGACACGGTTAATAATGTTGCATCATAAGGAGATAATGAAATATGAGATAATCCTTCAAGTGGAGAAAAACAACAAATTGATGTTTCAGTTGGTATGTCAATAATTTGTACTAAATTAGTAGAAGATTGATCTGAGAATAGAAGTTTGCCTAATAATTTCAATGATGACTTAGGGCCAGAAGTGAATGTAGGCTGAGGACCAGCATGACCATGTCCATTTGTTGAATATAATTGATCATCTCCAGATCCGTCTTTAGAAAGATAATATTTCAAACCAGAATAACCAGCTTCTGATAATGATTTAAGAGATGTAACTGCTGTAGCAGATAGACTTTCCATCATTCTTTCATATAAAGGACCGGAGGGAGGTAGATTAACAGGAGTATGTGCGTTAGGTAAGAAATCGAATCGATTAGTTGAGGTAGTCGTATTGCTACCATTACTACTACTCCGACTACGACCACCATTACTTTTACTTGTTTCATTGCTTGGTTTCGGCATTAATGCTAACCACCTTCCTTGTAAATCTAATAAAGCTGTTCCATCGGGTGCCATTGCAACTTCTAATCCAGATAATGCCAAAGGATGATAGTTCTTGAATGAAAATAAAGTAACTAATCCACTAGACGTTACCACTGCCATATAAGAAGATGATAAGCCGGTGAAGATTTGATAGGGACCAGGACCTGATGAAGCAGGTGGCAAGATCAAACTATGAATCAAACTTGGTTTATAACATAATTGATGGATCTCTAAATGAGTATTTCTAGATCGAACAACTTGTACTATTAGAGTAACATTCGTATCATTATCGCGCGAATCACTACGTGACCCAGATCGTGAATTACTCCCCACATTACCCACATTAATCACCTTCGCGTCACTAACAACCCCATTAATTGAATGAGTTGATCCAATAAACTCCAAAACACCTCCTGACTTTGGTTCATATCTCCAAACTTGAACACAAGTTGTATAAACACAAACAATCAATCCATCTCCATTCATATCCACCTTCAATACCCCTGAGCCACTTGATCCAGGGGGTGAAGCGGTACCACTACTATTTCCATTCATAATTGGTGGAGATAGATCCGCCATACTCCCACCTACACCTCCATTCCCATCATTTGAAAATAATTTCTGTTTTGTCCAATTTGCTGCTGATGATAGAAAGTCTTGGCCACGAAACGCAATGGCCGTCTTATGGATCTTAGTTGGATCATTAGAAGTCGAGATTTGATATGGTAAACTACTAACTGGTGCGGTTGACCTTGCCATGTTATTAAAACCGCAATTCTTGTTTCTCACTTATGTATATCTTAATCACTGGTTAGAAGCCATTTGCCTCCGGCGGCCGGGCTCTGCCCGGACCCGTTGTGCTCGCTCCGCGAGGGACGGGAGTGTCACGCTGCTTTCAAACTTACCAGAACCTGATAATGGACCTGCCAATAAATTCTCAAGCAATCAATTAATTCGCAAGGCCCGATATCATAAATAATGCGTCTCGCCCTGTGTCACTCTGAATCACCGCTCGGAAATATAAAAGAAATCGAAACAGTCGAAAAAATCAAAAGATCCTACAAATAGTTAACAATTTATATCCACGATAACAACGTATTCTAATCACACTTTGTTGAGCCGGCTTAAAGTGTGAGTTGTTTGTTGTAGCGCGTGGGTTGGTAGATAGTAGCTGGCTATCTATCAATCTGCATATGGGCGTTCTGTCTTAGCCTGGTGTGCGTGTATGATCAGCCTAAATTAATAGATAACGATAAGCCTTAGTTAGGTAGCTCGCTGCGGACTAACGTTAGAGACGGTTTCCAATCAAGGTAGGTCAGTTTGTTGAGCAGATGGCGAGCATATATAGGGCCAGGAAAATGACTAAGGTTAGGTCAAAACGTGCGGGTGTCAGTGGTGCGTATCTATTGTGCGATGTGCGGCGGTGGCCTTCACAAAACGTTAATCTGATAACTAGAGTAGCGACTGACTCACTGTAACTAACGGATTGCCTAATAAACTGTACTACATAATAACTCATCAGCAGCAATTAACTCTTGTGAGTATTATTACTATTGGAAGCTACGACATCCGACGTTAACCAGCCAGCCACCACCCACCACAAGCAATGCTATCACCATCTCCAAAAATATCTATAATCATGCAGAGCAATCAATCAGTAAGTTAGCTACGATAAACGGCTTGAGCAAGAATCCCTGTTTAGTCTATGGGTTCTATTTTGTTGCCTGTTACGGTCAAATAATTAGCTATTGACCAAGTTGAGATGAGGAGTAATCGCCGCATTGACCACAGTACCATTAACTGAACCCCTGCGTGTGTCCCGTGTCACATTTCCCGAGTCTCGTGGTCAACATCCCATGTTCATCCAGTCTCCACTTCCATCGATAAGCATACAAATAGCCCCTCTTGCAAGTAACCATAGTATGTGATGGATTACCTGAATAAACACATCTCCTAAAAAAGCTGGTCATGGTTACAGAAGAGAGAGGGAAGGACGTGGGGCCAAAGGCGCGGCCGGAGGTGGCCGGCAATGCGTCCAACCATCTCAACTACACGTTTAAGGCTGGGCTGCGTTATGTTATCTACTCTTGGCTGGATTTTTTTTAGTTCTCCCAACGGAATTTCGAACAGGGAGAGAAAGTTGCTGCTAGCATGATTCACTCAATGCATACATTCTGTCTGATAACACTTACACCCTAACCCACTACATGTTCTTATTTCTTGGTGCTTCAGGTTCCGTCTAGACTGACAGCTTGTTTTGCATATTCACATTATCATAAACAATTCCATAATCTTTCCGCGGAGAGGAGCTACTTGGTCCGGGCAGGGCCCGGCCCCCGGAGGCAAATCGTTAAATGACACCCTAACCACTGATATGCAGCTGATAAGAATATTTTGACGTCGGTAATATGCGAGCATTAATGAGAATGAGGAAATGAGTCAGTCAATTTGTATAGGTTATAGAATAATAGGGAATAAATGACCTCTGACTGCATAGATGTTGCGCACTTACGTGCGTGTAATACGCAAGCAAAAGAAACAAGAGAGAGGCAAATAATTGGATTCAGCGTTATACGAACTGAACGATTAAAACGTACGTACGGTACATATAGCTTGTCACGTACTGGAGTTAAATTATAATATTGAAGTAGTGATAAAGGCGAGATTTCGGTTACAATTGTAGCGCTTACAGATACACACTCTTTTTCCTACGTGAATTGGGTTTGTTGCGAAATCTATATCTATTCCTTGACGCAGACTTAATTTACATGGCCGAAAAAGTCATGGACAATAAGAATCTGAAACAGCCTGCTTTGACCGACAGCGGTTTGTAAGAGATTAACGATTAAAAAAATTGTTATTTATATATAAGAGCGATAATTGGTAGTAAGGACTTAAGATATCCATAACTATTCCTCATCACGCTCTAAAAGTTTTTTGATTAATTGATTAGAGTAGCGATTTGGTTGTGTGATTGTGAACGTATATTCGACCGATTTGAACAAGCTGGTTGACTTGAATAACCAGATTAAGCTTAATTTATCCCTAGTTGACCCACTTATCCACTGATCCTACTGCCCCATATCTTAACTTGTCAATTTGACTAAATTTATCTCAGTATGGGTCCTCCAAAAAGATTTTTTCTTACAAATTCAAATCCACCTCCTGAATCTCCGGTAATTCCCCCTCAGAATCACTCCGCTAGTGTCTGTATTAACAGCGGTGGGGGTCTAGGATCAAATTTCAATTCACCAAAACATATTCCGAGCGATGGTGATAGCTCTGGTAGCGGATTATATAGTCCTTCATTTTCACCATATTTTATGAGAGATGGTGGTCCTGGTGGTAATACTGGTATCCCCAGTTCTTTATCGTCTGGCAGTACGTCGGATGATGATGAATCACTTTCAAGTTGGCCATTGTCTAGACCTCCTTCATTAGCTCATTTTGATATCGAAGAAGGTGATTCTTCTTCTATTCCAAGAATTGCTCCTGGATTAATGTATGGATTCGGCAGTAGTAGTTCGGGCAGTAAAGCTGAGGTTAACCCATTTGGCGATCTGATTGATGCAAGCGATGGACCAAGTGGTGGCGGTGGTGGCACCACCGGTTATAGCACAAGTGATAGTACTAATTCGAGCAAGAAAGTTGTTGAGTCGCATGTTTCTTCAACCTCTTCTACAACTCTTCCTCAACTTGTTATGCCAAGAGTTGCCCTCCCATCTCGGAAGCCATTCACATCTGTAGGTTTACGCCTTGGTAAACTCAAAATTTTAATTGCTGGTGATTCAGGTATTGGTAAAACTGAGCTTATAAAAGCAATTTTAGAGTCTTCTAAACATATTGTCCATGTTGATGAACCAAACAGATGTCATATTCCCAAAGACAATGACTTGATTGATTCTATTTTCAATGATTGTAATGATAATGACCATAATGAAATTGATGATGTAAATTCAACTACAGCTACCAACGAGAATGTCCTTCCGGCATCACTAGTTGAAATATCTGCTTCGACAAAACCATACTCTTTATATATGATTGCTCACCATGAAAAAAGCCTTCATAAGAAAAGATCTTCATCTCATGACAATGATGATAGTGGTAATGGTAGTGATAGTGATTTATCGAATGGAAATTATGGGATAGATAATGGATCCTCAGATCATAATTCAAGAAGACCAAGCCTAATACATTCATTGGAATCAGCTACATCTGCTGACGGTGCTTTAAGTAGAAACATTAGCTTTGTTGATACCCCTGGTTATGGTCAATACAGTGATACAATGACTTGTATTCGAACTGTTATCTCATACCTTGATAATAGGTTCAGGGAGACTGCTAATATGATTAATGTTTCCAGTCCACAAGTGATTAATTTAATTACGTCAGCCTCATCATTATCCGAATTCTCTCATGTTGACGTATGTTTCTACCTAATTCTTGACCGTATAAAACGAGTTGATATCAATTATATTTCTCAGTTGTCAAGATATGCTCCAGTAATTCCATTGATTTCTAAATCAGATCAACTACAGCCAGATGATATTGTAGACCTTAAAGTTAGTATTCTCAAAGAACTTAAAGCAGCAAATGTTAGTCCATTTCTTTATGATACTTCAATTGACGATGCTATTTCATTTGGAGAACAGTTAATCAAAGAAAGAAAAGAAAGAAGAGGATCTGGTAGTAGCAATAATGATAGGACAACTGAGATTTTGGATAATCCTCCTTTCCCTGACCGCTTAGAATCTGTATATCCACTTCTAATGCCCTGTGCTGTTTCTAGTCATCGTAATCCTGAACCTGAAATGCTGGCAAGTGTCTTAATGGAAGCTGATTATACTATTGAATTGATTGGTTCAGAACTGCAAGACCTTTGTCGATATATCTTTTCTGAGCATGGGTCTGCATGGCTTCGATTTATTGCCGCCAAAAAGTTTGTTGAATGGATATCCACTGTTCAAGTATCAAATTCTCTTCACAGTCATAACATTCTTGGTACCAACACTTCTCTCACCCGTTCATCCTATCATCAACAACAATTGGTACCATATGGCAACAATATTCCTACAGGAACTATTGGAAGCATTGAGATTTTGCCAGAGTTCTTCTATTCTTCCTCCAGTGGACGAGCTCAGCAGCACTATGCTCGATGGGCTATGCAGCTTGAACAGGTATCTCGCACTGAAAATGTCATTTCATTGAGATCTCGTCAAATGTATCGATCGAGAAGACAACAGAGGACAAACAATATTGTTGATGTCACCACCACAACTTCATATTCTGTTCAGGGTGACCCCAACTCTCGTTCCAATAGGTCAACCGGACCTACCTCCCCCACTCGTCCCGACGGTAATATATCTGATTCAATTCTCAATTGCGACCCGTTAAGTCTTGATAAGGTCATTTCGAAAGCACTCAAGTACACAGTTGGAGCTATTTCCTTTGTCGCCGGTGTCAGAGCTCTTTCATGGCTATACAAAACTTTTGCGGCCCCTGCTCCAATAGTCCAAGTTTTCATAGAGCCGAAGCCCACTGAAAATATTCTTATTGCGGCACTTAACTCTCTCGGTGGTGGTTGGTCCGTTTTAGTCTAAATTAGATAATCAGATCTTTATTATTATAAACTCTAAATTAATGCATAAATTATTGGTTGCTATTAGCCTATCTCCAGACATCTGGACTTGGCTTTGCTTTGACCCGTTATTGTGCTGTCTGCAAACAAAAGTTGCGACTTTGAAGGAAGGATCAAAACGAGCTATAAGTCGACGAAAGGCATTGCGACGTAAGTAACCAGATCAGTTAAGAACAGCAATTTCGCTGTTAACCGAGTGCTTGAGATCATCAAGCAGGAAACCTTGTTCAGACGAGAGTCCAAAAACATTGGGAATGATGACATCAGAATGGTAAGGAACCATGGCAGCTTCATCAAGAGATTCAACAACTGGAGAGCACTCTAAAACAAAAGCCGTCTCTGATTGTGTTTCAATGGACTGAACAGCAGTAGTCAATTCAGCAGTCTCTCCGTAGTCTCCAGAGTTATGGATTGGTTTGGCGAAATAAAAGGAAATCTTATCACCAGCTGTGAGACTGGCCCGAGGCTCGAGCACCAGCATGGAAGATCGGGGTGACCATTCTCCTCCTCCTCCAGCAATGACCTCATAACGATCCATTTTGCCAGTCTTCATGGAGATGATCTCCGCAAAGACTTTACGTGGGGCTTTATGCTCATCGGATGAGAGTTTACCTGGACTCATTAACTCTTTTGATGATTCCAAGAAATGGGCAGCCGAAGTGTTGTCAATAGTCTTGATCATATTATCAACCGCTTTAGTGATAGTCATTTCTGGACGGGCAATGGGCACTAATGGACATATTAGAGATTTAGAAGGCAAAGTGGTAGACGTTGATCCATTGATCGAATGAATTCGGATCTTTAGGGATGATAACAGTGGAGAAATATCATCATTTTCTCTATAAAGCATAGTGGTTTCATGACCTGTGTTGAAAATGGTATTAGCGGTAGGCAAAATTAACGATGTAGATGGCCTTTGCAATGAACCACCAATATCAATGGAAAAGAATGATGAAGATAATGCCCAATTAACTCTTCCAACAGTCACGCCACGTTCTGTACGACGATGTGATAATCCATCAGCTAGAGGGTTAGCATCTTCAACAATTGCGGGACTACCTAAAAAACAAGCCGATAATGCATTTCTTTGGGAAGCAGGTGGGATTGCATCGCAACTTAAACCAATTACTTGACCCCCATTATTTTTTTCAGAAATCAAGTCAGATAAATGAGGTGAAAGCTCTGAAGTGACTGCTATAATCAATGAACTAGGTTTAAATGATAACTTATCTGCATGTTCCGTGATGTAAGTTTGGAGTGGTTTTGTAGGATTAATTACTGTAAAGGCGCTGGAAGATATATATCTGTATGAAAAGATTGAATTGCGAGGAGAACACCTCCAAGTATTTTTTATAGCTTTAGTAATAAGCATTTTATGGATAGTATCCAGTTGAAAGATGATCAAGAACTGAAAAATTGTGCGGCGCAAGGTGAATGGAGCTCTCATGCAGGAGGACACCATCATGTTGATATTGGTCCACATTCAGCAATCAGTAGGGAGGAGATGGATGTGTTTCATTCTTGAGATAAAGAATGTAATACCATTCATAAGTATTTGAGAAGAAGTGAGGATATATGAGAATCAAGTGAAGAATAGACGATATTCCCTCTTCCGTATGTTAACCGAGACATTGCTGAAGATTAGGATCAGATAAGCGAGTATTTGTTATAATGGCCAAAATACCTGTAAATACACCATTGCAATCTTAATTATTGCTGCAAAACTTATTTCAATATAAACATCTTCTACTTCCTGCATCTTACGCTCTACCTCACCGCAGATCCAATCAACATGATTGAGTTGATATTTTGCGCCTCTTTCGACCATGCTAAGGCAAGAACCCCCACCACTTTTCAGAATAGTCTCTGTCTCTCTCATCTATACTTCTTCCTCAGTTTGATAACTATGATGGTTTTCGCTCGGTATTTTACCGTATTTTGGGGCCATACAGCAACTCTATAGTAAACACCACGTGACTTAAACTCCGCATTGGAGCCTCACAGATGCTAACATAACAATATTCTTATGTAAACGCCAAGCGTTCATTGGTCAACACTGTAACCGTACGAATTTGATCATTCCGAATATTGAACTTTTCGAGAACGATTCTTCGTCACGGAAAATCTGTAGTAACCAAGTCATTAAGAACCCTGCAAAAGTTAAAAATGGTCTCTAAGGTTAGTGTGGAGTGATTGTTACGGTGCAAGGTGATCTCTCATTGATATGACAGCATTGTCGTCACTGAATAGCTACTGGATCCGAATTGATAGAGTGAGATGGCACTGACCTATTGCGAGACTAACATTTCTTTCTAGTCGTACAACTTTGCTCCTAAGTATAGCAGTGCTAGTGCTTTAGCTGGATTATCTATTCCTAAGACTATTAAGTGGTAAGTGTCTATGATTATTTTTATTGGGGCTGGCTATAAGGACCAGTAATGATCATAATTGTACTCTAATCCCTATCAAATTCACATTGAATAGTGTCGCTCTTTTATTCATATTAGTCTTGTCAGCTCGCTATTTTCCTCTTACTAACTTATTTATTAGGACCCCTACTTTAACTCTCTGGGGTAGTGCTGCTCTCTTTGGTGTTGTCTTCTTTGCTGACTCTATCCCTATCCTCCGTAAGGGTGTTCTCTCGAAGACTCCCGTCATTGGCGGTTACTATGATGATTCTGTTCACCCCGAGGATACTCCTTTCTAAGCAATTTGACTACCTGACAGGTTAAAATCTGCGTGCATTTAACGATCAACATAAATTTATAAATAAACAATTATACTCTAGCTTATTGCTGTAGATCTTCGACCACTGGGCTCTGTCAATCGGGTTGAAGCTGTTCAAGACGTTGTACTTCCTAACGACTCGTTCCGTAGAGACAAATTCGTAGCTCGATTTCTGCCAGTCTCAGGTAGTGGTCTCCAGCCAATTTGTAACTTGTGAGCCGCACGGTGAAATTTTCACGCGTATAAATACCCCTGATGCTACTGACTTGATACTCTTTTTCTTTCTTTCTTCTCCAGTAAGATTTGTAAGTTTTTGCGATACCAATTGTGTGGTTACAACTCTGATCTTCTTAGCTGATGATTTTTAACAAGTTGGGAATCTCTCTGACAAACCACTGGAGATAACAGCATAATTCTTGAACACTGATCTATGAAGATCTAAGAGTTTGAACCCCAATCATTTTTCAGGATCGTGAATGAAAACTAATATCTATTTAGTTTGAGATGCAAGCCATCGTTCTGTTTTCATTTCACCTATAGATTTGATGTAAGTAGTGATCTTTTATCCAACCAAATCGTGTACTCATTTGCTATGATTCAAACGTTTCATGCACCACTCTCAGACCTCGGTCAGTGATGAGAAAACCAAACCTTCAGTCTTCAAAATGAGCCAAAATTGTTTATGCGGTTTGGGTAGTGATTTATTAAGTTGTTATACCAGTGACATTCGCTAACAAACAAATGTAGACTAATTGCCATGAATCCCTCCGCGGAGCGAAGTCACCGGTCTGGACGGAGTCCAGCCGCCGGAGGCAGAGTAGATACCAAGGATGTAAAGTATGTACTGAGTAATTAAATCAGAATACGGTTCCATCACTGACAATGTCGATAGGTGGACCATTAGTAGCGGGACGTAGTTCGGCCGCAATTCTACGACCTGCTTTCCAAGTGCCAGCTTCGAGGAGTTGTGGGAGCGTCAGTTGGGCACCAAGTTTAACGTTGACTTTCTCCAGGATGAGGTCAAGGAATCCGACGGTAGTAGCCCTCCATTCTACAATTACGTCAGATTCTACTGGGAAAACTGGGATGGGTGAATTGGAGGAGATGGATGATGCTAATGCAGAAGGTTTTAGGGATAAGACCCCAAGGTCGATAAGGAGACCACCATTACGATACTCAGGCAAACCAGTTTGCAAGGATTCACCAATGAACTGAACGCCTAAATACTTCTTGATAGGAGTTAATAGCGAGTAACAAAGCCATTGTGTGAGTTTATGGAAGGGAACGAGATTTTCCCACGGTTGTTGGGTAACTGTCATTGAAGAACACGGCCAAGTGTCACCAAGGACGACTCCATCCAATTTTGTTCGACCTTCTTGCGGCCAAATTGGACCTAATCCTTCCATCAAAGCATTCCAAAGAGTAGTTAATTGGATAGTGGTGCGAGAAACAGTAGTTGTGGTGGTTTCATGTGATAATAGATAGTCAACCAAATATCCAGGTCTACCGTCTAGACCAAAAAATGTCTTGTTATCACCAAGTGCCTTACCGAGACGGTTTAATAATGCGAGTCGGCCTTCAAATCCTTCTAGAGGATTTGACAATTCATCAACTTGCATTCCCTTCCTGAAAGAATGCTTACTTAAATTCAACAGAGCCCTGCTATCTACTCTATAGGGATCCTCAGGATCAGAAGAAAATAGCCCCTCTTTAAACATATGATAACAAGCCACTGCCAATCCTTCACTTCTATTAATAACTTGACCCGACCCTGGCTCAGTATATTTCCAATGCTTTCCAGCTCCAGCATCAAGTAATACAGATACCAAAAACAAATCGACTAATCGAGTAGTTATTTGATGAGAATCGGAATCTGGCCATAAATCAACTAATAAATTCACTCGAGGAACCCCACCCGCTTCAAAATGCTGCCATCTTCCATGAGGAGGGATTTTATCATAATTAATACCAAAATCATCATGAATTACTTTAATAGTATAGTCTACTAAGTTATCTAATTTAGAAATATCAACATTGAAATTTGTTAATTGGTTTAGTAATGCCTTTTCAAAGACCAATTTACAGCGAGGTCTTACTGCTTCGATAGATAATAGATAGTTAGATTTTGATGACATGATAATTCAGCAATGATTGATATTTTCTTTAATATTCATAAGCAGTGAAAATACACGAACTCTATAATTAACCTGTATACGCTTAAAGGATCGAGTATATACTTCTCATTGATATCAGCCCTCTCTTATCCGCCGGCACCCCATCTGTCCCTCGGGACCACAACTCGTGTCATGTCTTATCTTATCACTACTGCCGTATCTGTTTGTAAACAACAGATCGCATGCATGTGCTCACGCACCTGCAGCAACCAACTACTTTCCTATTCGCTCGCAACCCAACAACCAACTATTTCTGATATTCCTCTTCCGATATTTAACCAGACTCAAGAAGTCGCTCCGCTCTTTCAATTCCCAATACTTCAACTAACTGTATTCCTAAAATGTCCCTCCCATCAAACGTGTTTGAATCCAAACACCCCGTCCTTAAAGTGAAGATCTCGCAATTGCGCTCAAAGAAACTCTCGTCTGCCCGGGAGGTCCGAACAGTAACCAATGAGATCTCCCAGATTTTAGCTGTTGAAGCATCTGCTACTACGTTTAATATCCAAGATGGTCCTAAGGTACGTTGTATCCGCTCTTTTGCCTCCGGTGGCTGGGCTCCGCCCAGACCCGTAGCGCTAACTTTACTCAAGTTTAACTAACACTCCTTTTCAGGACACCTCGGCATTGGGCCATGAGTATACCACTTCTGAAGCTGTACCTGGAAAATACGCCTTGATTCCTATCCTCCGTTCTGGTCTTTCCATGCTCGAAGGCAAGTCCCTCCCCCCACTGACCCGTTGATCCACCGACTAACCCAACCTACCAGCTTTTCAGACCCTACTTCCAGATGACAATGTCCCAGTTTTCCACTTGGGCATCTTCCGAGACACCCACACCCTCGTCCCGGTCGAATATTACAACAAACTTCCCAACCTCGCCACTCCCTACGACATCGCGTTTATCATTGACCCCATTATCGCTACGGGTGGAACTGCTCTTGCTGTGATCCAGACCCTCAAGGAATGGAACGTTAAGAAGATTGTTTACGTAGCTATAATTTCTAGCGAACAGGGAATCCAAACGGTGTCGAACAAACACCCCGATATTGACTTCTATGTCGGTGCTATTGACCCTGCAATCTCGTCGAATGGTTATATCATACCTGGGTAAGCAACAGTACATCCTCCGCTCCGCAGAACTACGTGTCCGGGCAGCGCCCGGTCGCCGGAAGCATAAATACTAACTCCACCAGAATCGGTGACATCGGGGATAGACTCCACTCCACCACCCATTAGCATATATATATGTGCCTGTATAACATAATATACGAATAATGTTATCAGTTATGTTGTAATTTGTTTGTTAATTTTTCATTACATCAACACAAAGCAAAGTACACAAATATACTTTTAGTTTTTATATTTTTGAAATTACATTATTTATTGGGCAACAGTGATTTCAATGTTGACACCAGCCTCCATGTTGTAAGCAGTGATTTTCTTAACCATCTCACCAGTGGATTGGATATCGATCAATCTCTTGTGGATACGCATCTCAAAGGCATCCCAAGTCTTGGAACCTTCACCATTAGGAGTCTTTCTGGTGGTGATCTTAAGAACCTTAGTGGGGAGTCTGACAGGTCCCTTGGTGTAGAGCTCAGAAGCCTTAGCACGGTTGATAAGGTCAGAGGAGACTGCAAAAGAGTTAGTACTGACGTTTTTTGGAAACGGTAATTAGCCGATTAGTAGGGGAAGGAAGGGAAGAGGTGGAAATAGATATTGATTGGTTAATGAGATTTGTAACAGGTAGAATAAATGTAATACCGGTCGTTGAATCAAAGTGCTTATTAGTTACTTGTTGAATAATAATAGTTGTAAAATAGAATCTGTTGTTACTTTTGTTGCAGTAAAGTTTGAATACGCCCGATATCTTCGTCAAAATTGAAATTGAAATATTCTAAATAGTATCGATTCGATATCTCCATATAAACATATCATTGTCGACGATAATATCATTATCGCTTCATTCTCATTCTCATCAGATGTCGTATTCTCTATCTCTCCTTCAATCGTTCATTCATATCTCCACCTTAAACCTTCCGCAGTTCATAAATACACACCCTTCTCAATCTTCTTAACATCAGTAGAAGTAATGGTGATTCTGATCTTGATGATGCTTTGCTCGGCCTCAGGGGCCTTCTCCTTGTTGTAACTCATTTTGATTTATGTGTTGTACTGAAAGAGAGCGTCTTTGCTGGATCGAACTTGGTCGTTAATATCAGTAAGTGGTTCTACACTATGTGTTGAGTGGCCATGAATTTTCCGAGTCGCACAAGAGCGGTGAACCTGTGTTTGAGGCAGTGACTGTGAAATTTCCTAACTAGGCAATTGACTCAAAATAATGGGATGCATTCATTTTCAAGTCACATGATGAATATATTCAAAATGTTTGTGTTATAGCTGCTTTGTCTCACGTGACAGAACTCGGGCCGGACTCTTAGCTCTACTTCGCGAATAGAGCATTGGCCCCTATTGATCCCAACTTTACGTCGAGTTGTTTGGTCGTTTAAAGGCTGAATTTGGGGTACTGCGTCCGCGAATTGTTAAAGGGCATGATATATCCAACATTAGCACCTTACTGATAGCTCTTGCTCCTGTTTAAAGCGCTGGACCGTTGATTCAGATTTACTTCTATACCTTAACCAAGAATTTTTATTTATATTATTTTATTCCATTATATCATTCATAGCTTTACTGTGCTTTAACCTAGATAATAATATTCTCCTTACTTACAGTGCGCGCTTCTTTTGCGCGCTCTCGCAGACGCGATATAGACAACGCGATTAATATGCTGGTGATGATGCTACGCGTTCGTCTCCTAAAAAAGCCATTAATTAATACTACGGCAAGATTTCATTTACATAAAATATTTAAGCGGCGGGTCTATGCTCACCTACACATTCCAATATATAGCTAATTAAAAGGTTTATACTTTGTGGTTAAAGTTGGTCTCTTCCCCCCTACCTGAAATTAATTATACCAATTCCCAGTTCGTTGTTTACATGCCCAACTTCTTCAGGTTTTGTGCTTCTATCGTTGATTATTTTTTATTGATTCTTTCTATTGATTCCTTTCAATCGATACAATAGTCTCAGATCAGCTCATTATGACACCACCTAGCCCATCTGAATCCCCTTCGGATCATAGAATACGGGGTACTAATGCTTTTCCATTATCTCCCTGTTCCAATATAAAGAGACACAAATCGCCAATATCTCTACCGACGAAGGTCCAAAAGTTTGAAGATGAGTGTGAAATACAATCGTCACCATTACCAGTCTCCAGACCCAATATCCCCCTCGTTTCTTTTTATTTAGCATCAGACTCATCGTCTCCAAGTAAACACCATTCTACTCCCCGCTCTCCTCCGTTAAGAGCAACAATCAGTAATATCCAAGCACCTCCTGATATTCCCGACCTGCCGCTATTATATGGCGCAGGACCGGCTGTGGAGTATCCCACCTCTCCCACTTCGGAGTTGTCTTTTCGACGGTCAATTCGTAGGTCTGTTGGTCCAGTTATGACCGTGTGTGATGGAAGGTCTGTATCCGCCGATAAACTAGAAGAGCATGATTCTGCTCTGGATGATATCCCGACTGACGATGAAGAACTTATGGCAGAAGAAGACGAGCGTGACCATATGATTAATGAAATAGAGGCTGAACTAGACGTTTTCAAACAGTATATTATAGACGCCAAAACTAATATCAATCAACTTGAAGCTGTTAACCAGTCACTAACTGAAAAGTTGAACGCACTTAGAAAACGAGCCCGACCAAGCTCACAGAAATTGAGCAACCAGACCAGCCGTCGTCGACTCTCTCCATAACTGCATATATTCCTATTATATTTATTTATTTATGCACCAGCGATCTGCTCGAATACCTCCTTGGCGAGCTGTTTCGTCCTCCAAAACGGAGAAACGCCTAGTTTTGGAGAACCGGTCTGGGCAAAGCCAACCGTTAGAAAAAGTAAACGGAAAATATATAATTACTCTAGAAATGAGATTTTTTTAGTCATTAACAGTACAACAACTGTCGAATCGTACATAAATAAATATTAAATCCGTGTGAAGTTTATCATAATGATTTCCACACTTATTCTTCCTCGGAACTGGAATCGTCACTACTCATAACATTATTCCCACCAGCACCTTCATCTGAAGAAGAATCTCCATCTGAAGAACCATCCTTCATGCGATCAAATTGCTTGATTTTCTTCTGAAGCTCTTCTAATTGTCGACTTTGTTCAGCTTCACTAAGAGGCTTGTTCTTCTTCTTGCGTGATGAGGATGAAGTAGATGTCTTTGAAGGCTTTGATTTTTTCTCCTCTCTCTTAACAACAAGATTATATAGCCTCATGAGTGTAGTCGGATCAAGCTGATCCATATCCAACTCAATTTCATCTTGAGCAGAATTTTTAAGTTGTGGCATACTCTCTTCAATAATGCCAACAACATGACGAAGTTTCTTTTCTGGTAATACACCAATTTTTTCTGAAAGCTCTTTCTTCATTTCATAGGTAATATGAATTGGTGCATTGAGACCACTTAAACTTCCACGACGACCACCAACTGCAGAAGACTTACGTCGTCCATCAGCAGTGGCTTTTCCGGATTTACGTCTCTTTTTAGCAGCAATAGAGTTTCGCCTAGCTTCACGGGCTTCTCTGGCCGCTTCTTTGCGAAGGGTAGCCAATTGTGATTTAATCTGCTCTAACTGCTCCTCAAGAAACTTAATGGCTGGATTGGTAATTCTTGATTCATTAATTTCATCCTCATAATCAGAGTAATCTTCATCCGAAGAATCAAAAATTGGTGGACTGGGGGCCGGGAGTGGCTTTTCTTGCCATTTCTTATCAAAGACAGCTTCTAATTTATGACCCATTACATTGACTGGAGAACCATCAGGATTAAACTTATAGCAATTTTTGAAGATTAATCGAACATCCCGTTCAAATTCATCTGCACTCTCATATTCATTCTTGTTATACTTATCCTGAACAGTGCTTAAGTCCATAGGCTCTTTAATAATCTTGAAATAAGTAGGGCAATTCAGAGCAACTGGATCAACTGGTTGAAGAAATGGAAATGAATAAGCTTCATATTTTTTACTGAACAATTCCTTAAGAACCTGACCACAAAATTTTAACTCTGCAGCAAACTTCTTTCTTCTTGGCTTTATATCACCATATGGTAAATCTTTAGACTTTGGCGGATGAATTTCTCGCTTTGGTCTACCGCCTTCAATCGCAGAATCTCTTCGAATAGTAGGAATTCCAGATGGTTGCAACGCAAATGGCTTTTGAGGGTCAACAGCTGACGAAGTACGTCTATTGACAGGAGACTGTGTTGTGGGAGTAGATGCCGTGATACTAGTAACAGTAATACCATCATCAGCTTCATCCTTGATTGATGAAATAGACCCACCTGCGGCATTAGCAGCATTAGCAGCAACTGCGGCAGCTCTCTGGGGTTTTGGAGTACCAGCGGGGCTAGAACTAGGGATAATTGAGGACTTCTTCTTGGCTTTAATAGGGCCAGTAGCTGAAGAATCGTATCTAGGCATATTTGTCATGTGCTTATGGAAAGAACTAGCTAGACCACGAGCCATGTTTGAAATAAATGATTCTTCACCATTAAATAAAATACAGTTCGAAATAACCAAATCAAAATCATGAACAAATGCAGCAACAGACAAATATTCATTTGATGAAAGCTTTTTCTCAATAGTGCTTAAATCCATAGGTTCTTTGACATAATCATGATAAGTGGGGATACCCAACTTGATAGGATCAACAGGTTGAGTGAAAGGAGCGGCATCTTTCAAACGTTTAACTGATCGGACTACAGAAAGAGCAAATTTCGTTTGATGTTTTGGTAACGGTTGATCTGATGGTTCTGTAGGGTCTAAATGGGAGTAATCACGAGTGAGTTCTTCTTTTGGCTCCTGTGATGTGGCAGTAGCAGTAACATTAGGTTTGGAGTCCGATTTTGATGCTTCACTTGTCGTAATATCATTTGCTGTTTCTTCTTCTTCCACTTTAACAGCATCACCTTCTTCATTTTTCAATTTTTTTGAAACCCCGTTAGTTTCCGAGTCATCAGTTGGTCTATCATGCTTTTCTGAATAAGAATTAGGTGAAAGAGAGGCAGAGGGAGAGGCCTGGTTGTACTTCTTATCAGACTGTTCAGAAGCCTCTTCCTTTTCGGCATTAGCACTTTCATCGTTTACTTTGTCAGAGACATCAGAATCCTTATCAGTTTCTTTCTCGACATTATTCGCCTCTTTATCTGCTTCGTCATCCCTTTCATCGCCTTCATCAACCTCTTTAACTACTTCATCATCCTTTTTATCTGCTTGCTCCGCTTTCTCTGCTTCCTTATCGCCTTCTCTATCAACCTCATCTTCGTCAACATCCATTTTATCAACTTTGCCATTCACATTACTTCCATTCTCTTCAATAGTTGGGGATGGAATAGGTGGCGATATAGGCGCGGATAATTCAGTCGCTCGTTTATCAATAACCTGCTCACTCTTCAAACTATTCTCTTCTTTGGAAGTAACATCTGGAGATGCTAACGAAGCGGCTGCTTCGTTATCTTTAATATCTGATGATGATGATTCAAGTGACATGATTCTTCATAAAGTAAACAAAAAAATAAAATAATAAAAAACCTCCTCAATTAATAATCAACCCGAGAAACCCCAATCAAACAAAATATACACTAGAGAACAAAAATAAAACAAATAAAGAAACAAATCAACCGATTTTTAAAAGAAAACTAACATCAACGAAATAAATATTAGAAAACAACCTTTGCAAAAAAAACCAATAAAACTATTACTTCTGGTCTTTTTCCCCTTTGTTGCTTTTATTTATTTGATGATGGAGTTGTTCTTTTTGCTTCTACCTTAACCGTTTGGCTGGCAAATGTGGTGGTAAATGATCAGAATATAGTTGTTCAATCAATAAATTATAAAACCCAAACCCAGATTCTATAAAGTCCCAACCTTGATATAACGTGAGTGTTTATGTTTGAAAAATTAAAAAAAACCTGTTGAGCGGAAACGCGGACGACGGGTTCCTTAAGTAGTTACGAAAAAAAAAAAAATGAAGTCTGGTGGCGGTCCCATAACTACGCAGGTTCGGACGCGTTCGGGTGCTGATTACGGCACGCGAAACAACAACAACTAGTTATTAAGAATACGTAGAAAAATATTCAGGTGGCAGGGCTAGATAGAACTTGGTTGGATGGGTTTGGAATGGATAAGGTGGAAGGAGATGATGAGGCGAAAGGAGGTGAAAACGGCACAGAACGAAAAACGAAAAAGGGGAGAAAGAAGAAAGGAGGAAAAAACAAAACTCCCCGAATTGCAGAATAAGTAGTAGCAGTAGATAATACGTACAGGTATGTAAGAACTAGGTAGGATCATGAACTTCAAAGCAGATATATTCGATATGACCGCAGCAATATCAATGCATTAACATAGTAGGAAAGGGTACGATCGATTGTAAACTCCACAGTCGCCATTTTATGAAGCAGGTAATATAAAACTAGAGAAGGAGGAATAAAAAGATCAGCTATATAATTAGAAATGATGATGATATTCTTTCGTTGAATGATCACGATTCATTTCCTATCCCCTTTAGTTTCAAAATCTCATGAAGGTTCCATTTCGTCCCTTTTCTCTTGTTTCATGTCTCATTTGGTGGAGTGTTGGTTTATGGCTCAGCTGAACTGATCGTAGGAAGGGATATGTTGCCATGATTAATAATAGTTATTGCAACCTACGGCTCATGCGGCGGTTGCTATAGTTCTGGGCGACTGACTACCCATAATAACCAATTTCAATTCCTTGTACTGTCGCTTTTAATTTCTTCCTTTGGCCAGATGGAACCTTGTGCCCATACGTGACACCTGTTCCTCATACATCTTCTATTTGAGGTGTAAGTCACATGAGATATATTACGAAGCAACAGATCTGACAAATACTGGTGGTCTACAGAATAAGCAGATTCAGTCCTGCATACGTAGAATGATTGAAGTAGATTAAGACAGCTGGACTATTATTTGGCTTCCTTTCCTCTTCCGTGTTCCTCAAGCATTTTACTTTTAATACTTGCAAGAGATAATGTTTCACATTCTAACAATCTATTTATAACATGTTCACGATCAGACAAACGCTGACATATTGGATCTATGGGTTTACATACTTTTTTGGACACTTCTTACCTCTGATTGCATGTTATGTAGTTACGGCGGTAGAGAATACATTGTCCGCACTACGCAAAGCTTCTCCAACTTACACTGATAAGATTTATGAATCAATGAAATAGACAGGATTTGATGCTTGTTCAGAGAAGGTATTTCGGGGCCTGGCCACCTAGGAACTCAGTTCGTTATAGCAGTTCTGCAGATGAATCGTTCACCTCTGACTACTCACCCCTGAGTAGTGCGGCTGGTACTACCGATATAAATATTACCCCACATCAAACGTTGGATACAACATTCTCCAATTTAATCTATTGATAAGTTGGATAGTAGAAATGAATAATAATCAAAGTGGTGGTATTGAAAGTGGAGTTCCCTTAGTTTTAACAATTGGTGGGATCAATGTTTACGTGTATGGCTTAGAAAGATTCAAGTACGGGTCTATATTAGACCGATTGAATGCTGTTTATGTTCTACATCCGAGATTGGGTGATTACAAATCGTCTGGAGCCTTAGCAAATGAATGGTTGGATCATTATTATAAAGACCTATCTAATAGTAGGAGTCCCTTAATTGCAGTTACCTTTGATAATAGAAACCATGGACAGCGGATAGTTAAACCGCATGCTAATGAAGATTGGGCTGGAGCAGAAGACCCGACTGCAGTAAATAATATTTATCATGCTCATGATATGTGCTCAAGTATTGATGGATCTGCTCAAGATGTCGCTTTGATTATTGACTACTTACCTGGGCTTCTTCCATTTAAAGTCAGGTCTCCAATTCGAAACATAATAAGCGGTGTTTCATTAGGAGGACATATCGCTTGGAGAGTGGCCCATTTGCTTGGACCTGAAAAGGTATATGGTATAATCCCTATTATAGGTAGTCCCAACTTGTCACTTTTATTATTAGAACGAGTTTACGCTCAAGTTTTTCATGAAACTCCGGTGATTGACTATTCTCCACATTGGCAGACTACCATAGCTGATAATGTTTATAATCGGCTTACTGAGTCCAGCAAACATAATAAAATTTTGGATATAATCTTCCCTCGAAGCCTTTATACCCTTTTATCACGTAAAGATTATGAGATTGAGAGACACTTTCCTGCTCAAATCAAGGTCTTTATGTTGTGCGGGCGAGACGATCCACTTGTTCCTGCAAAATATACCGAGAAATGGATCACCTCCAGATTGTGTCAAGATCAACGAGATCCATTAGATCTTAAACTGTACATTCAGCCTGGTACAGGTCATATGTGCACTCCAGAAATGATCCAACAAGCTGCCAATTGGCTTAGCTCAGTCCTTGCCGCCGATACGACAGGAAGCCTGTCTCGTCTATAGTGGGCGGATTTAAGCCTACTTGACCGAAACCGAATAGTACGGAATGGATTATAATATAGTGTTTATGTTGCAGTATTTATTGAGCGAAGCGAGATCCACAGGTCTGGGCAGAGCCCAGCCGCCGGAGGCAATGATAAATCAAAGAATACCAATTTTGTTAGGACGTGAAGATAGAATGATAGATATTGGGGTTAGGTTTATATCACGTGACACATGAAAAATTCATGATGTCAAAGATCAATTGATTCGTTCGAACACTATCCAATATTAAACATAAAACAACATTATAATATAAAATGTCTTCAGTGACGTGGGGACAGCGATTCTTAAGATCGATTAATACACCTACAACGATTAATGTTGTAAGCAGAAGATTCATCAGTCTTGCAAGTAGAAAGGCCACCCCTGCGAATTATGTTCTAGCAACTTATAGAGCTTTCCCATCATTAGAGCCAGTTCGGTTTCAACCGGTCAGTACTGATCTACTTGGATTACCAGTTAGAAGAGATTTATTATGGCAAGCTGCTGTATATGAGCGAGATGCTGCCCGTGTTGGTTCGAGAGAAATCCTAGGCAGAGGTGACATGGGATATAGTAAAAAGAAACTCTTACCACAAAAAGGTAGTGGTAGGGCTCGTCAAGGTGATAGAGGTAGTCCTATTAGACATGATGGTGGTCGTGCGTTTGGACGAGCTCCTGGACATGATTATAGTACTGAATTGCCTAATCAATTATACGCCAAGGCTATTCGTACTGCTTTAAGTTATCAGTATCAACAGGGGCATTTATTTATCGTTGATGATATAGCTGATTTTGTCAGTGGTCATGAAAACGCTGGCAAAATGTTTATGAACGAGCATGGATTTGGTAGTAAATCGGTTACTTTCCTCGTTGATAGTTTTAGGTCCAATCTCAATGATGCTACTACGAACTACCGACGAGTAGAGATCATCTCTAAAGAAGGAATCACTGTGCAAGATATCCTCAAGCCACAGAGGTTGATCATTGAGTCTAAGGCCCTAATGTATCTTGCTCAAGAGTATGAGCCTGCTGGACCCATCAAGGCTATTAGTCCCAAACCTATTGAGGCTTTTGCTTAAGTTCCTAGTCCCTATTTCCTCCTGTAAATAATACAACTTTTCGCATACTCACTGTCTGCCCCACGGGTCTGGGCTCTGCCCAGACCCGTTGCTCTGCTCCGCGGAGGGCTATGGGATCCATTCGATGTAGAATGACACAGAAACGAGATAAACTAAGCAGAGCCCGTCCGTCAGACAAAAGAGAGAAGAATATTACGTCAAACTGTACAGCGTTCCATAAAGTATAGATTACAATTAGTTAGTAATTGAATTGTCCCTGTCGTTCGAAACCCGTTAGATTCATAGCATCTCCGGGCTGCTTCTGAGGCTGTGAGAAAGCAGTTGAAAGGAGTCGAAGGCACAACTGCCTGTAAACGCTGTGAAAGGTCCGTCAATGATACCGATACCAATTGACTGCCTATCCCTTGTTTTTGGAAGCTTGGATCTACGGCCAGAATAGATAGGTCGGCATGATGGCCTACTGCTGGCACGTCCCGCAAGGCCGAAATTGTCTCCCTTATATACTTATACATGTGTCTACGGTTGTATACACGCTTCCGTCGAATGAACATTCGGATAACTGCAGATAGGTAATTGATTCTCAATTTGATCATCGAAAGAAAATGGGAGGTTGAACTTGCTGAGATTATGCGCTTCAGCCGGTAACTTCTTGGAAGTTCGTACACAATGAATCCTATCGGAATTTCTTCCTCATCGTCACTGTAAGCCACCCAAGTAAAGTTCTTCAGTCCCTTGATTTTAAGATGAAGTTGAAGTGCTTTGTACTCAACTAAACATTGCCAGTAGCCTTCTCTGTCAGGTCTATCGCGATCTTGATTACTTGTCAAGCCGGTATACTCTTGATTATAAACGAACCCATGACATGGGTCATTGTCAAATGCCTTACAATATATTAGAGAGAGTTGCTTCGCAGTTTTGTGGGACAATTGGACTTCCTCAAGTAGACGGATAACCATTGTCTAGCTCTGATCAGGGGTAAAAGTGAAGGTGAGGAGATGAGGTTGCTCAGCCTTGTATCCAGGGGTCATATGCAGGTCCAACTTGCGACGCCCTTAATTTCCAGCAACTAACTCTGAACTACCAATCAAGGCGAAGCCCAGACTTGGAGGATGCGATAAAAGGTCGTATAGACAATGATTAAGTAAATTAAAGTTAAATATGATACAGGTACTATAATCAAGTTATAGCAGTTAATATGAGTATGTTAGTCGGTTCGTTAATTAAAAAAATATAAGTTAGAGTAATAAAATAAGCATTTTGTGGAAACGAGAAATTTAGTTCCAGAGACCTGATCGGAGAGAAAGGAGATTGGTAATACATTCCGCTTCACGGATATCTTTAGTAGGAGGAGCATTGGTGGATGACAAAGAAGGCTTTTGTGATCTGAAAGAATCGGAGAGAAGTGGTAGTTTACGATTTAATGCGTTTGTAGGGGTGGCCGCGAGAGGAGTTCTAGGAATAGAATTGGTTGAACTGATAGTAGGAGATGTAGTAGAGTTTGCTCGTTTGGTAACCACTAACTCAGCTTTACCATCACAAGACATTGAAAGTCTTAACATTTGTGGGGTTTGAGTTGGGGGTGGAATGGTAGACATTTGATCATTATAAATAGTGAATGAGGTTGATGATGTATTGGTAGGAGGAGATGCAATTGGAGTAGCAGGTGCTTGAATTGGTGGTAATCTGTTAGATTCTGAAAGCAAAGGGGTGAATAGCTCTCGTGGATGATGGATATCATTTGAGACAGAATTTGTTCTTAAAAATGGAATCTCCAACATACTTTCCATTTGAGATTCAACTTTAAGCTGATTTTTACGACATGATTGTCGTTTATTTTGAAACCAGATTTGAACTGCTTTTTCAGTCATTCCAACTTGTTGAGCAATTTGTTCTCGATTCCATTTAGAAGGTTTAGGATTTTCTTTATATTTGTTTTCAAGGACAGATAATTCAGAAGCAGAGGTTCTACGACGCTTCCTACGAGCCAATTGAGCATTATCAATTGATGGTTGCTTGTAAGGGAATGTAGAAGGAGAATGGGAAATAAACGCGTAATTATTATCCTGATCTGATTCATTATCTGCTTGCAAGTGAGACTTGACAGAATCTAGTTGAGATTTAAGGTTTTTCTGTTCTTGTTCTGTTGGAGAAAACGGAGTAGAAGCAGGAGTGATCACACCAATTGAAGCAAGAGAAGGGGATGAGGGAGACTTATTATGGGAATGAGAATAGCCAACATCTTTTTGATCATCTTCATCAATTAATAGCATCTTAATTGAAGTTCGAGCTCGGACTGTTTGAAGATGGTGAAGTTGAGGGACAGTAACTGAAGGCATTGTTAATTTGTTGTAAGAGTATGTGATGGTAAATAATGATTAATGCCTATTAAAATGAATTGTTTAACTTTTGTGTTGACGTTGGAAATTAATGAAAGTAAAACGACAGCAAATAAACGTGGAAAGTATATAAAGAACGAAATCAAAATCACGTCGCCTTATAATTTTAAATACTTAGTGTCATATATAAATTGAAATAATATTATCTGTACTATGTACGTCAACCTACACCCTTACTTTATGAATTAATGTTTGTTATGTTTTCAAAATATTTAACATTCCTTTTTTAGGTTATTACGCGACACTTGAATATGTATGTAAACAGAAACGGTAAATCAATCTTGCATATTCGTTGATCAATATATGCAATGGGGTGTAGAATTTATAAGTTGATGCTTATATGGTGGTGGTTGTGGATGGGTTGTGAATATTGAGTTTAATAGATGTGGTGGTGGTTGATGGTTAGCAGTGCTAGGAACAGTAGTAATAGTAGTAATGGGAACGCATTGTTATGGCAGTAGTAGTGCCATCATAGTTATAACTAGTAGATTATGGAATGAACATACGTAACGCTACAATCTACCTCCTAAATGTACCCCTTCCGTAATTAAAATCTATAATACTCCTTAATTTTATGTAGCAATCATCATTGATACGGCTTCAACCGAAATTTAATCGGCTGTATACTCTCCCCCTTTTCTTCTTCCTCATATTCTTGCCTCCTGGTCATTTCTTCTGCGGTTATGCATTATAAGCACAGTTTCAATTCTTCATGACTTAATTGCATAAGCATGTTTTCACGAAACGCGTGTTAAGTACGCGACAACAACCCCCTGCTCGTTCGCCAAACATGCAGACAGTCTTAAACTCAAATTTTATAAGTAATTATTGTAATTATTTTTATTTAATTTTATAAAGCATTGTCTCTAGTAATTGGATATACAATTGACATTCTATTTTGATTAGTCGCCTTATTATATATTCACCACCCACCACCTTCCACGACCATACAATATCAAATTCGGTCTCTTGCTTCATAAGTTCTATATCGCATTACCCTAAACGCACATACTGGAATGTGTAATAATTGATTTAATCGGAATTCGTGTAAACAAATCATAGCAGATTCACTGAAAGAAGTTAATCAAACTTTTATTGACACTCTTATTTCGTTTTGCTGCAGTTCTTCGACAAAGCTGGTACTTGTCCTCATTTTAGTTTATTTTAATTTAAACTATACTATCTACAGGGAAAACTACTTAATTAAGTTAACATATATTTAAACTACCCCATTTTGGTAAAAGTTTGTAGAGCCAGGTGTCATTGGTTATTTCGCATTGCAATGTGTTATCGAATTTGTTTACGACATATATAAAAGTAATTCTCCAATAATCAGTCTTTGGCCAATTCTCAATTACCCATTGACGGGCTCTCAATCAACGTTTCTATAGACGTTTTTCACCTTGCAGCTTCAACCATGAATTTCTAATTTCAGCATTAATAAATTCCTACCATGCATTCTATGCAATCGGTAAATTTCACCTGACGTTCTATTTAATTGATTTGGCCCGATCGTTAGTTAACTGGGGGAAATATTATTGATGCGATAATTCGTTGCTATGCCATTTTGTCAGTAAACAATGTAAGGTCAACAACCAATGAGAAGAGATCCCCGTTGCGATGGATAATTTATGTCTTATAGAATGATGCATGAAGTTATTATATATACATGAAGTGCCTGCTAATTAGGTTCAATTACGGCAATGCAAAGTTGATCCAACAATGTAGACTAGCGATCAATTTGGAGAAATGAAAACATATATTGTAAGATAATGAACTCCAATTGCAGTTATCATGCTAACTATTAGAAAGCGTATGAATTCGAACTGATTAAATGTACAGTGGACATAATTAATATTTAAATATTTCCTATAGCAAAAAGTATACACCTGATAGATGGAGTATCTAACTGAGTGGTTGAGAAATTCTAATCATATTGTTACATTCTATAAATAAATAAACCATCACGGCATGCAAATGAAGACGAGAATGGATGTTGAGGGTATATGTACGTAATATAGAGATTAATAAACAGTAGTAGAGGTGTTGATAGGAGGAGGACCACACCATAGATGTTTATCCTCTACACAAGACCAGATGAATTGACTCATTGGTTTTGCTACCGAAGTTGAAACGTCTGTTGCCCATAGTACATCTAAATGGGAGTAGTTTGGTAAATCTACAACTTCCAATCGATGAGGGTTTTCGTAGGTCCTTAACCGATTAACAAGACGAAAAGGATTGACTAAGTTATCACGGCCAGGGACAAAAATCTGGAGTGGGGGTAACCTATCTTCGTCAAACCATTGAGGAGAGTCTTGATCGAAAATACACCCCACACTGGCAAATCCATTCTTTCCGAGCCACCAATACATCAAATCAGCACTAACATACACTGGAGAGAATAAAAATTGACGACTTCTATAAACGCCATGCCAAAGCTTATCATCCCATCCCAACAAATAATTGAACATAATATAGCCAAAGTAGGTATATAATGATTCCGGCATGATTGAATGAAAAGCATTCATGGCACCGATAAACGCATGATGACCAAAGAAAAATCGATACGAGGAGATTTTCATTGGTCTTATTAGTTTTAGAAACCATCGGTCTAGCAAAGGTCCGGCGAACACTGCGGGAGATAATGCACAAAAGCACGATAGTTTATCGGCCAATTCGGGCATTAAATCTTTTGCCAAGGCATAGAATACTTGAGTAGTTCCTTGCGAGTGTGCCACAAGGGCGACCTTTTGCGATCCACTCGGGATTTGAGGTGTGATAGCTCTTGATGCTGGCATTGATTTGGCACCAGACGGGTGGGTAGATGGAGCTTTACTAGCAACTGGTAATGAACTAACAGACATACTGTTATAAGTTGGGCCCATGCGTTCACGTTTAGAAAGAATAAAATCTATCATACATGGTACATCTATCGTACCCATTTCTTTAATACCCCATCTCCACATTTTAGGGTTCTTAGGCGAATGAATGTTGTGGGCTGGATGAAATCCCCCTCGGTTATTTCCTAACCATACATCATATCCATCTCTAGCTAAACATAAAGCCAGACTATAATCGCCACTAATACAATAAGCAGCTGCTGACTGCATTAATCCATGAATCATGAGAACTGGATATCTCCGTGATCTATGTTTATCTGTTTCATTTCGTACTAAAATTCGATGCAGGATTAATTCAAACCCATCCCGAGTGAATATCTTATATTCTATCAGGTCGAAGCCGGATAGATTTAGATAATGTTTTAAATCAAATATTAATTTCTCCTCGCCCTGGGAAGACAATAATGAATCGATAAATGATTTGTCGCTAGGTGAATTTGAATCAAATTGTAAGGAAGGAGTGGAACGTTTGGTAGTGATTTTATTCCAAAAATGGTGAAATAATGCAATCCACATTAAAATTATTAAAAATACCCCTGAAAATATAGCTGATGTTACATAACAAACGGCCACGGAAAACGGGGTGGATTTGTTGGGGATTGGAGGGTCAACTCTGACCCCTGAGTAAATTCCATGGCGAGTTGCAGTATTATAACCTCTAGACATAACTGGTTTGAATTTCACGGTATATTTCTAATGAGTTTAAAGAACTTTAATAATAACTATGGGGTATATGATTCATGAAAGATTTAAAGGGGTCTAGGAGGACAATAAGAAGTTAATTTAATTTTATAGAAAGGATCGATGAGATATATTTTTTTGGCTGGTGGAGTCGTATAAATGTCATTTTTTGTTTCAGCGATATGGGATAAAGGCACAGCTAGGGCTAATATTAAGCGTAGAATGTTCACGGCCCAAGTAATATAAAGATAACTTAATAAAAACAGGAGGTCCTTAATTTGGCTCCAACCGCGTTCAGAACGATAAATTTATCCTGGAATTTGTAAATAGAGGATGTTCGGCTTGGCTACTTGGAATTTTGAAAAATAGCTAAGCTTGCCTCCATCCGTATAGTTTGCCCTGCAGTAGAACTGCATAATCTATTGGCGACCGCGACACAATTGGGATAGTTGATAGTAGAGAGGAACAAACATATGGACAATTCAACGTACGTAATACTAACATTCGCAATTGCTATTTAGATTAAGCTATCGTAAATTTCTTATTTTATAGTTGTTTAATAAAACCGGTTGAGCCGCAATATCTATCCATACCAAATATACTATCGATTACCATTTACCTCTTGATCAGCTGGATAATTATATCAATCACTAAGCAATGTCTCATAAATATCCGTTTTTATTCTTCCATTTTATATTTATAAATGGGCCCTGGATTCGCCTTATTTCATATTCTCCTTCCAGGTTAGGGTCAGGGTAAGGAAAATGAAATTTGTAGAGGATGGAAATTTCGTTCACCAATTCAACCTACCGTTCCAAGTCTAAAAGCTCATCGTTTCATCTAACACCGGCAGAGAGACTAATATTGGGACCAACAATGAGCAGTTCCATTCGATCAGTTCTATCCAAAAACTTAACAGTTTCATCTAGATTCTATACTACCAGTACTCCCACAACTTCATCGTTTACTGATATACACAATGATCTATCAACTCGATTCTTAAGAGACAGCTTAAACACTACCAATCGTAATTTGGTATTCCGCCCAAGGCGTTCAAAGGAATTAACTTCCAGAAAGCATCCTATTATTGTCAATGGAGATCAACTGAAACCATTAGATTATAAAGGTAAACCTGGCAAAGGAGAACTCTTTAGATTATTATCAGCTGTTTCGACCATAGAGGAATACCAACAATCAAAAACTACATTGCAAAATTATGCCAAATATTCTCGTGAGAGTTTACAACCTTTACACTTAGCTCATTTTATTAGGGCAGGAGCAACTGTTGGTCAATTAGAAGATGCATTTAGAACCGTTGCTACTCATAAATTGTTTTCTAAGAAAAATAGAAAGGGGATTGTTATTGAAACTTTGGTTTCAGATGTTGTTCATAAGGAACTTCTTCGTCTACGAGTTATTCGTGCTTCACTTAGTAATAAGCCATCTGCTTGTTTCAATCAAGTCTATAAAGCTTATTCAAGATTATCCGATGGTGGTAGAATTGACGGTTCGTTATTACTTACCAGTGGACTTGCTAATTCTTTGAAAAGAGCACTTTCTATTGAAGATGAAAAGACTCAAAAAGTCTTTGAACTGAAATTAATCAGACAACTTGAACAATTGAAGGAGGAGATTGATAATCTTTCAATTGAGTCGCTTGTCGAGCAAGGCTCCGATAAAGAAATTGGTAACTCTGTTAAATTTCCATTTGTGGTTGATCTTACTTTAGGAGTTGAATCCTTAGAAAGCATTTCAAATGGAGAAGTTACTTCAAGTGAAAAACTTTCTAATCTTGCTAAATCCATTGATGCGGATAAGATTCACACTGTCATTTCTGCCTGGAGCAAAACCTTTCCTAAAGCACGCATCAATACTTACGTCCAATCAGTTCAAGAAGGCTATAAGAATGAAAATGAAGTAGCCCAATCTGAATCAGAGGCTTAATTCATCCATCACCTCCACCGCTCGCCATGTCAGGGTCCCTAGTCCACATGCATCAGACTGGGATTTAATGATCGACACTAATTTTTCAAGTTCCTAACCCATTGACTCACTTCGAGAACTCAATCTCTTTAGCACGTCGTCATTCCGGCATATGTAAATATAACTTTTTGTTTGTATTGTTTCTGTAAATAAACAATTTTTCATTGATCTATTCATATCCTACGATGGCTACTAATATCACTTGGCACGCTGGTCTTACTCACGAAGAGAGAGGAGAATTCACTGGTCAAAAAGGACTTACTCTTTGGTTCACCGGTCTTTCTGCTTCTGGCAAAAGGTATGTTTTCACCACTTACTATGCCTCCGGCGGCCGGGCTCTGCCCGGACCCGTGGCTCCACTACGTGGAGTGGCTAGAATTTTTACGCATCTCCGCAGAACTATATCACTAACATCTCCAGTACCATTGCTACTGCCCTCGAGCAATACCTTCTTCAAAAAAAAGTTGTGGCCTATAGATTGGATGGAGACAATGTTCGCTTCGGTCTCAACAAAGACTTAGGTTTCTCTGAGAAGGACCGTAATGAGAATATAAGAAGAATCTCCGAGGTCGCTAAATTATTCGCAGATTCCACTGCTATTGCCATTACTTCTTTTATCTCCCCCTATAGAGCAGATCGTGATTTAGCCAGAAAGTTGCACGAAGATGGTAAACTTCCCTTCCTTGAGGTCTATGTCGATGTTCCTTTAGAAGTTGCTGAACAGCGTGACCCTAAAGGTCTTTATAAGAAAGCTCGTGCTGGTGAGATTCCTGAATTCACTGGTATTTCCGCTCCTTATGAAGCCCCTGAAAAGCCTGAAATTCATATTCACAGCGACAAACTCACTGTTGAAGAGGCTGTTCTGCAGATCACCAAATATCTCTCTGAAAATGGATACATCAACTAATAAACATTTATATAGATCATAGACTTACAGTATACTCTCTTTGTACATCCGGTGCTACGGTGACAGGACTCTGTCCAGATTCGTATCTCTTCTCGTTTTGCCATTCTCATAAACCTCTTGTAAGACTAGAGAGGAAGTCAGATAAATATTTATTAAACACAGATAAAAAACAGGACATACATGATAAATCACCTTCTAAGACTGTCAAGACGAGCTTGAAGGTCATCATCCTCAGTAGAACCACCTCCTACTCCTCCTCCGCCTCCAACAGCTTGAGCCACTCGGGCTTCTTTAACGCCAGCCGCTGTCCCAAGTCCAGATGGAGCCTCTTGGAGAGATTGGCTGAGATCAATGCCTATTTCGTCTAATACTTGATTCACAATCTCTTCGCTCTCCTCTTCATCATTTTCCATCGAATCATCAATCGCATCGTCCATCATCTCTTGTCGTTGGTCCATGATATCGTTTTCCTTTTCAAATTCCATAGCAATCCTTTGCAACCCTGGTAAGTTCATCTGTCGATTCATGGATCCAAGAAGTTGAGTGGCTCCTTTCATTGATTGCATCATTTGTTGATTACTGCGAACGGTCTGCATTCGTAATGACACAGCTTGTAATTGTGTCTTCATTTGATAAAACTTCTGAATGTATCGTCTTGTTCGGACTAAGTCTTTAGCCATAACATTAACCGCTCCCATTTGGCCCTGCTTGGCAGATTTCTTGATATCCTGAATCAACTTCTTTTCTTGTTGTTCTAATTTCTGTCTCTCTCTGTCCAGCTCCCTTTGAGTTCTTTCAAGAGCTCGCTGATGCTACCTCGAGTTAGCCTCTAATCCTTCGTCAATGCCTCCGGCCGCTGGGCTCCGCCCAGACCCGTTGCTCGCTCCGCTCGTTTCGCTAGTTTCATCTTTACCTACCTTTCTCATCCGCTCCTGTGGAGTCAGACGATGGCCAAATGCCCATTCTAGGATTTGCATTTTGTCTTGTTTCAACCTGTTCGTTAGTCGTCGTCGTTGCCTCTCGACTAACAACTTCGGTGAAGAGGCCGATAACAAGTAACGGTTGGGGATCGACATTGATAACGAGCGGCCCTGCTTAAACGCTCGCCCCACCCGCCGCAGGCAAGACCACCATTATCTTATCACAACCGGGATAAGAAGAATTCGGACTACTACTGGAATTATTGACGGGTATATGAGTTGGCCGAACACGTATAATTGGCCGTTTAATCCACCACTAAACGCACCAAATGATGGCTATGAACAAAACATAAATGCTAGCTAATTGGGTAAAATCAATATCTTAAAATAGCGTAAATAGCGTATCATGAAGTAGGAAGATCCGGATCTGATATATCTGAAGCCTGATTATAGATGGACTAGTCTACAACTAACGCCAGGAGAAATGTCAATTCAATTCTTATTACTAGCTGACGTATTTGCAGGTTTATGTACATCCAACATACGTCTCATAATGCTGTACTTTATTTATTGGAGTAAATATTCTGACACTTTGTAACGACATATTGTTATAGCGGAATTTAAGCATATTCTGCTTCGTAATAATACACTAGACAGAAGCTGAACTCCGCGGAGCGGAGCTACGGGTCCGGGCAGAGCCCGGCCGCCGGAGGCAGAACCTGGACGGAGTCGTTCTCAGGGGTTAGCGACTGCACATGACGACGACGTAGTTAGCCGTCAATTATAGAAGTACAATGAAAATGTCGACGAGGATGGTTTATGGTTTTGGTTGGGACCAATGGGTTAGGAAGGGCCGAGAAAAGAAGGAGGGGCAAGTGCATGAATCAGATCATCGGATTAAAATGATAGTGGCGGACAAAGCAGAGTGCGGGGTTTTAGTGGGGTCTGGCAGAGAGAAGTTGGTTAATACATCTGCGAAAATGTCAGAAATTGTTATATAGGGGTAGTGTGAGATATATGACAAACGAAAGAGACTTAACTGAAATTTCTCATTACTCCTATTGGATAAAATATATCGAGGAAAAGATTGGGTAGTACTAGCGAGGATATTCAATCGGATAGAAAGGAGAGTAGTAATTGGTAGGTAAAGATAGACAGGGTAATATAAGCAGCGCATTGGATCGAATGTAGACGTTGGGTATAATGTTGTTGGGTGTTGCGCTCTCCGACTCGAAGAGTTTGCCAGCAAATGTTGTGCCTGACGTACCACCACCACCGCCGTAATAAGGTCCCGCATAGGTAAAGACAATCTATCCGCACGGTTCCAGGTAATGGATGCCCTACTTGTAATCTTTATGGCATCTGACCCATATCAATAGCTCTATGCCATATCGATTTACGTTTCTGCTACGTTTCTGCATTCTTGACCTCGTTGGGAATTTTAAAGTCACCTGGTGGGATATGCGGAGCGGCAAAGGGCATGTGGTGGAGGGGGTATGGTAGAAAAGTTTAATTTAGCAAGGGATGGACAAAAAATAAACTAGCGAGAGGTAAATAAATATTATACTAAGACGAAAGAATAATTATCTCAAGGGAAAGTCTAGACGTTGTATATGGAGGGTGTTACGTCAGAGGCTTGTATCGAGATGATAGTAAGATGGGTATATAGAGTTTGCAATTGGGAGTTTGGAATTGGTCGAACTTTTTAGATGGACGTGACTGGGTGACCTCTTGACATAACGCAGGAGTGTATCACCAGACCTAATGACTTGATTGCTTGTCTCGTAAAAATATGTGGGCTTTTAGAAGTAGTTATAGTAGTAATTATAGTAAACTATCAGTAGCCGTAGTATTGACTATAAGCCTTTGACTATAAGCCGTAGTTTGACTATAAGCTTCGTAGTCATAGCTGTCAGCAATATTCTATGTTATTTAACTATAATTGACATATTCCAATGTAAACAAATATAACTTAATTGAAATACATGATTCAGTCTTGAACTACCACTACTTTCAGACCTGCTGATCAAACCCTCTACATCATACCTCGTTATTGTAATATGTCGTTCCCGTCAGTCTCACCACGTTACCTCGCAATTATGCACTTATGTCTTATGCCTGACTGCCAGCACAAAACTCGCTAACTTTTTTTCAAAACTACTAACCCACTCCCTCTGTATTACAATTCAGTGCCAAAACCACCGAAACCAAACTCCACGCACAACATACCATACATATTCAAAAACAAGCGGCAGGTGGCCCAGCAAAGAGTCTATCAACAAAGTACCCACCATCACATTGTTCTATCTTTTTCTTCATCGTACATCCACATTTTAAATCATTTCAGATTTTAGAGCTATTATTACTACTTCAGTTTGAACAATAAATCGAAGTTTTAATTTAAATCAGGAAAGTGAAATTGGAAAATATTCACAAAAGAAACGAACAACAAAGTTTATTTGTGCACCCTCACAATTGCATGGAGTTGTTGAATTAAATATTTAAAAAGTATCTGAAGAGTAGTCGAAGATTCGTTGAATATAGTTAAAGTTATAGCTTATAGTGGTTGACGAAAAACGAGAGAAGACTGTTGAAAACGACAACGATCATTACCACGAACAAGACCACAATCAGCAAATCATAACCACAGCCTAAACACAATACTATCACGTATCGAATCAAATCAAATCAATCTATTTTGGATCGTATAAAAGAGAAAATAAGATAACAAGAATACTAGTAGGACCCATTCTAAGTGCATTCTAAGTCCTCTATTCTATCTCAATAAACAATTCAGCAAAGAAATAATCCTTGGTATAACTGTAAACTGAAAATCTATCCTCGAGGGATTTTAAACCATTATTTACACCAAAGCAAAATCGTCTCCGTCTCTACAACGACTACCTCCATAATATCCCCATCCCCATTTTCCGTCCTCCACACATGACAGAATTAGTCCGTGAAACCGTCCAGGACGGAAAAACTGGCGAACCTCGTGAATTATGCTACACCCAATATAAAGTGGTAGGAAGTGGCTCCTTTGGAGTAGTTTTTCAAACAAAATTATCCCCTTCTGGAGAAGATGCTGCTATCAAAAGAGTACTTCAAGACAAGCGATTCAAAAACAGAGAATTGGAAATTATGCGTAAAGTATCTCATCCAAATATCGTAGAACTTAAAGCATTTTTCTATTCCACCTCAGAACGAGATGAAGTATATCTTAATCTTGTTTTAGAGTATGTACCTGAGACCGTTTATAGAGCTTCGAGATACTTTTCTCGCCTTAAAATGTCAATGCCACCACTTGAAGTCAAACTTCTCACTTATCAATTATTTCGGTCGTTAGCGTATATTCATGCGCTAGGAATCTGTCATCGAGATATTAAACCACAAAATTTATTATTGGATCCAAGAACCGGAGTTCTTAAACTTTGTGATTTTGGTAGTGCCAAGATTCTTGTCCCGGGTGAACCTAATGTTTCATATATATGTTCTCGATATTATAGAGCTCCTGAGTTGATCTTTGGTGCCACTAATTATACTACCAAGATTGATATTTGGTCTTCAAGTTGTGTTATGGCTGAATTAATGCTTGGACAACCTCTATTCCCTGGTGAGTCTGGTATTGATCAACTGGTTGAAATTATCAAAGTTCTCGGTACGCCATCTCGCGAGCAGATTCGTACTATGAATCCCAATTATATGGAGCATAAATTCCCACAGATCAAGCCACATCCATTTTCAAAAGTATTTCGTAAGGCTTCTCCTGATGCACTAGATTTGATAGCTCGACTTCTTGAGTATTCTCCTGGTGCAAGACTAAGTGCCATTGAAGTTATGACCCATCCGTTCTTTGATGAATTAAGAGATGTCAATACTACTTTACCTGATTCCCGTAATCCCGGTGCACCAGCTCGGCAATTACCACCCTTGTTTGATTTTTCACCGCTTGAACTATCCATTGCACCGGAGCTCAATCATAAGCTGGTTCCTGAACATGCACGAGCTGCTCTTCGAACCGCCCATGGTATAGATCTGGACAACTTTGTACCTCTTAGACCGGAAGATATTCGTAGCAACATGAATAGTTAGGCGCTTTTCTCTTAATACAACCAAAACAACCTTAATTTCCCTTCATCACATGCCTCCGGCGGCCGGGCTCTGCCCGGACCCGTTGCTCTGCTCCGCAGAGAGACGTATACAGTCCAGCTAGTGTTGGCGATAATGCCCTCCGCGGAGCGGAGCAACGGGTCCGGGCAGAGCCCGGCCGCCGGAGGCATGTGGTATTGTGCAAGCTGCAGTATTATTATTATCGATGTCATTACAATTGTAACGAGTAACTATATTCATCTTCAAGGTTCTGCGCAAGCCAGAGAGAAATGCAACTGAGAGTCACTGCTATATTTCCAACTACATTAGAAATACCCATTCCTAATGTCGGCATGGGGAAACTGGGAACAATGTATCGGAGAACAAGCACTACTATAGACCCAGAAAGACCCCCAGCTAGTAGCGCAAATCCAAGGAATAGAACTACCTTGGCTTGCCAATCAGCAGATGATGAGTACCCGTTCGAAGAGCCAAAAGAAAATGACTCAGAGGTAAGGCGTGACTTTTCGACCGTATTGATAACTAGCATGCCCAAAGAAGAAAGAATGAATGGGAGCCAATCGGCAAAGCTGACATGAACTGTCGAGGCATTATCGTGACTGGAGTATAGGGCAGAGTCTAACATCGCATAGAACCCAGCGGAGTAAAATGCTCCTGACAGGTAAACCCCGGCCGCTCGAAGAGTAGTAGATGAAATATGTGGTATGGAGAAGCGAAATAATCGGTCAGACATTGTGAGATTGAGCGAAAACAGAGGCGAAGGCGAGATGATAAAATGACGCAATGGTCAGAATAGGAGTGCGGTTGATAAATTAGTTATGCAAAATCGAGTGGATAGGAATTACGTGATAATGAAGTTTGTGTTGTGAGTCTAAAAGCGTTCTGGTAAGATGCTGAGAACAACAACGATAGCGATGCGATATACGACGCTGCTTGTCATCAATGCGAGTCGTTATCATCATGGCTGATGGTGAACCCACGACCTGCGGCGCGTGAGGCGAAGGTGTTCCATTTTGGCCACATTTTACCCCTGAGAAGGTCCGTTTAGATATAAGATGGAAGTAGTGGCAATTGGAGAAAATAAATAAATTAATTACATTAAGTCAAAATAAATTAAATAATAAAAATAATACTTGAGATAATACTCAAATAAGAGATTTTTCAGGATGCTGAAATACTTTTTTTTGTTTGATTGCAACTTCATTCAATCACTCATATTTATCTTCTGTAGATAATCATTAAGTCTCTATCACGGACTTCACTAGACATTTCCTTTGGTGGGACAAAGATTGCCTTAAGTACCTTGGAAATTGATTTCTTAATAATGGAAGAAGTAGACTTGGTAGGAGCAAGTGATTCGTCAAAATGAGCAGCCATGATTAATTTGATGTAGATTGTTTCTCAGTAATGATAAGTTAATCAAGTGTATGAATTGATGGAGAGAAAAATTGAATTGGCAATTAGAAGATATAGTTGCCATTTATATATTGGAGGATTTGTTGTTTTAAATAAATTTTTATCGGACTGCGTGGTGAAAATTAGTAAGGTGATACGTGCAACTGCACCGGCTAGAGTGTTATGCAGGTGGATGGAGCAGAATTTTCTCGGCTGTTGGCGGCATTCGGTGGGTCTGCTGTTTTTCCGTATGTCAACACACCGGATTGCGTGTAGCATAAAAGTAACGATGACATGAAAATTACATTGTTTTACATTTTAAAGTATAACATGTTGCAGAAAATGGTGCATTAGCACTATTTTTAGCGATTTAACTAACAAGAGATGAGGTGATGACAGTGATGCTCAAAGCGGAGAAATTTTTTAAGTAATACTTCCGTTGCTTACTTAGGTAGTATTACGTGAGATGCAGTTGAATTTATTATATACACAAGCAAGGGTGAGTAACTAACTCGAAGTAGAACTACGGGTTTGAATGGAGTCGACCACAGAAGGTAATGAAGAGATGTGGTGCAACTGGAGTTTTAGGTTGAATGCTAGTCTTGTTGCTAGAGTATTGGCAACGTCACCAACTGAGAGGTTGGGAACTCCCAGTTGAGCCATGGTTGTTGTGGATTTATCAGGCAGTCCGCAAGCAACAATGCGGTCGAACCAGAATGGATTGGTATTGACGTTCAATGCGAGACCATGGGACGTGATATTTCTTCTCACATGGATACCAATAGCAGCTATTTTTTGAGTATCAGAAACCCAAACACCAGTATCGTCTGTTATATACGATTTAATGCCATAAGTATGTAAAGTTTCCACAATGCTGTTTTCAAGTAATCTTACATAACATCGAACTTTGATCCCTGCCTCTCGGAGGTCTATTATGGGATACATAACCAGTTGGCCTGGTCCATGAAATGTAGTCTGGCCCCCACGTTGTGATTCTACAAAATCAACTTGGCCGTTACATTTGAAATGGTCAATTTCTTGCTGTGTTAGATGTCCCATCTGTCGTCGTCCAGCGGTATACACAGGATTCATTTCGAACGCCAGTAATAATGGTTCCGGCTTCTCAATTTCCGGTAGTTTACCCGCTTTAAAATCCAACCATCGGCGAACATAAGACTCTTGGATCTGGCCTGCTTTCTGATATGAGGTCAACTCCTGCGGCTGCCGAAATAGAAGTCGTCTTCCTTCGGATGATTTCACTAATAACCCATCACAAGAAGGCACTCTGGCACCCATGCCAGATACCTCCACATTTGACACCCTTCCAGCTAACTCCCAAAGACTCTTACTGATTCTCATCTCCCCCGTCTAAAATGCATGAAGAAACTATTCAGCTTCGTCAGCTTCGTATGGCTCTATGATATACTTCTCAATGCGGCTCGACGACGCCGCATCCCAGATTCTGACCTGGCGAACCGCTGACGACTGGGCTCTGCCTAGCACTATGTGGCCTCTCTTTTCAAGCATTAGTAACTTCAATGAATCGTTTAAAGCTGGAGACTATGACCTGACTATAGCTAGAGGTTATTGAATTGTACAATGTGTGGGTTTCGAAAAAACAAAGGTTAGGGTATTAAGCCAATTGTAGTGCTCATATTGGAGATATTTTTCTGCTCATAATTGGATCTATAAGTAAATTTAATGTTATCGGCTTTAAATGATTGGCTAAGGGACGGAAATTCTATAATTTCGCCGAAAATAGGAATAACACAGATTCCTGGCAGAGGGAGATGTGTTATTTGCACCCAGGAGATAGCACCTGGTAGTCAATTATTGGTAATTCGCAGAAGGCAGCTTCTGAATAAGCAAACTATTAAGGTATCCTGCCCTAAATGGACCCCTAGTTGGAATAATTTGAATTCCCATCAACTGTTGGCATTGACTATTAGCTTATATAGGAATGATCCAGATGGTTATTGGTATCCCTTTCTCTCGCAGTTGCCAACGTTAGAGGAGTTTCGAGGCATCCCGTTAACCATCACAGACGAGGAGGAGTTGAAAAGAATGCCAAGCTCGGTGCAGAAACATGTCTCAAAACAGAAGAAAGTATTTGCTGAAGATTTTGAGGCTGTAAAAGCAGTTATCTCAAATGATCCAGAGTTGGAGATTTCGTGCCAGCTTTTCCTAGAATCCTGGCTTTGCGTCAATTCTCGCTGTTTGTATATGAAACTGCCAGGGAGTGATGGTACTTCTGCTGACAATATGACTATGGCACCATTTGTCGACTTTCTAAACCATACGCCAGTCAGCTTAGACGAGAGTGTTAGAGTAGATATTACTGCTATAGGAATGGTTGTTACGGCGAGGAGAAGATATTCTCCGGGGGAGGAAATCTTATTAGGGTACGGACCACATGACAATTCTTTCTTGCTTTGTGAGTATGGTTTTACTATTCCGAAAAACCAATGGGATAGTTTGGATATTACTGAGGAAGTTTTGAATCTACTTGGTGAATGGCACAAGGGAGTCCTTCGTGAGCTAGGTTATTTAGGCGATTATACTGTAGGAGTAGACGGACCATCTTTTCGAACCGAAATTGCTATATCATGCATTCAAGAGAAAGCTGGAAGTGAAGTTCGAGTTCCGCATGTCCTACGGTCGTTTTGCGAAGGTATTAATGAGGGATCAAAGTACCGATTGGGAATAATTCATACTCTTAAGAAGCTGCTGATCACTGCGAAAGAAAATGTTATACAATTACCCCAAAATGATATCACTAGGGGATATATTGATATCATAGATGCATATTTAATGACTAATGAATAAATTATTTAATAAGCTAGAGTATGGTTTGTCCACGAGAACGGAACGAGGCAAAATCCTCTCGCTCGAGCCTAAGGAAAATATGAGACATAAATATTATTTACAGATAAAATTAAAATTCAAGAGCTAAGGGAATGTAACTCTTTTCAGATTGTCTTGAGATAGCCAGTTGAATTTGTACTAATTGCGATAGCATAGAATTTCGATCAGTTCTTCTCTTGTGGATTTTGCCTAATCGGACAATGTAGTCATTGATATATGCTAACTCTGTGTCATTGCCACGTTCGACATCTACTAACATTGACGACTTGTTGTTGGCTGTCGATTTACAAACATCTTGGACGACTCCAAGCATTCGATGCGGATTCAATTGGGTATTCACTAGGAGAAGCTCATCTTCAGGGAATGTAGCTCTAGCGTGAGTTTTAAGGATATTACAACATTCTTTTACAATGTCGTACAAAACTTTTTCCGAATTGTCCATTTCAAGAAGTTTACCATTGGTACAACGGAAAATGACAGTCAATGGATTAATACAAGCGTTCACAACCAATTTTTCAAATTGAGCAACCTTGAATTCAGAATAGGGGATAACGTGTGCGTTTAATAGAGATTTTGCACTCAAAAGGGCCTTGAAGATATCGGGGAGATGTTCAGGGATGATCTCATGATGGTGGAGCTTCAATGGATCGGCATAATCAGCCTTAACAGATGCTTCAGAGTCGGTAGGGTCAGTAGTGACTTCGACATCTGGTTGTGGAGATGATTTAGGAGTTATCAAATGTTCAGAGTATTCTGCTTGAACTGCTTCTTCGGATTCGGTGGGGCTGCCTTTACGAGCTTTCTCAAGGTGGATATTGAGATCAGAGTACTCAGCTTTTACTGCATCTTCGGAATCAGTGGGACTTCCCTTTCTTGCATTTCGTAAGTGAACATCGAGATTAGAGTATTCAGATCTTACAGCTTCTTCAGAATCTGTGGGGGTTCCTTTTCTGGCATGATCTAAGACAATATCGAGGTCTGAATAATCAGATTTGACTGATTCCTCTGATGCAGTTGGCTCCCCATAGATGGACGTTACGGAAGGTGTTACACCCTCGCCGCGATTTTCTCTTACAATTTTAGTTCCTGGAGGGTCACGAAGGTAGTTGTTATGCGTAACATGATCATGAGCATGATCATTGTCATGCTCTTGTCCATAATGTAATGGATCAAGGTCAGCAGGTACTTCAGTCAACTTAATACTACCCATTCCCACGTGCTTATAAGTCCATGGAATATCTGCTGGGCGTACACCATGAGAAGCGATTCCTAACAAAAAAGAAGGGCGAGTTGACCTCTCTGGCCAAAATTTCTCACATAATTTCTCATATGTTCCCACTCCATTTTGTAATAACAAAATCTTAGTGGATGAGGTAATTGACGGAAATAATGCTGCTATAGCTGCCTCAGTCTGAGTAGCTTTTGTTGTAACAATTAAATTATCAATCAAACGGGGTTTGTCATTTCCAGTCTGTTGTTTAGGATATTGACAATGCGCTGGAATTTGCTTCTCAATCATCATTTGAGATCCAATGTTTCTCCAAAGTCGAAGAGTGGAATCATGATGGAGGTAATCTTGAAGTTTTTCTTTTGATTTAAGAATTAATGATACATCAGCGATTTTAGGGATTGAGGATTCCAAACTGGTAGCAATTAAAGTTCCAATACTTCCAGCTCCTACTATGAATATTTTTGATGGTGGTGACATAATAGGTAGTGTTATAAGAGAATGAATTAATTGAGTCCTTATTTGCGAATGCAACTCAACAACCTTTTATACTATTGGCCCTAATACAATAAATCAAATCCCCACTAATAATAGCAAACAAAAGTGAATTAGTTTCTATTTCCTTAGTCTCAAAATATAATTGATCATCGTCTGTCCAATGGAGGTTGATGATGATCGTCATAAAAAATTAACAAAAGAAGATTTAATAATTTACAATATAGTTTAAGGGCAGGGGTGGATAAGAGCGGGTGCACGGCTTTAGCAAGGGTCGATGATATGACGTAAGAGGGTTGAACTATTGACGGGGATTAATTGGATTAAGTATTGAAGAAGAAAAGGAGAGTTTCAGGAGATGTATTATCGTATAACGTTCTATCTTATTTAGCTGTTGATTTTAAATAAGTTCATTAATTGACTTTAATAGAGGTAGTCATCTCTAGATTCCAATATCAGCACTTTTAGGTGCCAATACGTCGTTCCAATAATTACTATTTCTATCCGTCCTTCATTTCCCTTTTATTTCCTCATTTTGCTCGTTTCTCCGTCCCTGCAGTGTGCATAAAATTAAAAATTAAAGCAAGCCTGGCTAAATTCAATAACTGAGGAATCGTTTCGGCGGCTATCATTCGGCGCGCTACCCCTGAACCTGCTTTACTACACTTCTACTATTACACCTAAACCTAACCTGATAGCCCTATCTAAAAGCTGAGTACAAATATTGCGGGGTGACTAGATCTAAGCTGAAAAGCCCCACCAAACGTATTAGATCTACTAATCAATGAAAAGCAGCTACTGCAACCGATAATTTTATCAGAGGCAGTAAACACAAAAGAGTTGATACTGAAATTTCACGGTTTTAAAGATTATTTGAGAAGCGTTGTTCTACAGCTGACATATCATCTACTGCAGTCAGCTTATAAGTTATAATTTAACTGAAACTACCACCACCAGTAAACCTTACCATAACAGCCAACTGATTATCTTCACCACCTCATTATCCTAATTCAATATGCTCATAGTGGGACTAACTGGAGGAATTGCTACCGGCAAATCAACTGTCTCAAAATATCTCTCCGACCATCACAATCTTCCTATCATTGATGCTGATCTCATTGCTCGTCAAGTAGTCGAACCAGGCACTAGAGCTTATAAACAAATTGTATCTCACTTTACTCCATTAATTCCTGAAGGGGAATCATTAATCGATAGTGCTAATGGAGGAGCTTTGAACCGACCAGTCCTCGGTAGAGCTGTTTTCGGTAATGAAAAGGAACGCAAAGTTCTCAATTCCATTGTCCATCCTGCTGTTCGTCTTGAAATGGCTCGTCAAGTTATTTGGGCTTGGATTAAAGGTTACCAAATGATTATTCTTGACGTTCCCTTGCTTTTTGAAAGTAAATTAGATGTTTACTGTGGTGTTTCAGTAGTTGTTTCATGTAATGATGAACAACAACGCGAAAGATTACTTAAACGAGACCCACATTTATCAGAAGATGAGGCAGATAAACGGATTGCAAGTCAATTGCCCATTTCTGAAAAACGACTTCGGGCTGATTATGTCATCAAAAATGAAGCATCAATTGATTCACTTTATTCCAAACTTGATGCTCTTGTATCTGCCATGAAACCCAACGTCATTGTCTCTCTTGCAGAATGGCTTCTACCTCCTATTGGGTTTATTGTAGCCCTATATATTTATATCAAGCGAAAGTACCGAATCAAGCCCAAATTGGCTTAGAAATCATAATAGCTAATGATACACGTTCATGATCTTTCTGTCTCTGCCTCCGGTTGCCGAGCTCTGCCCGAACCCGTAGCTCCGCTCTTTTTACGGAGATTGAAGAAGGAATCTGTAGCCCGACCTGTTACTAATCTTCATTATCTCCTATCTCCGTGACCGATTCTTCTCGAGCAAATAGCCTTGATCTCCGTTATGCCAGGATTTCAAAGAAATCTATGACGCCGCACAAGCCTTCCGCATTTTGCCGGAAACCCTTGCATAATTGCTAGCTATCAGACATCTCTACAGATAAAGATTCATATAAAGTTTCAATTGGTGCAATATAAAAGCAAACGAACTTGACACTAGATATCGTTATTTTGAAATCAATTGAGATTTAAAAAGGATAATCCACATATTAGAAATGTCCACTGTAGGAAAAACTATCACTTGTAAGGCCGCTGTTGCTTGGGAAGCCGGTAAACCATTAACCATCGAGGAGATCGAAGTTGCTCCTCCAAAGGCTCATGAAGTTCGTATTAAAATCTTACACTCCGGTGTTTGTCATACTGATGCCTACACTTTATCTGGTTCAGATCCCGAAGGTGCTTTCCCAATAATCCTCGGACATGAGGGCGCTGGTATTGTCGAAAGTATCGGCGAAGGAGTTGACAGTGTGAAGGTCGGTGATCACGTTGTTGCTCTGTATACCCCTGAATGTAAGGAATGTAAATTTTGCAAGTCCGGAAAGACCAATTTGTGCGGTAAAATTCGAGCTACTCAAGGAAAAGGTGTCATGCCTGATGGTACAAGTCGTTTCACTTGTAAGGGACAACCATTACTTCACTTCATGGGATGCTCAACTTTCTCCGAATATACTGTTGTTGCTGATATTTCTGTAGTTGCAATTGATCCTAAAGCCCCTCTTGACAGAGCCTGTTTGTTAGGTTGTGGTATTACTACTGGTTATGGTGCAGCTACTATTACTGCCAATGTTCAAGAGGGCGACAGTGTCGCTGTCTTTGGCGCCGGTTGTGTGGGATTGTCAGTTGTTCAAGGTGCTACTAGTCGTAAGGCTGGTAAGATTATTGTCGTTGACATTGATGATAGGAAGAAGGAATGGGCAACCAAGTTTGGAGCTACTGACTTTGTCAACCCTAAGAAAGTCGATAAGTCCATTCAAGAGTATCTTGTTGAATACACTGATGGTGGTCTTGATTTTACCTTTGATTGTACTGGTAACGTTGACGTGATGCGTAGTGCTCTTGAGGCCTGTCACAAGGGTTGGGGTCAATCTATTGTCATCGGAGTTGCTGCTGCTGGTAAAGAGATTTCTACTCGTCCATTCCAATTGGTTACTGGTCGTGTTTGGAGAGGGTCTGCTTTTGGCGGTGTCAAGGGTCGTACTCAATTGCCAGGACTTGTACAAGATTACATGGACGGGATTCTCAAGGTTGATGAGTTCATCACTCATCGTCACTCTTTGGAGGGTATTAACACTGCCTTCAAGGATATGCATGCTGGTGACTGTATTCGCGCAGTTCTCAGTTATCACCAGTGACTTTCGAAAATGAAATCAGTTTTATAGGTCTATTAAAGTGGCGATATAAATAAATTAATTTGACGAGAGTTCCACAAACGACCGAAGCGATCTTCGGGTCTGGGCGGAGCCCAGCCGCCAGAAGCATTAAGCTCGCCAATACTGAGCAAGATTGTGTAACCTGTCAATGACCATGGGAAGGAAAGCATTGACAGAGTCGTTGATGAGATTTTGAAAGTGAACCATGGCCTCGGCTTCAGTCATTTCAAGGCAGAATTTTTCCTTGACTTTTTGAACAGCTTTTTCCCTTTCAACGAGGATGTCGGGAATCGATGATTCGGTCATAAGAGCGAATAAACTGAGAATAAGGTTTGCTGACTTCCGTAGAGTGGTATAGGCAGTAAAACAATGACTGCGGAATTTATCGTAATTATCAGATGAGGCACCTCCCATTCCTTCGATGATTTGAATGGGTAGCTTCATCATTGGTGGGAAGGGTTTCGGATCGCGACCAAGTATATAACCATAGTCAGCGTGAAAGAAATGTCCATCGGGACAAATGAGAAGGTTATCAAGGTGACGATCTCCAACACCGAGAATGTAGGTAATAACACAATATCCAGCACAAGAACGTACAAATGTATCCATTACTTCAGGTTTAATTCCAAGTGAGTTAGAATCATCCGGGTTATGGGCATGTAAGTATGGAATAATACCGTGATATTCTGCTAGAACGTGAGCAATGGTTTCGTTGGGGATGAACTGCAGTGCACCATCTTTTGTACCAGTTGCTAGAATTCGATATGGAGTGAGTTTAAGGTCAAGGTTTTCATTCCGTAGCAATTGGTCCATGAGAGTGATGATTTGAATAACTAACTGATCTTGCCGTAAATCATCACCCGACTTTAACATTATAGGATAGTTAGAACCATCATCAGTTTTTAATGTCACTTTAATTGGGGATAGACTGCTCTTAAATACATTGGACTCTTCCGGTATGCAGCCAACTACCTTAACGGTCGGATCAAGCGGCAAGGCTATAGGAGGGAATGATATTAATCCATTTTTAGAATCTCCGAGATACGCACGTAATTTATCAACTTTTTTGGGACGTGATTCTTTTGAGGATCGAATATTTCTCGCTATATCGAGAAGTTTTCTCATTAATTTGATTTGAATCCTCAGTGTCTCTGTAGGTGCATGGTCCTGGCCAGGAGTAGGCAGTTGATTTTGAAGACTAGTTAAAAATTGATTTAGTACTGGTCGAAAGATTTTCTCCGCACTAACAGTTTTTTCTTGTGCTTCAACTGCAACATACCAATAGAAATAATTACCAAGGATAGGATTTCTAGCTGCTCTACCGATAAGGAATCCAGCCAAATGGGCCTTTGGTCCAGATGTATTAGTAGATTCTTTTGGTAGAGGCTCAAATTTTAATGCTTCTACAAGCTGTAATAAATATAATTCTAATTCATGATCATTTGCTTTCCTTAATCGGTTTACTGCATGTAATCTAACATTTGGATCTCTAAATGCAGGACCCAGTAGTTCTAAAGCATCATCGACACCAATTTCTGCCCAACGAGGTAGCATCTCAACCGCTTGACGAGCTTCAATTGGATCTTCCCAGCTAATTGCTTGAAGAAACTTTGTCAAAGCCTGTTTATGGCGGGTAAGATAATATCTGAACTTCCATAACAAATTCTTTTCATCTCCAGTCAACTCCTGAACTGGAGAATTTATGATAATATTCAAATCATCTCTAATCTTCGCATTAGGTTTCAATTCCTTATCGAATTGACTGTATTTATGATTACGAACAAGTCTTCGATATTTCGATTCAATTGGATTCTCCCTACTTTGTTCTGGATCATTAACAATAATTAAGGGGTCCGAATTTTCCACTCTTGAGTTTTTCGTATAATTATCGTGGTTAAAAACTCCATTCGTGTTACCATTAACACCCCCACCTCCTATACCCGTTGTACCAGTTTGATTATCCGTACCATCAGCACCAACAGATGAAGGATTACTAATCATCTGCCTTTGCTGATTCAACAGCCCTTGTAGACCCCCTCCAACACCCGGTAAAGGATACTCTACATCCGAAAAAACAACAGGAAAGTTAAATCGAACAAAGTCAACGTATAATACATTTTGATGTTCGTTGTTTGGTCTCTGATGTTTATTAATCTGCTCAATCTTCCTGAAAGTCAAATTATCCAGCCACTCAACTGATGGTAAATCTCCCGCCTCATGCTTCTTGATCAATTTCTCTAATCTATCCATTTCTTGCTCAGAGACAATCGTGCTATCAGTGCTACTATTCCCATGGCCATCTGCTTCCTTATCCAACCACACTTTCAGCTTCTGTCTCCCGGTTTTTAATGTACAATCCGAATTTTGAAATAGCTTCACTGTAGTGCCACCGTAACAAACCAAATCTCTCCCGCCTGCAAAATCCCAAAATGTAATTGCCAATTGCGAAGACAACGGCAGTTGACTAAATTTAATTGGCAATGATACCCATTCATTCCATTTTCTAGCATTGCTGAAAGACTTATATGGAGTAGACACCGGAATAGTTAATGGCTTACTATCTGCATATAACTGTACTGTAACCATTAAATCTGATATGGAACTTCAATCAAACCGTTAGCTTACTTCCCCACGCTTTCCTTTTGCCTCCGGCGGCTGGGCTCTGCCTGATACGTCCGTAGCTCGATTCACTCGTTTTTACAACCTCTCACTTACTTCAAATTAGATGCAAGCATCGCATTTTCTGGATGCTCCACAAGTTCTGAATATGGCAAACGGGGCCTAACACCTTCCAATGAACCTCTACTCTCGTTAGTGACTTCCCATCGAAACCACTCCTCTCTTCCATCACTCACATCTTCACTCGAAAGGGCGCATCAACATCTCGCGAGCGATAAAAAGAAAATGCTTTTCCGTCCATATCGTTTAAAAACAGGTTTCTGTTCAATATAAGCACTCTAAGTCACAATCAAAGTAAGTGTGGAGAACAAGATACGCTGATCACACTATTGATATAGGTTAGGGTAATGTCACCCCTGCAGATCAACTATCACCACTAGTTGATAAAAGGAGCTACCGTCAAGCAAAAGTTTAATTACTTTTAAATGTAGAAGCTGAGAAGAAATCTATTCAAATCTATTGTACGTTAGCGTCTCCACAAACTTAAGATTGTACCACCAGAATCTTTCCCTTATCAGATATCTGTGATGTTAAATATCTACGAGGCTTACGAGGCTCAAAAGACGCCGCACAAATTGATCATAATCTGCTTCCACAGAGGTAAACCTAAACAGTCTTGAGTCTCAAATTAATTTTGTGGCAGTATCTTATCGTCAATCTAGAATATACGTCAAAGTACATTTTCATAAATATCTTGTGAATAAACTCGTGAAGACGGCTATTTTATCTCTTTGTCGAAGATTACCGTGAAATTTCGATATAGAACGAGTTTGAAGCTGGGACGTAAGTGCCCACTACCTCGAAACATTAAGTGTACTGATAACATTGATTCCTCATCATTTAATCTTGTTTCCTGTATTATATCACTGACGAATGAACTGTCTTGAATTCCCTCAGACTAATCGATAAATATCATGATAGACGTCTATGTGGTAGTCCATTTGGCTACCACTTGCGACGAAAGTGGACTGTATGTCACCAAAGATTCATCCGAGATTATCGAAATAGGGTGGTCTATGATACGAGCATCTAACCTTGAAGAAATCAGTAGAGATAGCATCTTAATCCGTCCTTTAAATACCCCTATCACTCCAATGTGTACTTCATTAACCACCCTTACTTGGGAAACGGTTCAAAATGCTCCTACATTTAGAGATGGCATTATTGCATTTGATCGATTCCTTCAAGAAACTCTTATTTCAAAAGGCACTGATTTTGCATTTGTAGCTCTTAATGGATCGGATTTACGAGTTCAATTACCCAGGGAGGCCCATGATAAAGGCGTTGTATTACCTCCATATCTACAGCATCCGAGACTATTTGATCTTAGATCCGAATATACTCGTTGGCAAGCCTATCATCCCGAAAGTATTCCGTATTCTTCTACTTCCATCTCCAGTATATGCGTTGCTTTAGATGTTTTGGATACGAAATCTGGCCATAGATCAGTGGTTCCAACTGCTAGTGAATCTCGTCGGGCTGCTGATGCTGCACTTTTGAATGCGGAAATATTACGAGCTTTGATTCAAAAATCTCAACCATTTGACCAACATCCTGATGTTCTGACCAGACCATTGGATGCAAATGCTGATTTAGCAGCGTTTATGAGTGAGAGATCAAAAGTATTGCATCTTAGTAATTTGCCTCATGATACTACGCAGAGTGAATTGGAAAGCTGGTTTACTCAGTACGGGGGAAGGCCTGTCACCTTTTGGACATTAAGAACTCCTGATCAAAATAGATCGGTCGAAGCAGGCTTTGCAGTATTCTCCTCACATGAAGATGCCATGGCTAGTCTCTCAATGAATGGCCGAGCACTCAATGATCGAGCAATTGAAATTTCTCCATCTAGTAATCGAGTCCTGGAACGAGCTCATGATATTCTCTCGGTTTTCCCTCCCAGTAAAAACAGACCTCGACCTGGAGATTGGACTTGTCCGTCCTGTGGGTTCTCCAACTTTCAACGTCGTACAGCATGTTTCAGATGTAGTTATCCGTCCACTGGTCAAAACAGTACCCCGAATACCAGTGGTATGCATAATCATAATCGTTCCAACAGTAGTCAATCGAACATTGCTATTTATGGACCGGTATCAAGTGTGCCCTCAAATGAGTACCAACAGCCAGCAGGTATTGCTGCTGCCGTATCGTCTTCTTCATCTGCAGCTACGTCTTCTGCAGCATTAGCATCTCAACAAGCTATATATCAACAACAACAGCAGCATCTACCTCATCAACAGCAACAACAGCAGCAACCCCAACAAATGCGTCTTATAAATCATGGACTTTCTAATAATCATATAAATAATGGTAATGTCAATCCTGCGATTAACAGCGGTGCACGCAACTATGGAGCATTGAACAATAATGGTGCTACTTCAGGATCGCTTCAAAACCGTTCTGTACCCAGTAGCAGTAATATTAGCACTGGACCACCATCTGTTCCGTTCAGGGCCGGAGATTGGAAGTGTGGAGTGGACGGCTGTAATTATCATAACTTCGCAAAAAACATATACTGCTTGAGATGTGGCGCTCCTCGAGCAACTGCCGCAACAGCTGGCGGTCCAGTTCAACAGCATCTCGTCTCCAGCTACGGTGGTACTCAACAACATACAAAGCAAGGGCAATTCCCCTCTCACCCATACCCACAATCACAACAACAACAACAACAACAACAACAACAAGAAGGATACCCCAATTCGGAATTAGTATATCCTCAACTTCGCCAAGCATCCGGACCAGGATCTCTCTCAGGTCCTCAACAATCAGGTTGGTAATAGCATTCTATTGATAGCATCGGGTTTTAAATATATGAATATATATTATTCTGCATTTGTTTATATTCCATTTCTGCCGGCCAGGCAATGCTCCTTATGGGTACTTGAACGGCGTATGAGAAAATAACAAAAAAATTACAATTAAATATATACAAGGGAATCAATAAGATATATATACAGGAAATATTTTAAGATCGTCACAATACACATCCTTCACTGGTAGTCGGCTTACCACTTCATTCTGGTCTTTCTAGTACCACCTCGGAAGCTACCTCGTCCTGATTTAATTCGAGGATCACGGCGATCAGTCCAGACTTTTTGGGCAGATCCGGCCAAAATTGGAGTCTCCAACCCAAGAATTTCGGCAAATGACTGATGATCACGTAAATAGGCACGACCATCCATATGATAAGAACGCTTTAGGCCACCAATACTAATAAGGACATTATTATATATATCATTAGCTTCTTCTTCGTCAACAACGGTGCTAGGGGCAATTTTAGTGACCTTAGTTGCTACTTCAGTTTCAGGCTTATAAGGTTCAACAACATCTTTCATAACGATCTTAGCTGCACTCTGCAAGCGGTTGAGATATTCCTTCTCATATTTTGAAAGAATCAAATATGACTTTCCGCTATTACCGATACGGGCAGTACGACCAATTCTGTGAATGTACGAGGGAACATCATTGGGGATACCAATTTGAAAGACATGCGACACCTGTGGGAAATCCATACCACGGGCTACAACATCAGTAGTGATAAGGATACTTTGGCGGGATTTACGATAAGAGTCAGAAATACGTTGTCGGCTTGCTTGGGTCATCTGCCCATGAAGGGTATGAACAAAATGACGGCCGTGATTACTACCAGCAAAATACTCAGAAAGGAGTTTTGCAAAATGTTCGACAAGACGTACAGAGGGCATGAAAAGAACAGCTTTGAATGGCTTGGCAGTAGAATCATCTCCTGCTTCAACAGCACTCTTAGCAGCTAAAAGCTCCTTTTCAATGAATTCCACACCAGCGGTGTACATCTGAGCCCAATTACTACAAATGATAGCATGTTGTTCAACTAATTCAGCGGCAGTAGGTTCATCTTTAGACACAGTGTCAACGATTTTAGCACGTTGTCCAAATTCATCTCTAGCAAATGACTTGACAGTTTGATCAATTGTAGCAGAGAACAACAGGGTGGGTACTTCACCATTTTCAACGACTTCAGCTAATCTATCACGAATGCAATCCAATTCATTACGGAAGCCAATGTCCAATAATCTATCAGCTTCATCAAGGACTTTGAATCGAAGCCCTTTAAAGTGTTTTAAAACGTTTTCATCATCGAGAATATCGTAGAGTCTACCAGGAGTAGCTACAACAATGTCTACAACGGGCTTGTGAACAAAACCTAATTTGAGCTGTCTATCCTTGGATAAACCACCCACGAAACATTGGGTCTTGATATTACGAAGTTCACCGTAAGAAGAGATGGCAGTTATTTCATCAGCAATTTGCTGAGCCAACTCACGGGTGGGAGAGATGATTACAGCTTTCACTCCTTGTTCTCCAAGTCGCTTAGCTTCAAGAACTTTTTGGAGAGTAGGAATAGCAAACGCAGCTGTTTTACCAGTACCAGTTTTAGCCCTTACAACAACACTTTCATTTCTGAGAATGGGGATCAAAGTTTGGGCTTGAACTGGTGTTAAACTGGTATACTTTCTGTTATAATGGAGGGAGTTTACGAGAACTCTAGAGATGATTTTATTTTCAGCAAGTGATAAGGTAGGAATTCCAGAGAATCCGGAGGCTTGGCTAGCAGGTTCAGAGTCAGATTCAGTGCTAGATTCAGCGCTAGATTCAGCGCTAGATTCAGCAGTATTCTCTGGATCAATTTCACTTTCGCTTTCAGATTTTGGCATCAGATCAGTCCATTGCAGATCCCTTAACTTTGAAATATCAACCTCGTAATCATCTAAACCACGTAATCCATCACCTTCTCCACCTTTATTTGTCATTCTATTTCTTCCAATTACTTTCTCTTGATCTCTATCACTATCTCTATTTTTGTTCGTATTCTTGCCACCCCAAGACCCTTTTCCTGGTTTGGATCCTTGATAACTGTTATAATGATTCTGGTTTCCACCATAGCTTCTCTTTCCTCTATCAGTATTATTGTAACCACCATCACCATACGGTTTTTGAAATCGTTTTCTAGGGTATCCTGAACTATCTCCATAGTCGTTAGACTTCTTCGAGTACCCACTACTTTTATTATTGTAATCATTGTATCCATCATTTTTGAACGTAGCAGTCGTAGAATGGAATCCAGATGTACATACTGGCTGTAGTAAAGATAATCTCTTACTGGCAGCAGCAGCACTTGCTAAAAGAAAAGTGGAACCTTTCTTAAGCATATTGAAACTAAGTTAAAAAAAATAAATTGAAAATAAAAATTTCTTGAATTATTTTTGCAACAGATATCTAGCTGTAGCTGTCGTTTGGTTAGCGGTGGAAAATAATCTTTCATTGATCGACAACGATATCTTCCCTATAGGGTTGATAGTCTCAAAAAGGATATAGAAGAGATGATCTTAGGTAGTGGAAAAATTTGGAGTGCGGCAAACAAAATAGGTCAGCCGCACACATATTAGACCATCTCCATCCTATCCTCCGAGCATCAGTAGCCATGTTAAGATTTTGAAAAGAAAAGTATCTAATATTGACAGTTAGTTTATACTGCCACCAATATTTGCAATGAATTTCGATCATAGAACCTTTTTCCATGATTTGAAGATGGAAAAAGTGGTCACGCCTCATAAGCCTCGCATGGTCCCTTAAACCTTCTACTATACCAATCATATCAACCGCGCGGAACAATTGCCCCATACACTCGAAACTCACTCAACTCACAAAACTTATAAAACCCAACTCACAGTACGACAATTTATTACACTTCTACCATCTACTTTTTTTTACCGCATATTGAACATACCCACAACCGTAAAGTGTTGGCATATATTAAATAACAAGACTCCGTCAGAAATTGCTACATAATATCGTCAACATTAGTACACAGTACACAAACATTAACAGGTAGGTTGTAGGAAAGTGAGAGAAAAGATTAGGAAAAGACTACGAAAGAAGGTCAGGCGAGGAGTTTTGATAAGATCGTGGAAGAATAAAGTATGAATTAAAATCTCGACATCAACTACAAAAACTTGACGTTGCAAATATCGATGGCTTGTTAGAACCCGTTGAGCCAAAATAATCCGAAATTCAGAAAATTATTAGGATAATCGTAAAAGGTTAGTTTAGTTAGCGATTTATTAGCGATTTTTTTATATAATATTTTTGTTTCGTCTTCTTTTTATGTTTTCATTGTGGAGCATGATTGAAAGACTGATATATGGTATTGAATTGGAATTTATGATAGTAAAATGGGTCAACTTGTGAATGGGGTAGTTTATTAGCGAACTTGTCAGATATTGCTGCTTTCATTTGGGTGTGGGAGTTTAGGCAGGATTTGCGGATCTCTTAGGTGCAGCAAACAAAACTCTCAGTTCATAGCGTCCATACTGGCTGCAGTTTGGAACGAAGTCAGTGCCAAATCAACACGAACAATAGTGGCGGTTTGATATAGCGGCTCATGAGCTAGATAACGGTGGCTTTCTCTACCATCGACGACCCGTTATAGCGTTGCAGTCCAATTTTGGCTTATCGCACTTATCGGTCAGCTGGAAATATACGCTGGGAGACGTTGGGAGAATAGAAAATCAGATGCACCGCGACCCTGAGAGGTTCCTTTCTCGTCCCTACATACTAATGCCGTGCTTCTTCCTATTTAGGAAGACTGTTCTGCCTCAGCTCCCATCCTTGCCATTCCTCATACCATCTTATATTTGCAAAATATACATACAAACAGTCTTTTAACACTTTCATTTTCATCTTCGTCTTCCTTCATTTGCCTATTTTCCTCTATATTTTTACCGATTACTAACAATTCTTGTAGTTGTGATACTCAACTATGGCTCAAAATGGAAGCATAGCCCCGGATTCAAATGTATTTAATGATATCAATAATAATCCCAATCAAGTCATTAACGGTATCAATAGCATGTTAGCAGCAGCTAATCCCGGCAAAGTTCTTGATATCAATCATTCGAATATGGGTAATGGTTTATTTGATGAATTCTTTAATAATTCTGGTGGTGAGGATCAACAGATAATTGATCTGACGAATGAGGATTTTTCAAAAAGTTTCACAAATGATGATGTATTAGGAGCACCTGAGAATAATAACCTAAGTGTTAAACCAAGTGCTTCATCAGTACCAAATGTTTCATTAGGAACCTCATTATTTGCGGGTACAGTTGGTTCTCAGTCATCACAGGGAGGGCAGGAGTTACGACATGAACAACCACAGCAACGGCAACAGGAGGTGCGAGGAGATCTGCCACAACCAGAAAAACATGCCCAAGCTCAATCGCAAGCACAATCATCATTACAAACTAATTTACCGCCACAAGAACAACAAAAGCTATTCCCTTCTAATAACTCAATTCAAATCCCACGAGCTTCTTCATCTCCTTCAATCCAACCTGCCAACTCTTCCCAAGCCAGCGAACCTCATTTAAGCACCAATCCACACAATATTACTACAACAAATGCCCCATCAGTGCAACCTGGCCCTTACCCTCCACTTTTGACGAATGCAGGTGCAAATAGTTTTTATGGACCCTTTCCGTTGCCATGGCAACAACGTAAGTTTTTCCGATTCTTGAATGAATCACGTGCGAGCATTATGGTGTTCTGACCTAACATGAATCGCAGTACCAGACCAGCAGAATGCAAGTCGGTTATCAACCGAATCTCATCCTGTCCCTCAGTTCATCCACTGGATTCCTCCTAGTGGGATTCCTCAAGGGTTTCCCATTGCTCAAACTCCAGATGGTATGTACCCAGTTATGCTTACAGAACAACAAATGCAGGCGCAGGCGCAGGCGCAGGCTCATTATTATCAGTCTATGTTGAGGGCTCAACAACAACAGCAACAGCAGCAACAACCACAAGTGCCTATTTACATGGTCAATCCGCCAATGTTTACTGGTGAGATGGGCCAACCTCAGGGTCCAGCAGTGTCACACTTTGGGCATTATTCTCCTCCCAATGTACAAAGGTTAACCCCTGACGACTTAGAACGATTGAGACATCAACAACTGATTGTTCAAGATCAAGAAAAGAGGCTATTAGCTAGAAGACAGCAGGATTTGGAAAAAAAGAAGGCCAAACAAATACATCCATCATCAACTCAGAAAAGGCCAGCTGATGCTCAGAATGATAGTCAGACGAAGAAGAGTAGAATTTCTCCTCTCAATGTTGCTGATTTATATCGTAGTCAACAGCCAATGTCGTCTCATATAAATCCTGGTCAACAATCATTTTCACAATTTCAGCCGGTTCAAACTAATGAACAAGTAGATTCAAATCCCGCTGCAAAAAACGCTACCTCAATTGAAAAAGCTCGAGATCGATTGAGAGAGCTGGATTCCCAATCTCCGCCAGATCCTCTTAAATCGCGGGTTAAATCTCTTTTCGAGCTTAGTGATCCCGCTTTCATGGGAGAAAAATTCCGAGAATGGGTCTGGAACGAGTGTACAAACGACACTTGGGGGAAAAACGACCCGGAGGAAATGGATATTTGTTTATCAATGGCACTTGAAAAGGGGTCCGATGAATTCTGGAATACATTTGATGGTAAAAGTTTAAAGTTTTTTGTACGAATTACTAATTGGATGCGACATCTTGCTCGTGAAAATATGAAAGGGAAAAATTTGAGACTGGTGCATATTGGATTGAAAACTCTTAACAAAACTCCAATCACAGCTGAAACGATTGAGTCGTTGAAGCTTAAAAAATTATTTGCTAAGATTCAAGAGAAAGGAGATAGTGAAACTAAAAATCTCTGTCAAAAACTTTTAAAAGGTGTAGAAACGACAAAGCCAGCGCCAGTTGCCAGACCAGCAAAAATTACCACTGCATCTCACGCTCGTCCTGGTAATATGGTGAAGAAAGTAGTTAGTAAAGCAGCAGCATCTGGTGGTTCGGGTTTGACCACTTCTGCAAAGTCTGGAACCTCTACGGCTGCAGGTTCAGCGGGAGCTGTTAGTGATGTAAACAAGACAGCAGCAGGGCCATCATCAACAGGCTCGCAGTCTAACGCTGTCACCTCAAAACCACAGCTGACAGGGACATCGTCTTCAGGATTTTTCGATTCTATTAAAAGTGCTAAAGTTTCTAAGCCAGCTTCAGCACCTAGTGGTATTGGTGGACCTACATCGCTGAAGGCATCAACTATAGCGATTACCAAATCAGCTGTTTCACAGGCTAAAAAACCAGTTACTGCACCGATGACAATGCTTTTCTCTGGAGCATCATCCATTAAAAGTCAAATAGAAAGAAACAAAGACAAAGCAGTTACGAAAGGCAAAGAATTAGCTAGTGCTAAAAAGATCAAAAAGACTGTTCGTTGGAAAAAGGACGCTGACCTTGTGGAAGTAAAATTCATTAGTGACGATGAAGACGAAGAAGGAGATCTATTACACAATAAAAAACATGCTTCGGACAGACGATCAATGGATTTCCATGAAGCCATAAATATACGGAACATTCCAGAAATTGATGAAGATCTGGATTGGTATGGTCCTCCAGAGTTTGATTGGTCAGATGACGTTAAAAAGCCTTTTCGTAGAGCGGGGTCTATTAAACGAGGTGGTATTCGTGAGCCTCATAGTGAAGAAAAAGAGATTCAAAAGGCCCGTGAGTCACATACACTTATTTCAGTGTATGCATCACCTGAAGACATTCCAGATAACCCCTCTCCTCCTGATGTATCAGACGAGGCCAATGAGATTAAACCCAAAAAGTTAATGATTATTAAATTACCCGAAGAGCTTGATTTAAATCCCGTTCTTTTGAAATTTAATGAAGGGCTGATTCGTGAAAGAATTGAAGAGGTTAGTAATGCCACTAAAAAGATACCCCCTTCTAAGCAAGGGTCTTTCTCTCCACCTCCTCCACCACCTCCACCACCACCATCAAAGGCAGCATTATCACTGACTTCACTTTCTCCGCCATCTGCTCCTAATGGTGATTCTAAGCCCATTGATCTTAATGAAATCATTAAATTTATCGAAACCATTCCCGCTCAACCTCGCGATACTTCGATTCAAAGTGTTCTCGATCATATCAATAGCATGTCATCAGGGTCTAGGTCCTCCCCTCCTCAAAGTAGCGACCAAAATCCAAAAGACGGTGTCTCTGAATATAGCGAATTACGCCGTCGAGATGTTCGTGGTTATGTCCGCACTTATACTGGTAAAGATTATAGACAGCCTTGTCGATATTATGGGGGTTCCACTTGTCGATATGGTGAAAGATGTAAAAATGTGCATATTGAAAAGTAATGGACGGAAAGGAACGTTCTTTTCAACCAGTAATGACTTATGTTTAATGTTTTTGTGTGAAATTCTTCTATTGTTACGAATAAGTCAAATGAATTGCTTTTATATTACTATGTATACTAATATTAACTGTTTCTCAGTTTAATAAAGCGAGCTGGAGGTCTTGTTAAAGTTAGGCCGTTAGATTCTACCCGACGGAGGCAGCACGAAGCGAGTAAGATGAAGGCGGATCTAGATTAAGGATGATGTGCGCTAAATTTCAATGAAGTCAAAGTTGGCATAATCAGGGGAAAGCCTCACGCTATTCTGCAGCCGCTAGGATGTCCGACTGATTTCATTTTCACATGATAAATGAAAAACATTCGCTGCATGAGAATGCATCAAAATTGCATGCAGTAAAGTGGAAGCATTCTCCTAAAAAACTTATGTGAATATTTTTATTATACGATCGCTTTAATTCATCAATTTTATCTAAAATTCCTCAATAGATTATATTTTCCACTCATAATGTTGCCTGTTATCCAGGAAAATCTCTAGAAATACCGGCAATCTCCTAGCTAACGCGATACTGATGAACTGCGGCTATACAGCATATAAACAATTTTCCAAATCATAATCATATCATATAATCGTAAACTTAATATTCTTATAATTAATTGAGCTATAAACTCATAAAATCAACAAATAATTGAAATAAAAAATAAATTAGCAACTTTCGCACAAATTTAGTTATGTCTCTGTCGAGCCGCATCGGTTCTTGTCTACGCACTTCCCTGCTTTCATATCCTATCCTACTAAATCACGCCCCCCTTAAAAAACATACCATAATATTCTGATTCCTAAAACTAGAAAAGGAGAACATAAAACTTATGAATACTTTCAAAATAAGTAGAATTACGAACCTCAAGTTCTTCATATCATAATTCTTTCACTATAATATATTTTCAATTCCCAAAAATTAATTTTTTAGCGAACTTTTGCATAAACAAATATCGAATGTTAGGTGGTGAGAAAGATAACCCTGACTCGGATTTCGATCCAAGGAAGCCCCCAACCAGAGTGTTGGGTACACAAATAGCTATTGCTGTAGCTTTAGGAAGTATATCTTTCGTGTCTTTTTGTGTCTTAAGATATCGATGGCCAAAATTGTATGCAGCTAGAGTTTCTCGCAAAAAAGGAATCCCAGCATTACCACGAAATATTTTTGGCTGGTTAATTGCATTGTATAATATTAGCGAACAAGAAATTTTGGAGTATGCTGGGTTAGATGCATTTGTATTTTTAGGCTTTTTTAAAGCTGCTATTCAATTACTATCATTGTGTACTTTTTGTGCAGTGACAATTATTAGTCCAATAAGATTACACTATACTGGTAAATATGATCAAGGAGAGGATTATAATAATTCTTCGTTTACTGCAATGGCAATGAATTCAATATTACCAAGAAACCCTTATTTGAACATTGATGGCAAAAAGAAAAAACCAGATGGTGGTGATGGTTCGTCACCTGAAGATTATCAAACCTACCTATGGACTTATGTGATTTTCACTTATTTATTTACTATGTTTGCTGCTGCTGTTATGTTAAGACAAACATTTAAAGTCCTTCAAGTACGTCAAAAGTATCTTGGAGGTCAAAATTCAATTACTGATAGGACTATTCGAGTTTCGGGAATATCTCCAAAATTGAGAACTGAAACGGCGTTGAAAAATCATATTGAAAATTTAGGCATCGGAACTGTTCGTTCGGTCAGCTTGTGTCGGAATTGGCAAAAGTTGGATCAATTGTTTGATCAAAGAGAACTGGTGATTAAAAAACTTGAACGAGCTTGGAGTGAATATTTAGGACCTACTTGGGATGCTGATGGTGAAACTGGATTTCCTACACCTGCGACTTCTGGCTCCAGTAATGGATCTCATGTTTCCATTGGTCAGCCAGTTTCCAATGACTTTGATGGATATGAGAGTGATTATGAAGATTTGGTCGATCCTAATGAACGATCAAGTTTAATAATGCCAAGACAAAGTGCATTACAACTTGGCTCAAAGACAAGGGGATTCACCAGACCGACTGAACGAGAAGGATTCCTTGGGTTATGGGGTCAAAAAGTCGATGTCATTGATAAGTATACATATATACTTGAAGAAATTGACTCAGAGATTGCTGAAGTTCGTGACAATGAGTTTCCTGCTACAGGTACCGCCTTTGTAACTATGGATTCGGTGGCTAGTGCACAAATGACTGCACAGGCGGTATTAGACCCAAGACCTCATAAATTAATTGCTGCCACTGCTCCTGCTCCTCATGACGTTATATGGAGAAACCTTTATATGAGTACAGGAGAGCAAATTGTACGGACCTATTTTATTACGTTTACAATTGCAGTCTTAACAGTTGCAAGTTTGGTACCAATTTCATCACTGGCATCATTCTTACAATTTGAATCAATCAAGAAAATATGGCCGGCACTAGCTGATTTACTTGAGAAATCAGAATGGGCATTAACTTTCATCACTGGTATTTTACCACCACTTTTATTGACATTATTTAATGTTATCATGCCGTATTTCTACGCGTATTTATCAACCCTCCAAGGATTTGTATCTCATGGGGAAGTAGAACTCTCTGTTATTAGCAAAAACTTCTTTTATGTCTTTTACAATCTATTTTTATTCTTGACAGTAGCAGGAGCTAGTTATTGGTCATACTTGAAAGATACCACTCAAATTGCGTATGAATTAGCTAAACAAATGAGTCAGTTATCATTATTCTATGTTGATTTAATTATACTTCAAGGTATTGGTATGTTCCCATTACGATTACTTCAGATGGGTAGCGTTGTACGTTTCCCTTTATTCGCTGCACAATGTAAATCCCCCAGGGATTATCGAGACTTGTACAAGCCACCAATTTTTAATTATGGCATACACTTACCTCAACCATTATCTATTCTTATTATTGTTCTTCTGTACAGCGTTTTATCCACAAAGATCCTCGCATTTGGTACGATTTATTTTATTTTCGGATACTTTACGTACAAATACCAATTAATGTATTCAATGGTCCACCCTCAACATTCAACTGGTCAAGCTTGGCCATTAATTTTCCGTCGAGTTTGTGTTGGAATTGTATTATTTCATTTAGCAATGGCTGGGATGTTGGCATTACAAAAGGCATACTTTTTAGCGACAATTCTTGCACCATTACCACTGCTCACTTTTGGATATTGGTATAATTTTGAAAAGAGTACAGTACCACTTCTTCATTTTATTGCCCTTCGAGCTATTGATACTGTTGGCAGTGGTACAGTTAGTACAGTGGAGGAAGGACGAAGAGTTGAAACTGCGGTTGAAGACGATAGTGAAGAAGATGAAGATGAAGATTCTGAAGAAGCAAGTCCATTAAATGTTGTGCGTGGTTCTTTATCGTCGGGAAGATCCCCACAATGGGCATCGCTTCTTCGCAGACAACGATCGAGAAGTAAAACACTGGATGAACAGCGAGAACGGTTCCAGACATATATAAATCCAAATATGGTTAAGCATTTGGATGGCCCATGGATTGGATTAGAAGGAGATGAAGTGATATTTGTCAATAGTGAAGGAACTAGGAGGAGAAAAATACGATTTGAAGAGTGGGAATAAACTCTGTGGTTGGATATCCCAATTCAAAAGTATATTTTATTTCTCGGTTTGTTTGATTTGTATTGCATTTTTGTCCTTACTAGGTACTATTTAATAATAATAATCATAATAATATATATGTTTCTCATAATTCGTAAAAGTTTTTTTCTCTGTTGGCTCTGTCTAACTTTCTAAGTGGTATAACCACTGTTTTTAATCAGCAATAGGAGTGATGTAAATACATAGTCACACAAGACCGTTTTCAATATTATCGCACTGGCAGTAATTGTAATAGCCATTGGATAACCACAACCCAAAATAGTCGTTAGGACTTCGGCAATATTAAAATTCACTGCCCAACCTACTACCTTTGCCGCAAACGGAATATCATACGACCAGATCAACATCAATATGGGAAACAACTTCGACGATGATGCGATCAAAACCGCTGTAGATAGAGCATTTGGTCTCTTCCAACCTACCAGCCTGGCGGCTAATACTCGGATAGTAAGATGGACTATTGCTGTATCTAGGATGCAGTACATCAAATAGATAAAGTATTGGATGAGCACCCTCTGTTGGAGAATGAATTGATTTGCTGGAGATGGGTTTCCACTTTTCTCAGCACGAGCCCACTTCAGGTATACGTCAAATAAAGTTATCAAAAGCCACATTCGACGAGCTTGAGGATGTAATCCGTCAACATTTTCAGATGGAGACATCACGTTGAACACCATGTGTCTGTACGCTTGTGGCTTTAACAGAAGTAAATCAATAGCTATGACCACACCATCGTACTCGATATATTTATCAGCGAATTTATTACAATTCGGGCATGCGGTACTTCGTATATTTGTGGGAGAATAAGACACATACAGAGAACTGACAGTATGGGTACATTCAATACAAATCATTCTACCCTCTATACTGTGTAAAGTTGGTGAAGTTGAGGGCTGAATGTCGATGAGATGTAAAACGACCCTTACCCAGGTTCAATAATTACTCCGCGAAACGGAGCAACGGGTCTGGGCAGAGCCCAGCCGCCGGAGGCAAAGTCGAAAGGAAGAAATATATCGTATCAATCATTAAACATTAGTGATTAGAAAAATGGATGGGCATGGGAACTCCCCGTAACCCTTCTGCTTCTCTATACTAATAAGAACTAACATTTCTGCAGTGAGACAGGGGGTAGGGGAAGAGTTGGTGCTAACGTAATGCTGACCTGTTCTTCTTCCTCTATACGAATAAGAACGAAGGGAGCCAATTGGATAGAGGACTTTTTCCAGCTTCATTGATTACATAAAGTCATCATCGTCGAAATCATCATAATTGGTAGTATCCTTTTTGGTATCAACCTTAAGAGAAGCTTCCTTGACGATTGGCTTAGGCTTCTTCTTACCTCTGCCAGCACGCTCTTCACGTTGCTTGTCATTAGTCAAAGCGTTCAAGGTACTGGTTACTTTTCTAGCTTGATCACTAGAAAGAGGTTTACAAACATCCCGAACAAAATCGGTAATGAAATTGGCAAATTGAAGAGTTGATTTTTCAGAGAGATCAGTGATAATAGGAACCAAAGTTTTACGAAGGTTTTCGAACTCTTGCTTAGTAGTAGGCTTGAAGATTGCTAAGTCAGATAATTTTGCTGGAGTGCTGGTACCAGAGAGGGCTGAAGCATTAGCAGCAGCAGTAGCAGCGGCGCGAGGATGAATATCAACAGCACCTAATAAAGCAGCAGCATTATTAAGATCGCTGTCTACCTCAGCTTTTCTTAATCTTTCTTTTTTTGCAGCAGCATCTTCTTCAGCTTTGGCTAAGGCAGCTTTTTCACGCTCTTCTTGTTCTTTCTGTTCTCTTTCGGCAGCTCTTTGAGCCATGGGGACTCTTACACGAGAAGGAGCAGATGGAGTGGAAGAATCGTCATCTGATTCACCAGCAGCTTCCCAATCGTCTAAAACTCCAGCTTCTTCTTCGTCATCGAAATTTCCCTCAACAGGTACTTCATAATCTTCGTCGTCCCAGTTAGACATATTTTTTTTTTTGACTTTTTATCAAATTTTTTTTGATTTTTTGGTGAGGTAAGATGTGATGTGTGAGGCGAAGTTGCAACAACACTCTCTGACTACAACTACAAGGTTTGTCAGTTCTGCGGGTAGAAAAATTTAAAATTTCAAAGTGATGGAGTTATTGACGTAGTAGTATTGATTTGATAAAATCAGAGTTATTCCCTTGCCCAGTTGTTATAGCCGTACAGGTAGATAAGTGCTAACACATCTGTGTAAACATGCAGTTGTCGAGCATGTTTAGGCAGTTCAGGCTGGCTGGCATAAGACATTGCCAGAGAGACATAACATATAATCTTACCTTTATTTCATTGATAAATAATAAAATGTCGTTTAGCCAATCTCCAGAATGGCTGGAATGGGTTAAAAAATCCGGAATCGAAATTAATGAGAACTGTGAACTGAAGAAAACTGAGTCAGCTGGAAACGGTCTATTTGTTAAAGAGAAAGTAAATAATAACAATCCTACTATTTTGTTGAAAATTCCTAAAAATATAGTTATAACAAAACAAAATGTAGTTGAGTTTGCTAAAACAAGACCATTTCTTAAAAGCTTATTGTATAAAACCAATTCTGGTGAAAATCAATCCGGTGATTCCCTTACAACACCTAATCCAAAACAGTGCTTGAGTAGATTTCTAATTTATTTAATTCTTTGTTCTCGTAGAGGCACTCCGGATCCTGATTTTGATCTATGGTTGAAAAGTTTACCTCCTGGTAAAGATATTGACCTTCCATTTACTTGGCCCGATGATGATTTAGACGAGTTAGAGAGATCAAGTATTTTTGATGCTATAATTGCTAAAAAGAGCAATATGAAATTAGCTTATGAAGATTATTTTTCAAATGAGGAGTTCAGGAAGGAAATTGCTGAATTTGTAGATTGTGGTACTGTGAAGCTTGCTAGACCAATTGATAGAGAGGTTAGTTATCATGATTGGCAATTGGTTGAGGAATGGATTTTGTCAAGAAGTTTGAGTATTCCAAGGAAAGTGATGAGAGAGAAGGAAGATGAGGAGAAGGGTAGCAGTGAAAAAGATGAAAATAATGAAGAAGATGAAGTCCAATTAGACCTCGCTCTTGTGCCACTTGTGGATATTTGTAACCATGATTCTAATGCTAATGCTCGTTATGAAGTTGATGAGGCAGGTAATGTTGTTCTCCTACTTCGTGATGATATCAAAGAATTACTCAATGATAGTCAAATAACCATCAGCTATGGTACAGGAAAAAGTGCCGGCGAGTTTTTGTTCACGTACGGGTTCATCCCCAATGGATACAAAACATCAAAAGAATTATCCCGTTTCTATTCTGTTGATGATGTAAATGTTGTCCAACTGTTGGATCCAGATAATTATTCTAAAAACGAGGACCGTATCCCATATACTTTTCTGACGAAATTTCTTGATCGCCCAGTTAACAGATTCCGCATTTCATATCCTCTCCCTGAATCTCCTTATCCACGCTGGCATGATGATTTAATATATTTATTGGCATGTGAAGATTCTTTATTGGTACATAAAGACGAAGAACAGGGTTATTTAGAGTTATACTATTGTGGTTATGAAGTTGACTTGAATGATGTAGAGAGGTTCTTAATTGCTGTTGATAGAACAAAGTTTCTAAGTGAGATTGTTCCTCGTGCTGATGAATTGGCAGGTAAATTCTTAAAAGCAATGTTAATGCAGATTGAATCTGGCGGTGAGATTGGCTCTCCGGCTGGTTTGTCTCGCACAAGTCAACATCAGTTAATTGATCTTGAAAAGAAGCTTATTGAAGAGACTATAAAAGGTATTCAACATCATATTGAGGAAGTTGAAAAAATAAATAAAGTGGCTAATGATTTAGAAAAAGCGTCTGTCGAGTAATTGGTTCCCCCTGAATTAACCCTAACCATTATCGCTATCATCAACCCTTTCCCAAGGGAGCACTTTTTGGCGGCTTATATCCCATCTATTCCACTTTGTTTTATTTTCTGTTGTGTAGACTTAATAGATAGATTGTCAGTAATTTTAAATTCTGATTATAGTACTTTAGATGCCGATCAATCTTAACCCCCTTCGGCCAAGTCCTTATCGATAATCTCCCCCCGCCACTGATAAGCGCGGGGATATCTCCGGCGGGGGTAATGCAATCAATACAGTATTTAAGATAAACATTCGTCCAACCATACTCATAACCAACATTTCTGGTTACGAATAATTGAATTATAATCACAATGACTTCTTCTACTTTCTCATCATCTTTTCATCCTTCCCCTGACTTTGATGCTCTCAGAAAGCAATATGTTGGAAAATCACTCCAAGAAATTCCCACTCCTGCTTTTATAGTTAATCGCAAAGTAATGGAAAAGAATTGTGAAACAATGTTACAAAGAGCTGCTAATATGAAGGCTTCTTTCCGAGCTCATGTTAAAACTCATAAATGTGACGAAGGTGTGCTTTTACAATTGGGTTCTAAAGGGCAGTGTAATAAAGTAGTCGTATCTACTTTAATGGAAGCTTGGAAAATGATCCCTTTCTATCGCAGTGGTCAAATCAAGGATGTTCTTTATGGACTTCCAGTTGTTAAATCTCGTCTCGGCGAATTAATTGGCCTTAGAAAAGAGGTTGATGACCTTCGTCTTATGATTGACCACCATAGTCAGATTGATCTGCTTATTTCTGAACATTCTGAATCAGAGAAGCCATGGTCCATTTTTATTAAGGTAAATATGGGTACCAATAGAGCTGGTTTGGTTAGTGAATCCAAGGAATTAGAAGATTTAATTAAAAAAGCCTTATCGAGTAGTAAATATGTGTCATTATATGGTTTTTACTGCCATGCAGGACATTCTTATGCATCTTCAAGCCAAGAAGAAGCCAAGAAATATTTGTATCAAGAAATTGATGCCGCTAATAAAGCTGCTGTAATTGCTAAATCATTAAATTCTGATTTAGATCTTGTGATATCCGTTGGTTCTACACCTACCAGTCATTCCTCAGAATCAGTTGAGTTGGATGAACTTAGCAACTTATCGGCAAAATTAGAACTCCATGCAGGTAATTATCCATTCTGTGATTTACAACAAATTGCTACCAACTGTATTAGCAAAGACAATGTTGCTTGCACAGTTCTAGCTGAGGTTGCTTCTTGTTATGGAGGTAGAGGAAAGTTAGCTCCAGGGGAGACATTGGTAAATGCAGGAGTAATCGCCTTAGCAAGAGAACCAGGCCCAATTCCAGGATTTGGTCAAGTTGTTACCCCTGGTCACGAAGGATGGTTCGTTGGACGTCTAAGCCAAGAACATGGTCTGTTGGTTCCTGGAGAATCTTCTCCCACGCCCAGTTTCCCAAAGCTTGGCGACAGATTACAAATCATTCCTCAACATTCATGTATTACTGCCAATGCTTATCATTGGTATTATATTACTGATGGAGATGATAAAGTAGTAGATGTATGGTCTGCCTGGAGAGGATGGTAGAGAAGCTACCTCGAAGTCTGATTAACTGTAGATATGTAATAAATATTTTGAAGTAGCGGCTAGAAAATAAAAGTGCTTAAAAGATGACAGGGTGATATATTGTATCCAGGTATAGACGACAATACTCTTAACAATTAGTGTCATAAATCTGATATATAATAATATAGCGTCATATCATAATATATTATTATTACTATAGTTTTCTATTTAAAGCAGTTGGATAATAATTGTTAATTCTATTTTGGAAGAGCAGCAATACATTCAATCTCCACATCAGTATGTAAAGGCAATTGATGAACAGCAACACACGTTCTTACTGGTTTGGGTTCAGCAAAGTATTGAGCATAGACTTCATTAACCTTGGCGAAATTTTCAATGTCATCAAGGAAAATATTTACCTTGATAGCGTTATCAATAGAAGTACCAGCTGCTTTTAATACTGCAGAAAGGTTTTCCAAAACTTGTTTCTGGGATTGTTAGTTTAAGTGAATGCAAATTGAATGCCATATTAATACTTACAGCTCTATCCGCAACAGTGCCTTCAATCAATTTTCCAGTTTTAGGATCAGCTCCAACTTGACCAGAGCAATAGACTAAGCCATTATGAATAAGAGCCTGAGAAAGAACTGGGATAGGAGCAGGAGCTTCAGTTGTAAGAACTTGTTGTCTATAAGCCATTTTGAAATTTCAATTTTTTTGTATAAGTGATCAAGGATAAGTGTAGTTTAGGAATTAGCCAAGTTTTAAATAAACAACAACCCCCCTGACAGTCGGAAAATCCGTTTCCGTCGATTGGCGGTTATCTTTGAACCCCCTCCGCTTTCTAAACACCCCCGCCAGATATAAACCCCCCTTCCCCCCGTCTTGCATGTACGCAGTTTACCCCCACCTGATAAGCGCTAATGCATATACCCTTCGGACCGGGGTCATAAATCCTGTCTTGATATTTAAACATCTTCATCTAATAAACTATATAAAGGTAGTCATATCTCGCAAAATGACAAATGAAAAGTATAATCAAACACTATCTAATCAACCAAATACAATGACTGTAGATCAAGCTATTCCTCCTACTCCTTATCAAATCGACCCTTCTATCATTAGTCGATTTGATAAAGAGTATGTTAATTTCTTCAATAATCATTTAACAACTGCGACCAACCTTCTTTATACTCACCTTGCTTCTCTTAAGGAAGTTAAAGAAGGAGGAAATGTTATCCCTGGTCAAAGTCCATCTGCAGAATTAAATTCTACTCATGATGAACAGGTACCAAGAAAGTATACTAAAGGAGATACTACCGTTCCAGTTCGAATCTTCGTTCCTTTAGGAGACAAACCTGAAAATGGCTGGCCATGCACTGTTTGGTATCATGGAGGTGGTTGGGTATTAGGTAGCATTGATACAGAAAATTCATATTGTTCTCATATTGCTGATAGATCTAAATGTATTGTTATCTCAGTTGATTATCGATTGGCTCCAGAATTTCCATTTCCCGCTTGCATTGATGATTCATTTGAAGCTCTTTTATGGGTATATGAAAACTCGGCTAGATTGAATATTGATAATTCGAAAATTGCTGTAGCTGGATCATCCGCTGGTGGTAACATTAGTGCCGTTTTAACTCATAAATTTGCTACTGATGAAGTTAGTAGATCATATGCTCCATTGGCATACCAGTTACTTATTGTTCCAGTTTGTGATAATACTGCTGATAGTGATTCTCATTTATCATATAATGAGTTTAGAAACACTGCTCAATTACCTAGAGATAAGATGTTATGGTATAGAAATTTATACTTGCCAAACAGAGAAGATTGGAATAATCCTGTTGCCAGTCCATATTTCTATCCTTCTGCCAGCTTTAAGAGTTGTCCTCCTGCTTTTATTGCAGTAGCTGGTTGTGATGTATTACGTACTGAAGGTGAGCAATATGCTGCTAAACTTAAAGATGCTGGAATTGATAGTAAACTTGTTATCTATCCAGGAGTCCCTCATCCAGTGATGGTTATGGACGATGTACTTACTCAAGGTAAGAGGTTAGTTAAAGAAACCACTGATGCATTAAGAGAAGCTTTTTATAAATAAATTTATATATGAATTTAAATAGAATTAGTAAATATGATTAAAAGCTATAGACTAGAATTAGCGTTGATTATGATACGCTAATAAAAGATCTCGGCGCCAAGAGATACGGTACGACGACAAAGGTACTACTATCTCGATAGAGTATTTTATCTTCAACTTCAAGAGAATACAAAAAAGATAGGATTAACAGGAAAACGTAGATTTATACATTAACGGTCTTTAACCTCAGGGAACAATTAAAGTCTGTAATCAGCCTGTATTAGATGGTCCCTAGAATTGCAGAGAAGCAACCCTTTTTCTTTTTTCCTTCCATAGGTTAACGAATTAAAAGCAAATATTGTTTAAAGGTTGCATCGATTTGCAGGGGCCTTGAAACTCATTCATGTGAATGAAAACTTGATCATGCTGACTGACGACTGTGCAGCAATCTACATCGAGGCGCCGATTTCTAGTTTTAGTTTAGAATTTACTAATAAGATTTGCACTGTAATTTTTTTAAGTTGAAGTTAAAGGACTGATAAACGCTCTACATACAACAAGCGACGACCTACGACCGACAAAACACAAACTATCTAATTAACGAATAACAAGAATAGATTTTTTTAATCATTTTTTTTACTTATACTTTCTCTTGTCATCTGCCCATGTTGCACATCTCGGCCCGCTGCAGTGCAGTTTTTCACTAACCCTAACCAATATACATAACATAACACATAAATAAACGCTCTGATCTCACTCGACATTACATAGAAGTTTACCATTAAAACATAAAATAAGACAAAACAACATTATGTCAGAGTCTTTAAATCCTCCTCAAAAAGATCGTAGTCATTCAAGAACTCCTTCTCCTGGTAGAGTGGCTTATTCCACTGGTAGGGGTGGAGCTGGTAATATCCAACATGGCGATGAAGTCCCATTACCAACGGAAGGTAAAGTAGGTGAAGGAGTTCCTAAAATCACCCAAAAAGTTTATACTACTGGACGCGGAGGAGCGGGAAATATGAGAGAGAATAAAGATGATAAAAGTACTAGAATCGCTCAGGATGTCGATAGTACCATTTTTGATAATGACCCATTTCCTATTAAAAGTAATTCATCGATTGGTAGAGGTGGTTATGGTAATGTTAATGCTGTTAGAAATCAAGAATCTTTACTCAGTAAAGCTAGGAAGTTTTTTAAAAATTAATGAGTCTTGATTTGTCCTTTTTTGATATAAAGGAGATATTTTGTAAGTTATTTTGTAAGTTATTTTGTCAGTTATTTTCTTTGTTATTTTGTTCACATATTTTGTAATTACTTATATTTATTATTTAATGGTTCATCTCTTTTTCTTCTTCGAGGAGTCATTACAACTTCATCTCCCTCGTCTGAATTATAAAATGTACATTTTCGAAAACCAACATCATCCATCTGTAGAAATGTTGGCCTATCTCGAGTTAGTTCAAGTCCACCAAATAATATACATTGTAATCTGTATCTATCAATAGTCTTCATAACCGTATTATCATTGTGGGGTCCTTTAGGTACAAATGGTCTTTCCAACTCATTTGGACAGTCGCTTAATAAAATTATTCCAGAGTTATTGTGAATCTTTTCATTTTTGATTGGATTGAAGTTTAGGCATTCCATTTCTTCGTCTAATAGTGATCCTAAATCTTTCAAATCCATTATCGGCTTTACTGTCTTAATATCATACTTAAAACCATGCCTATTACGAAATATTTCCAGTACCGTCGTTAGCCTATCAATAGTAAGTTTCACACAAGGCACTTTTGATAAGAAAACATTGTTTAAATGATCTCTTAAATATAAACGAAACCAGTTTAAATAAATCCTTAAACTTGGTAAGAAATCTCTTATTTTAAACCAATCTTCATCCTTTTCAAGATCACTTTCAAAGAAGCTTATTACTTGCTCAATCATAATCCCTATAAATTGAATATTTATGCGGAAAAGAATATAATATCCTGGATAATCTGGTTCTCCTGGATCATAAGCGGTGTCTGTATCCTTTACAATTTTTTCTGATATATCAAGGAACATAATCTGCAAAAGAGACAATCTGATTAACGCTTTCTCAGTTAATATGCCGCCGGAAATCCAATTTGTTAATTGCTTCAACTGTTGAGAAATTATATGCCCCCAGTCATTTTTGTATTTATTCTCAGTCATGTAATATTCCGCAGTTAAGCATTTCGAGGTGATCTTAAGGTGCTTTATGTATTTCGTCAACTCTCGTTCCCTATCATCACGATTATGACATTTACTCCAGATATCGGCATCCATAACTTCTATCCTGGACCCCTGAAATATTCCAGCCAATTTTATAACATTTGATCTCACCTTATCAGAGGCTACATTTCCCCGACAGCACCAATATAAAGCACCGAAAATAGCATCAGGATTTTCTTCATAAATGTTTTTCGCCAAGAGAAAGTAAGGCGCCGAAGCCGAGCTGTCAATACTTATCGCTGTTCGATAATATATCCATGAATGTTTGTATTGATCTATATCATTCTTAGCTTCTTGTGAATTAGCAAATTTATAATTGAATTTAGCTCGATATCGACAAATATCTCCTAAATTACATAGAATGATTTGAAGAATTTGACGAAGAGTTGGTTGTTGTGAGGTGGGTGATTGCTTGAAACTGATTCTAGAATTAGTGGAAGTAGAAGTGGAAGTCACAGATTCGTAATTTAACATATCAACGTCCACTTCATCACCGCTGACTGCTGTATTTCCATCTCTATAATTTCTTTTCACTCTCTCCTCAGAAGATAACCCTAAGGGTTCGAACAACTTATAAATATCGTCGGTTGATCCATATACATTCAAAATACGTTTTATCAATTCCCGATAAAAGTTGGTAAGATTCTTACAAACTCTTAACAACCGATCATAAGATTTACGATATGAAACTGGCAATTTTGTATAATCGGATTTAAAAGCCTCCACTTCACAGCAATAGTTCTTAATCGTTCCTATGAAAATCTCCTTCCAAATCTCTTTAATTCGAACAGCTGCAGAATTAAAATCTTGATAAATCCAATGGGTTAAATTTGCCTCTATAAATGTTAAAGCCCCGAGAATGTTTCTATCAAGAAGTTCCAGTTCTGAATTATCATATTTCTTCCTTGGCTCTTCAATGTTTATTCCTTTGGATTTGCGATAATTCCGATTAACAAGACTTTTCTTAGCATTTTCTGATATTTGTTCTTGTTCAAGTTTTACCTGCTGATTTCTTAATTTTAATAGAGACTCATATTGATCTTTCAATTTAATCAAGTATGTTTGGTTATAGAGTGGGATCTTCGACATTGTGACAGGTAACAAAAGACATGAGCGTGGATAATGTCACCATGCGATATGAGATTATTTACAGCCTTTTTAAACCCAAAACTGACATTTTATGTGATCAATTGATCACAGAATTGGAAATAAGGTTTTCTCAGTCAAGAGAATAAGCAGTGCGGGAAGAGTATCTAGAAAATAAACAATAGATTTGGCAAGTTCGCCAGTAAAGTAGCGGCTTAAGCCGCTTGAACTGACACTAATGAACATGATTAAAATAACATAGATGGAAGTCTAGTTTAACTCATATTCTCATCAGCGACCATCAGTTAACGATTTATCTAATTTTTTTGTTTTACTTGCTTCTTAAATTGTCCCATCTTTTACTCGTCCAACGATGTCAGACGGGGCCTGTAAATATTACGCACAGGGAAGATGTAATAAAGGGGAGAATTGTAATTTCTTGCATGTGGATACTTTATCAAAATATACAAATAAAAGTAACAATCGAAACAATGTTTTCGAAGCTTATGGTCGAGAATTGAATAGTGATTTAAGATCACCAGTAGCCTGGAAATATAGCTCATATTCACTTCCATATCATGTCAATTTGATCAATGGTTGTGACTTATCACAGGAGGAAATGAGATTTATGGCATATGAGGCTAGACAGAAGGGGAATTTACAAGAATATGAAAATGACCTTCGTAATAAAGAGAGAGATTTTAACTCAAAATTAGAATATGTGAAGGCAGACACGAGGAAGGCCGGAAGATATTTGGAAACGTCCGAGGAGAAATCAATGAAGCCATATGGCCCTGTCCAATCGTCAAATATGGCCACTACAACTGGCTTTGGTGGAGGTGGATTTGGAAGTTCCTCGAATTCTTTTGGATCGACAAGCGGCGGGGGATTTGCTAGTACAGGAAGTGCCTTTGGTAAGACTGGTAGTAGTTCTGGTGGTGGGTTCGGTAGCGGAAGTTCCTTTGGAAGTACTGGGACCAGTGGAGGAGGATTTGGTGGTGGGAGTGCTTTTGGCAATAGTGCTGGATTCGGTAGTACAGTAGGCGGTACCAGCTTCGGTGGTACAGGTAACACAGGTTTTGGTGCATCATCAGCCTCAACTGGAAGTACGCTTGGAAGTTCTGGGTTTGGTAGTCATGGATTTGGTCAATCTCCTTTGGCTTCCCTGGCCAAGCCTGCTGGGACTGCCAGCGCCTTTGGAGGTGGCTCGACGTTTGGCAGCGGATCTTCTTTTGCTAGTGGGTCAGGATTTGGATCTACTGGTACTACTGCGTCTTCAGTATTTGGTAGTGGCGCAACAGCCAATCCTACACCCTCCTCAGCCTTTGGTTCAACTTCCACTTCAAGCTTTGGTCAAGTCGCATCCTCTTCTTCTCCTTTTGGTAAATTAGGAGACACTTCATCAAGTCCGGCAGGATCTGGGTTTGGACAACATTCATTCGGTGGTGGCAGTTCATCTCCTTTTGGTGCTTTAGCTTCAGGGAATACTACCACTACCTCTATTTTTGGATCAAATGGCAATGCAAATGGTGCAGCTACGGGTTCTCCATTTGGTAGCTCTGTAGCATCTACGTCTTCTCCGTTTGGTAGTGCTGCTGCATCTACGGCTTCTCCGTTTGGCCAGTTAGCTGCTAAACCTGCCAGCACAAACCCTTTTGATGTTCTTGCTGATAAAGATGATGGATCAATCTCAGAAACTGCTACTTCAAGTACAGCTACTCCTGGCACCTCCGCATTTACATCTGCACCAGCACCGAACTCATTTGGCCAATTTGGCTCTCTCTCTGTGGGAGGAGACAGTGCTCAAAATAATAGCTCATCACCATTTGCTCAACAAACTCAGCAATCAACATCTACTTTTGGTCAAGGGGTAGCTCAAGCATCGACCCCCTCACCATTCGGTCAAGTACCGCCTGTATCGACTACATCACCTTTCGGCAAAGCATCAATTGCATCATCACCTTTTGGTCAAGCATCAACTGCATCATCTCCTTTTGGTCAAGCACCAACCGCATCACCTTTTGGTCAAGTATCAACCGCATCACCATTTGGTCAATCATCAACGTCATCGCATTTCGGACAACCTCCTTCATCTTCAGCTTTCGGACAAGCCAATACACAATCTCCATTTGGCCAATCTCAACCACCTAGTACTTCCAATATTGCATCAACTTCAGAAACAACTGAACGTTATGTCCAAGGAAAGAACCCCGAAAAGTTATTGACAGTAGACGAACTCAGCGAAGAGTTCAAAACTGCCTTCACCTCTGATAGGTTTATTCTTGGACAAATTCCAGAAATACCTCCTCCTCTTGCTTGTAGATAAACGTATTTTAAATTATGAATTAATGAATTAATACACCATAACGTAATAAATAAATAGAATAAATAGTTGATCCACCTACAAATGTCTCTTGACTGTCGTTATCAAGATATCTTTCTGCCGATTCGCTAATGCAAATGCCTCCCTGTATTGTTGAAGAGTCTGTTGTAGGAATTGCTCTTTAGTTAATTGTCCCTCGCAAATCTTCTTCATCATTTCCTCAGTTTCCTTTCTCAAAAAGGGTTTTGTGAGAGCCATATCAAATCCAATTTCGTCATAACTTTCTACTAATGCTATTCCTAAATTTGAAGGGATCATTATTGGGAGTGAATTACCACCTCTGGCTCCTCCCTGATTTTGCTTAACAACATAACCTCTTGATACAACCTTTTCTATGTGTTCTGCCATGGTTGCATCAGTGCCGATTCCATTTGCATCCATTAATGCAATTAATTCTGGTTCAGTGAGATACTTAGGAGGCGATGTTTCACCATCTTTTAAAAGAGCTTCATGAATGCTTACTATTTCATTAAGTCTAAACTCTGGTAATTCATTAGTCTCCCATTTGAAATATGGATAAACATCGAGAAAATTTCTTTCCAGTACAACCAACCCACTGGCGTTAAATTTTTCTTCACCCCAAACCAATTGTAAGTTGGTACTTTGACCCTTAGCATTATCACTGCAGCATGCTAAAAAATGCCTGGTTACGAACTCGTAAACTTTTTTCTGGTCTGCGTTTAAACCTGCTTCATTTCCAACTCCCTTAATAGGGTGAATAGGTGGGTGTGCTTTATCATCATGTTTTCCTTTTCTTGGTTGGGTGAATTTACCTTGCAAAAGACTGGGTTGGTTAGATATTTGTACTGAGTCCTGCAACTTCCATAGTACTTACTCCTTGGAATATTGACCCCATTGGTTGTCATGCTGCTGCTTTTCGATTAATTTTTGAATATCAATGGAGGAATCGAACTGATCTGTTTCAGTTCTAGGATAAGATATAAAACCAAGGTTATACAACCTTTCAGCCACCTATTTAGTTAATTCAATTCTGTCTTCCTATCATCAATTTTTCACTTCTCAACTCACATCCATAATTTTTTTTGAGCTCATTTTTAAAAACCGTGCACCTTGCTTTTGAAGTTCAACAGTTGTCAATGGAAGGGGTCTTAATTTTGAAGCCGGCTTAGTGTCAACTTTAACAATAGTTCCTTGATTCGATTTATTCAGACATCTTTCAAATATTATTGTACTGACCATTCTATCGAATAATCTTCCTCGATCCCAAGAAAATGAAACTTTTTTCTCGTTTTTCTTAACCTTAAGATCAATGTACCAAAAAGGTTCAGGAATAAAAGTCTTTACTCGTTTATATCTATCAACGACGAACCCCAAAGTCGGAAATTGACAAGATCCGTACGAAATGACTTTTTCTTCCTTCAAAACAGGTACGGAACTTTTCAAAGTCATAGTTTGAAATCTCGTAAATGCAGCACCAACTCTTAGATCAAATTCTGAGCGTGCTAATACAGCATTTGCTTGCCTCATGTCCAAATCAGCAGGACTTAAAGCAGCCTGTCTAATATGTCCTGGGTCGGTGTTGTTAAAAATTGCCCTCTTAACATCACTATCAAGCAATCTTCTATTCGTAGACTTTGCTATTTGGGTGACTTCCCACCCAATATTCTCCCCTTCTCTATCACAATCGGTCCATATAAATAGCTTGTTCGCATTCTTACTCTCTTTTCTAATGTTTGAAGCCACGTCAGGATTAGTCTCTTTTGTTATAATTGGCGCTTCGAACAGCGTACTTGGTTCTACGGAATGCCATTTTTGGTATTGCTCAGGGAAATCTATCTCATTGATATGACCCATTACACTTGTAATTGTTACATCGCAAGCTCCCCAATCTCGAAAATTGAAGGAAAAATCATAATTCTTTATAAACTTGTTCTTTGAATTACGCTTGTTCTGTTAGTGATTTCCTGTTGTGGCTGCTACCCCACCGGATTCCGCCAGAGTTGCTGATCCATGGTTGCTTCCGCCCAATTTGTAACGCTATACAACACTCACTGTTCGAAATTGTCCACCACCAAGAGCCTGTGCTACACTCTTTGCAATTGACGGTTTCTCAGCAATACAAAGAACTTTCATTACTGCTTCACTGTAGGGAGACGCGATTCTGATGCGAAATCCCCTGAGTTTTTTATATGCACCTCGACAAAAGGGATCTACATATGCTATTATCGAGGCAGTTCACCAAAAAAAATCTGTATTTTATTTTACAATGATTTTGATAATAATAATAAAAATCGAGACCTGGTCTTAGGGGAAATGTGAAAACTGATATCATATTAATAAATAAGTAAACAGAGCTCGTAACGAGGGCTGGATGAAGCATTCAATACCGTGAATCAGTACCACTGGTAAAGAGAACTGAAATGGAGTATGGGCCTTAAGATTTATTTTATTCCCATTGTAAGGACTTATTGTGAGAACCGCACCTTCTAGTTAGACAGATATTTTAACATTCTATCCTTTTAGCATTGAAGGCATTTTTCTTAATTCACATATATATTATTATTACTTATCGCTACTCATTAGATCGTTCATATATTTCCTTAATTGTTCTTTTTACTTCTTCTTCTTTGAATCCATTCTCTTCTTAACCGTAGAATTGGTTTCGGTTCCTAACATATAATCCCACCATCTAAACGATGATGCGTAATTTCCAGTGAAATATTTGTGATGGTCATCATGATGATCTGCACCAGACCATACTGGTAAAATGTGACTCAAAGACCATGGAAACTCATATCCAGAATGTGAGTCAATTGCTTGAAGTAATCTCAAAATAATCCACAGGAGAACTGTGGAAAGATGTAGATTTCCAAAAAAGTAGGCCCAAAGAAGTGGGCTTCCAACTGTTCCTGCACCAGTAAATGCAACCTCTACTGGATGGGCATATTCAGCAGTCAGTCCAAAAGGTGCAGCATATTTATGATGTTGCTTATGAATTCTTTTGTATAAGAGCTTGGTATGCAAAACTCTGTGTCCCCAGTAGTGCCATGTATCTTCTAAAACAAAGAATACTATAGTCTGTAATGCTACAGTTTGCCAATCAGGAAATGGAACATCAATGCTAATATTGAAATATTTGCAAACTGGATAAAAACCAAAAATAGGAATTGCTTCGACAAAAAGATGCGATAGCAACACGGATTTAAGACATTGCCAATATTCGCCAACAGTTGGGATTTTTGTATCTTGGATTTTATATTTTCGAAAATATGGTATCATATCAATAATTGCCCATGGAAGTGATCTTCCAAAATAAACTGCTTCATGAGATACCAACAGTAGGAGTCCAGTTGCCAAAAATGGATTATCCATATAATTAAAATAACTAGCCCATGCTTTCTCTAAGAAGTTGAGGTTTTGCAAAGGAAGAAAGGCATCTGCCTGGGTTTGAGTTATATTGCTATATTTAGGTTAATATTTCAGATTAGAGGAAGGGAGAGTATGAACTTACTTCATCTTAACTGTTAATGAAAGAATGAAAGAAAAACTTGAAAATTGAGTTTGGATTCTTAGATGAATGTCTATTAAGTTATTTATTAAATGTTATATTCTCTACTATTTATACTATTTAAGATCCTATATTTTGTGTTTACCACAAAGTTTGTCGGCCCAAATTTAGTGGTCTGATGTGTTTAGCGAGCTGTCGGGTTCGTCGTGTTGGCGATGACATACATTGATGATCTTATGCAGCTATCACGCAGGGTCTCCATGCCGTGCCAAATCCAGTATCCGATCTAGACCGTTAAAATTGAGCTAGGAGGTATTTAATATTGAATATGTAACTTTTTATCAGGATATATATTAGATGAGTGATTGTGAAGGGTAAGTAAGTATCAACCTCTTTACCGGATTATGCCCCTGACTAGGACTAATCCTCCTCATACTGCTAACAAATCTGTTGGCAATAATTCATTTAGCTTCAACTAGATGAACTTCACTAACTGGTAACAATTCTTCTCTAATCAGATTATTTTCAATACTGTAATATGATTCTGCCAAAACTCAACCGCACACCACTTAAACGGTGAGTAGAAGATTGATATACTCGGTAATATGTGCTCACCTTCGTCTAAACTCTTATATGCCTCCTGCTTTCCTCGCTGAGCACAGCCAAATCGCTGTTCCTGCTCACCCTAACCACAACACACACATTCAGCTCGTTTGCTTCGTATTCTCGTTTGTCAGTACTGTTGTGCTGAGCGATAGCCTCACGAGAATAATTTCATCGACTCAGTCTCTCCCTGCAGCTAAACGGGTCACCAATTCCGTAAGTCTGGGCAAGCTCTCCCTTAAACTGAGATTGTAGGTTCTGAAATACAGATAGGAGCTCTGAACCCGCGAACGATAAACCTTTATCACACGATAAGGGACTGCATATCTACTCCTCTTTTCAGATCAGACTAACTTATTGTCAACCCCGCATCGCCTACCGGTTTATCTACTCCACTATTTAGATTGAACACACGAAATAGATTATTTGACACTCTATTTTCTACTTTATAGCTCTGTATCTAAGCTTATTTCACGTCCGCCTTTCCTCCGAACAGATCATTACTTTGTTGGCGAATTATCTCCGTTCTACCGGCCATATTCTCCCTTTTGTAGGAATTTTCAGGGATGATCTCAGATGTCGTACAATATTTCACGTGACTCTAATCAGGGGAAATCCCCCTCACCTAGTACAATCATTTGTAGATATATTAGCGACTCATATTATAAATACTAGTGATTTGTCAATAATTTGAGAGAAATTTAGATTTATGACTCCTTATCAGAACAATGAGAAAGTTTTCAATTGGTAGTAGAAGCTTGTCAAGATTGCAATTGGCCAATAAATCAAAATTGATTGCATCACGAACTTGCTTATCTAAAAGATACAACTCTAGCTCTTCCTCGGGAAACAGCAAAGAAAATAATGCCACCACTGGAAGCTCTAATGGTAGTTCTAGTGGTGGTTCTTCTGGCTCATCCTCTCATACTTTAACTACATTAGCTGTAGCAGTTGCTGTTGGTACTGGCTCATTTTATGGCGCTAAAAACATTTATCAAAATGAAAAAAGAACGGCTTCAATTGATAAGGTATGGGAGAAACCAAAATATGGAGGTAAAACCGAATTTCTTCAAGCACTCCCTCAATTGGAAACTATTCTTGGAAAAGAGGGTGTATCTATCGAAGAAGAAGATCTTAAATCACATGGTTACTCAGAATGGTCAACTTACAATATTGAAACCAATCCAATTGCCATTGTGTATCCTAAATCCACCGAAGAAGTTTCTGAAATTGCTAAAGTTTGTCACAAGTATAAATTACCAATGATTGGCTTCTCTGGTGGATCCAGTTTGGAAGGCCATTTTAGTGCTCCTTACGGTGGTATTTGTGTTGATTTTGCGAATATGAACAAAATTCTTTCCATTCGTCCTGAAGATATGGACGCTACAGTCCAACCATCTGTTGGTTGGGTAGAACTAAATGAACATCTTGAAAAACTTGGGCATAATCTTTTTTTTGCTGTTGATCCCGGCCCAACTGCTAAACTCGGAGGGATGGTTGCAACTTCTTGTTCTGGAACGAATTGTGTGAGATATGGTCCAATGCGTGATCACATTGTCAATCTTACTGTTGTATTAGCCGATGGAACTATCATCAAAACCAAACGAAGACCCAGAAAATCATCTGCAGGTTATAATCTTAATCATTTATTCTGTGGATCTGAAGGTACCTTGGGATTAATCACAGAAATGACTCTTAAACTTCATGTTATTCCTGAACAAACCAGTGTTGGTGTTGTTGCATTCCCCACAGTTTATGATGCTACAGAAACTGCTAGTGATATTATTCGTGCTGGAATTCCTGTTCACTCAGTTGAATTTATGGACGATTTGCAAATGGCTTGTGTTAATAAGGCTGGGTATACTTCTCGTAAATGGGAAGAAAAACCTACGCTTATGTTTAAATTTTCTGGTACAAAGTCTTATGTAAAAGAGCAGATTGAACAAGCAAAAGCTATTTCCAAAAAATACTCTGGAAACAAATTCGAATTTGCCACCAATCAAGAAGAACAACATAAATTATGGGCTGCCCGTAAAGAAGCTCTCTGGTCGATCATGGCACTTGGTCCTGCTAACGGTAAAATCTATACTACTGATGTTGCAGTACCCATGTCTAAACTTGCTGACCTCGTAAAAAACACCGAAGAAGACCTGGCGAAATCAGGTCTATTCGGTGCATGCTTGGGTCATGTTGGAGATGGAAATTTCCATGCTACTATTGCCTATGAAGAAAAAGATTATAAGAAAGTCAAGCAAGTAGCTGAAAATATCGTTCACAAGGGGTTAGAATTAGAAGGTACTTGTACCGGTGAACATGGAATTGGTGCTGGCAAGGTTGATTATCTCGTTGAGGAACTTGGATCTGATGCTGTGCAACTAATGCGAACCATTAAACTTTCTCTTGACCCCCATGAACTTTTAAATCCTGGCAAGATTTTCACTGAGGAGTCTGTCAACAAAAAATATTAACACGCCCTATTTCTGCCTCCGACGGCTGGGCTCTGCCCAGACCCGTGGCTCCGCTCCGCGGAGAGGCTTAAGATACTGAAATACATTTTATTGCTTGTCCCGGGGTCATCAAATAGGTCATATACATAGAAAAAACAAAAAAAAACATATGAAATAATAATAATAATAATATCATGAATGTAAAGGGATGCAAATGCGGAATGACTAGAGCGAATACTCATCGGAATTCATACCGTGGATATTGACCAGAATTCTGGCAGTATGATAAATCTAACTGTTGATATTTGTCAGATCGCTGATGGAAATAGAATCCCGTAAATGAACCGTTGGATTGATCAAAGCATATATAGTAGAACCCTGCATACGATGCTCCTACAATGTCAATGACACGATGATCAGGTACAAGGAAACACTCCTTCCATCGCATGTAAATGTGTGACTTTTCCGTATAATTCGTATGCACATATTTATGTTCCTTGGCTTGTTTGGCAATCATTCGCCACGGTGGAAACCGTGACCAATGCGCAACATCGGTCTTATCATTGGCCCCCCAGTCTTCACGTCTTGTATAAAATGAATGCTTATCGCTTATCATTTCACCTTCAAAGTACGTGATAAGTGTGGGATGGTCTTCTGTCAAGCCCTCGATTCTAAGATAGCCACATATAAACGCATTCTCCATATCTACTCGTTTTATTTCAACATTCACTTCATAAGTTGATCTCCCTGACTGTTGAGTTCCAGCAAACGTACTTCCTGGCCTTAAAAATGAAGAAGTACAGGTAGCTGTATCACGTTTAGTGAAGAAATGATTCTGATATGCGTCTATTCTCGTAATCGGGGAAATATGTTTAGATTTAAATGCTCTTCTTTTTTGACGAGACACAGAGTCATCGTCAACATCATGGATATCCCCATTTTCATGTTCCTCAACTTCATCGCAATTTTCTTGCAAGTGGAATAAACTAGTGACATTCTTTCGCGGCCTTCTATCGAGTTTACTTGATTGAATAGATGAATTCGAACCTCCAGCAGATTCGCCAGATAATTTATGCAATGTAGAATCGTGGCTTGATCTGTCATTATTCTGATCGTCTATAGCCATGATATCTTCATCGTCTGTTTGTCTCGGATAGAGTTTATCATCAGCAACAGTATCTGGTACGATTTCCGGAGGGGGTTGAACTTGCTGTTCAGCAGGAGTGGGCATGATGTTGGGAATCTGTTGATGAGTCTTAATAGATTTCTATCGGTAAATGCAATTTCCAAAACTAGTTTGATGTACAATACCAATATTATTCTTCACAAGTAATTTGATAGTTAGCAAAGTAAATAAACGAAAACTAAAAAAAAAAAGTAAACAAGTTTAAACGTGAATAATATATTTCTGTTGTACTGTCCTCTGATAAGCAGTATCAATAGAAAATACAAAGGTTGCAGCAACAAGTGATTTGATTAGCAGAATAAGTATAGTATTTGTTAGGATAAAATACAAACTCCTGCTAATATAAATTTCTTTAAATTCAAACTTCGTCTCTTGGGTTATTCTTTTGTTAAAAAAAACTTTGCTCTACAAAAAGATTTTAATAACAAATTTCCCGATACATACGGTCGGATATTTGGGCAGATTATCAAACTTTTCTAAGGCAGGGCAACGTTAACAACTGACAAATAAGTTTAAGCTTCAGAATGTAGGCGGTCGGAGTCTTGGGAGAATTAGTTGGGTAGATAACCAAAGATACAGCCAACAGATGTTTCAGTGCAGCAGCTGCTGCTGCTGCCTCTGTGAGGTCATAGCCCACCAATCAGTCAGAAAGAGCGGCTGGTGGACGGCTATGTGGGGTATAATTGTTGTATCGAGTTAAGTGAGAGTGAGGGAAAGTAGATATACTCTGTATTTAATCAATTTATTTATCAGTAGTCGGGCTAATATCTATAATATAGTTTATCAGATTAATTTTCAATTCTTTCGTAGTTACTATTATCCAATTTAACTTCTCAATTCTGAGAGACAATATTTCTATGCTAGTGCCTTCCCCTAATTGTCTGCCGTTTGTCCGCTCGACCAGCACCTTTTATCAGCCTTGCTTCCGAAGGTTTGAATCCGGACTGATCCTTGGTAAACTTAGCTCGTTCCTCTTTCCCACCTTACAATACAACGTAAAACCTACACTCCCTGACATGCGAAGCGGAAGTATGACGGGAGGGCTCATTGCATGGCCATCTGCGGGAAAGATGATCTCAGTCTAGATTTAATCAACGCCCAAAGGTGGGAAACTTTCAAGGAGCGCTAATTAATTTAATATATATATCTGAGATTTTTACTAGTACCTGTATCATCTTTTTTTATGTTACTATATCCAACTGACAATATTCCCCGTTCACTAGTAAACCAAGCATTAGGTTAGACCTTTATCGACAGATAATGTTCACGCGAGCCTTTTATAGTACACGTGAGCTGAAAGAAATATAAACCAATTGGTTTACAATTAAGCGGTGCTGATGAGTTTCGCGCTTTCGTTCTTATTCCCTTTACCTTCCTTAACAATTACCAACATAATTATCCGCGGTGTCGGCTATTTAACCTTATCTTTCTATTAGACATCGTCCCAAAAAGTTAAACCTATTGTGTTACTAGCGCTCGTTAGCCTTTCCTCGCTGTAAGATAACCTGTACACTCTTTAACACATTAACCGCCAAACTTAGCCGTACAGTAGATCCAAAGAGCATTGCATATCACACCGTTCCAATACCAATATGACTGAATGATCGGTGGAGTGAAAAATTCGATAGATCAATCCATAAAAGTTTCGAATTGGTGTTTATCTTAGTACCACCATATTTCCTTTGCAATTTAATTTCTTTCTTTTTTTTTTTGTGTGCATATAATCTTATATTTATTGATCTCTGAAAATGGCTGATATCGACGCTCATCTTGTTGAAGCTGATCCTGACAGCGGCTTTGACAGAGTTGCAAAAGATGTTTTCGCTGGTACTTGCGGTGGTATTGGTAAGTAATAACAATTGTAATGCGACTGGTAAAGAGTATAGCGTGAAATTAGTAATCTTAAACTATGGGTTACATAGATCAACTGTTGGTCTTTATCTCTTACTAACGCCTACTCTTCAGCTCAAGTTCTTAGTGGTCAACCCTTTGATACTACAAAAGTTCGTTTACAAAGTGCTCCTGAAGGAACATACAATGGTACATTAGATGTTGTGAAGAAACTTCTAAAAGCAGAAGGATTTTCTGGTTTTTATAAAGGAACTTTAACCCCATTGATCGGAGTTGGTGCATGTGTTTCTATTCAGTTCGGTGTTAATGAGTTCATGAAAAGAACTTTGACAGCTAGCAACGAACGAAAAGGACTAAAAGATACTGGATTAACTCATGGTCAATTTTATCTTGCTGGAGCCGCTGCTGGTCTTTCGAATGGCTTCCTTGCATGTCCCATTGAACATATCCGTATTCGACTTCAAACCCAAGGAGCTGGGCCGGCAGTATACAAAGGACCTATTGATTGTATTAGAAAAATAACCTCTGCATCTGGAACTACTGGTTTATTTAGAGGTTTTTATCCTACTTTATTACGTGAAGGACATGGTATGGGTGCTTATTTCCTAACCTTTGAAGCTCTTGTTGATCGAGATCTTCGTAACAACAATATTACCAGAAAAGATATCCCCGGTTGGAGATTATGTACCTATGGAGCCATGGCTGGTTATGCTATGTGGATTACTGCCTATCCCGTTGACGTGATTAAATCCAAACTTCAAACCGACAAGCTTAGCTTGTCTGAAAGACAATATAAGAATTCGCTTGATTGTGCTAAGAAAATTTTCCAAACAAACGGTATCAAGGGCTTCTTTAGAGGTTTCTTACCAACCATGCTCAGAGCTGCTCCTGTCAATGCTTGTACTTTCTACACATTCGAACTTACTATTAGATATTTAGGTTAAGTTCATCAATAGACATTAGAATTGACTTTTTTTCCTACCGTGGTTGGGCTCTGCCCAGATCCCTGGCTCTGCGTAACAGAATGCGGACATAAGAGAGATACCTTAACAAAAATAAAAAATAAATGTATTATTCTATTATTCTTCGTCCTCTAGACGACGAAGGAGATAGTCTACTTCAACTTTTTTGGTCAACGGAATTATACATTCCTTATAGATTTGAACTACAGCCTCAGGCTTTATTTGCCCTTGAGCTTTTTGACTGTATCTAAGAGTTGGATCTATTCCATAAGTCTCGGCTTTTAATGAGAGACGTTCCAATATCTGCTGCTCCACGGCACTATTGGTGATGGCCTCGTCAATTCCTTGTGAATCACGCTCCTTAATTAGTTTTGTAAATTTCTCCTTCTCAGTACGGAATTTAGTCTCGGCAACAAACTTTCCAAAATGAATTCTTCGCGAAATCGCTTGTAAAAGTTCAATGTCACACAAAGTGCAACTGCCGACATTTTCTGGTTGTTCTTCACCAGTAGGAGCAATTAATGGAATAATTTTGTTGATATAAAATTCCTTGATAAGATCATTCACATTAATTTCCTTGCTATAACTTGCCAACACGGGTGGCCACCTTACAGTTGGCAAAATGGGCTTTTCTAGTTTATCTGGGAAAAAGGCATTCTCATCAGGAGCTTCATAACGACGGACCTTGGCTTGGATACGTTAGCATTGAACTTGAAACAATATTTCCAAATATACTTACAATGTGTCTTTTCGCTTTCGATTAATAGCCAATCAAGGAAACTACCCTCAAATCCAGGAATTTCAATTGCTTTGGGCAGGTATACCGATGGCATAGCATAAAACTGAGCCCTTTCAATCAAGTTGAATACAATCGTTTCTTCCATCCGCACTAAACTAGTACGGATGTTAGATAAATTGAGAACAGTGGATGGTTTCATGAAGTCCATTATCTTGATATTATTGGAAAAAGGTTATAAATATTCTACTCTCTCACTCGTTCAAATCGGTAAGTTGAGATCGAGTTTTACTTTATTCATGACTCAGTTTCGTATCAAAATCAGCAAGTTATACAACAGTGATCGACAAACTCAGGGGTAATTTTCATCCAGACCTCATTTTACAATGTAACGGTCTGAGGATTTATGGTAAGCGGGGCAGCAAATTAGAAATAAAATATACTAAAGCATCTTAAAATGTTTAGAAATTGATAACGGGATAGATGTTGCTTGGTTGTTTGATAATCGGCGTTGGAGTGTATGTTTAGTTGCTGAGTCTGTCTATTGTGGAGATCCAGAATTAGTAGCCAATACGTATATATTAGGGTTGACTGCCACACTTCGCCCTTATCTAATTATATTTCTTGTTTCTATTATTCACTTAGCTTCACTTTACTTTGCTTAAAGTTATTTGAATGTACTACTCTAAATATGTCAATATCATAAGACCTAGATAGCAAGGCAAACTAGCGTTCGGGAAATATCCAATATCTGAGGTAGCCTTATACCAAATTGAAAAGAGCTATAGAAGAGGCTTGAAGTAGAATAACCCAAAATAGAAGAAATGCGCATCACCATGAAACTATGGCTTACAACGTTCTCAATTTGCCGTAATGTCCTCAATTGATCGACAGCCGAGTCATCGCCGCCACCGACTAAAAAGGTATAAAAAATACACTTTTCGCTAATACCATAAAAATATTTTATTAATGACACACTTTAAAATAACAGGATGCCCTTCGCCGTAAATATTTGTTATTCAACAAGGGGGGCATGTTGTCAAGTTCAACTGCACGATGGATGTGGAGGAACAGTACAAGCATTTACTAGAGATAATGGTAATCGATTAATCAGAAGAGGACCTATAAATTTATTTATATTTGGTATTCTCTCGTTAATACTTTTTCTTCTTTCGTTTATACCATCAAATAACAAATTGTATTATCGCTGTAATGGACATTATTGTAATTGTGGTGACAGAATGTGTGTTTTTCTTCTTGGGCTAGTCTGTACAATACTTTTCATTACTCAAGCAATAGTAAACATAAATGGTCGTCGATATTCAACTGCAAAGATGGAAACTGGCAATTATGATATTGATGAATTGAGCATGGATACCGACAGAGACATCAACATGAACATAAACGATACCAACCAGTTACCAACTGGTCTACATACATCTCAGATTGCTTCTCAGATTGCTGACTCTGCTGAGGAGTTCCCATTGTTTAACACGCCACTTCCTCTAATCGATGATTATAATTTTTCCACAACTAGTAGGGATGATTCGTATAGCTCATTGTTAACGCCAAGCAATGGCTCTGTCTCTTCGTTGCTTACTCCGAATAGTGATGATTCTTTCAATGAGCGAGTCAACCATTTGGCAAACTATTATTCATTAACTGATACTGATGATGGCTCTATAACAGAAAATACTTCAGATACTGGATCTGAATCTGATACTGACTATATCTATATAGACTGAGACTGGAATATAGACTAGTCTAATATAATATATAATTAATATGGCTGTCATTGTGAATAAATAGGTTACCTCAACCGCACCGTTACCTTTATCTTATCGCCAGATTCGGACGATCCCTTTTTATCGTAATAAAAAATGAAAAGAGAAATATACTAGTAAGTAACAAAATTAGAAAAAAGAATCTACGTATGAGCTTTATTCATCAATTCAAGTCCTACTTGATTCTGCAGAATCAGGTAATGGCTTCTGATAATTATCGTAATAACCACTACTGTTTCGGATCGCTAAGAACCGTGATACTCTATCGTCTGAAGTTGATCCCATATCATAATTCGATCTCGCTTTAATGTTCTCCATTTCAGCTAGCCATGTTGCATGTTCGATTTTCTCTTGGCTCTTCTCTGCGAATTTGAAAATAGCAGTTAACTGTAGTATTGCTACTAAACTAATGGCCACCCCTAAAAGTGCAGCTAACTTGAATCTGTTTTCCTTTAACTGCTCTTGAAATTGTGCGTCACTCGCTCGCCGACTTGCTTCTTCTTCATAGCCTTCATGAAATCCCCGCGAATAAAAATTATCTGACATGAATGGACTACTCCTCGTAGTAGGAGAAGGGCCATGAGTAGGATGACGCTGATGGTAATGTTTACTTCTCGCTTCTGCTGATGCTCTGCTATTATAGGCTAAACGCTTATTATCACTCTTTAAAATATCATAGGCCTCTACCAATTTTTTAAACCGTTCGGCCCGAATTTCGTTGCTCATGGCATTGCCAAGTTTATCACCACCGCCATTTGAATCTGGGTGATAAACTTTAGCCATCTGGTAGAATAAAATTCGAATTTTACTTTTATTAAATTGGCTTGGTAAAATTCCAAATATCTCGTACGGAGATGGGGTTTGTGAAATGGGCCAAGGTGGAATCACATGGTGAGAATGGGAATGATTATGAGTGTTGAGTTTATCATCACTACTTGCAGCAGTTGATATGAGTCTGTTTTTATTAACTGATGGTTGGACCTCATACCAAGTACAAGGGTGTTTCATGTAATATGCTAAGAAATGATAACCAGCAGCAGTTGATGGTCTTCCTGATAAGGTGCAAAGCCTCCTCCGAGTACTCCTTTCTTTTCCTTTTCCCAACATTGCAAACCAGCAACTTCCTATATGAAAATCATGTCGTGTCAAAGAGTTCTTTATCATTTCGGATCTTCACTCAGTATATATCAAGTTAATACCAAACCTGGGGAACTTGGTTGCTCGTCTGACAGTTAACCGATCTTATCTTTGATGGATGTTAACCCGTTCAACCCTAACATTCAAGTGAACGCCATAAATTATGCGGCGTCAATGGGATTTATTGTCGATCTCACGACCCTGATCGGCAAAAATGCTAGGGTTGGTCCATATTACATGCATCTAATCAAGTACAAATCGCATAATCTATAATTTCTATTATTAAATATCACGGTTCTCAACTGAAAAAATGTATTTGCAATCGTCGAATTCGAGAATCCACTGTTGCCTCAAATTTTTTCTAGGACCATTGAAATGCCAAAAACTAGTCTCGTACTAAATCAAGCGAGCCTGAATAATCAGCAACAGGCGCCACAAGTACCCCCTCGTCCTCTTGGATCCACTGTAGCTTCCATTCGACTGAAAAGGTATGAGGTACCAAAATTAAAGTTTGCTATTGATAGTAGATATAGAATTAACGAAGTTCTTGGGAAAGGAACTTATGGCCTTGTGTGTTCGGCAACTTTATTAGGTGATTTAGAGAGTCGACCAATTGCTGTTAAGAAGGTTGGTGATATTCTTACGAATAAGACCCTTGTAAAGCGTGCTTATCGGGAACTCCGACTAATGAAGCACTTTAGAGGTCACAAAAATGTGAGTACTCAGTTGCTACGGTAATCAGATCATTGGCTAACTATTCTTGAGATTATTTCTCTTCTTGATCTGGATCTCATAACCACAGAAGCCGAATACAGTGGCTTGTATTGTTACCAAGGTAAGTCCCAAGATATTTGAACGGCAACAATTTTTACTAACAATCACAGAGTTAATGGATTTCGACTTAAACAGAATCATTCAGGGAGCAGTTGATTTTACTGATATTCGTATTCAAAGTTTTGCATATCAAATTTTATGTGGGATAAAGTATATTCATTCTGCTAATGTGATTCATAGAGATCTTAAGCCTGGAAATATTCTTGTCAACGTTTTCGGACAATTGAAGATTTGCGATTTTGGCCTGGCTAGAGGTGTTTATAGTCCTCAATCACCAAAAAAACACAATCTGACTCATTATGTGGCAACGAGATGGTACAGAGCTCCAGAATTAATTTTTACCAAAAAAGGATATACATTTGCAAGTAAGTAAACGAGAAAAGGATGGCAAATCGTGACTAACTTTCAAAGTTGATATGTGGAGTGTTGGTTGTATTCTTTGTGAATTACTTGGTCGTGAGCCTGTTTTCAGCGGCTGCAGTTCTGTTGACCAGGCTGCTAAAATTATCTCCGTAATCGGGTTACCCCCTAGAGCGTGGGAAAAATATATGGAAAAAGCCGAGATATCATTCCAGATCAAGCAAGTTGCCTCGATATATAGAAGAACAAGTCTCCATGAAAAATATCCTAAGGCGTCGGACATTATTATAGAACTGATTTGTAAATTGCTTTCCTATGAACCGGGAGAGAGGATTAACGTATTGCAAGCCCTTGACCACCCATATTTTGGCAGTATCAGAAAGGTTGAAGATGAACCCGTTTGTGCCAAAAAGTTCAATTTTGACTTTGAAGGATTGGAGCCTGAACAGATGTTTCGTAAGTTTAAGAATAAGAGGAAAGAGTAGAATATAACTAACGTTTATAGAGGCGCTTAGACAAGAGGTAAAGAGATTCAGATATGAAGTGCGAACGTCACCTCCAACAACAAATAGTACTGCTGCGAGTTCTCGTTCTTTGATGTCTAATATTGAAAGCGTTGGTAGTATTCCCCCCTCCAGGAAATCTGTTGAGCCTCAAGTATCCATTCGTCGGGGTAATTATACGTATCACCGAGCACATTAGATGTGGTAATCGATTTCAGCTCTTCTCATTAATATGGTCCTTCTAAGTAAATAATTAGGATGTTATAACTATTTAAGTGATAATAGATGGTAAGCGGAGAATGTAATATGTTCGACATGCAGGGGCTTGCGAACTCGTGTCCTGAAGTGGATATTCCAGGGGTGTTAAGGTATGGAGTTCGGCTAACTTGCCCGCATAAATTGCGCGGCGCAAAAACAGCTTAGAAATTGCTCTTTCTTACACCTCGCACCACATCACTTCTGACTTTCTCTCTATCGCTCTAAGAAAGAAATGTCTGAGACGAATAATCAAATAGCAGATAAACCTATTGACGATGATGATGACCAGCCCGATGAATGGTGAGTATACCTTATTGGCTTGCAATGAGTCGATGACCGGATCCTATAGACAGCTGTCCGCTCAATTGGATCTACTTCTAGTTGAAGAATAATTATCGTTTGATTGCGGCCATGGCTATGAACGAGACTCTGATGAACGAAGGTAAGTTAGAAACTAACACAGCAAGGGATCAACGTATTATTGATACAGGTTGCTCTGCAGAAAACATGGCATTAACCGACTGTCATGCCGAAAAACTGAATTGGCGAGAATGTATACCTGAAATGGAGGCATTTAAAAAGTGTTGGGCTGCTCATAATAATAACGAAAGAACTTCTACAATTGACGAACAAAAATGAGTTAGAATACTGACTGTATATGAATTGTAAATATGTAAATAGTAAATTATAAATATTTAGTTGTGAGACATTTGAAACCTATTATTGGTCAGAGACCACATTTATTTGCTTTTAGTTGAGAAAGCTTAGATACAGATAATATGATAAGACGATCGAAGAATCTGGATCGCCACATTTAACTAACGGTTAAATCAATCTGCAAAGTTCTAAGAATGTCAAAATGCTAGGGACAATCACTCCAATTAGTTTTTGATTGAATCAACAGTATCTATATGAATAACAGTTCTTAATATCTGGCTTTCTATCCGTTAAGTGCAAGTTCAGATGAGTTAAGGTTGAGCCAAGAGCAGCTCCTTACATTTCTTGGCTCCTGTCACTCCGCTGTCGAGAGATGCCTCTGTGACCCCACAATTGCGGGTCAAAAATCAACAACCGACCCTGCATCTTTAACGCATATCACTCGGATATTTATACAAAGGAGGCAGCTGTTTAAAGGATCAATCAACCGAGTTCCGGCTTCACGAGATATCGATATTGCTGTTAATATCCAGTATAGCCTGTGAATGCCAGCTTATAATCGCACATCGGTAACTGGATATCTGTTTCCTACCCCACATTTGTCAGACTTAATATCCATGTGGTTTCTATCATTATGACGTCGACATTACTTCACGGGTAATATAGATATATCAGTATTGCTGACTATGGGTATACCTAACTTGTGATGATATAACACATTCGCTAATCATAGACGAGTTATACCCCACCGTTCAAGACAAAGCAACACCTGGCTCCCTATCATAAATTTTTCGGGTAAATAAGAAAGAGTAATCCCAGAGTACCATGTTTGATCTCCATTAAGATCTATATAAAGGGATATTTCGTGGTCCAAATCAATCAAGGGAAGTTCGAAATCACTACTTATCGCTACAATAATCAATTTATTATCACTAGTTATCACTCACTGAACAATGAAGTTTGAAATAATTACCGCTCTTATATGTCTTGCTTGGGCAGCAAAGGCTACTCCAATTCCAGAGGGATCTGAACTTGTTGAGCGTGCTTCTACCACTCTCAATCAAGCTGCTGTTAGTGCTGGCAAGAAATTCTTTGGTACTGCTACCGAAGCAACTGAATGGCCAGAGAAAATTCAAACTATAATAGTATCATGCTTGCTCAGTTTGGTTCTCTCACACCTGCTAATGTTCAAAAGTGGTCCTATACAGAACCTAGTCAAGGAAATTATGATTACTCTCAAGGAGACACTTTTGCCAATTATGCCCAGCAAAACGGTAAAGTGCTTTGCTATGACAACCTTGTTTGGTACCAAGAATATCCTTCCTGGATTGACCAACAAACTTGGACTAGTGCCTCACTTCTGCAAGTCATGACTGATCACATCACTTCTGAGGTCAGTCATTATAAAGGCATGTGTTATTCATGGAATGTTGTAAATGAAGCCTTTAATGATGATGGTACTTGGAGACAGAATATCTTTTATAAGACCATTGGTAGTTCCTATGTCGCTTCTGCCTTTAAAGCTGCTGCAGCCGCCGATCCAAACGCTCTTCTTTATTACAATGATTATAATATTGAATCACCCGGAGCCAAGGCCACAGCAGTTCAAAATTTGATTTCTTCATTGAAGAGTGAAGGCGTCAAAATTGATGCTGTTGGTCTTGAGAGTCACTTTATTGTAGGTGAGACTCCCTCATCGTCTCAGCAACAACAGCAAATGCAAAGTTACATTAACTTGGGTGTAGATGTGTCTGGTACTGAGTTGGATGTTAGATTCACGTCCTTACCTCCTTCTTCTACTCAACTTCAACAACAAGCTACTGATTATACGCAATCTATTACAGCTTGTAAGAATGTTGGATCAAAGTGTGTTGCTATTAGTGTTTGGGACTTTGCGGATCAATACTCTTGGATTCCCTCTACTTTCTCTGGACAAGGTGATGCTGATCTTTATGATTCAAATCTCAATCCCAAACCAGCTTACACAGCAGTTGTAAATGGTCTCTAAATGATACTTTGAACTTTTACCAGCGGCGTATTAATATTGAAGAATATGAAAACGAATATCACTTTATAGCTTAGTAAACAAATAAATTTATACCATTTGAAAATTTGGTTCGTGCAGTCTAAAGTAAAATTTCAGCATTTAATTCTTTATTATAAATAGGAATCAACTATTACGACTTGGCTTTCATCGCTTTCTATAATTTTTGGTGCCGGGAAAACTTCTTTCTTATTATCAGTGATTCTATCACTATCTATACCAACATCACTGCCAACAGAATTATCTTTAGAACCTCCTTTTAACTTTCTCTTTTTCCTCCTTTCTCTATTTTTAGTAGTTTTAGCATTATCTCTAAGCTCTACCTCTTGTCTCTTCCTTTCAAACTCTTCATTTTCTCTTTCCTTTTGAATCTGTTTATCTTCTTCTTCTCGCCGGTCCAGTTCTTTTCGTTTAGTATTTTTATACACATGGAAGTCACCTGCACCAGCAGCTGAGGACGATCCACTAGTACCCGATTGTTTTATAACTTGATTGAACTCATGTTGGCCTTTAACTTCATCAATCCCTAACTTAAGAGTCTTATCAATCTCAATCAATGATTTTTCCGGATTTTTCAAAAGTTTCTCCATCTGAGACTTTTGAATATCCAGAGCAGAGGCATTTCGAGGAAGTTTGCTCATACCAGTGTTATTGAGAACGATTCTAACTCAGGGGTGAGTTTAAATTCACGAAGTACACAGTCATTACCTGCATGCCGACGAGAAAAAAAGGCGGTTCTAGATGCGCCTCACTAGCCGCACAATAAGAGGTGGTGTGGTGATTTGGGACCTTTTGCCAGGTGTCACAGTAGAACATAGATGAAACACGCATCATCGAACTATTGACAATATATCTCTCCTTTTTAAACAAGTCTGGTGAGGGAAAGAAACAGTAAACACAACAAACAATCTTTTGGGTTTCAATTTTTTTTGTGAATTGAGAGAGTAGCGTTTAAGGCTGCGTTAAAAAAAGTTCGCGAAAAAAAAGTACTTGTACCCCAGTTGTGTTAACAAAATGGTTAAACTTAAGGAAATTCCACGAACTGCTACATTTGCCTGGTCTCCTAGTGCTAGTCAACCGTTATTGGTTACTGGTACAGTTGCTGGAGCAATTGATGAAGATTTTTCATCTACTACTCAATTAGAATTGTGGGATTTGTCACTGTTGGACCATTCCCCCGAATCTTTTCAATTGAGTCCAAAGGTATCAATTGACACTGATGCTAGGTGAGTGGGGGGTTTTGCAAAGCGAGCAGCGGCGCCTGCTGATAATATAGAGTGAAATAGTCGAGACTAACATTGAGAAGATTTTACGATATTGCATGGGGAGGAGCATCTTCGACGAATCCTCAGGGTTTCATTGCTGGTGCTTTGGAATCCGGAAGCTTGCAAATTTGGAACCCAGAGGATGTATTCAAAGGAAAATCTACTCCAATGGAGAAGTCCGAAAAACACAGTGCTGCTATCAAAGCAATTGACTTCAATCCTATTCAAAGTCACCTACTAGCGTCTGGTGGTTCAAAAGGTGAAGTATTCGTTTGGGATATTAACAAATTTTCTTCTCCTTTTGCTCCTGGTACTCAATCAAGTCGACATGATGAGATTGAAGCTGTAGCTTGGAATAATAATGTGGCTCATATTATGGCTACTGGTGGTAATACTGGATTTACTTCAGTATGGGACCTTAAAAATAAAAGAGAAGTACTTCATTTATATTATAATCCAGGAAATACAGGCGGTAGTGGTCAAAGAAGTGCAGTCAGTAGTGTTGTTTGGCATCCAAACAATTCTACTAAATTGATGACGGCTTCAATTGATGATTCTAATCCAGTTATTCTATTATGGGATTTGAGAAATGCTAATGCACCAGAAAAGATTCTTAGGGGTCATGAGAAGGGCGTATTATCATTGGATTGGTGTAAACAAGATAGTGGATTATTATTATCTGGTGGTAAGGATAATCGCACATTATTATGGAATCCTGAGTCTGGAGAATTATTAGGAGAATATCCGATTGCAGTTAATTGGAATTTCAAAACAAAATTTAATCCTAAGATACCTGATATCTTTGCATCTGCTTCATTTGATGGTAAGATCACCGTTCAAACTTTACAAGACGTTGTAGCTGCTGATGATACTGAAAAGAAGAAGCAAACTGGATCTGCTGATGATTTCTGGAATCCCTCTTCATATGTTGATACTTTACATCCTACTTTTGCTCTTAAACAGGCACCTAAATGGTTGAAAAGACCTGTTTCTGCTACTTTTGGATTTGGTGGTAAACTTGTATCGATTAAAACTACTGGAGAAGATGATAAGAAATCATCTACTATATTGATCTCTAAATTTGTTGAAGATGAAAGTCTTAGTGAGGAAACTTCTAAGTTTGCGTCGGCTTTACAGGCAAATGATATTAGTAAAGTTCTTAATGATAGAATTGAGAAGATTGTTGATGAAAATGAAAAGTTTGATTGGAAAATTCTTTCTGCTTTATTGGATAACGGTGGTGATAAGAAGAGTAAGCTATCTGCTCTTTTCGAAGATGAGGAAAAGGAAGAGAAGACTACAGATCAAGAAGAACCGGCTGATGATGATTTTTTGAGTTCTTTATCAATTACTGACTCTAAATATGTTCCTTCTGGTTCTTTTAACCTATTTTCTAATGGACAATCTGATTCTGACAAAGCAATTAGCAAGGCTATACTTAAGGGTAAATATAATGAAGCAGTTGACATTGCTCTTAAACAGGGAGACATTTCTGATGCATTCTTACTTGCTCTTTATGCTGATGATAAAACTAAGGAAAAAGTGAAAAACTTTTATGTTAATAAGAATGCTGAATCAAAACCATTTGTTCGTGTATTAGCAGCTGTTACTGATAAAAATCTTGATGATTTAGTGGATAACTCAGACATCAAAGAATGGCGACATACCATCAATGCTCTTTTAACTCATGCAACAAGTGAAAAAGAATTTCAAACCCTTGCTACGAAGCTTGGTGATCGCTTGTTCTCGAACAGAAATGAGCTTACTGATAAATCGCCTAGTGAAGCCGACGGGCTCCGTAACAATGCTTTACTTTGTTATGTTACTGGTTCTAGTCTTGAAAAGACGGCATCTATCTGGCTTTCTGAAATCCCCATTGCTGAAATTGAAGAACTTAAAAGTAAACGTGCCGCTAGTTCTTATTCTGCCCATGTCAAGGCTCTTCATTTGTTTATTGAGAAGATCACTGTTTTCATCGAGGCTGCTAAAATAAATCCTAGCAATGCTGCCACTATTACTGGCTTAGATCAATTATACGAAGCTTATAGAGATTATGCTAGCATTGTTGCTTCTCAAGGTTTACTTGAGTTGGCCAAGAAATATCTTGATTTATTGCCATTACACTATCCAGGAGTTTCACTCGAAAAGGAGAGAATTGCAAAAGCAGGTAAAAAGAGTACATCCGGTGCCTCTTCCACAAGAACTGCTCCTGCTTCGCGTTACGGGGCAGTTCCAGCCAATAATACTTCCTCCATCTACTCTAACATCCCATCAATGAAAGCTCCAGCTCCAGTACCAAATGCAGCTCCTCAGCCACCTATATCATCACAGCAACCAATTGTTTCCCCTTATGCCCCAGCTACTTCGGCCCCTGTTCCTCAAAACACAGCTCCAGTTGCTTCAATTCATGCCCCATCAAATCCTTATCAACCACAAGGATATCAACAGCCTCCGTCAAGAGGTGGTCCCATTGCTGCTCCTCAAATCCCTGGACCTCCTCCAGTAAGTGGTAAGCCGGCTGTTTCTCCCGCTACTGTTGGCTCATCATCTTTAGCCCCTCCACCGAAAAAGAATGCCGGATGGAATGACTTGCCAGTTTCTGCTATTGGAGCTCCTAGAAGACCTCCCTCTTCTGCACAAACCATTGCCAGTCCATTCCCTAATCAACCATTAACTAGCAGTCCACCAGTGTCCTCCAACCCTGCTTCTAGACAAAGTTCGTTTTCAGCGGTACCACCTCCTCCCCCAACTGCTGGAGGAGGTATTCCTCATCATCCTCCTCCTCCACCTTCGGCTTCACCAAGTGTTGCAGCTTCGAACCCTTATGCACCCGCCCCTGGTGCTTCTCATCACAACCAGCATGCAATTCCATCTCCATATGGTGCTTACAATGATCCATCTTCAATGGCTCCACCTGCTAGGTCAATTGTGTCGCCACCCCCACCACCGCCATCTAACCCTTATGCACCTTCACCAAAGTCTCAACATGCAGGTGTTGTTGGTAGTGGAGCACCCAACCCATATGCCCCCCCTCCTGGTCAACAGCAACATTTTCAACAACCTCCACCAGGTGTAAACAATTATGGATCCCAATTAGGTGGCCCTGCGTATGGTGCTCCTCCCCCACCTTCCCCTAGTAGAGGGCTTGTACCTACGATTGGAACTCCAGTTGTCAACCAAGAACCACCTCCTCCACCAGTTGAGGAGAAACCTCCTGCTCCAAAATATCCCCCTGGCGACAGAAGCCATATTCCATCCAACGCTCAGCCTATTTTTGAGATTTTGAGTAATGAATTGGCTCGTGTCAAACCTGTCATTCCTGCCAACTTTCAAAGACAAGTTACTGATGCCGAAAAAAGATTAAACATTTTGTTTGACCACCTCAACAATGAAGACCTTCTTTCAGAAGAAACAGTTAATGATTTAGTTGTATTATCACAGTCTTTGGCGACCAGAGACTACAATACTGCCACTCAATTGCATGTTGATATCTTGACCACTCGTAGCGAACAATGTGGTCAATGGATGACTGGTGTCAAGAGATTGATTGAAATGTCCAAGGCCGTACCTTGATAGATTTAAATAGTTTTTTAATACATCGTATATACTTTATCTACTGAATTATTCGAGGTCGACTAAAATACAAGTTGGAGAAATCTACGGAAAAAGCCTCTGACAGAGTGTGGGGTATTTCTGGTACCATGAGCTAGGAATGCGAAACTGAGAGCGAACATGAGTGTTTCAACTGTGGGGTGGACCTTGCTGAAGTTTTCAGGGAGTAGGGCAAGCATTGCTCTAGGAGTTACGAACAGAGCAAGTTCTCCACGACGACGTGGGTTTTCTATCAATGAACCTGAAAGACAGTTAGTATCACTCATGAAGCAAACACCATGGTCCTGGGCAGAACCCAGCCACGAGAGAGATATACAATTCACTAAAGGCACATACTCAAACCGCAAGTTAACGAGCCAAGACCAGGACCATAAGTATTTTCTAATTGCTGAGGGGTCGCTGAGGGGAAAAGTTTTGGACCAAGTCTAGTCCGAACGAGGCAGACACTGTACCAATTTAGGGTGATAAAGGATGCTAGGAATGCAGAAGAACGGGAAGAGCTGATCAGGATTTTTTGGATAGATTTCAAAGGGTCTTTAGATTTGACGCTCAACAGGACATTAAGAGGGACATAAATAGACATGGAAGTAAGGAAACCACGATAAAATCTCCAAAGTGCGTGAAGCTCACAGTTTTCAAAGCTGTTCTGATGAACTAGCCTACATGGAATAGGGCCCGGCGAAGCAAAGTCTGCACAGGCAGGGTCAAACCCGTACTTTTCAGCAGTGGGGTTAAGAATATCATGTTTGGGACTAGTGTTGGGATCACAGTTGTAAGAAATTTCCCCGTTACGGAGTAATCTGAGCGCAGTGACGAAATCATCGTCCATGTTTGCAGCTCGAGTGATCCATCTTCGATAAGAGTAAGAAAGGCGATGAGGATAGAAAAACCATGAGAACATAATCACAAAGCAAGAAGCAGTAAAAAGGGATACATCTGCAATTGAGTGGAAATTGGTCGTAGACACGCCATATCGTATGGCTAGGGTATGAACCAAGAGATCACACGCTCTTACAAAAGCCAGTGTAGATAAATCACTTGTATCAGCAAGATTCGAATTATGAAGAATTCTTTCACTTTTCAACAAATCCTGTTTATACTTCCAGAAGACAGTCACGCTCGAAGTAAATGCCGAAATAAAGAAAGTAGCCCTGGAGTACTTTTGGCCTTTTGCTGTTCGTGACAAAATTTCATTCAACGCATAAGTTCCAGCAATCAATTTAGCTATAAACATTGGAAATCTATTAGGTAACAACCCGTTCTTAAGGGCCAACCATATCTTGATAATTATAGCTTGTGCGGAATCTTTTTTACGAATTCCTCGAGAAATAACAGCAATTAATCGGGGTACGAGAACATAAATATACGCGGCAATGAATCCTTTAGCAGATTTAGACGCTATAGGATGGTTTAAGAGTTGGTAAATGAGAAACAGGGAGCGAGGCGACCTTCTCATTAAGCTAGAAGAAGTTGGTGCCATAATTATGAATGAAGAAGCAGGAGTAGGTGATTGTGGATCTTGAATATTAACTATGAATTGTTAAACGATCGCAAAAATCAACCAATCTAAACGGATGTGAAGGATTGAGTCAATTGACGATAGGAAAATACGACCAGAAAGCAGCCATTTACTTAACGCGCTAGCCTACAAACCCGAGATCAGAGGTGTTTTCCCCACTAATGTCAGGGATATGTGCTGCATAGGCATACATCAGAAGCCTAGCTGAGTAGCCGCACGCAACGACTCTGAGACGATGCTCATCTCTTGATTAACTTATCAAGAGTTATTTCAGAGGAGTCGGTTAGTCCAATAGAATCTTAAATGCTAATTAGTTATACCTCTACAAATTCTATGATATTGTTATTTCTACCACATAATTCCGATCTGCAACGTATTATTTTCAGTCAATGCACTCTAAACGGTTGTTAAGGGTTTCAGGTATTTACCCCTGAGTGAAAATCTGGCGCGCAATAGTCCATGTGCATTTTGACTTTACCATTGAAACAAACAGCTATTACAAACGTGCATATTTATTATTTTCATCATATAACAACACGTCGGCCAAACAATTTTGTGAAATAAAATTAGAAAGTCTCTTGTTTCCTCATTTTCCTCTTTATACTCCTCAGACTCAATTACAATCATCCTTATGAGCAATTCTTTACGGTCGATCGCAGGCACAACTCGTCTTCCTAAACGAGACCGTATTATCCAATCGACAGACCTTGATGCTCTATCATCTAAATATTCTGCGTATTTGAGAGGTTACATCACTAAAGATCAAGATCCATTCGTTGAGACTCTTGTCACTCAGTTCATAGCCCAGCAGGGCCGAGTAGCGGCTAATATATTTGTACCCAAGCTACCCTTAATCAATCGAGGTAAGCCATCAATCCTGCTCCAGTTGGTGAAAGTCCATTAACTTTTGCACTGCCGTTTAACTTAATTTGCTAACTATCTAGGAACCTATATTCGAGTGCATTCAATTGATTTGTTAGTAGAAGCATTTCTCAAAAGTGATAATAAGAAGAAGCAGATAATTTCGCTTGGAGCAGGGTCAGATTCAAGACCTTTCCAGCTACTGAGTAAGGGCGAGTACCGCAACTCGTTGATATATCATGAAATTGATTTCCCAGTTAGCACGTCAAGAAAAATCGGTGCTCTTCTAGCTGACTCGAGGATCACAGATGTAATTGGAGAAAACATATCCGCCTCTAAGGAAGAAATTCATACTGAAAACTATCATCTGCATGCATTGGACTTGAGATCCATTAAAGACGACAACTTTGAAGTGTTAAGTGGAATGGTTCAAGGTTTGGATACACTTGTGATAAGTGAATGCTGTCTCTGTTACTTAGAGCCAGCTGAATCTGAAGCTGTTCTTTCTTGGTTTGTATCTAAGTTCTCAAATCTTGGAATCATTCTGTATGAGCCTATTGGTCTTGATGACCAATTCGGAAAAGTTATGACCCAAAACCTCGCCATGCGTGGCATTTCATTACCTACTTTGAATAAATATCACAATTTGAAGTCTCAGGTTGATCGCCTGATAGCTTTTGGATTCTCATCATCTTTTACGTGGTCGGCCGATATGGAATTTATCCATGACAATTGGCTATCTGGAGCTGATAACGAACGAATTGATAAGCTTGAATTCCTTGACGAAAGAGAGGAACTAAATCTTCTCCTCAAACACTACTGCATAGCATGGGGAGGTTCTTGTGATTGGAAATGGACCTTTCCTGAAAATAGTCGATAGTTACCCAAATAGGTAACAATTTTATTTAGGTTTAGCAGAAATAAAAGATGAGGGAGATCGGGCAGAGCCCTGCTGCGAACCAGAGACTACAGATTAATGCGTGAAAAACTAAATGCTATTATTTATACCAAGTCACCCCCAAACCCTACAGGAATGGGACTCCCTTGAGGGGTGATGGCCATGACTTTATATATTTTCCCCATTCCACCGACGTTTATGTTGACGAGACGATCATATGCATCAGATATACGCTTCTTTCCATCATCATTTTCTTGAGCATTGGCAAGAGCAGTGGCGCGGGCACCAATACCCATAGTATGAAGCCAGTCTGCTTGAGTTACTGGACCATGAACATCGACGGAGCATGAATCTTGAGCTGCGATCTTGAGCGCTTGGAAATCTACATCAGTAGAAAGATCTGCTTCACCAGGAGAAGAAAACGGTGATACTATTTTATGGTCTTTAATGGCTCTAAGTGAGTCAACAGGAATAGTATCAGCTGGACCATAATCAACGATAAGTGCGGCTCCATTTCCACAATTTTCAATTACATCGGCAATTTGAGAAGAGATTTCCCATCCTTCTGGACATATTTCGACCCGTGAATCAACAGGTAATTTGGAATATCGTTCATGACTTTGAGGGACAATCTTACTAGACGGTGTCCAATGTGGATTAATAGTCATATGAAATTGAAGAGGTTTAGTACCTATTTCAGATGCTGCTAATGCTGCTGCACCAGCAGTTGATGCTGATGGGGATCCTAATACATTTCTAGTAAATGGGGTACAGTCAACAACTCTTTCCCTCCATCCATTGTCAGTATTTTCAAATTGTAAAATTGGAAGAGCATCAAAGAATTCATGTGCAATTATAAATGTAGCAACATCATCTCTTGGTAGTTCCTTGATAGTATCATACCAAAATATCGGAGTATTCCATTTAGTAGTAGCACGGAATCCAGTATCAGCAGGATTTAATACAGTAGAATCTCCACATAATAAATTTCTTTGCATATTTCGTAAAGTAGGACTAGCCTCAATCATATAAATCTCTTTAATAGCAGAATTAAATTGAGGGAAAGATCTACCTGCTCTTAGTAAATCATCCATTAGAGTACCACGGCCCGGTCCAAGCTCAACCAAACGGAATTTGGCAGGCTGTCCTTGACTCATCCATTGAGCAAGTACCCAGATCCCAACCAATTCTCCAAACATTTGAGAAATTTCTGGTGAAGTGACGAAATCACCACCTGCTCCAAACGGATCTTTATTAATATAATAACCACCAGTTGGATTTGTTAAACATTGTTTCATATAATTTGCTAGTGAGATAGGCCCAGTTGCATTAATTGTTTCTGCTAAAAATTTACCAAGATTATTATCAGATGTATTTGAAGAAATAGAGAAGTTATTGTTCTTCTTTGATGAAGCTCCAGTTGAAGTAGCGTATTTAGTTGAACCATTGCTATTAGCAGTAATAGAGTGGCTATTATGAAAATGCCGAAGTCCCCTTGTGTTTGATAGTTGTCTGAAAGTTCGTACAATTGACCGAGATTTCAATTGACAACCGATATTACGGCACGGCCATGCCGTTTGACGCAAGGTCAAGTTCATTGACATTCTTTACTTATCACTGGGTATAAATTGTGGCCAATAAATGGGGTGACAAGTTTGATCTTGAAATAATATTTCATGCTCATCGTCTTTAATCAGCCGTATGAAAGATTATGCAGGGCATAAAAAGGGAGAATACCTGAGTAGAACTCCGAAAGATAGTACCCCACTTCCACCCCACGCTTAATTTTGTCAAACTTTTCAACTCCTTGTTAAACGCAATTACTCAATTACATATAGTAGAAAATGCCTTTTGCTTTGAAATCTGGTGATATCGCTGTTATCATTGGCTCTGCTACTGGAATTGGCAGAGCCGCTGCTCGTAAATGGGCTTCCCAAGGTGTTAGTTTGGCTCTTTTCGATAAGAGTGAGGAGAGACTTTCTATTCTTGTTCAAGAATTGACCAATAAGACCACTGTCATTTCCTCCTCTGGTGACGTAGCCGACTTGAAAGATTTACAAGGTTTCCAAAAGTCTGTTGTAGACAAATATGGAAAGATTGATTTATTGTTTTTGAATGCTGGAATTGGGGGAAGTACTGGCTTCACTGACCCCGCTGGGATCAAACAAATTTTTGAAACAAATTTCTTTGGGATTGTTAATGGGACAGCTGCATTTATTGAAGGAATTCGTAAGCAGAGTAATGAATGCCATATTATCATTACCGGTTCAAAGCAAGGTATCACCAACCCCCCAGGAAATCCTGGTTATAATGCATCCAAGGCTGCTGTTAAGTCATTTGCCGAGGGGCTGTCCTTCGACCTTCGAGGAACCAAGGCTGATGCTCACTTGCTAGTTCCTGGTTGGACTTACACCTACTTGACTGGCGATCGTGAAACTTCAGAAAAACCAGCCGGCGCTTGGCTTCCTGAACAAGTCGTTGGTAGACTGGAGGAAGGGCTCTCTGATAACGAGTTTTATATATTCTGTCCGGACAATGATGTTACCACCGAACTTGATTTCAAGAGAATGAAATACAACCTTGGTGATATAACCGAAGGACGTCCTGCTCTCAGCAGATGGAGACCTGAATATAAGAATGAGTTTGATAAATTCATTCAGGATAACTAAAGCAATATAACATTTACTTCAATGCTCTTCATGCCAGGGTAGCTCAAACCAGGTCTGAGTAGAGCTCAGTCACTGGGGGTATAATAGGGAAAGCAGATATATTTGAAAACCATTACATACTTAGTCTTTGTTATAGGCTTCGAGATTACGTAGGAAATTATAGTAGAAGGCTACTCCTTGAACATGACCCTCTAAACTAGTATGTTCATCGATAGCGTGAATATTGAAAGATGTATCTTGAACATTTGGACTAAATCTGTAGATATTTTTAGTAAGATTCCAGTAGAATTTAGTGTCAGTATTACCGGTCATAATACTGGGAGCAACTGTGATGGGTCCATCTACAATACCTCCGTTGACGTCTTCAAATACTTGTTTGATAGTACCTCCAAGAAGATTCCAAGATGGATTGTTGAGAATAGGAGTTACAGGAGCGGGGTCAAGTTCAGAAAGGGCGATAATATTGAAAACTCCTTTCGCTTTAGATGATGTAGAAACAGTCTTGTCAAATGCAATAACATTGAAATTGAATTCGCTGGCAATAGCAGATACAGTGGCAGTGACTTTCTGTTTAACGAATTCAAGAGAAGATTCAACTGCAACTCGGTGATTCACATCGACAACAACTTGTTCGGGTAGTGCATTAATTTTGATACCTCCGCTGATAATATCAACTGCTTGACTAGTTCTCATAACATACTTTAGGGCCGGAGTTTTCTCAAACTCTGCAATAACTCGTTTTTTAGCAGCGGGGCAGTGGTCTAGATTTTCGATATCAGTCTTAATCTTACTATCTAGTGTCTTGCCTTCCTTGGCTAAACACTGCAAGTGATAGTAGAAGGGATTGGCCTTGGTAATATCAGAGGAATAAGGAGCAGCTTCAATGGCAGTGATTAATTGAGAGATGATGCCAATACCTGTGTGGTCAGGTGGTACGGAACTGTGACCTCCAGAAGTGGTGAGGGTAATTCGAAGATCTAAATAACCCTTTTCGCCAGTTCCAGGGAAGCCAAACCAAGATCCAAAGTTCTGTTGAATACCATTACCACCTTCATCTACAATCATAAAGACAGAATCAGGACCCAATTTTTCATCCAAATACTTGGCTAAGTTGACAGCTCCACGGCGACCACTAACCTCCTCATCAAATCCAAAAGATAAAATCAATGTTCTTTCTGGTGTATACTCTTCCTTAAGAAGAGCATTGACAGCTTCGAAAATAGCAACTAAACTGTTCTTATCATCACTACTTCCTCTTCCCCATAGGAATTCCCCATCAAAATAACCACCAAAAGGAGGATGGGACCAACGTGAAATAGTCTCGGGAGGAACAGGAACAACATCTTGATGTGCCATCAAAATAACAGGCTTTAAATCGGGATTTTTACCGTTTAAAGTGAAAAGAAGACCATAGGTATTGATGTATTCAACATTGAATTTTTCAAATACCAAGGGAAATGTCTTTTGAAGAAATTCATGCAATTCGCCAAATACTAACCATCGATCATCGTGTCCAACATCTTTCAAATCATCATAACTAATAGATGGGATTTTAACCACTCCAGACCAGGCATCGAGAGAAAAGTTTTTATATTCGGGAGTAAAGAATTGTTCTGGACCAACAAACTCATCATTCGGCACTATCTTGTCTAAAGATGGGCATTCATCTAGTCGATCCACATTCTTCGTATGATGGTTATTACCAATTCCGACTATTGGGCCAAATAGATGAATGAACCCGAAAACAACGATGTACAGGACGATTACAATAGCCCCAATAAGACTCTTGAGTCCCCAATTGCTTGTACGACGAGGAATTGGATTATTCTTCTCTACTATCTCGGTAGTAGGTAGAAGTAGTTCATGGATATCAGCTTTTTCTTTCATTTCTGTTCTATTATAAATCGAAAATTACGATAAATAATTCAAGTGTTGCCAAAGCAAAACAAAATGGTAAGTGAACTATCGAGTCTTATTTATATCTGCCTGCATTAGATAACGTCAGCGGCGCTTATCTATCGGAATTAGATAACCTGCCGATCTCTCGGAGTCCGTCTTTCCATAAAATCGGTCTATATTCGGACGCCTTAAATAACTTTTGTTGCTTCGTCCTGCTCAACATATAGGGAGGGAATTATAAATAACAAAGAGATTGTTAAACGTATATTGGATAGTATAGAATAATTGTTGTTGATTTTACTTAGTCTCAAGAAGTACCATATATTCATATCTCTTCTCGCTTGATAAGCTTCTCACCAATAAGCTAAAACTCATCCCCTTTCCGCACCGTATTAGACGAAATTAGCGTTATTGAAGAACGATTTCAATTCTCATCTGATATCGAGTCGCAGATTATAATCAGTTCTCGTATCACCGATGAAGCAATAAATTCCTACCCCTGAATAGCCGCTTAGGCGGGAGCTTGTGCGCACATGCTCTTAATTGTACGGCTACCAAAATTTTTATTTTCCGCATGTGATCCTATCTCGAATAAATAATCGATTTAGGATACAATAACGTAGTTGGAACACCAACTAAAAATTAAAGACTAGACCGACATGTCCGAGAGTTTGTCGCCCGTACCGTCAACGGGTAACGGAGATGATGATGTCACCAAGCGTAAAGTTTATAGACAACAGCAAGAAGAAAAGAGGAAAAAGGCTCGATTTGATGGTATCGAGGAAAATGAAGTAGAACTTCCCAAGGTGAGATTGATATTAACGAGCTTGGATCGGTGGTAAGGTTGAATCTTTATACTAACGAGGTTAGAAACGATACTATAGACAAAGAGCACATTCGAATCCATTTTCAGATCATCAATTAGAATAGTGAGTATATTAGTTTAACCTCTGCAAAACGGAGGAAGAGACATACAGTCAGCTCGTGATGCAAGATCCTAACAATCAATTCAGCCCTCGAAGTCCGCAGGATATGGATTGGAAAAACCTTTATCCTATTTTAGAAACGAGACCAGAGTTAGGAAAGCCAACAATAGCAGATATAGGATGTGGATTTGGAGGTCTGCTTGCCGCATTATCACCAGAGCTTCCTGATAAACTGATCTTAGGAATGGAAATTCGAGTCCAAGTTACCAATTATGTTGAGGATCGAATCATTGCGTTGCGGAAGAAGTTTGCTGATAAAGGTATAGGGTATCAGAATATTGCCGTATTGAGAGGTAATGCTATGAAATTCCTACCCAATTTTTTTGAAAAAAACCAATTAGAAAAGATGTTTTTTTGTTTCCCTGATCCTCATTTCAAACAGAGAAAGCATAAAGCTCGTATTGTTACAACCACTTTATTATCAGAATATGCATTTGTATTACGACCGGGTGGAATCATTTATACCATTACAGATGTCAAAGATCTTCATGAATGGATGGTGAAACATCTTGAAGCACATCCATTATTTGAACGATTGCCTAAAGAGTGGGAACAGCAAGATATTTGTGTGAAAGTTATGACTACAGAGACTGAAGAAGGCAAAAAAGTTTCCCGAAATAAGGGATCCAAATATATTGCGTGTTTCAAGAGGCTAGAATATCAATGAATTTGATTCTTACATTGTAATTATTTAAATTATATCTATATGCTAGATTTTAGTGACCTTCCGTATCTATCTGGCGGTCGGGTTTTACCTGTCTCTTCCTTAAGAGTTCACTCTATGTGCTACGATGCTGTGGGGTTGTTCAGCCTTGTGATAAGATAAATAATCGCTGTATTTGATCTGAGGTTAGTGACCTATCACTAATTCTTATAACGAGTTGAAGTATGGACGCAGCGTAAATTAGCTTAAATTTCATACGACTTTCTCATGTACCTAGTAACTCGTCAAGTAAATATATAACGGCAAGAACACACACTTTATATTTGTTCAACAGCAGAATATACTATCTTTGAATCCTATATCCTACTTTTTAGTTGATTCACCGCAGTACACCGCGAGTATTCAAATATCTGCCAAAGAAGGCTACTATTACTAGCCCAAATGCCAGGCTCAAACGATGTTCCTGATCAAGGCCAGGGTAGCACCATCAGTATCTCAGATGAAAAGTCAGCAGGTAGGTATATTGCTAATAAATCGAGGGCTATGATAAGTCCCTATCACATTTAAGACCAATGTAGTCTAACATCATTACCTAGAGCATTCCTCATCGTCAAAAAAGCCGCTTCCTGCTTCCTCTTCAGGTAGCTTGAGAAATAGGCAATATTTTCCTCCGAGTAAAGGTATGATTAAAAGTTCCAAATTTAGAGATGCAAAAGAGGCATTATCTGATTTGAATCGATTAGGAATTTCGTTCACTGAAATTCTTCTCCACTCCAAAGTAGATATGCATTATCTGCTGGATCTTTACACAGACTGCGGATTTATTCCTCCTTTTGATGAAGCAGAAGAAGTTGAATCGCTCTACGGTGAATTTTTGGGGGGGAAAAAAGGAAAGTCGAAACGTAAAAAGTTAAATGCAGTGGCAAAGTCTTATGGAGTTACCGCTGCGCTCGAGAATTACCTTACTCAAAGGTTAAGTGAAAATGGAGGAAAAGCGAGTCATGAAAGGAAGACTGTGGATGTTCCTAAAGATGGGTCTATAATTTATGGACTTACTTCAAATTCTTCTGTGCCTCATGATGGCATTGAGCAGATAACAACTAAGTCAGTTGACAATCAAGATGATATATCTACCATCCAACGGCATAAAATAAATTCGGTAAATGTGACTTCTACTCCACCCAATAGCTCTGCTCCTTCTAATAAGTTTTATGGAGGGGTTCTGCAAGTTCAGCCTGGCGATTCCTCTGTTTCAAGATCAGATACGACGACCGTCCCTACTGCTAATCCTACTACTACTACTCAGGTAAGTTTACCGCTTCCTGTTACGATCCCAATAGTTGCACATGAACAGCAGCCCCTGCAAACTCAACCTGAAACTCAAACTCTTAACGAATCTCTTTCTTCATATAAATCTACAGTCTCCAATGTATCGAAAGCGGTCCGTACACCCAGACTACCTGTCAAATTCGGTAGTGACCGTTGGTCACACAAAGTTGTCATTGATATTAGTGATGATGAAGATGGTGAACCTAGCATTACACCCCAGCTTAAAGAAAATATTTATTCTTCTACCCCTCGGATTAATCCTTTTTTGCAAAATTCATTGAAAGGAAGAAAGCAGTCAGGGACTAATTCAAGAAATTCCTCCGGTACTTCGACTCCGAATGATGAACTCCAAGTCAAATTAGATCAAATAAGGGAGATGAAAGAGAGATTAAAGCGAATGCAAAATAATACAGTTGCACCTGAACCTGAACAGACAGTTTTGCATCGACCAGATGTTGAAATGACTGAAGGATTGGTTGACGCTGGCGAGAAATTTGCCGACAAGGAAGAAGATTGCTTGAAGAATGTAGAAAGTCAAATGAAAGCTATTGAAGCCGACTTGGAGCATAGCAATTTACACGCTTCAATACAGGAAAATATTGGCGATAAGGAGGAGAATATAGTGGAGGGTTTGGGAATCCATGAGAACAATTTAACTCGAGACGTAACTTTATCAACTAACGACGTTATCGAAAGTGTACAAGAAACATTAGAACTTGTTTTGAAGCGCCAAGAAGCGGTAACTAAGCAGAGAGCTTCTTTAAATACTCAACTTAATCTGTTACCCATTTCAGAGTTACAAAATGACGTTCTCGAACTTAAAACAGCTTTTGATGAGAAAATGAATAAACTATCGCAAATCAGTGCCCAAGCGCAACTATTTCAAGCCCAATTAGATGCTACCGAGGAAGAACAATCGCAAGTTAATAAAGTAATCAGAGAGTTACAAAAGCGCTTAAAGAGATCATCTTCTCTCTCTAGCAGAAGCTCACCTGTCATACAACAGTCTCCTGTCTCCCCATCCAGTTTAGTAGGTAGCAGCGATAAGGCTCAAACTGAAATATCTATACATAATATTACTGGCAATAAACTGAGTCGGAATTTTCTTCCTAATGGTCATTCTGAGTTCTCGGACCGGGCAAGTATCATCTTGCCGCAAAACCCAATTCCGAGTCAGCCAGAAGAAGAAGAGACAGACACAAATTTCAGAGCGAGTAAACGACATAAAACAAATCCACTAGAAGATCAAGTTAGGGCCATTGGTCAACTGCCTAATGCCGAAGGAATCCTGTCTGAAAAAATTGATGATGAGACCCCATATCAATCAAAGGAATCTCAGATTGCTGATGGTATGGCCGATGATAATGTTCCAGATGCCCACTCAAACCCGGATCAACTCTTATCTAATGATTTGTCCATGTCTTCTGTAGAACCTCTACCTAGCCCTCATGGTGAACGGCCATCATCTTTTTCAGATACTCAGTCCAACCACCAACTAGCGTCTCACGATGGTGAATTATCACACGTAAAAGTACAACCAAAGGACGAAGATGGCCCATTCAATCGTGTGCCAGATATAACTTCTCAACACAATGATATTGAGCTTATTGTTCTTTCAGATAGTAACGAGGATGAAAAGGAATATCGAGGTGAAGTGAATGTACCAGAAGATAATAATTCCCAACCAAATGTTCTAGACGATAGCATCGACACTGCCATTCCTGTGGTTCAAGAGGACTCGGTTAGTAATGAAGACCTTACGAATGTGCTCCCGACTAATATGCAATCTACCCCAAAAAAGAGAACTGTTATGGGAATAGAATTGGTATGAAAATTTCGTTTTGATTATTGACAATTATTTTGGATTACATTCTTAGTAGTGTATTTTACTTGATATTGTTTCCATTCTGTGCCCTTATCCACTATTATATTTACTAACATGTCTTTTACTGTAGGAGAACCCTAAATATTTCAGTATTTACGAGTCACCTTTGAAATCAGTTCAATCATTCCGATTCAGTCCTGTCTTCCTTGATACGGTTGGTAGTTCTGGATATCGTTCCCTAACATACAATGCTCAATTTGTTCCCAATATTGTAAATAGGTTGTTTTGCAAAAATGAAGCTCAGGGGGATGTTTGCATTCAAAAGGATTGCCGTGATATTCATATTCAAGACTTCGTTATGCCTGGTAAGTTTATTCGGGATTATAAAAAAGTGGCAGTTTTAACATTTACCACCATATACCCGCCTTATCCAGGCTCCCTCCTACTAACAAATCCATAATTGACAGATGCGGATATTATTAAATATTTAAGTAGTGCCTATATTGGCGATACCAGTGAAGAAGTAAAAACATATAAAGAGAAGCTTGCAAGACTTCTAGCCCCGTGGAGTGCCGCTCATAAGACCTTCCACGACATTGCCAATGGGATTATTGAATTTAGGCGTTCTGTAGCACCTGATAGAATTCTGGATTGGCATAAACAAACTAAGAAAAGAACAAAAGAAACGTAGAAATGCCTTACTATCCATTAGCTAATTTAACTTATTAATGAATCGATGACAAATATACATTAAAGTTCCGCGTACGTGAGTCGGTTTGCTCACGTATATCCGCCTCCATCAAGTCTGTTTACTCTCCTAGCTCTGCAGAGGATACGTGGGTGGGATATAAATGGAATTTATATATGATATATGCTAATACACAAAAATATTCAAAATATCTAGTCCTCGAACGGAGATTCATTGTTACGGTTAAGAGGCTTGTAGTCATCACTACCTGCATTATTAAGCAGATTCTTTGCTTTTCCGCCAAACGCCCGTGCAAAAAACCCTGAAATACCACTGCCATTCTCACTGTTGTGACTTAGTCCCGCAGTAGAGATGGTGACATCATCATCGTTTTCATCATCCTGTAGGGAAGGTATTCCTCCAGATTGACCTATGACGCTCGAAAATGCTGGTGAGCTTGACATAAAAGGTGCAGCTCCGCCGCTATTGCTCTGAGTTCTTTGACTACGAGCAATCGCCGCAGCCGACGGTTGGATAGTTGATGGTCCAGAGAAATTCTGTTCAATGCCATCGTTATTTCCATGCGATAATAGCGATTGAGTATCGACGATTGAACTACTAGATGATCTAATAGATTTGTCACCAAATAATGAATCCATATCTTCAAGATGAACACCCATTGTCTCTGGATAGACAAAATAAACTGTGACAAAGGAACAGATACAGAAGAAAGCATGCATCAAATACAGACGCCACTGGATCTTCTCCTGTAGGATAGGAGTCATCTGTCCCACTAGCCAGTTGAAAGCCCAATTAGAAGCAGTTGAAAGTGAAGCTCCTTTTGCTCTTACGGATAATGGCATGATCTCAGGCGGGTATAGCCAAGGAATTGGGCCCCAGGAATAACCAAAGAAAGCGTTATAGATAACAACAAAGATGACAACCATGGTGGGTGTGTAAGAAACTTGTAAATACATGAAGTAGGAAATGGTAGATAATGAAATAGCCATGGCAATGGCACCAGATATTAAAATAACTCTTCGTCCCCATCGATCAGCCAGGTACCATGGTGGAATGGTGGAAAAGATATATACAATACCATTTATTCCCGTCATTAGAATCGCATCTCTACCAACCCAACCAGCTTGTTCGAAAACTAGTGGGGCATAATATGATATCACATTGATTCCGTTCAATTGCGCAAATGCTTGCGAGGACATTGCAATAAGAAGACGTTTCTTATACTTTCTCCACATATCAGAATAACTTCTCTCTCCTTCGATACGGTGGAGTAAGACGGCTTCCTTAATATCTTTGAATTCCTGACGAGCAATAGGATTGTATATATCACCACCACCATGAAGATCAGCAATGGCGACCATACCTTCCTCATCGAAATCATTATCTAATAACCAACGAGGGGTTTCAGCAATCACAAATGACCCCAATAATAGTAATGTACCCATTACACACTGCAGGAAAAGAGGTAATCTCCATGCCATATCACTCTGAATATAACTACAAGCATAGTCAACCCAAACAGATGAACAATAGCCTATTATATTACCTGTAAATTCAATACAAGCAAGTTTACCACGGTTATGAGGAGGTGAAATCTCGGATTGATAAACTGGGACAATAGTCGATAACATGCCTACGCCAATACCAGAGATAAATCGACCAATGATTAAGATTCCCATTCCAGTTGAAAAAGCTTGACCAGCTCCTCCAATAACGAATATGAGAGCACCGTAGAGAATAGTTTTTCTACGACCGATAATGTCTCCTACTCTTCCAACTACTAAGGAAGATATTAAAGCACCAACTTCAAGAATTGCAATCATAGTTCCGATTTCGGCTCTAGTAGGCTGGTCAAAATAGTCCTTGAAGTAAACCGAAACAATAACGGAACTCATTACACCCTGTTCATAGCCAAAAAGGAAAACTCCCAGAGAGACGAAAACAGTGGTGAAATAGAGCAGTGGTTTGCCTGTAAGGCCACCACTTTTGTTGCGACCACCTGTCATTATACAGCCTATAACACGGTCGCCAAATGAAGGAGGTTGTTTAATAGGCTGGGGAATAATAATTTGATTAGATGTTGTATTATTAAGCTCACGGTGTCGTTGATGGCAATCTATATCAAGGTTGTGAGCACTAAATGAAGTAGAAACACTTGGACCAGATTCGTGGATTAGAAAACGATTTCGACTGCTTTCAAAATCTTCGTTTTCGATATAATTATTGTCAATATCGAGACTTTCAATTTGTTTATTAAACTCTGAAGACGAGTTTAGTTTATGTCCCTCTTGTCTATCTGAACAATATGCAGGAGAATTTGGTGATTGGTCAAATGGGTTGGCCACTGTCGAATTGTCTGTAGCCACCACTTCCTCATACAGAGGCAAGTCAAGATCTGATGATGACCTCACTATGGGAAATTAAAACAAATGGGGGAGGTCATGTACAAGATGGAAGTAAAACTCCTGGGAGGATAATATACAGATATTAGTCACTAAGTAACTTGAAATTCCCAGAAGATAATAAGGAAGTATTAATAAAAGTACTTTTCTTCCTCTCAAAAATGTGTTTTAAAACTGATAATTATATAAATGTCGAGGTAATTTAAAGCCAACCTTACTTTGTGGGATAATCCTTTATACTTTTCGAGTCTTGATTATAGAGCTCGAACGTGTACTCTTATCGTATGTTTAATTAGAGCTTTAACTTTCTTAAAAGTAAGAAATCCAATTGTAGCAATATAAGTTAGTTATTATCGATTGCAACTTTTTCTTCATTTACCAACTTAGATACAACACATATCTGCATTTCTCGAACAGTATGGATATTCTACATATTGTCTTATCGATGCTTGAACATTAGCATGACGTCATTTTCCCATAAATAGAAAAACGCAGGGGGGTTCGACTGAGGAGAGAAAGGGGTGGTGATATCAATTTTGTTTAGTTCTTTATTCTTGTTAGTATTTACAAAGTAGAAGAGCCAGAATATTCAATCATTCACCTAGCTTTATGACTTTTCTTATCTTATCAGTTTAGTTGGTTGACTTGATCTGATAAGAGATCGGTTAGGGTTGCGACGTGAATTAGGTCTGTGCGCGTTTCAGACTCGCAGTCGTCCGAGCAGCAGGAGATTGATGAATAGGCAGGCAGATCGCAGAGCCTATAGCTAAACTCTAGAGTTAAAACTAAAATATATTTATTTCTATACAAGTTTAAGGAGATAGTCTTATTTTGATTTTTCAGGCTCGGAAATAGAAGTCGAAGTAATACCGTTACCTTTTTTGAAAGTACGAACATATTGATCGATCCAGAAATTTACAAAAAGATAGGTCAAAGGAGCAAGGTAAGCTACATTAAATAAAACAGCAAAACCTTGACCAGCATCTTTCAAACAAGCACAATAATTACCAGTTGTTGGATTGAAGTAGTAGACGAAAAGATGAAGGGCACCGAAAGATCCACCAAAGACAAATTGAGAGATTTGAGCAGTGGTAAGAGCTCTTTTAAGGGCTTTGGGGATTTTAATCTTAAGAGCAGACAAAGTATAATAAAAGTACATCAAAGTGTGAATAAGGGAATTGAAAACAACAAATATCCAGATTGGAGGAGAAGCAAATCTTATACCTGCCCACATAGACAACATAGCACCGGCATGATGATAAGTTTGTAAAAGAGACGATTGTTTACCCTTTGCGAGGATAATAACAGTATCAAACACTTCATAGAATTTAGAAAGATAAAAGAAAAATCCATAATAACTTAGTCCTTGTTCCCAAATACCAGAGTTAAGATCACAGAGAGATCTCCAAAAAGTAGAACCATTTTTAGTGTTACCTAAAAGACCAGTTTGACCATTCAAAAAGTCAGAAACCTGTTCACCAGTAGTACCAGCAGAAATACCAACTTTAGTGAGCTCAAAAACAGTGCGATAGATGGCAGCTGTCATACCGGCACAAGTCCAAGCAGAATAAATGCAAAGGCCGATATTGTGAGCTAAGACGAGAGCTTTGAATAATTTGGTATTACAAATTGAGAGTGGAGTCTTATTTGTTTTACGGACATGATTGGCAATGTGAACACTAACTGCATAGACTGTAGCAATAGTGATTGGGACCTTAATATCGAGAAGAGGTTCGAAATAGGTAGCAAGGAAGGAATTTGCAGGAGGGCCAGATGGGATTTCAAGACCAACTGGTAACTTGAAGATATGAGAAGGAGGTTTTGATATATACGAACTGCCCAAAGATGAATTAGACATAATTTCGTTGGATCGAATCAAAATTGGAGGAAGGATAGTGAGAGTGTATATTGCTGATATATGGAATTAACTCGGGACTAAAGTTTGAATAGGTAGAATAGCGAATCACGAATGCTAAATACGATACTGAATCAATCAATTAATTAAGCGAAAATATGTTTGAGAGAAAAGGTGCATTTAAGAATATTTTTTCATGCACTTTATTGCTTCACTTTTTTTTCTATTTTAATATATAGATTGCTTGCCTTTTTGCAACGATTAAATATTTGCGGGGTGCCCCTAATTAATAGCAATTGTTTTTTTTTGACAGTTTGTGGTTATATATGAACGTACATTTGCGAATGGATCTCTATTTATTTATAAATAATGCAAGGCAGATATATGTAAATAATGACTAGTAATTAATATATGATAGAGATATAATTCTAAACTATTTTGATTCGAAAGATCAAGTAATTATTTATTTACTTGTAAATCCTTTAACTCGTCTTCTGTATTTTCCGAAATGGCGGAAGATTCGGCCGTCAAGTTGACCGTATTTAAGTTTTGTTGAGATAAACCTGCGATTAACATTTGATTCTCTGCATTCAGCGAAACTTCGGTGCCGACTTTTTGTTGGGATATGGATATACCCGGAGTGAGATAACGCCGTGTGATGAATAGTTAGCTTCACTGGAAATTTTATGCAGGTTGTGCCGCTTATTCTTAACCGACGATGGAGGAGCTGTAGACAAATAGATAAGATTAGATAAGCTCATGTAAATGCTTCACTGGCCTGATAGTACCTATTTCTAATAACAAGTCCATCAATGATTGTTATTGAATGAAGTTGATAAATTATGCTGTTATTTGTTTGCTGTGGATTGGAAGTGTCCAAGCATTGTTGCTCTCTGATGTCTCGCAGGCAACCTCTCGGAAACAATACCCTCCGAATGTGCGTGTGTTTGCCGACTCGGAAGTTCGCTAGACGAGGGAGAAGAATGGGGGATACCTTTAGATGTAATTGATGGTAAACATAGACAGTTCCTTATTGGGTATGTTAAAAGTGCATTATCGCGGGGCAGTGGTACTGACGTTACCGATTGACATTCTAAAAGAAAGCCACACTGGCGACAAAGTAGTGGCTATGTTTTACTTCTGTAGATGCTGTGAATTGATAGTGACAGAAATATAGGGGTATTGACCCGAGTTTTAATTTAGGAGTGCAGATCTATATCCACACTCGGTCAATCTCATCGCCGATCATACCTTTAGGTTAGTCGGAAATCCGCTCACCAAATATTTAGTCGTCCGTGTAGCGTTCCAAGATTTAGGCAGCGCCCAGCAGCTGGAGAAAAGAGAGAGAGAATAAATAAATAAATAATCAGCTAAAGAAATATTCATTATTGATGACATTAGAGACGTCATAGACGCCTTTAGCAGGAACAGCGGGGATCTGAATAGGAATGAAAACACGAATAGATGTTTTGCTGCTTGTTATGGGATCCGAGAGGAATGTGAATATTCCACCTTGACCACCTACTCTAGTATAACTACCAAGTTCACCATTCTTTTCCAAGATTGAACTTGGAGTGGTGATTGTCTTGTCGTTCGATCGTTTTAATTCCAAGTTAAGCTCGTGTCGTAGATTGGAAATTTCTTTACCTCCGACATAACTGGCTCTTAATGTTTGTATCTCAGAATATGATTTGCATGATATAGGGATATATACTAATTGCATATAGCCATCGTAACGAGAAATAAATTCATTTCTTAATCTCTCAATTAAATCATATTTGTGCAAAGAGATAAATTGTTGTCGAAGAATAGTGTTCATCTGCGAAACAGTCGAAGCATGAGTCCAAAAGCTATCATGTACAGCAGCGAAAGTGAGTCCGCTTCGAGCACATTCTCTAGCAGTCATTAACATATGAGTTGAGTCGAGAGAATGAATATAATTTGGTGCGATCCCTTGTCGTTGACGAGGTTTATCAACAAACCATAATGAAAAGGGATTATATAAATTCAGAGACTGTAATTGACTTGTTCTTACCACCATTTGCTGGGATTTTCTATAAGGTTGAACAACTGGCAATCCTAATGGGGTAGTCCAAATCATGGCTGTAAGGTATTTTCTCATAAATTCTTCGTCAGAGATCTTACTTTTAAGATAAATATCTGCTCTCACTGATTCGCATATCCGCAATGTACAATCGCCAAGCCATTGTTTAATCTCATTTGCACCCGAAAATAATTCACTAATAGCTTCAGAGATCAATCCAGCAATATAAGGTCCGTACTGAGGCGTCTTTCTCTTATCCAAATCCTTCATATCAATGAGTTTATCATCAAGCTGTCGAACCATACCAAACTTGGTTACACCATATACACTAGTCATTACTGGTTGCTTGACTAACTTTCGAGAGATTTTCCCTTGTAAGTCCTTGGCAATCTCGTTATCATTTGTTGCATCCTTATCGATCTTTTCTCGGACTATATTGGCAACCTCGCTATATACATCACTCGGCCTTTCCATATTAGCTATCATATTCACCTGCGCTGCTCCATTTGTATCTCCTCCAAGAGCAGCATAATGTTGCAAACCATTACAAGACCCATCTTGATTCACAGCAATTCTAGACAAATAATATTCAGGATTATCCATTTTAATAGCATCATTAATTTCCATACAAACAGCAAGAACCTGAAAGGGGTTATCACCATTTGCCCACCATCGTTTACCAGTCAAAGGATTCTCTGCAGAATCAGCAACATCTTCAATATGTAAGTTTACAAATTTTTCACGGGCACAATTGGGGATTTTATCCACTCCATACATGTTGGCTAAGTGAATTTTGAGCCATCGCAATCCTTCTTTTCCCAATGGCTTGGAATACCAAAATTGAAGCAAGCTTCTTATTGAGTCCTGTCCTAAATGAGTAAACATGCTAGATGTAACTGGATACAGTCGACCTCGGAAATCCATCTGGTATGAATAATAGAATTTATCTCCATGTTTGGCCAACATTCTAGCCACTTCTAGAGCATTTGCTAGATTGTTTCGCTCCGTTTGCTTATTTGCTATTCTCATTCGCTTCTCTACCAGAGTCCGCTTTTCCTTATAACTGATTCGTTTATGAGGCGTATATACTACTTCCTCCTTAACTCTACCGGGTATATCAAGATATGCCTCCCCAGTAGACCAAATCTCATCTACCACCTTTAGAATTCTTTGATTTACACCCCAAGCACAAGATGACACATCATCAAGACTATCAAGGAAGCCGTCGACTTTATGATTAATAATTGCATGCCTCAAATAAGCTGCCTGTTCATTGGCATTTCTTTCTGTTTTCAGCAACGGATGATGAGATCCGTATAAATACCCACCCTCATTAACCGCTGTCCAAGGCCTCGGTTTCACTAACAGTGGTAATGACTGAGGAATTACACTTGTTGATGCCATATCTACCTCTCGCTTTGAAATCAGCTTCAACAAGGCATCATTCACCATAACAACTCCAATTATATGCATTTTTTTAGTCTTCATCGTGTGCCAAAAGGCAGGTTTTAACTCTCTTTCGGAAGAATTAAGACGACTAGGCGTATTTACGTGGAATAATTTCAAAGCCACTGCCAACATACTTGATCCCACAGTTGCTATATCAAATGCAGACCATTTCGTCACATCACTATGTAGCCAATATTTCGCAGTATATCCACTTGTAAGCATAGATTTACTTCGTTTTTGAACAGTGGATTTATTCTTTTTATAATAGTCCATCATAATCACTTTACTAAATGCTTCTTCAACTTTTCTGCCCAGTTTTAAAGACAATTGTGAAACATAATAACTACGATCATCAACTTTATTATGCATCTTGACAACAAAATGAAACATTTCTTGAGACAATATATTAGCCAAAACAGATGGGTTTAATTTTTGTAGGACTGACTTGTAATTTAAAAGTCCTTTTCTTAATTGTTTATCTTCGGCAAATAAATAATTTGATGATTTGAATCCGTGTCGCAGCAAATTTGTGAAATATTCCTGAGCAGCCAAGTTCCACATCCAAACCAGATTCGAACAATTTTCTATTTGTAACGATTTCTCTCCGTTATTACTAACTGTAGTCTCACAGTTCAAATGCATCGTTTCTAAAGCATATTGTCTATTTTGGTTAAATTTATCGTACAGTCTCTCAAACCCGGCTTTTTCAATGTCGCCAAGAGAGTCGTATAATCTCATATAATCCAATTCACCAAAAGTATTTGTTGCTTCTTCTATCTTAGATCTATCACAAACATCTTGAATCATCGGTAATTTATCTTCAAAAACATTCCAAATTGAGCAATAAGATTTGTTAGATATATTATTGCTCGATGTTCTGATATCGCTGTGTCCACTAGATCTTATCTGAATCAGTTAGAAATCTACCTTCCCAAGACTTCCTCCGGCAGCTGGGCTTTGCACGAACCCACTACTCGCTGCGCTCGTACTTACCATCGTCACTATTTGCTGATCTTCTAAAGGTAAAACATCACCATGTCGGAAAACCATCTCCAAATCACAATGAGATCCATATTTGTCTTTCCATAATCTTAATAACTCTGAAATTGACCCTGCCCTCGTACTATCCACCTTAATATTGCACGCCTTATGAAGGACATACGCAAAGGCCCTAGAAATATTTCTTGGATTACTGCCAACAATCGTAGACAACTTATCTAACACCTCTACTTGCTCCTGTAATGTCTTCCGGCTACTTATCCAAACCCCTCCACAATCAACTAAAACTGATTTTTCGTCACCGCTGATTTCAGATATCCTCTTCAGTAATTCAAATACTCTATCCGTTTGATCAGACTTTAAACTGGCTTCAAACAGTCGGACCATTCCGTGAACTTTTTTATCGGCCACTGTCGTATATAATTTCTTCATATCAAACGGGCGCTTAATAATCTGATCGTCTACAAATGCCAGCGATTGTGTTCCCTTCTTGTGATGTTCAAATGTCCTCAATTGCTCATTCCAATTCATTACAAATATTGAAGGTTGGTCGATAGGACTTTCTTTCGTAAGCTCTTGCTCTTGAGCTTTTAACCTCGTTCGTCCGTCATTAAAACAACGCACATAGCTAAAAGCTACACTACCCCGTCGACACCTCAGATCCGATGTTAACTGTTTCAGAACTGGACTCCGGTAAATGCATTCTATTGGCATCATTCCATTGTAAATTCGCAATTGATGGCAAGTCACTCCTTTCCTCTCTACCTAAAATTTCATGTAATAAGAGCTGCAGTTCTTATCAAAATACCCATACCTCTATCAGTAGCTATCGCAGATGCCTAATCCTTGGACCTTTCACGCAGCTGTTGAACTGGTCTCTATTTTTTGTACAAGAAGGAAAAAGCTAATATCTTTAGAAATCTTGAAAGTACTTTTTCTTTTATTTGTTCAGTGGTATTCGGAAGATGAATAGGAATTGCGGAAAGATCTAATAATCGAATTAAACCTCGTAATATATGCCCAAGGTAGTGTACGGCTATTTTTCACGTCCTTATCATTTTCGCTATAAACTCCCATAAAATCATTGATATGATAAACAACTAATTGATTAACTAATCAACCACTGCTGTTGATCAATTGATGAAATATGATTGACCTGGGATTATCTCGGGTCGTACGTCTCTTATCAGCTCTTGGTAACCCTCATCTCAGTTGGAGGGCTGTTCATGTAGCCGGAACTAATGGCAAAGGATCTGTATGTGCATACATCTCTAGTTGTATCAATGAAGCTAAAATCGCAAACGGAAGATTCACAAGTCCCCATCTGGTAGATAGATTTGATTGTATTAGCATAAATGGAAAACCAGTTCGCGAGCAGTTATTCCTTGAGGTTGAGAAAACAGTAGCCCATATAAATTCTGAAAACAACATACAAGCTACTGATTTTGAATTACTGACTGCCGTGGCATTTGAAATCTTTCATCGTCAAAAGGTCAGCTTAGCTGTTATTGAAGTTGGACTTGGTGGTAGATTAGATTCTACAAATGTATTAACTGCATCTCAAACTCTTTGCACTATCATAACGAAAATTGGATTGGATCATCAGAATTTCCTAGGAAATACACTGTCTGAGATTGCCCGAGAAAAGGGTGGGATTATCAAGGATGGAGTTCCATGTATCTTGGATGGCACCAACGATAGCCAAGTTATTAAAGAGATTGAAAAGATCGCCGCTGAGAAGAAGTCACTTTTGACCATAGCAAAACCACTGACTAGCGACTCCATTAATATCCCTTTCCGTGTTGATGCATCTACAACTCCTCTTTTAGGATCATATCAGATGTCTAATTTATCTTGCAGTTTACAGGCTCTACTTCATATTCAAAAGGTATTCCCTCTTACAAACAGTATTATCCAGAAAGGAATTAAAGAGACGAAATGGCCCGGAAGATTGCAATGGACACAATTATCATCCTCTTTTAATGTCCTTCTCGATGGAGCTCATAATAATCAAGCAGCCGATTTACTTGCCGAGTACATCAATAAATCTGTGCGTCCTACGTCTCCGACTTCAAACATTGTATTTATTGTGGCATTTTCGCAAGGAAAAGACTTTCAAGGTATCCTCGAACGAATCATCAAATATGGCGACACTGTTATAGCCACAAAATTTGGGCCGGTAGATGGCATGCCTTGGGTCAAACCATGCAATCCTACTGAAATTGCTTCTACCGCTCAAACTCTTACAAACAATATCCTCCTGGAAGATAACGTTGAAGCGAGTATCAAGAAAGCTGAACAACTTTCATCATCTTCCAACACTGTCATCTGTGGAAGTCTGTATTTAGTATCTGATTTCCTACGTAGAAACAGGTAAAGCGTCCATCTTAATCACCTCCTCTATGCCTTCGGCAACTGGGCTCTGCCCAGACCCGTAGTGCTCGCTACGCGAGCGAACATTGTTCATTATTAAACAATCAATAAATAAATAAGTGAGTAGTTGACCTACTCTTCCTGCGGCACCGACTCCTCTTCCTTAACATCCTTTTCGTCCCCCTTTTTGACATCTCGCTTCCTCAACAACTCGTCAATTGTCGACCAAATCTCTTTCTCATTCTCCTTCCCCAACCAAACAGCCTTGGTTGGCAGTGACAGCGGAAGCACCTTCTCCTTGGACATATAATGAAGTAGTCGAACTTCTCGTCGTAACTTGACAGATATCTCTTCTACTAAGGCAAAATAAGAGCGAGCCGCAGTTTCGAACTCTTTCTTGGCTTCCAACACCTTCATGTCATCACTTGCAGACTTGCCTTTTTCCAGCGAGCTGATTGATTTCGAAGCTAATTCAATTAGATCGATTATTTTCTATACCCAGTTAGAAATTGTAGTGGTCATGGTAAAGACCCAGCGAAGCAGCCTTAGACTTACGTTGTCGACGGTGTGAAGGACATCAAGTCGCTCCTGCACATCCTCCGGGGCCATTGGAGCCTGCGAGAGATCAATTTCATCATCTATTCCGGTAGGCATTGCTTAAGGAGTAGGAGACTTGCGATATTGGCAAAAGTGGTGAAGATGAAGATTCGCGAGTAATGCCCGCACGGCGCTATCTGAATGTCGGCAAATGTGCAGATCTCGGATGAAGGAGCGCAGCGAGCAACGGGCCGGGCAGAGCCCGGCCGTCGGAGGCAGAGTGGGAGCTGGATAGCGACAATAAATATGACTGAAAGATTAGATAGATGGTTAGCTCATTATTAGACAAAAGAAAGTTACAAAACAAAAAGTAGGCCGGCAATAGCAGCAAAGAGGAAAAGAATCTTGCTAGTAAAAATACGACGGATAAGGGAACGACGAACGGGTCCGTTACGGGTATACCATGGGTTTGTTGAGTACGAAAGCTTTCTCAGAGTGTTGACCCTGCTAGCAGAGTAAGGAGGATATCTCATTTTGAGAAGGAATTCGACATAGAATGGTTGGCTAAGAACAGTGCGCTTGTGACTAAACTCGTCAAAGCCATATTTTCCATGATAAGCTCCCATTCCTGATTCTCCTACACCTCCAAACGGGGCCTCGGTAACAGCGACATGGAGAATGGTGTCATTCCATATAGCACCGCCAGAACGAGTACGGGCAATGATATCATCAGCTTTCTTCTTAGTAGCTGTGAAAACATAGAGAGCAAGTGGATGATCATGATTAGCAACAACAAAGTTTACTCCTTCACTAGAAATATCATTTACTGTAATAATTGGTAAGATAGGACCAAATAATTCGTCTTGCATGAGTGGATCATCAGCCAGGACTCCGGTTACAATAGTGGGTGGTAAAAATCGAGTCTTCTCATCAGGGATTCCATGTTGTAATTCCACAGTTCCTCGCGTAGAGTCAATAAGTGACTGTAATCTGTTGTACATACGTTCGCTAGCGATATGACAATAGTCGCTTGAATCTTTAGTGAGATTAGGATAAAACTCTGCTATAGCATCTTTGAGAGCGGCAATGAATTTTGCTTGGATTTGAGCATCAACTAGGATATAGTCAGGAGCAACACATGTCTGGCCAGCATTGACGAATTTACCCCATGCAATACGCTTAGCAGCAGTCTTAATATCAGTAACGTCCCTGTCAATCAGAACCGGAGATTTACCTCCTAATTCCAATAAAGTAGGAGTCAAATTCTTGGCAGCAGCAGAAGCAACAATTTTACCAACAGTTGTACTTCCAGTAAGCATTATCTTGTCAAATCTTAGATTAAGAAGGGTAGTGGATTCTTCTACAGCACCATTGACAACTTGGAAAATTTCAGGATCAATAGCATTTTGAAGAACCTTAGTCAAGGCACGAGAGGAATTTGGAGCAACCTCAGTGGGTTTCCAAATGACAGTATTACCAGCAGCAATAGCAGTAGCAATAGGATTGACTGCCAAAAAGTAAGGATAATTCCAAGGAGAAATAATCAGAACAGTTCCATAGGGTTGCCTTTTGACTACAGGATGAGCTGACATATTTTTAATACCACCTGAGATAGATTCATCTTTTGCCCATTTTGGTAAATTGTTCATAATACTATCCAATTCAGCAAAAACTCCGTCAAGTTCAAGAACTTCAGTTTCATCAGGAGGACGGTAAAAATCTTTATAGAGAGCATCTTTCAAAAAATCTATATTATCTTGGACGGCCCAGAAAATATTTCGAATTTGTGTTAGTCTGTAATCGAGAGGAAGAGTTTTGTTTGAAAGGAAGGTGGAAGTAATAGCTTGATGTTTAGCAAGGATCTCCTCTTTAGAGGTGTTGAGAGGGATATCCTCGTAATCAGTAAAGGTAAGAGATTCAATTTTAGTCATTATGGGTTGTTGATAGAATTGTTAATTGAGTGAAGAGAAAAGTTGATTTTAATTAAGGAGAATGTTATGATTCGGTTGGTTATCGGCCCGATATGAATTGGTAGCAAAGAGGGGATAACAATATTACAACAGGAGCAAAATTTAATAAATTATTAAGTTTTTGTAGTCACATTTAGGATAGAAAATGAATCTTTAAATCTCTTTCCTCTCCAAATAATTGAATATTCATAGAAATAAATATGTGGAGGTATTTAGATTTTTATAGTTTGCTAACGGTCGGTCGGGGTAATTTCACATGCATGATAATTTGAACTAGGCCGGTAAATCTACAGTCAGCAGCCGTACTAAGAGGTGCCTGAGCGACAGTTCACATCTTAAGATAATGTGGAGGTAATGTGGAGACGGGTTGTAAACATTCCGAAACTGTGCAATCGCAATCGGAATTTAAAGGCAGTCTCGATTTATAATAGTTGTCTAGACTCGTTTGTCGATTCCATTACAAATCCGAAAGATCGGGTCGGAAATAAACTGAGTGAGGTCTAAGCTAGTATGCATACCGTACCGTCGTTCACAAGGTTAGAAGCGAAAAGCGGTGAAGGATTTAATTATCGATCTTTGAAGCTTCAAATGCTCAAGGCTGTTATTGTGGAGGTATTCATCTAAGTACCTAATCGATCTTGAACGAGAACTGAATCAGGAGAGGCTGGCCCAGATGAATGAAACAAGTAGCAAATAGCATTAAGCGATTGTGTATATTACTTTACCCCTTACATAACCCATTCATACCCTTCTTATCGTGCAGTTCAATGTAAGTTAAGGACTTGCTAGATTAATTTCAAGTATACCGAGGATGATGAAATGAAATGAAATGTGGGGTTATAACCGGGCGAACTGACGGAGAAGAAGAGAAACAATAGTATGAAAAAGCGAACAAGTAATTTCAAACCCCGTCGGAAATGAACGGATGTTCTCCGCGGAGGTATGAGACCAAGATTGGTTTCGAGACACAACTGGTTGGAGAGGAATTGAGAGTGGACAATGATATTTATGAAATAGCGGGGGGTAGTAAAGGCTGTTAAAAGGCGGTGACATCTTAAACGTGATTTGGGAATTAATGAGAATAAAGTTCAAAGTACTTCTAGATGTTGATGGCTGGTCGTTATAGTAGTCAAATCAATTAACGAACGTCTGTTATATAAAACATAATTTAAAAGCGCATAATGTGAGGTTTAGATATCTCAGGTGATTAAGAAAAGTGTAAAAGTAGAAAAATCAATTCTATTTAAATGAAATATAATATTATATCAATCGTATGGTATCAAATACGAGTGACTGAAAATCCGACACCAGCAGGATGCCTCTCGTTAATCTTCATGATCCTTAAAGACCCTGCAGTAATCACTGCTTATCTGGCATAGTGAAAATGTACGGAGTTGGGAGAAAAGGATTCAGACTGTATGCCCGATGTCGGTGGTGATGTACAATAAAATTTTAACCACAGTAAGGGTTAGGAAATATATTACTTAAATCGTCAAAATTAAACCAGAAACAGTAAGGTTAAGATTTCATGCAATCCATTGGCCCATATCCGACCAATCACGAACGATTATGATTCTTATCAGTCTTATCAGTGAAAAAATTAAGTCTAGCGGATGTTAACGGGGGTGAGCCCGAAGAGTTGGTCGATCAATTAAGAGTGAGTAAGAGAGAAAGAATATATATAAGGACTGATGATCGCTGTTATTTTGTGGAGTAAAAGGATTTGAGATGAATATCAAGAGAAGAGCAGGAATATCAGTTGGGTACGTTAAATTGAAGGAATTTAACAGGCCGATTGAAGTGATGATGATGATTATGGGAAATGAGAGAAAGGTGCAAATTTGGTGATGAGTTGGATTATAAAGCTGTTAGAGGAGTAAATTTGTTCTTTAATGAGTTTGATAATTCCAATGAATATCCCTGATGTTGATAGAAGAGTTTTTTTACACTCATTTCATCAATATTACTAGCAATTTCAGTCATTTCCCGTAATCAGAATATCTCACTGTGAGTTCAATTATCAAGAGAGGCAAACCAGTCATAGAGAGGCGTATACCAAATCAATTACTATTACTATGACTACGAGCTCTCACTACTTACTCAACTCACCCTCACCGCTAATTAGTTGTGTGGCAGTACACACCGCGGCTACACACCCGCGCATAATACCCGTGATATCCGATAATGAAATTTTTTTGAGAATATATTGCACTGCATATTTTATTACCCTTTTCAGTAACTGTACCCGGAAATACTTCCTATTCGGGTAAACCACATTTGAGGTGGTTAAAATTTTTTTATGTATGTTCACGTGGTATTACTCAATAGCCACGTTTAATTACCCACTTGAAGAAAATTTTTTAAAGGCGTAGCTAGGCTATGTCGGATAGTTAGGTGTGTGGAAGGATGGGTGTGATTTCGAGCATGTGCTTAGTGGGAACCTAAAATTGGACTAAGGATTTCAAGATCGATAAGAGTTGGTGATAGAAGATTTGATTTAGAGACTTCCTACCATACTTCCTACCATACTATTATTTTTGATGAGCTGCTGTGCGATGCCCCAACAATGAAAAACAGCCATCTCACCCCCCGCAATACCCCACAATTTTTTGTTTATATTTTCTGCAGAGTCACAAAATCTATTGTTACGTTACACGCCCCCGATGTTCCTATAATCAGGCCAAATTAAGTGCTGAACCCGCTTAATACCACCAAATTTTATGCCAAGCACACCACTTTTGCGCCCTCTTCTAGCCGCACATGTTCGAATATTTCCTCATTTGAAATCAAACCCATACCCACGGAACCATTCCGTCGGCACAAGTATATCGCGGTTAAAAATTACTCATAATGAATGAGGCGAAATGAGGAGTAAGCACATGATCTGAGAGAGTAAGAAAAAATTAAATAAGAGTTTTTAGTCTTACAAAGTATTATAAACATTACAAACCAACAAATATTTGAAGAAGTAAATTCTACAAGATTCAGAGTTATAAGAGTTGAATACGAATAAGAATACGAATATTCAGGTCTTTTATACTATTAATATCAAAGTTCAAAACTATTTACGCATAACATACAAACATGCCTTTAACTGGTCGTGGAGGTTACGGGAATTACGTTCCAAGGTCTAAAAAGTCCAGCGATTCGGACCATGAACTTGAAGCAGTTCCAAGTACTCCAGCTCCTATTCAAACATTTTCATCCCCAACACAAACTTTCCGAGCGGGAAGAGGTGGTTGGGGTAATAATATTCCTATTGAAAGAATGCCAGTTCTTTCCCCAAATGAATATCTTGAAGAAGTTCACAAAGCTCTTGATGTTGAGCCAGCGTCATATTCTGTAGGTCGTGGAGGTGCTGGTAATATCATGGATAAGGCTAGAAAAGACCAACTTCAACCCATTTTTTCTGGTTCATCTGCTGAATCTGATACTGCTGAGACTACGAGAAGACGACGATTCAGTCCTTTCCGTCATAGCACTCCACGAGTACCTCCATCGCCTCCTCATAGCCCGGCTCTTTTGTCGCCAGTATCATCAATGCCAGCTCAAAAGTTCAACAATGATCTTCAACCTACTTTCTCTTCCAGTCTGTGGTCTAGACTCAAGACAACTTTATCTAACTAAAAACTCCTCTCATGGTTTCCTCTTTATTTGCATTGCTTTATTTATTTATTTTTTATTCATTTGTTTATAGTAACATGCTTTATTTATTATTGAAATGATTATTCACCGACTTGACGGACATACTCTGCTTTGTGGAAGATTGTTGGTAAAAGATGGCATTATGCGATACATGTTCTTCTTCTACCTGCCTGCCGAAACAAGCTGAGAAATTCTTACTAAATAGGTATTATTATGTACAAGATCATTTAGAGTCGCCATTCGATAATGTCGAGGCCTGCTTGAAATCGATTGGAATGTCTTTATCAGGCTTGAGGAATAAAACATCCATAGATGGAGGGTCATATTTAGGGTCTTTCTCTCCCTTTGCGATATCAGCTAAGATTTTCTCCAATTTCTTTAATTCCAGCTCTGAACTAACGACAAGATCCTCGAATCCACAACCTTTTGCTCGCAGTCGAGACTCCCGTAACAATTCTCTTGATTTATCGTACTGACCACGGTGTAATGCAATCACTCCTAATCCATAGGTAGATAGAGCATGTACTTCTGCTACTTTGGTATCACGACGAGTTTTGCTTGGCAATGTCTCGACCACGTTCACAATGACATCAAAACAATTGGATGAATAACCTATCGAGTCCTCTGCCATCTTTCTAATACTGGCGACTTCTTCTTCACTTTTCTGATCCCGGACCATCTGTCCTTCTCTTAACTCCAACTGTTCAGATTGTAAGTAAAAGATTGAACCAACATTATAAACTGGAAAATATTTGTTAGGCCAGTGCCTCTGCTTTCGAAGCCACGATTAACTTACAAGAATTAAGAACTTCACCAATATCACAACCAGCAACAGACATCCATTCAGTGGTTGCCAGTTTGGTATGGAGTGCGTGCCCCACATCCCCAGTAGCAAGACACAATGCAACAAACACTTACATCTTCGTTAGTTACGCTCTCAAGCTGCAGTTACGGGTCTGGGCAGAGCCCAGCTGCCGGAGCATATACTTACTATCCCTAGCACTAAACAATTCATCCCTAAATGGTTCCCAAGCTTCACTATAGGCTTTACGGGCATCCGGTTCAATTGAGAGAGTGAGGTTAAAGTTAGAACGGTCTCTTTCACCGTTCATGAGTTCGGCAATGGCAGGATCACGGCTGGCCACCTCCTTTTGAGCGAGTGCGAAATGAACTAAGAGTCCCATTTTGGCTACTTCAGGATTGGTTGTAAATTCGAAACTAGCAGTCTTCAAAGCAACTCGGAGATCTCGTTGAATGAGGTGCGGTCTTAAACTGGGAGATACGGTAGTACCATCAGCCAATGCTTGGATATATGAAGTGCCCAGTTCACGGTACAACAAGCGAGCTTCTTCATTCATTCCCAATTTCTCATACATTTCAGCAATTTTAATCTGAAGGCCAGTATATTCATCACTGAGATAGTGTAAGGGTGAATTATCTGCTTCTTCAAGAGCTTCCAAATAATACTGTAATGCTAATTTATAATCTGGATTGCCCTTTCCTCCTCCATCCAATTCTGCTCGAAGGCCCTTACGAAGTTTGGCAGCGACCTCGGGGGGATAATTGTGAGCCGTATAGTATCTAAAGCCTGCTCCTGATACTGCTACTGCCAATGTTAAAATGATTAACCATCTATAAGAACGAACTTTATTGGCTGGTGGCATTGGATGTGGAGGGGGCATTCCATGTTGGAAGGCATTAGTGATTGCGCGGAATTGATTGCTGATTCGAAAGGGTAAGCCTCTATTTCGTGAAATCCAAGTACCAGCTCTAACATTTTGGCGGCATAGCCTAGAGCTTAATCTAAACGGCGTGGATCCTAACATTTTTTATGGTAGGAAATATAATCTCACAGTGAATGTGGTGAAGCGAGGAATGATCTAGTATATGAATACAGATTACGTGCGGCTTATATCACGACTCGGAGCTACGGGTTTACCCAAAGCCCATCTGCCGGAGGCAGAAAAAATGGATAATAAGGGTTTAGGATAGGTATATTATAATAAGAATCGTTACAATAGTGGTTCATTCATACGCGTTCGTGATGCAAATTGGATAGGTGTAATAGTGCCAGAGATCAACGGTCTCGTGAAAGTCGATTGAGTACTGACATGAGGCTAATGCCAAGTACCACCACTCCAAGGGCAGTAGTCATTGGAATCGTTTTATTGGTGTTGGAGGTAGTAGGCTTTGCTCTTGATGTAGTCTGTGTACTGAGAATTCTACCTGTTCCAGAGTTGGAACTGTTGGTAGGAGTTAACCCATCAGTTGGAGATCCATCAGATGTTGGATTTGAAGTGGTAGTGGTAGCTGCAGTGCTAGGAGAGATATGGCCAGCACTGACAGCAATTTGTAATGATGGCGGGAGAGTATCAAATGGAGTTTGATGGAGTTGTTGGTAGGCTGAGTTGGATGATGGTGGAGGTTGATTTTTCATCCTTTCTTGGAGTAACAACTGATCTTGGATTTCTTTCTGGCGATGAAGCTCTTCTAAAGATTTTTGCAAGATTTCGATAGTAGAAGTTTGTTTGGAGGCTAATTCTTCTGCCTTTTGAGCCCGGAGTTTGAATAGTTCTAATTGTTCATGAGTTGATGATAATTCTGCAGTGAGTATTTCTATTGTAGAGGTGGTAGAAGGGGCGGTGGTTTCGGTTTTGGTTAAGCTATCTCCAACCAACTTCTCTTGGAGTAATTGATTCTCCTGTTCAAGGATTTTCCTTCTGCTTTGTTCTTCTGCTAATAATTTATCAAGTATTGTCTGATCTTGTAATCTTGATTCCAATTCTGTAATATAAGCATTTTTAGCAATAAGCTCTTCAGGAACCGATGACGCTAGTTGAGTAGTCTTATCCTGTTTGAGCTTTATATCTTGAAGAACTTTTGCTACTGACTTCAACTTTGCACCTTCCAGTTTAACCGAGTGAATCTCTCCAATTAGTCGTTTAACCGTTGATTCAAATGCTAATGAACTATTAAGTCCATTATGCATAAATAATCCTCCTACACTATTACGAGTATGACCAAGAACAAGGTCTTCAAGAGAATCATCCATATCCCCAAATAACGTAACATCTAACGGGTCTGTAGATTTAGAACCGTCAGACCCTTGACCCCCAGTCATACCCATTCTTCTCATTTTAGATCCATTGACTTCAGATCTACGAATAGTGGTTCCATTAGTAATACTTTTTGGTGGGTTATTAGCTCCATTCATAACCAAGATTTTACCATTCAAATGTTTAACGCTATTTATGGGGGCACTATTTGTAGTGTTTACAACTCCGTTTCCACTAGAATTTTTCAATGTATGGATAGAACTACTAGATGAAGATGATGATAGTAATTCATTACTACTGCCACCTACTATATTATTTGGCTGTAATGACATAACCGATACTCTTTCAACTTTTGCAGATATCTTTCGATGGACAAGTGTAAGTCCATCATCTCCACAAATATCAATTCCTAATTCAAGGATATCATTTTTTTTCAATTCGCAAGGTTCACTTTCAGTGTTATCTGAACTTAACCTTTGCTTATTAATATATGTACCATTTGAAGATTTAGCATCTTTAATCCATACTTTTCCAGTCAATTTATCAGCCCAAATTTCAGCATGTTGTCGACTCAACACTCGGGAATCAAAATATCCATTATCAGGATTAGGAGCAGTTTTTGCATTTGTTTGACGACCAAGTTTGAGTACATCAGGAGCAAACGGGACAACCAATGATTTTCTTTCAAATGTGCCGTTTAGTGGAACCAGCACTAGAACCATAGCATATTGAGAACGACCTGGTAGACCTTTACGAGAGGACGAGGAGGTCGAGGAGGATGATGATGAAGAAGTGGCAGTACTTGAATTTGATTCAATACTAGAAGAAGAATTGGATCGTAATAATGAGGTAGAAGGAGAAGATGATAATGAATTTGGTTTCAATTTTCTTCGATTTGTAGTTTGATTTGATATTTCACCATTGATTGTGGTGGGATTGATATTATTGGATTTAGAATTGACATCAGAACCAGCCCCTAGATCAGTTGGTCTCGTATTTTCATCTCCACTCTCGTCATCCAACCTATGTTTAACACTACCATTTGCCTTTTGTCGCTTCAGTAGTTGTTCCTGTTGCTGCTGTTCATTCTCACTAGATGAAGGTGTGTCTGGTAGATGAGCATTTCTCAGCATCGTCAGAGTCGCCATCTGACCTGATCTGAATGCTGTTTATATACAAAAGAATACGAAAGAGAGGAAAGATATCAATCAGATTTGATTATCAAAACTAGCAATCGCGTTGTCGGCAAGAATGACTGTTAGCTTATGATTTGTGTCGTTCGTAGTCTATTCGTTCTTAGTCGCTACAGTCTATTTTTTGCTGCTGTTATAACTATCAATTAAACAAATCAACCGATACTCAGATAGTGTTACCAGACAGTCTTCTATTTTCAATTCTTCCACCAACCACTTAATATAAAGTTCTTATTCGATTCACTTCCTTTCTATCAGTTATTGTTTTTCTTCCTTTTACTTCTCACTGTTCTAATTCTTCTAATAAACAAGCTTTTTGTTCTCTTCTTTTCGTATGTAACTATCGTAATTCCTTTCTTCAACGTCAATATTTGCTCTTCGTCTTCCAATTTTTATTCGCCTTTTGCTCTGTTTCTCTATATCAGGTCTTGTCTCTTCACTTTATATCCGTATTGTGTATATTTCAAATTCACATGATATTCTGCTCTAGTGCTGCCCTTTTGCTGCTGGTGCTACTGCTGCTACCACAGCTGCACCCTATCTACCCTACCTTAAACACTACTTCACCCGCAAGATAGCGTGAGGCTCATAAGTTCGCCGCGTACAACACGGCTTATCAACTAATCTAGCGCTAAGCACCTACTCTATTCTCTTTCTTCCTGCCACAATTATCACAAAAGGTTTCGACTTCTACCTGTATTCCTAATTTAATTTCATCATATTCCATATACTGTCAAACTTCTACTGTTTTCAATCCTCGCTGCTATTCTCTAGCAATTATCAACTACACCCTAACCCTTATGAGACCACATCCATTTACATCTCCTGTCTTAATATTCAACCTAATTAGCCAACCACTTTCCACAATGTTTGCGAGAAGATTATACTCCACATCAGCTACTTCAACAAGTCCTACCGCAATCCTTGACCTCTCTCTCAAGTACGTACCAGAGTTAGGTTTTGAAGCCGCTCTTGTTAAAGGTATCCGAGCTTCTGGCTACTCTGATGCTGCTCGTTCCGTTTTTCCCCAAGGCACATTCAACCTCGTTCAACACCATTTAAAACAGCAACGTCTTGCGCTGGAACAAACTGTTTCGGCACTGCCAGCTACTTCTTCGCCGGATAAGATTCTGTCCTACTTGGTCAAATCACGTCTCAAAACTAACATTGACATCCTCGGCTCTCGCTCCCGTTTATCAGAAGCTATCTCTATCATGACCTTACCGAGCAATCTCCCTAGCTCTTTAGAAGAGCTGCATTTACTTTCTGATGAGATCATGTATCTATCACATGATCGATCAACAGGGTTCGATTGGTACACGAAACGAGGCTCATTATCGGCCATATACGCCGCTTCAGGTATGTTCACCAATCTCGTCTCTGTCTCGGGAGGTTGGGCTCTGCCCAGACCCGTAGCTCCAATCTATGGAGAGCTTGTAGCATCCCTGCCGATATTCGTATACCGTGTTTGCTAACTAACTCTATTCACAGAATTGTTCATGACCCAGGATGCATCCAGTGATTTCCACGGAACTATGCAATTTGTGGATAGAAGATTGGGTGATTTCCAATCTGCGAAATATGTCACAGAAGGTACTGGCGAGTGGCTCAAATTCAACACCATAGGTGCATATAACCTCATTCGCTCTCTAACGAGGTAATTGTAATACGACTCCTCACCATGTATATAACTGCTAATAATTGCTACTATGAATAAAATATATATTTTGCTGCTTACAATAACTGAGTGGTGAATATGGAAAATGTTAGATATCGTTTCGCTTTTTGTGTACTCCTGTTTTCTGCAGCGCTATGTTTACTTCTCATCGACAGTCATCTCAGTCTTATCTTATCAATGCGATAACAGCGGCTACATAAAGCGGCTACCACGACGCGTCATATTTGTTTACCTAGGGCCGGGTATGAAAACCGAACATACAATTGAATGAAATCAGTATTTATATCATTCCATTACCCGTTACCTGATTTCGATATTACGCCATGCAGGCCCAAGATATCAGTTTACAAAGTTCGGTAAGCATGCTTGACTCGACTGTTGGATTTGTAAGTATCTCACTAGGAAGCGTCTAAAGAGCGTTCCACTAACAGGCTATCAGCTGAAAGAAGTCAATCAGACATTGGACACAGCTACCAAGGATTTTGAAAGATTGCAAGTGATTCTAGAAACTAATAGAGTATTTGGTGTAGTTACTGCAAGCGAAATCCAACAAGCTAAATCTGAGGTTGCCACGGATATTCATCCTCAAATTCTGTCACTGCTTGATCGAGCAGAGAATGAGCTATCTCGATTAGAACGTAAAGAGCGGTCTTTGACTTCAAAAGCTGAGCTTCAACAGGTTCGGCTATCACAGTTTAATGGTGATAATCAGCTTGCTGGAGGAGGTTCATCCTCATCTCCCTCCAACAGACCCACTCCCGAGCAGCTAGACACATTACAGCAGATGCAGCAGAAAAGAGATCGTTTGGCATATTCTTTGAAGCGGCTTAATTTACAGAAACAGAAGGCACGAATGAGTCTTGCCTGGACTCATCAGTGAGTACCTCCCCCAGGGAGCAAGAACAAAGGAACCGAGCAGGGCCCGGCCGCTGGAGGCTTCACGCAGACAAGCAGAGTTGGAGTTTACGAACCATAGATTCAAGGAGAGTTTCCAGTGCAGTTAATTTAGAGGAGACCGAAATGAGATTTGGGTCTTGAGATTCAATACGGACTCGCTCATGCTCAATGACTGATTGACCATCATGTTGGACAATAGTTGGAGGCTGTTTCTTTTTACCAATGGAAAGCATGTTTGTAATTGTTCCCAATGCAGCATTTTGATTTGTTGGCGAGGCTGGATCATCAATGTTCTCAAAAGTACGAATATCCGTGATTACATTAGAATCTATAAGATAAAAGTCAACCGCTACTCCAGCAGGGAGGTCAATGAATTTACTTTGATCTGTTCGTCGTTGTGGGTATATAGAGCTAGGTTTAGGTTCATGTAAACTTGATAATGCATTTTTGGCATGGCCCAGAATTTGGCTTAGTCCCATTTGAGTTTGTACATTGGAGACCTCTTCCTTGGATGAAGTGGTTAATTGTTGTGATATTTGTAGGGCCTCGTTGAGGAAGTTGACAGTATCGACGAGTTGTATAAGAGGATATGAATAGGAAGATGGACTAGTTAGAGGGGGTGGAGAGGGGGAAGATAACGGAGAACGACATTCGCCAGAGTCATTCTTAGGAGTGGGGTCGCTCTCCATCTTCACTAGCCGGATTGGAAATGAATGCCCTTTATTTGCAGTTGGTAATTTAATTAACATATCGCAATCGCTAATGTTTGTGCCCACTCTATCAACTGTACCTTTTACAGTCTCTCTTCTACTTGAAGACATGACCAATTTAACACCATTACGTCGATTACACAACTGTCCAATACACTCCTCCAAACCAATTATCACTGATGATTTAATATCCAAATGGATTTCTTCCAATAACCAAGCCAATTCATTCTCATGAGCTTTAAGTTCCTCTTCTTTAATTGTCATATTGAAGATGAAGAATCTGTTTCTGTAAACAATGGTTCGTTGTAGAGATATGCAAGTGGTGGTTAATATTGCCTTATCAAAGGTCTATCTGATCGACATTGTCATCACTCCAGCCGTACATCACGTGCCGGGCCCGTTCTTCTGACCCCGAGGAAAAGAAGAATACTTTTGAAAGCAACTAAAAATCGGAAGAGAAATCTATTTCCGCAAAGGGGGACACACAGTTCCTGGGCGCTCGTCGCTTACTTTCTCTTATTCCGAATGCTGTTACGGGCATTTTAGAGAAAAAAATGTTGTCTCTAGAGTGATTCTATACCTTGACCAAGGACCACTGTTTGTCTAAGTTTTGAGCCAAAACATCAAGGTTGCACTAGCTACTATCATACCTACCTTGGCAATAGTATTTGACATAATATATTTACAGTTCACGAGATAGAGGGCATCGGAGAGACTATTGCCAGAACATCACATCCCATTTGATCAATTATACGACTTTTCGAGCGGGCTAATCCGGCTATTACATTCCCCGCTTTATGTCTGTAAATTTATTTCCATGTGTCCGCATGTCCTATTAAACTATATTATATCTCGATGGGGTGTTAGGATTCAAAAATTCATTCGTTCCGAAAATTGGCGGGTGTCTGACATCCGATGCAGCGGCAATCTGTTCCTAATTGGTAGAGTGTATTCACAGTAATTTAAATTCTTTTTTACTTTATCTTTTATTAAAAACGAAACTGAAATAAAATATAAATATATTGATTTTGACGGAGATAAATCATAACTTCTATTCGTCCAACTGAAGTTGGTATAGTCTAAAATGCCCCTCATCGCCAACTGTCAACAGAGAGAGGTTAATCTTCTTTCGGGTTGCTTCCATGCGTTTTTTCTTACCTTGCATGCATGTGGGGTACGCTAACCATAAATAAGTGCGGGGCTGTCGATCAAAAAAGATCAAAGTAAAGATAAGCTAGGAATACTTCCGACTGATCTACAGTAAAGATGAAGATTCTCCGCATTTCTCACATTTCTGAAACAAAACTTAGAGGCTCTCCTCAGATATATAAAGGGGGCCCTCTGCCCGGCATAAGTCAAAGAATCTAATCACTGAAAGAGAATATTGCTTCACCTCACAAAAAAATGTTAAGAGATCCTACAGTTGAGCGTGAACTCGAAGAGGAGGTTCAAAATGATTATCATATTGATATGCCTCCTGGAACCGAATTGATGCATGATGTTGGTCATATTCATTTTGCTAAGAGTGGAGATACTGTTCTTGTTCCTCAACCACATAACGATCCTAATGATCCCCTAAATTGGTCTAAGCGATGGAAATATATTATGATGATTGGTACGACATTACTTTCATATATTCATCAAATTGGTGGATTATCTATCGCCCCTCAAGTTCCATACTATATGAAGGAATTTGACCGATCAGCTGAAGATATTCTTTTATTAACTGGTGTTTATATTTTATTAATGGGGTTAAGTACCGTAAGTTTTTCTTTAACTTTCCAAAGTGTATATTAGCTACTAACATCAGCCAGTGGGTTTGGATTCCAATTGCTAATAGATATGGACGCCGAGTTGTAATTTTATCGGTAAGTATGCATCTGTGGATGTCAATATTCGATTTCCACTTGTGCTAACTGAAATCTAGTCTACTCTCCTCGGAATTGCAGTAACTATTTGGAGAGCTGAAGCCCAGTCATATGAGTCATCTCTTGCTGCCGCTGCAATTCATGGGATCTCTTCAGGGCCCTCTCAAACTTTACCAGCTTCATTAATCGCCGATCTCCAATTTCTACATGTAAGAGGTATCTGGATGAACGTATTTGCTTGCTCCATCTTCATTTCCATGACTACGGGTTCCGTTATCGCTGGTGTCATGAGTGAGAAATATGGTTGGAGGAGTTTCTGGTGGCTTGACTGTGCTTTGTATTGCTTCATGTTTGTCTGGAGTATCTTTTTAATGCCAGAAACCAAATGGACTAGAGACCCCAAGCCTACTATGCCTACCGAAGGTAGTAGTACTTCAAGTCTTCCCAATGAAGAAGCAGAGAAGGAGGTAGTAACAATCATTGAAGACAATCACAAAGAGACCATTCTTGTTAATGACTATTTATATAAAGGCAAACCTCAAAAGAAACAATTTGGAATTTTCCATGATGAGACTGGTGAACCAGTTTGGAAGATTTGGAGAGCATTTTGGATCCCTGTTAAAATATGCTCTCTGCCAATTGTTCTTTGGAGTTCTTTAGTATATTCCGGCAATGCCAGTTTGTTCTTAGTTGTCAACCTTACTCAATCGTCTGCTTTTACTCCTGCTCCTTATAACTTCTCTGCATCTGCTGTGGGATATACCAATTTCGCAACTCTAGGAGGTCTTATTATTGGGCTGTTCACCGCTGGTCATTTTTCAGATTGGATTTGTTCTTGGTCCACCAAACGCAACAATGGTATTCGTGAGCCCGAGATGAGATTACCTTCGTTAATTCCCTTTGCCATTCTTGCCACGGTAGCTACTGTTATTCTTTGTGTTGGATACGACAACCAATGGGATTGGCCAATTATCGTTATCTTAGGATATGGATTGATTGGAATGTAAGTTGATGACGGGATGTTGCCCAATGTGCACTTTTGAGTAAGCAAATATACTAACCAAACGTAGCCAAACATCATCCATCATGGGAATAGTTACAACTTATGCTGTTGATTGCTATCGTCCTATTACTGGAGATATCTTTGTAGTTGCATCGATTTTTAAGGACGTTTGGGCCTATGGTGTTAGTAACTTCCTTCCTCCAATGATTCCTATCAAAGGTTATACTACTCCTATTATGATCGTTTACGCTGTTACGTTTGGCCCGCTTGTGCTCGGCATTGTTATGTATTTTATCGGTAAGACTTTTAGAAGGTTATCTAGAAATAGTTCAGTTCATTATTTATAAGTTTTTGATTATGTAGAGAAGAGATTAATAAACATTTGTGCCTGCTGAGTCCTCTGGGAGTTAATATATTCTGTCATAAGTAAGTGTAATCGAGTCCTGTCTTTGCTCGTTATTTCCCAAATTTCAGACCTTAATCACAGTCATCAATATATATGGATTGTTTGATAATAAAAATTAATATTTTCATGACCTCCGGTATATACAGTATATACAGTAATCTGAAGGTTATATGGCTTAGTACTCATTGTGTAACATGTTACTAGTAAAGTATAAATAGGCACACCTTTGTCAAACGAAGTCTCAAATTTGACAAAAAGATATAATGTATATTTTGAACTTGTTTAGGGGCCAATAAACTTTACTTAGCAACACATATTTTTATTACCATACTTTTTCGGCGTAAATTAAAATATTATATTCTATTTAGCTATTAAAATATCATTATAATTATGACTCTTTTTAGAATAAAGTCGTAATAACAGGAATTCAACACTATCGAATAGTTCATATGAACAATACAAGATAGGCCATTATTACCTTGAGAATGATTGAACTTAATCTATCATCATCTCCAACGCATAATGCAACCTTATTAAACCCATACCTCTATCTACTTATCAGTATACCCTAACCTTTGTTCCAACAGTTTTATTTTCGCCGCACTCAATTTTCAACATTTCCTAAATAGTAAATTCACAGTCACACATACTCACAAACAAATTTCATCTGCAAAATCAACGGATAGTCAATATACACAGAAGCAGCTACTGTAGAAGAACGACTCTCAGTTTCAATCATCAACAACCATCATCAACGGTAGTCGACAATTAAAAATGGCCAAGGTTTCACAAGGTAGGTTCTATTGAATGTGGTATGAATCGAATGAGAAGAAAGAGATAGTTGAAATGATATTATGTTCGATATGTGATACCGTTCGGTTTCTTAAATAATCAATCTGATATTTGGTCCAGATTTAGTATGAAAAGTCTGATTCGACGACATATGTAAGGGTACACTACCTTCGAATAGAAATATCTAATAACCAGCAATCAACATGTCATTACTATGTCTCTTTTATCTAATTCTTATCATTTCCAACTCTGGCTTTTGAAAGCCACTCATTATCCAACATCACTAACCCTCTCCCTCTAGACGTCTCTTCTTCGCGCAGAAAGTCTCGCAAGGCCCACTTCTCGGCCCCCTCTTCTGTCAGACGTGTTATCATGTCTGCTCCTCTTTCCAAGGAGCTCCGTGAACAATACAAAGTCCGTTCTATTCCTATTGCTAAGGGTGATGAAGTCTTAGTTACCCGTGGTTCTTCTAAGGGCCGTGAAGGTAAGGTTTCTCAAGTATACAGACTTAAATGGGCTGTTCAAATCGAGAAGCTCACCAGAGAAAAGGCCAATGCTGCTACTGTTCCTCTTAGCGTTAATGCTTCCAAGGTTGTCATTACTAAGTTGAAGTTGGACAAGGACAGAAAGGCTATCCTCAAGAGAAAGGGTGGTGTTGATGTCGAGTAAATTATTTTTTTATAAAGCAAACAACAATCCCAAAAATATCTACTTGATGACCCCGCAAACAAATCCCTCTACACAACTATAAAAGTCTGATATACAACAGGTACAATTGTGTATATTTAATGAAGTTCATTGTACATGGCTTAAATTGTCTGCCTCCGGCTGACGGGCTCTGCCCGGGATCGGTATTTCGTTGCATCGCTAATATAGTTATGCCCATTTTCTCGCGCGAGTAGAATTGCATAACTGGGAGTTTTTGGATATTTTTCACCGCACCTCGTCTCCTAGCGAGTTTTGGACTCAACCTGAGACATGTTCGTCTTATGTTTGTATATGAATCGACATGGGTCTTCTAACAATTCTCAGAAAGCAGCGACTAAAGGATAAAGAAATACGAGTCTTGATGTTGTAAGTGTGATTAGTTAATAAGTTTAGCTAAATGCTAACAGTTTTTGTTAAGGGGCCTCGACAATGCAGGGAAGACCACTATTGTCGATTCCATTCTTGGTCGCGATGTCCAAGAAGTAAGTCCAACTTTAGGCTTTAATATTTCCACAGTAGATTATGAAGGGTAAGTGCAGTGATGTGATTTGGGAGGGCCCATACCAAATTCGCAGCGCAATTGTCTAACATGAAAGATACAAATTAAACATTTGGGATGTCGGTGGACAAGCTAGCCTTCGCCCATTTTGGAGAAATTATTTTGAAAAGACTGATTTTTTGGTCTGGGTCGTAGATATTTCGGCGTTAGATAGATTGGATGATTGTAAGCAAGAACTTCACAAGATTCTCGATGAAGACAGGTTAATAGGAGCTGGATTACTTGTCTGGGTTAACAAACTAGATGCACTGGGTGGCTCAGATGAGGATAAACAGTTACTTATCAGCAAAGTGGAACAGGTAAGTTGCTCTTTACTCTGAAGCGTCGCTTCAAAGATACTGACTTATTATTAGATATTGGACCTCCGATCGATCGACAGGCATAACTGGAAGGTTTTAGGTTGTAGCGCTTATAATGGATATAACATCACAAACGGTCTTAATTGGTTGGTCGAAGAAGTCAAGAGCCGTCTCTATCTAATACATTAGCATTTATATTACGTCCTATATCATTATTCTGGTGAGAGTATTCGTGTGGAGTACGTGATCTCTATTTGTCGCAAAGAGCATTCCTCGACAGCATAAAGCTCACGTTAGACAAAGTAAGGTGGCAATCTTTTTATGTACTTATACTTGTATGTCCTCCGTATGCGTGCAAGTATGTTTTGCAGAATCAGGAGTAAGACGTTAAATTTGAGTTGTCGAAGATATATGCAAGATAACAGAGCCGATTAGATAAGGTTTAGGGCTATGGAAATCGAATTGATATCGGAGTGTTCACGCTTTGGCGCCTGCAATCGCTTAATAGTAGTCAATCACTCCATGGGAAATGAGATAATGACGAGCGGAACGAGCTACGGGTCCGGGCAGAGCCCGGCCGCCGGAGTCAATACCGCATGAAAAGTAGGACCTACATGCTGCTGGTGTATTTGCGCCGCAATTAAATGCGGCTGGTTTTCAGGTCGATCGCGCTCGTCGAACGTGAAGTTGGAATACCTAACCGGAAAGGGAGTGTGGAATATAGTGCGAAAAGTAGTGAGTGAAGATATCGGGAGGTTGATTTTACAATGAGTGGTTCGAATTTGGATTATGACATTGATGATGATGAAGAAGATCTTTTTGAGGATGCTATAGAAGGGGATATGGACCAAGAACAGGAGGAAGAAGAGCGAGAGCATGAGCGAGATCATGGCATGGATGTAGATTTAGAACAATCTATAGAACTAGATACCGAGGAACCAGATACTGCCGAGGGGTCGATGGCAATCGACGAGGATGAAGGTGACGAGGAAGGAAAAAATAAGAATCATGGTAAAGATAGTTCTAAAGGAAATGGCATTTTAGAGAACACTTCTGGAAGCGGGCAGGGTAGAAATCAAGAATCGAAAATGAGCCCTGGAACCTCTAAATCAGATGAGAATATTGAAAGTGATTCAACGAATCAGCCTTTAGTACCGTTGGATAGTAATGCTAATTCTAATGGATCTGCTTTAAATCATAACCAGCAGCAGCAAACATATCAGAATAATAATGATGAAGATAAAGATACTGTTATTAATTTTGATGGCACTAAGAGGTATAAAACATTTCGAGAAAGGTATCCAATTGAACCGTCAGAAGATCTTTTACAATGCTCATCATATGATATTGTACCATACGTAGCAGCCATTCATGGCTGTCCTATACATTGCATGGCATTTTCCTGGGGAATGAAATGGATGTTTACTGGTGGTCAAGATGGATTCATCAGAAAATATAATTTTATGGATTCAATTAATGGGAAATTACCATTGACAGTCGCACAAAGACATCAATTTGTTGATAGTATCACAAAGTCCGGTGTATTGACGTCCTATTGGGAGAATGAGCAACCAGTATTTCAGAAGCTGGCTAAAGTAGGATCCGATGGACTGTATGAACCAATTTTATCACCAGTTTATTCTTTGGCTGTTCAATCAGAAGCTCTATGGTTGTTGGCTGGTCTGGAAAGTGGTGGAATAACTCTCCAAACAGTTAGACACAGTGAAGGTCAAATCCAGCATTATCTTGATAAACACACATCTGCTGTATCATGTCTGAAATTGGATGACTCAGAAACGATAGCCTTGAGTGGCAGTTGGGATAAAACGGTTGTAGAATGGGATTTGAATACAGGCACCCCAGTTCATCAATATATTGGAGCATCTGGACAAATTTCTAGTCTAGAATGGCAGCCAAAAGGAGGTGCTCTTGTGTCCGATTTATTAAGAGCTGAGGTCGAGAAAATTAAAAATCATGGCAAGTCAGTGGTTGCAGGAGATACTGCTGGCGTTAACGGAGGATTTAGTGGATTCAAGTCCGAAAATAAAAAAGAGAATGATAGTCATATTATAAATGGAGATAGTTCGGGAGTTAATGAAGAAAACGACGAGGATGATGATGATCGTAAGTCTTTGGGATCTCTTTTCGGAGATGATGATGAAGAGGAAAATGAAAATGCGGAGAACCCCATTGAGGATAGTCCAATCGTGAAAAACGAGGAAGACATCACTGAACATGACGATAAAATTGATGAATATACAGAACACAACGAAGATAATAATATTAATAGCAAAACTAAAGAAAACAATAATGAAAATCAAAACGATAATAATATTAAAACGAACATAAAGAATGAAAATGATAATGACACACCAACACCTGCTACAAAACCTACACCTTCTACGGTTGATTCTGGATATTCTATCTTCCTCACTTCATGTATAGATGGAACCATTGATATATGGGACCGACGACAACGCACTAAAGCAGGCCATATTCCGGTTCCAGAGTCCACCCCTCCTTGGTGTATGAGTGCTTGTTGGTCCACAGATGGTAATTTCGTTTTTGCTGGACGACGTAATGGAACCGTTGACGAATTTGATATCCGTAGTAGTCTTGTTTCTCCTTCACGAGCATTCAAATTCCCCAGTGTATCAGGTGCTGTATCATCAGTTACTGCACTTCCCAATAATAGACATATCCTGTGTGCCTCTCATGACAATGTTCGCCTTTATGATTTGAAAACGCCACAATCGAAAAAGAAAGTTCCTTTCTTCATAATTCCTGGCCACCATGGTGCAGTTATTTCTAATATGTATGTAGATCCAGGATGTAACTATATGGTTTCTGCTAGTGGTAGTAGAGGATGGCAAGGAAATTCCACAGATGTGGCTTTGGTTTACGAGATTAGGCCCTTATAATGTGTATAAGTTGTATTTTATAGAAAGATATATTGGTAGCATACCACAATCTGCCGGTAGTTGGACTCTTCTAAGAATATAATCCTGTTGGATGGGAACGGCAAACCGAATGTGATGAGCTCAATGCCCTAAAGGTGTATGGCTCAGGGGAACAAGATCGGCGGTCTGATGAGATAAGCACACCCGCCGCACTAACCTGCATAAGCGGACAATCCTCACAAGACGTCATATGAGTATGAGAAAGCTGATGTTGCTCATTATCGTATTTGAAGTTTATCAAACCCTTTGTTTTTGATTAGAAACATCGTGAAGGTATATAGAAAGTGAATTTGAAAAGGATTTGGCTTGAAATTGCCAATTTGTTTGTTTTGTACTAATCCCCACTTTTGAGATAGTTGATCTGGATCATTGTCATAGAGATAATCGGCGTTTGTCGGATACTTGATATTCACTAATTATATGATCAGTTGATCTATTGATCTGACCAGACTGATTGTATTGTGTTGCCAGACAGTTTGAAGAAGTTTTCAGCCAGACTCATTAGACAACATATGATTACATTTGCCATAGATCTTCCTTACCTTTATATTTGACTCGTTGTTTTAAGTCAGAGAGTCATTTTAAAATGCCACATGCCAGAATGTCTTCTCCACCACCTCCCGTTTTCTTCAGAAAAGTTCGTAGGAGGTCAAGTTTATTTTACTCTCAATCAGCAGATGATATAGCTTCTTCTGGAGCGGGTGAAACTGTTGGTGATTCTTCAGCATCTCTTAGTTCAGCAATACCGTCTTTAGACCCTTCTCCGTTGTTATCATCTCCTACCTTGACTTCGAAAAGAGATCCAATTGTACCGTTATGCCCAAAATGTCGTACTAGCGCCTTATCAGCTTCTGCTGTTCTTCCTTCTACTCCAGAAAGCTATAGTGGGAAGAGTTTCCCTAGTAGCCCAGATGTGACTCCAGCAACCCATTCTTTTAAGGGTCATTTTGAACACACATATCCTCTGACAGACCATTCAGACAGTGTACTGAGCTCTCCTCCTACTAGATCCCGTAGAAAATCCTCGCATAGGGAACCTTTTGCTGGGTCCTATGAGGAAAGTTTACTTTCTGGAAGAGTGGCCGCTGTCTCTTGCTCACCTCCAGTTCCATTTCAAGTAAGAATTGGAGTTCTTGGAAAAGCCAAGTATACAGGACAGTGCCCTCCTCATATTACTACATCCGTCGATGCGGTATTTTATGACTGGAAGAATTCCGTATTTGATAGCATTGGTGTGGTATCTTCTATCTTTTCCCCACTTGGTACTCCATCATCTCCTTCATCGTCGTCTCTCTCAGCAGATGCTGAAAGAGGCAGCCCGTATGTTGGAACAGCTGATTTGAATGAAGTATACAAATTGCGTTATGGACCAAATAGCAAAAAATTTCCTGGATATCATATCCCACGTCAGGGGCAGATTCAAATTGTTTTATCGAACCTGCAGAAAACAGCTGTTCATTTCTTTTTGATTCCGTACGACCTGCGTAAAATGCCGTCAGGTACTAAAACGTTTATTCGACAGAAGGTTTATGAACAGCAACCGAAAAAGCTTATTCATGCAATTCATTTACAAATAGCCTGTCCGAATAGAAACAGATTATATTTATATGGGGATGTTCGACTGGTCTTCCAGAATAGAGAAGTAATGGCTACGAGTGGGGTGATTCCTGTGAAAACTAAGGCTGAGACTTTTAGTGGCGAATTTGCTAAATGGGTTACGCCAGTCATAGCGACTGCTTCATTGACTCGAAGTGATCCAGAACTATGTAGTAGATGTGCTGATGTTATCGAAACGGAGCATGGAGGAATTGAAACGGCACAAGATCCGATACCAGGCAAACTGGAATTAGAAGAAGAAGAACATTCTGGTGCTCGTCCTATGGTGACAAGAATCGCCTCGAGGGAAGAATTAGACAGTCGCATGATGGAGGACATTAATGCCTCGTTTAAACTTTTATGATTTTTTGAATGACTATTATAATGTACCAAGCTGCAATATATTTAACTAATTAATTATGCATATAAAGAAAATAAATAACATAAAATAAAGATGTCCGGCCGACCCTAGGTTTTGATATATGGCGAATAAAGTGCGTTCAAGGCAAGCTTTGAGTGATGACAGCTCATGACTTTGTGAAAAATCGGTACCAACTGAACTGGATATCGTATTTGTAGCTGGATGCAATAACACCTAATACTCCAATACAAATAGAAAGACCCAGTAATGATCTTGGGATAATGAGTTTTCTTTGCCCTATCGGGATCACCATCATTTTGCCAAGTAGGAGGGCGGATGCTGTTAGAGGCGGTGTAGAAGTAGGAATCTTTTTAGCGAGTGCCTTTTCTGTAGCTGCTCTCCTTTTTTCTTTAGAGGCTCTCTCCTGCTTAAGTTTCTCCTCCTTCATTTGTTCTTGGCATTCAATCACCTGGGAATGAAGCACAGATTGTGACCGATCTATAGAATAGATAATCTCAGTCGGATCGCTTTCTTGTGGTAATGTTTTTATTACCGAATATTGAGATAACTTATTGTATAGTTCTTTGAAATCTGTTAGCGGGTATTTTTCGGCTAACTTAGAAGCTGGCTTTAGTACTTGTTCAAAAAGATCTCCGTGAAAATCATCAGCAATATTTGATAGGATTGAATGTATACAGTCAGGATCATTAGCCGATCCCTTTAGGGCATGCTTTTGACTAATAATTAATGCCACATACATATATATTGGCATGGCCATATTCCGACTAGCTATAATATAATCAAAGACGACACATATTTCATCAAAAGATCGTACATGATGGGAGAAAAGGGTCAAAACAGCAGACAGTGCATAATATGGAGGGTTATCTCGAAGTATTTCACCTAAATAGGCATCTTCCAGAGTGAGGATGAGAGGGACAAAATCTAAGTGGACGAGAGCAGGTGAAAGTCCTGGAGTCATGAAATCTCGAAGCATCTGAAGAGATATTGCCTCCAATATCTGGGAGGTGTCACTCAAAGGGGAATGAGTGCTGCTCTGTGAATCAATGTCATTGGGCTCATGAACGAGTAAAACAACTTGTGCTACATCATGGTATCCTTGGAAGTATGATAAATCCGGATTTCGTCCTAATACGGTACAAATTGTGTCTAAAAGTTTGAGTTGTAATTCTTTTGGAGGATTCTTTGGATAGAAAACGAAAGATCTTTCGACGTCTAATATGACTTGATCTTTATCTTTACAAGAGGGTGATGTTGGTATGAAAGGACTAGCGTCATGGACAAAGTCAGAACTTAAATCAGATTCATTAGCCGTGTCGAAGATTTCCATTTCATTTGTATTTAATTCCTCTAAATTATCATCCTCATTACCATTGATCGTTGCATTCTTTCCATTGGATCCATTACGTTTACTATATCCTTTAGATTCAGTTTCCTCTTTCTCTTCCGCAAATTTCCTCCCATTTAACCCCAAAAGAATTGGCCAAATTTTTCTCCTTAATTGATTATTTATAAGCCCCTGCCTTGATTTTGCCAAGGTTTGAAGCAATTCTAGATCATTCAATCTATAGGCAGTTTCAATGCTTGCAATTTTTAGATGATGCTTTGTGGCTGATAACGGCTCCTTTTCAGTGAAAATAGAATTGCCAATATCAGTTGGGTTCATTTCAATCCACGACATGGTTGGTAAAGTAAAAGGATATGAAATGAGGAAACTTTTGAAATACTTGTTTGTTCCAAAGTAATATTATAGTAGTAGCATTAATTATTGGTTGGGTATTTGGTCGAGGTCGGTCTTGCGAGAGCGGGTATGATAAGATTCTGCAGACAGATTGTGCAGCTACCTATCTGCAGTTATAGCCGTCTTCTATAAGGCTGCTATCTATTAATGCGGCTTCCATAAAAAAGACCTTTACCCCTGATTTTTGCAGGAACGACAGTCTATTCACACAATGATCTTATCTCGTCTTCCTTAAATTATAATGGAGAAATATAATAAAATAAAGCTGCTTGGCCATGGATTATTTTCCCAAGTTTTGAGTGCAAAAATTGCTGCTGATGATAATAATAATTCAAACAACAATCTGGTAGCGTTGAAGATTACTGTTCCGGAGGATGAAGGACCTCCGCATAATTCGCGAAATGAATTGAGAATTTTAAAATTGTTACAACAAGCCAAGAGCAATTGTGATCATGTTATTTCACTTTTAGACTCCTTTGAACACTCTTCCGAAGAACTTGAATTGGTGATGGTGTTGCCATATCTTCCATATGATCTTAAATCGATTATCAAACAGCATCGTAAAGCCAAGTATCCGCGAGGATGGCAGAATAACCTTCCTGCTGAACGAGCTTATGACATAATAATTGGTATTTGTAAGGCATTGGAATTTCTTCACGACGAGCATCACATAATTCATCGAGACATCAAACCAGAGAATATTCTTTTCGTCTCCAAAACTGCTCAACCAGTATTAATTGATTTTGGAATTGCCTGGATTGCGCCTGATAATAATGGCCAAGAGCCCTTCAATAAAAAAATCACTGATGTTGGTACTACAATATACCGAGCGCCAGAACTCCTATTTGCTATCTCGTCCTATTCTTCTGCTATTGATATGTGGGCCTTGGGATGTGTGATTGGTCTCATGTTCAGTGATGATGGAACGGCCGGCTTGTTCGAGCCATTTCACGGTGATATTGCATTATTAGGGTCTCAAGTAGATCTAATTGGGCCACCAACTGTGGATACTTGGCCTGATATCAGTGGAAACGAAAGCTTCCTTCATATGAACTTTTCCGACTCCAATCCCACTGCTTCCTTATCTAGTCAGGTACCCCTAGCAAATGTTTCCCTTCTCCGAATTCTAAGGAGGCTTCTCACATTCCAATCCACTGACCGTCTAACAGCTTCACAACTACGTAATCAAATCGAGTCGTTGCTCTAACCTCCTGTCGATGGATGAGCTGAACATAGACCGGGAAGTGCTCAGACTGTATGCGTCGAGCAATGTCTCTGAGCACAGCTCAGCAACCGGAGACAGAAGAGGTAAAATATGTATTAATAAATTAATGAATAAATAAATAATAAAACGTCATATGACATTATATCTGGATAAATTAATTGGCTCAACATTTACGTGGTTATTATTCAGCAAATTTTAGCACGAAATTTGATTCCCTACAAAATAAAAGTAGGTCGCCGTGGAATTCATACTGTAGGTAGCAAACCGACATTACGACCTTACAAAACTGAGGTTAAAGAATAGCTCACAAAGCTTAAGGCCAAGTTTAATAGTAGATCTCAGAAAATGGCTTTTTGGTTTTTGCAAACGACTGTGTACAACCTTGAACGGCACAAGTTCTTAAAGGATCACGCCGTTGACCAGACTTTCTATTCACAGTGGCATTAACACAACGACCACAATAGACATGCCCACACTTTGCAAAGAAAATACGCTTTGAGAGAAGTTTATCTCCATCAGTCATAATTTTTGTTGAGTCTTCAGAGAATCCAACGCCTAACTCGCAATCGCAGCGTGCACAGAGAACAGCTTGGGTAGACTGAATAGACCTCGTAAATCCAGGTCGGGTCAACGTGGGTAATGGAGTACCTTTAATGTCTTCTTGGCGTATATTTGGTCTGGTTATTCCTGTATCTTGAAGACTACGTTGTATGGCCCGTCGAAAATGACGCTCTTCTCGGCTCATCATTGGATTATCGCTATCACTATAATCGTCACCATCTGCATCAAATCCTGCAAAGGCCGTAGCTTGGGCAGCTCGAGTCTGACGTTCCAAAAATAGAAGCAAATCGTCATGAGGTATATCTTCGTCAGAACGGTCGAATCGCCCAGTTCTTCCACGCACTCCCCCTATCGATATGTCATCTTCTCCTGGTCCAGTTCGAATTGTACTGCCACCAAATATATCAGGAATCAAAAAGTCAAAGCTCGGAAAAGACCACACTCTACCACTAGTCTCCCCACTGCGCTGGAAATGTGGATTGTATCTCCTTCTTCTCAATTCCTGTAAACGTCGGTTCCTTTCCTCTTCCCGCACCCTCCGTCGTAATTCGTAATCAACTAATTCTCTTCTCTGCCGCTCTAATCGATCTTCTTCTATCGGTCTATTCGGTCGGGTTACGATTGCCGTAATTTGAACATCATCGCCATCCCCATCCTGATCTCCATCGTCAATAGCTATTGCACTACCACTACTATCACCACCATATCCAGTGCTACTATCCACATCTCCTGATAATCCAAACAGTCTTGATGATCCTCTTTCCACCTCTCTTCTACGCCTGTTCACCCAAACAGTTTGAATGTCGTCATCTTCATCATCGCCACTGCTCAAAACAATAGGGTCTTCATTGTGTCCAGCCTCCATCGTATACTCTAGGATGACTGGCAAGCTGGTATGAAAATATATAAAGGAATAAAAATATTAACCTCTAAGGTCTCCGGAACTAGATCCTCCAGTACTTATTAGTAAGATAAACTACTTTGCGTATAGACATTGAGCCGCAGTACTTGGACATCACCGCCGCATCAGTGTCAGAAATTTGACTACCGGTTAACGGCAGGGACTTTCTAAAGATTATTATTAGCCATTCGGATACAAGGTAAACTTTTCCGGGTAGATCTGATAACCATCCGTGTGTACCCGGCTGTATTTATTTAATTCTCCGGCTTATAGTTCTGGAAGCTCTAATTCCAGCTACAATGAGTGTGTCGGCGGAGTATCACTCCCCAGATTTAACACAACATTTCGAAGTTAAAGTAGCTGATAAATCAGCATTGCCTAAGGAAATTGATAGAGATGCTGCTCAAGAGTCTAGCACTAGTGTTTTAGGAGAATTGAGAACCAAATCTATGATAATGCAACAGAACATCAACGTCTTCCTGACGGAACGGATGAAACAAGCGTCTAGCATTGCCACTGCAGATGAAGAAGATATTGAGAAGAAGATTCTTGACGGTGATGAAGGAATTGAAGGTGATGACGATGACGAAGACGAGTAGTTAAATCCATTTCTGCTCATTATTACGTCATAATTATGTCATAGTCATGTTTTATTTATTATTATTATTATTATTATCATTATTATTTTATTAATTTGTATTTAGACAAATTAGGTAGAGCTTTTGAACCGAAGTTCGCTTAATAAATATACAAAGGGAAGAAGAAGGAAGGTCAACGTACAGCTCATTCACTTTCTCAACGGGTAATTAAATAGGTTCGATTCTGAATGGGGGTCTGAAGGAGTAGTTTATCTCATGAGAATCATTTTCTTAGCCCTAGTATTACGGCTGGGACCAGGGGCAGGCACTGACTTTCCTGATTCAAGCTTCTTGGTTTGTATGGGTGCGTGAAGAGCTGTCCTACTTGGTGCCAATTGCGACTTGAAAGCGTTAGAGACAATAATAGCAGAGATAGCTGTCAGGGCGTAGTAAGCCGGAGTAGGCCGACGGAGAAATACTTACAGTAAGAACGATATATGGGAGAGGGCTAGACGTTAGGGATTCCTCGTCTTTTGATGACAGTTTGCTAGCGGGCTTAGTAGCTTTGGCTGCTACATCCCCTACTTCAAGAGATTTTTCCCGCTCAATCTCTCGCAAGGGCGTTCGGCGAACAAGCGTCTTTTTTTTTGTGTTTAGAGGACTACCGCTAGTACTTCTTTCAGGGTGAAGCATCATTATAGCTCGTCGGGCATTATAAGTAATAGCAGCTGGAGAATTTGGTGGTGGGATATTTTCTTTATCGATATCAAGTTCAGGCTGTTTGGAGGAAGAGGTAGCAAGAGGTTGACAGCTAATCTTACTTGACTGACCAGAATAAGTCGTATCTTTATAAATCTCCATTTTAGTTATTGATTATGGAATGCCAAAAGGTGACGAACGGGTTTGTATTGATATTCAGTCCTAATATTTCGCTGAGTGACTAAACACACTCTCTCACCTTTCCAATTCTTGGAAATCTAACTATAAGTCAGCCAAATCTACGCGTAAGGGACGTCGGTTGTGGGACTGAATCATGAAAGGTCGATTGCTGACCTCGTAACGCGCCGATAGGTTAGGGCGGCTCAATTTGTTATTTTATGTGAGGCTTTCATTTGTTTAGTAATTTCCTATACAGGAAGTATTTAGTAGATCTTGATTGTGCAACCATGTCGATCCCGATGGCACAGCATTAGCGAGTTCTAAATTATCTTCAAAGTGTTTATATACAGAAATACTATTACCACTACTTGAACGCAGCTTTTTTTCATTCGCGTCATGAATCAATTGATTGATATATCGACCCCAGTTGTAAAGAAGAAAGAGAATTCCACCGTTGCTACCACTAATACCGCTCCATATCCAGATTTCACTCCAAATATCTCTAAAGCATTAGCAGAGTGTTTTAAAAGAAGAAAAGAATCTTTACTTCCTCAAACTCAAAGAAGACCTTTTTTTGCATTAGAACAGTTGGGCCGATTGCGGAGTGATAAACAAGTTACGTCAGAGGTTGAAACCGGCCCTGAACGACACGCTGAACTACAACTCGAACCACAGTCTGTACGTCAAGTGAATTCCACAGAATCAGAATTACCACCACCACACGAGCACCTTACTTCTCTGTCAGTGTCTTCCACCCCTTCTCAGATGGATTCTGAAGTATCTACTCGCATCGCAGTTGATACCCTTAAATGGAGGGATTTAACTACCCCTGTCTTAAAAGCTATTCAATTAAGGCGCCCCCCAGATAAGACTTTGAATCATGAAAATAAAGAAAACTTTCTTGACGAGCAGCACACTCGTTTAAACATGAAAACACTGGAACTCTCTGGCCATAATCCAACTCCAAGGTTGGTACCGCAAGACGAAACAAGAAAGCGAACTTTAGATTCTCCGGGTACTCCTTCTAATCTCCGGAACCCTAAGCAAAGACGAATTCTCGGTCAACGAAAACAAGATTCAACAAATGTGCTTACTAGGCACATTGTTGCCCCTCAATTCAAGTCTACTTTATCAAACTCAACTACGGAAAGTACAGATGATACCATTGCCAACCCTTCTGATAATCTCGGTTTAGAATCCATCTTCCAAAGGGCCGTTGAACAAAATAACCGACATCCCTCCGAACACATTGCAACCCCGAAACCCACTGATCAAGCATTTATTACACCAAAAATTGTAAAAGTATTTGAATTGCAACAAGAAATAACAAAAAAGACCGCCACCAAAACTACTTCGCCAAGTGTTAGCTTTCCTAAGGCTAGCAGTATATTCTCCTGTATAGATCAATCCAACTCTGTAGAAGCACAACTCCAGGATTCACAGTTCCAACAATGGGTCTATCAAAAGCGCTTAGAACATACGGAGAGCTTAGTCGAATATCTGGAGCTTGAAAGAAGATTTCATGCCTACTAGAAGTACCAGCAGCTTTGATTGCTCTATTTATTACATACAGCCCATAGCCCAATAAATAATATTAATAACATTTTTTTCAGTGTGCTTAACTTTCGGTAAAATTGATAGGTACTCCAGAGCTCATGTGTTCGAGGTTTCTACGAAAAGTTTCCAAATTTCTGTCAGGACATTCGAAAAATGGCATCTTACCATAAGCTCTTTCTAAGCAGTTGACAATAATGCGTAAGAATCGACATTGATGTTTTGATCGGGAGTATCCGTCAAACTTTAATATATTGTGAAGTTCACCTTGTTAGGGCCCGTGACGGTACGGGTAATGTTGATTACTGGATAAGTAGAAAATGCGATGGGACTGTTTAACTCACCCTGCATATGCATGATGATGCAGGGACAGTGACGGCAAAAATAGGGTTCACTGACTCAACATCATGAATCAAGTTAAAATATACTACATTTTTATTAAGTCGGTATCGTGAATTATAGTGGCAGCTTAAGATGGCGGGGAGACTACTTAAAACCATGATGAAAGTAGTTGGAGAGAGTTGTCAGATTCCAGCACAATTATTGCCTGACTCACAGCATCACACTTATTTCGTTTTTTCTTTCTTTGTCAGTTATTCAAACCTTTCAGCATATGGATAGTAGGTATTAATTAGATGATGCAAGAATGAATTATTGGACGCAATACATTTATATAACAATCAAATACCCATCTAATAAAACTTAAATAGTTCTATTCGCGGGAACACATGTTGTTTAGGTAGATACTGTAGTTTTCCTCCTACACTTAGGTTGTGTTATCTAATATTTCCTACACATGTGTTATATTTTAACAGCATATACAAAATTCCAGGCTCTGGATCTTAATGCCACAATAGTGGTGAAAGTTCCCCGTAAATATCTAGAATTCATATAACTTAAATATCAATTCATTATTACAAACTATATACCGATACAAGAAAATCCATATAACATACGAACTCTGAATAAAGTTAGTAATCAATCTTTGAGCCTGGCAAGACCTTGCAAAAAAATTGCACAGTTGAAATATTTCCCTCTTAAACATAGTTCAGATATTTTTACTATCTATTTCCAAATGGATAACATCAATGAATATCAGTTGTCCCTATCTGGTTGTTCATCATTTTAAGCTTAAGAGAAGGGAAGAAATTGCAATATAATACCTACCAATTGGACCATTAGTTGTTAAGAAAAAGGAGAAAATTCAAATTATCGTCCACTGAGTGAACTTATTTATATTAATTTTTTACTACGGGTAAGGGTTCACTCATAGGGGTTGCAGGATGAAGTTTTTCACGCTTTGCACTCCCCAATTATGGTTCCCCGTTAACCATTTTTCAAGTAGATCGTAGAAAACTTGAACGAAAATAAATTTAGTCATAAAGAATTGAATGTAAGAGACTTTTTAATACTTAAATACATATATGCGCTTATATTTTTTGTTTTTGATCATACAACACTTAAGCAGTATCCTTCTTCAAAGTACCAGTGAAAGCATGCTTCTCAGCAATAGTTTGGAATCTACCCTTACCGAACTTAGAAGCAGTATCAATCCATTTAAGTTGAACCTTCTCAAGAGCCTTTCTGGAGGTGTGAACCTTGAGAGATTTTCTTAAAGTAACAACTCTCTTCTTAACACCAGGAATGGAACCCTTTACAATGACGAAATCGTTGTTAATTTCACCATATCTGACGAAACCACCAAGAGGGGTGATGGTCTTCTTGGTACGATCGAATTCAGTAGCACCACTGTTTTCATCACCAGCCTTACCAACACGGTAAATCTTGTGATTGGTAGAAGTACGGTGATGATAACCGTCTTGACCAGCACGGGCAACAGTCCATTGGACGTGAGAAGGATGCCAAGCACCAATACAAGCAACCTTACGAAGACCACGATGGGTCTTTCTTGGAAGCTTCTTAGTACCCCAACGGGCGGTAACACCCTCATAACCGTGACCCTTGGTGACGGCAATGACATCAATGACTTCGTCTTGTTCGAAAACAGAGGCAACGTCAACAGTCTTTTCAAAGTGTTCTTGAGCCCATTGAACCTTGTCAGCAATAGAACCACCATTGATTTGAATTTCAGCAAGATGGGCCTTCTTTTGACCAAGAGGAGTCTTTCTGATTTGAGTATGAGCAAGGACACGAACAACAGTAGCATACTTGTTAATACGTTCAAGTTCTTGGGCAACACCAGCGGAACCCTCAGAGTACTTCTTAGCATACTTGGTGAAAGCCTTCTTCTTAGACTTGTACCAGTTCTTGTAGAATCTTCTCTTAACTTCGTCAGATAAATGTTCAGCCCAAACAGTGGTCAAAGAACGGAGACCACGAGGGGTCTCAACATAACCGACAACACCAACAATAACAAGAGGAGGAGTATCAACAACAGTGACGGCTTCAACAACCTCACGTTTGTCCATCTTGGAACCACGTCTATCCAAATCACGGACAGTGGTGGTCATACCAGCCTTATAACCAAGGAAAGCAGTAAGGTGGATAGGCTTAGTCTTGTCATCAACAGGGAAAGACTTAACCTTTCCTCTGTGACGAGCAGCCCTCTTTCTGGGCAAGAATCCAAGGGAACCGTGTCTAGGTTCTTCGTATTTACGATGAGACATGTCGAACTAGTGTCTTCTGGTCTAAAAAATGGTTATGGATTTTAGATGTCGAATGAGTTGATGAAGATAATTTCAATACCACTGCAGATACTGTATTGTTCATACGCTTGATTGAGTCGAGTTATTCAGTATGCATTATTTCGTCAAGCATGAAAAAATTTCGTTCTCAAATTTACCGCATATACCTAATTAGGAAATAGTGTGACTTTTAGATTTTATTAATCTCACTTCAGCCGTACAATATAGACCTCATACGTGAGCGCAGTGCTTGAGATCACGTGTGGTAATATTAAACAGTTAATTAAGCATTGAACAGAAAATAAGCAATAAAACTGACTGCCCTGTTAAAAAAGTTCACAAAGCAGGTGGCATAGTAAAAGGAAGTCAGAATATACGTCTCTTCCTTGTAGGCCCTTAATGCGTTCGTCAACTTTGAATAAACCCATTGCTCACTTCGACACTTCGGCATGGATGTTTGACAAGATAAGGCATAAACCATGCAGGGTCTACTGCCCTAACATCTCAGACTATCCAGACTCTCTACAAAGTATTCCACTGGTCTCGTGCAATGAAGTCGCCACATATGAAATGCTCACTTGATTCTGTCTTTACCTTCCTACAGAGTGATTGCTTGCCTTTAAGACTCAATGTTACTAAGTTTTTCATATGTCAACAACCATTCAGTGTGGCATTCAGTTCCATGCAGGGTCCAGTTATAGGTTATATCACCCCTGGCAGTCCCCTCAGGGGAGCTACATGTCTGGGCGGAGCTCAACCACTGGAAGGAATAAAGAATCGTATCATAAGTTACTACACACAAACTATACAAATATATATAGACCAGACGTATAAGCCATGCAAAATGTTTGTTGTTTTCATTAATCTATGGATGGAGAAGGGAGGAGGAAAATAAAGTTTAAGCAGCAATGTTATGACGAAACTTACCGACATTCTCTCTTTGAGCATTTTCACGAGCATTGCGAACAACTTCAAGAACATCCTTTAAGCTTGACTTCCAGGTATCAAGACGTGTTAAAATGGAGTTCCATTGCTCAACACCAAATTGACCAATTGGTGAGGCTCTATGAATATCAAATTCCTGTTCATTTTGGCTCAAGCGACCTTCAACCAGACCAGCTCTAATAGTATCAATAACCCATAATTCAACTTCATCATCAGAAACCTCTATTGCTTGAGCAATTTCTTTGTAAGAAATAGTTCTAGCAAGTTGTGATGCTTTATAAACAGTTGAAGCAAGTGCAAGTACTTTGACTTTCTTTTCTAAAAGTTCCCATTGTTCTTCAGTTATGCTACTAACATTGCTCCTGGTAAATGTCTTGAATTGATTATAATCACCTGATGAAACGATTTCAAGTAATTTAAAAACTTCCTTGTCCGAAGTTTGCAATCCTTGAACAGCTTCCAAAGCTAGAATATCATCGAAATCATAAAGAGAATCAGCCGAAAGAGTGGTAATGACTAATTTCTTACTTAAAATAGCACTATCATCAGAACCAGATGACAAGCAGCCAACTGCTTTAAGTAAATATTTGTAAGACACCTCAGCATCGCTTGAAGAAGATAAAATCTCACTAACCTTGTAATAAACATCCTTTTTGGTAACATCATCAACACCCCAATCCTTTAACCATTGAGGTAATTCTTTGAGTTGGCTAATCAAAAGGTGGATATTTTTAGTTTCATCAGCAAATGTCAAAATAGTATCAAAAACATTATATCTCAACGGGGAGTTGGTGGGCAAAATATTGAATAAATTGGTCAAAACTGACAGAACTTGTAAAGGATCAGCATTTGATGAAGATGAAGATAAATTCTTAAGAACAACTGGTAAAACTTCTGTCAAATTAGGGGAGAAAGTCAAAATGTGTAACACCAAGTTATAAGCAGATTCAAACTCCTTTTCGGGAGCATTTGAAAGGACAGAAGATTTCTCAGCAACTGCCAAAAATGTTTTTGCTTGGTCATCTTCTGATTCGGATTCCATTAATCCAGTTGTGTATTTTTCAAAGCTGGCATCTTCAGTAGCAGGAGGGTCCAACTTGTCGATATGAGCAGCGATCTCTTGGACAAAATCGCCTAGAACACCATCCACAATCATATAGTTAAGTTGAGTAGAGTCTGTCATTTTGGTTGATACGAAATACAGTAAAAAAAGGTCGACAAATTAACGCGATCGCTTGATTTTGATCTTCTTGAGTCAAGCTGGTCTTTTCATCAACTTCTAGAATATCAATTTTTCATTTTCAACCTAGAGCCCTAACCCGTATATTTAAGCGAATATCCCAATATAACCTAACTATTTAATCTAAAAAGAGTCCCGATATAGTGATTTATAATAACTAATGAGTGTGCCATCACGTGAGCTAGTAAATCTATTATAGTTTTCTCAGCAGTGGAAGAATTTGAAGATGGTTCTGGCAAGTGGGAATAGCAAAATGGTGTTTTAATTAGTATGGGGCTATTTTGTTAAATTGCATTTTATTTTGCAGCTTTCCAACTGACTTTTCTCCATTTGGCGGCGGGGGAGTATTGCCTGCAATATTGCATTATCAATTTCTATAAAACATAGCTGTTCTCTCCAGGTCTACTAGTCTCCCTCGAAAATATATGGGATCATAGTTGAAAGTGAGGGGTGAGGCAGTGGAGTCAGAGGCATTTTTGCGACTTCACTGTCGTTATAGCGGTCGCCAGATGCATTGACCTACCTCTCGAAACAATTCAATTTATTATGCTGTTGCAAGATTAGTAGATGTGGAAGTTGGAAGTAAAGTAAAAGTCTTGCTTGATCTATCACTTAAACCACGTTCAATGTATAGTTCATCTCTTTTGTGGTTAAAACTCCGTGATCGACTGTTTCCGATATCCGCTAAGCTCAGTAAGGCTTCTTACTTGGATCCTGCATAAATGCAGGGTCCGCATGTTTCGGGATGGATCATCCGTATTAAATGCTAATCATCCTCCGTACGACATTGAGAGACACCAAGTTCACAAGCAAAATATACTAATTTTCATTTTTACTTCATCTCTACAGTCTTATAGACGAAGTGAAGATAACTTTCAATTTGATAATGGAAGGTTTAGTCACAACTATCGCTAACATTAAGAGCCTTTATTGATGCAGTGATGACAACCGCCTTATTCTTTGAAAAAAATTATTGAATGGTGTGTTGTGGCAATAGTTACAATATTCTTCCCCATCAGGGGAATGTGCTCTTTATATGGAAAACGATGTGTAATATGTTGTATTGAAGGTGTGCTCTTTGATGAAAAGATTGCTCCCAAACAGCTTAGCATCCGCCATCGATTTAAGATATTCTGAATCGGACAAGCTCCAAGTCTCTGGAATTTCTAAAACTCAACATTCGCATAAAGTCGAAGACAATTGAAGCTGAAAATAGACTCATAATTTCGGCATATTCAGATGACACTGTTCTCTAGCCACCTCATCGTAATTCATTTACACGCTGGATTGAAGCTGATCGTTTATTAAACTCTGTCATAATATATTTATAAAACTATTTAAGGATGGGTGTGAAAAACTCAATAATATCATTTCCAATTTCATTTACATGCTCTTCGAGAGCAAAATGTCCAGTGTTGTAATACTTAACTTTAACATTCTTGGAATCTTTCATGTACGCTTCTGCACCTGGGTGTGCAAAGATGTAATCATTCTTGCCCCAAGTTGCCAAAATTGGAACATTCGACGTCCGGAAATATTCCTGGAATTGGGGATAAAGCTCGACGTTTGTTTTATAGTCATAGAATAACGAGAGCTGGATTTTTGTCTGACCATGTCTGGCCATGAGTGCTTGATCCAAAGTATAAGGAGTCGGATCGACAGCATCTGGGTTAACAAATCCAATGGTATATTGGTCTTTAATATTCTTGGGATCCTCAACAAATTCAGTCAGCTCATTAACATACTTGGAATCATTTTCGTCAACTTTCCAGTAAGCGCGGGTGACTTCCCAAAATTCAGGAGCCAAGCCATCTTCATAAGCATTACCATTTTGAGTTACGATTCCAGTAATTTGATAAGGGCGTTTGAGAGCTAAGCGGAAGCCAACAGGGGCACCATAATCAAAAACGTAAAGGGCAAAAAAGGACAACTTGATTTGGTCCACAAAGAGGCTGGTGGTGTCGGCCAAATTTGCAAAGGTATACTCAAATTTCTCAGGAACTTTAGTAAACCCAAATCCAGGGAGATCAGGAGCAATAACATGGAAATGAGGTGCAAGGATAGTAATCAAGTTACGGTACATAATTGACGAAGTGGGAAACCCATGGAGAAGGAGAAAAGTAGGTTTGCTGCGATCGCCAGCTTCGCGATACCAAACATTGACCCCATTGGAGAGTCTAGCGTACGAGGTAGTAGGAATAATAGCCATTGTCGTCTTGGAAAGAAATCTAGATAATTGGGTGTAGTTTGTAACGAAACCACCGGATGAATTCTTAGATTGACGACCCGATTCTAGTTAACCTCTCATATTTATACACTTAGTCCTTCTATTTTTTCTGCTATGCGTCATATTAATAATCTTAATAATCCTCATACTGCTCAGTGGGCCCCCTATCATCGGAAATGAAATTTAGATAAGTAGCAAAAGACCTAAAAGTGGCATAGTCGCGATGGCCCCCTACCTAATCCGCGGCAGATCTACAATCAACTTCCTATCAGTAAAAGATTAACTATATTCATATATGACAGTCGGTGGGCTCCAACCCTTCAAGGTATATGGATTACGTGAGGAATGAGGAGATTAAGTGACATCCTTGAGGTATTTCAATTATTTTATATTACCTTATTGCGTATTTCGACACTACGAATTACCACCTCACAAGAAGTAATTTATTATTCATTCTTTGTCAGCCGTGAAATCAGCTTATGAGCCATCGGAAGCATACATAAACAGCACTCCGGTCTCCTGCATTTGCTGAATTCATATTTTTGAGCAACTGAGCTCTTATTCTTTGTTAACCACTTCCTATTCTTCTCAACTTTGAATATGGGACTTACTGGTGATACTCCGAAGTATTCGTTAACTACTGCCTAAGGTCAGATAGTAGCGCTATCACATACTGATTGACCGAATATTATTTATCAAATTATTCAATTCTTACATTTATTGAAAAGCTAAGCAGTACATAATATAAAGTTATTTTTTAAGGATAGGTATAAAAAACTCAATAATATCATTTCCAATTTCATTTACATGCTCTTCGAGAGCAAAATGTCCAGTGTTATAATACTTAACTTTGACATTCTTGGAATCTCTCTTGTAAGCTTCTGCACCTTTCTGTGCATTAAACATATAATCGTTCTTACCCCAAGTTGCCAAAATTGGAACATTCGAAGTCCGGAAATATTCCTGAAATTGGGGGTAAAGCTCAACGTTTGTTTCATAATTATAGAATAACGAGAGCTGGATTTTTGTCTGACCAGGTCTGGCCATGAGTGCTTGATCCGAAGTATAGGGAGTCGGGTCAACAGCATCTGGATTAACAAATCCAATGGTATATTGATCTTTAATATTCTTAGGATCCTCGACATATTTAGTCAACGCATCAACATACTTGGGATCATTTTCATTCACCTTCCAGTATCCCTTGATAATATCCCAGAATTCAATATCCAATCCATCTACGTACGCATTGGCATTTTGAGTTGCAATTCCCGTAATTTGATTGGGGCGTTTAAGAGCTAAACGAAAACCAACAGGGGAACCATAATCAAATGCGTAAAGAGCGAACGAGGACAATTTGATTTGGTCAACAAAAAGACCAACGGTATCGGCCAGATTCACAAAAGTATACTCAAACTCTTCAGGCACTTCTGTAAACCCGAATCCAGGGAGATCAGGTGCGACAACATAGAAATGAGGAGCAAGGACGGTTATCAAGTTACGGAACATGACTGACGAGGTGGGAAACCCGTGAAGAAGCAGAAAAGCAGGTTTACTGCGATCACCAGCTTCGCGATACCAAACATTGACCCCATTGGAGAGTCTAGTGTACGAGGTAGTAGGAATAATCATTGTCGAAACAGAATGCAGTATAGATTATACAGTAGAACTTCTTAAGAAATTGCTGAATGAATTTTGGGTCAACATCCAGATATCCAAGCTCATATTTATAATTTGTGCTTCTACAAATAGCTCTTCCTGCGTTTCGGCAGATTAATAATCTTGATAATTTCCCTGACCTGGACCATCGGAGATATATTTAATTTAAGTCGAAGAAGCCCGAAAGGGAATAGTTGCGATGGGCTCCAACCTAATCCGCGGAAGATCTACAATTCAAATCTTTATTCTAACTATATTCATCTGTGATTGTCTGGGGATCGACTTCCAAGGTATACAGATTACGCGAGAAATTAGGACATAATTGTGATTAACGGTTATTTTGTACTTCCTTGTCGGGTATTCCAGAACGAGCACCCCGCTCTTTACCTCTTTCTTTGTCAGCAGTGAAATCGAATTACGAACCAACGTACACCTGCATATAACCGGTAGGAAGTAGGTCCCGGCATCATTGAATTGCGAATAATCATGACATGTTTGAAATCATTAAAATGGATCTGTGCGACGCCCAGATACCATATATAAAGAAACATAACAATTAGATTGAATACTATATATTTTAAAAATTATTTAAAATAAAAACCCGTAATACCCGTGAAATTTTTTTGGAATCATGACCCATAATATATATTACAAAAACAAAAGAGGCAAAGGGGAAAAAGATTAACTTAATCTTTTTACTATTTCCCATTACATGCGATGACATGACCGAGTCTGAAGAACTTCGACAGATCGGTTGAATTGTTGCGTACTTGGAGGAACATCAACAGATGGATTACCAGTAAAGAAATCATTAGGATGCAAACCAATCTTAAGCACCTCAACAGGCATTACTGGGAAATCTTCGATTCTTGGGTGATGAGTAAGACCAAATGAATGCCAAAGGACAATATCTTCATTTCTGACCTTTTCTCTACGATCAATAGCTTCTTGAACACCGCCAATTTCCTTAGCAGATTGATTAGTCCATTCACCACCAGCATAGAATTCATTATCCTTGTGCTTGGTAACCCAGAAGTGATGAGTAGCAAAAGCGGCTCTACTACGAGCAACACTACCAGGACGAGCCATCAATAAAGCAGTTGGAGCAGCTGCAAGTTTATAACCAACTGGGTTACCAGTAATAGGATTTAACTTGTTCTCATTAACAATCTTAACATATCTGTTTGAAGCAATATCAGCATCAAAGGCAGAAGATTCTTCAACAAAGTATTTGTCGTTAATGAAACCAGTACCCTTAGGATTTCTCTCATTCCAAGGAGTTACAACAGTGTCTTGGACACAAATCGAATTCTTGTTACCATCGACAGCAGGATCAATACGAACACTGAAGATATGTTGATGAGAAGTAGCCAAAACACCAGGGGCAACAACAGTTCCATATCTGGATCTCTTACCAATATCAATGGGTTGAGTAGAAACAATACCAGTGGCACGAATTTCCAATTGAATATTGGCAGCTTGATCAAAATGCCATGCAAAAATATACTCGTAGTTACCTACGGTAAGAATTGTTTGAAGAATCAAAATACGACGACGAACAACAGCAGCGGCCTCAGTACGATAATTGGTGTGCTTCCAAAGAATACCATCATCTTGTTCGTGCATGCAAATAACACTCTTACGAGTAATAACATCACCATTAGGCTCAACAAGGTGACCATCAAAGTATTTAATAGTACCAAGACAGTCACATCCTAAACTGAGCTCATTGGCACATTTACCACCACCAACATCGCCGAAATCAAAGGCCATCTTTCTGTGCAATGGAGGACGAGGATCACCATAAGGAACAGCCATTTCAGAGACTGATAATCTGTAAAAAGTTCTTCTTCCATCATAATCAACATCATGAATTACCAAACCTTCACGGGGATTGAATCCAACTCTGAATCTCCATTTTTGCCATTGAACAAGATTTTCATCATCAACAGTAAATGAAGGTCCTTCAGGTTGAAGCACATTATAAGGCTTAAGATCGGTTCTCAAATTGGGGACAAGATCAGGGTAATATTCATTGGCAACATGTCCTTCAAAGACATTCTTACCAGCTTGACGGGTGGAATAATTAATACCATTAATATCATCATCGTCACCACCAGTAGCACACCAATCGACACGAACGAACTTTTGTTCAAGAATATCATAAACTGGGACAAATGGCAATGGGAAGGCATAAATATTGGATTCGGGGTGATTGGTCTTAGGATCTCTTGAATACATGAGGAACATCATATGTCTAGCAACATTATTTTCCTCATCACAACCATACATCCAACCATCAGAAGCGACAGTTTTAATAGCATCACCAGTAATACCACATTGCTTCAAAGCATCAATGACCATGGGAACGTCGAACATAAATTTTTCAATATCATTAGCCTCATTTTGATCCATAGGCAAATGTTGAGGCAAGGTAACGACATTTAATTTGGTGATGTGATTAGCATCTAAATCAATCCAAATCTCTTCAGCTTTCTTGTCATCCATAATATAATAATACCCGTAAGCAATACGAGGAGGAGGAGCAATTGGCTTACCGGCCTTTTCGGCTTGAAGATAAGGAACAAGGACTGCCTTTGGGGGTTCTTCAAGATGAACATTCTTGATATGCAAATGTTTTCCCTTGTGGTGAGCCTTAAGAAGCTTAATAGCTCTCTTAAGCTCTTGAGGGTCAAGTTGATCTAAAGGATGATGAGGCATTCTCTTATGAATAGTATGTAGTATTTAGCTTCTCTTTCTTGTTAAGTAGATGTTTTTTATTTCTTTTCTTTAAGTGAGAGTAAGAGATAAAGATTGATAATTTTTTTTAATTTTCAGATAAAAATCTACGGGGTATCAAGGGGTTTATATAAACTTTTGAATCATCTCTATTACTCAGGATTTTTCAAACTTACCGCTAACCCCTCCTAATCTAACGATTTCGGAAATCCATTTTTATCCACTCTCCTTCTAACTTTACTGAAACGGACGCATCGTTAATTGATTTCTCCGCAGGCATCTCTTGTCATATTTCAATGATCGACCATATATTTCACTACAATTGGCAGTTGGATCCGATATCGTCGATATCGTCGAGACCAATTGATCGCATATAATTACCTATTATGGTTAATGATCATCATAATTTGTATTACACATAAAATGGCATGAAGCTCATCGCTTGTGCCGTACAACAATCGAGGCAGGCCTCTGCGAGCGCTAGCGCGTAAAAAAAATGAAGATGGGCTATTTTGGAATGGGTCTAGAGTTGAAAAAAAACCCGGGGTATTTTATAGAACTTGATAATTTATATCATGAGAGGGTAAATTTTTCTGGTATTGAGAGGAAATAATAAGCGCTCTGCAGGATCCAAGGGTAGAATCTCCTGAATGGGGTTGTTATGAGCTGGTTATTTGTTTGTGAGCCTGTTTGTGTAAACTTGATTAATGAGGGTCAGTATGGTAAGGGTGTACATCGTCTACGACAAAATGCAAGAGAGCGAAGTGGCGTGATCCACGTGTTTTGTATTTATGCGTACTTGTAGGTTCCGTGTTCGGTTCTCCGTTATGTTTAGATGGATATATGTCATAACATCAACAGATACTAGCTATGATTGGCATAAAGTAAATCAGTTGAATCGTAGAGGTTTGATTATCCTCTATTACTTATTCATAAGCTATCTTAGACATTAAGTTTTAGGCTGTGATGTGGGTGGGTAATGGCGCCATTGGATAAGTAGTCATTCTCTTATCAGATAGAATCGAAGAGTTCTTATCGATGCATGCATATCTGATTGGCAATCGATGTGATCTCATCTATCATCTGTCGGTGATGATTTAACGGTAGAATGGTGAACTTAATGGTATTTCGGTTATGATATTCATACTATATAATAGTTTGATCCCTGCAATTCAACGGTTTATATTTTGTTGGTAGCTAGCCGAATAGGTTTTAATTTTTGTGATCGTTTGATAAGATAACGCAGATTATGCAGATCATTTTGAAACAACCTAATGACACGTCTGATTCGATATCTCTGTGAAAGATATGAGACCGCAAGAGTATGGATATGCCTTTTTAGAAATAGATAAATATAGATAAATATTATATAATAAATCTAAGATCATTGGCTAAGTACAACACCTGAAATATGAGCTCTTATCTAGGATTCATCTTGGTCGTCTCTGCTATAATCATAAATATTGTCAAGTAGGAGACACGTAGCATAATTAAGCAAGGAAAGATACAATTTATATGTCAGATTGTAGGTGAGCAAAACTACGAATATATAAGAAGTGTGTTGGACATTTGACTGGCTTGGAGTATAGAACAATTGGCATTGTTAATGTCCAGTAAATATGCTTTCTATATAGCTGCTCTAATCGTTCAGATCGACCTCGATAAAGTAATATCAAAGTCACACATTGGAGAAAACCAACAGTGCATAAAGTAATGGTTCAAATCGATAAAAATGATATATTATCACGCCTTATTGATGCGCACCGACAAGTTACTACTACTATCATTACTAATCCTATCATACTAGAGCGCCGTTTAAACACCACCATCAACCATCACAAACAAAGTCTATCCATTATATACAAATAAATAGTTGAATATGGCCAACGACGAAAGAACCCCTTACAACGAAAATATAAAAGCTTTTGATGTACACACGTACTTTGCTCAAAGTTATGAACCATCTAAGAATGAAGCTTTTGCATTAAGAGAACGATTCCAAAAAGAATTTGCTCCTGAGATTGAGCAAGGGAAAGTGAGAGTTTTCAAATTCCACGATTATCCTCTTGGACCCCACCCATATGGCATGTTTGAGGTTGATTTTCATACTCCTGAAATTTTTGCCAAAGTTGTTCCCTGGTAAGTATCTTTTTAGCCTCTGATGGCAGGGCTACTCCCAGACCCCTAGCTCATTTCTTGCCCCTGAGTGACTGAGTGGTGTGCGTCCAGATCAAGTCCACTAACTTGTGAACAAAGGTTCCAATTAAATCACGGTACTCTCAGTGTTCTCGTTCACCCACATACTGGTAATGACGTCAAAGATCACACTGATCATGCCATTTGGATTGGAGAGAAAGTCCCTCTGATCGTAGGACTTCTTGAGGACGTTGACAGAAAGCGTGCTGCGACCGCTCCAACTTTGTAGCGATGTAATTAATATATTTGTAAACTGTAATTGTTCGCTCGTTGTGGACGGACTTCAGCGACCGCCGAAAACCCGACCGGAAATTTCAGGGGTATAAAAGTGTGGTTAGGGTAAAGACAATCATGTGATACGAATGTTTTCTCAGTTATAATTTATTTCTGTCTGCAGATGCTGGAGGAGTGGATTGTAAGTTGATCTTTTTGTTATCCTAATCGACTGAAGCTATATCTTATCATGAAACTTATAAGGAAATCGCTTGAAAAAGACCAGTCTGGAGATATCAGTCTTTGTCCAGAGGATTCTGAAGATTTATGGTATACTTACAATCTGCTTCAAGAAGGAGATGAGATAGAAGCTAAATCAACAAGAAGAATTACGAAAGTTAATAAAGATGGATCCGCGAAAGGTCAAAGTATTCGTAAATTAGTGAAACTGAAGCTTAGAATTCATAAAATTGAATTCGACCCAGCTGGTGGTTCATTGAGAATTAACGGTCCAGTGACAGAAGATACTGAAGATGTCTCTGCCGGAACTTATCATACTTTTGCTTTGGAATTGAATAGAAATTTCAGACTTTTTAAACAAGATTGGGATGTAATCTCTTTGGAAATCATCGATAAAGCCACGGATCCGGAGAATAAAGCAGAAGTTGGCGCGGTTGTAATGCAAGAAGGTTTAGCAAATATCTGTTTGTTAACAGAAAATATGACTGTTTTAAGACAGAGAGTTGAACAGTCGCTACCGAGAAAGAAACGAGGGGATAATTCTGGATATGATAAAGCAATGAGAAAATTCTATGATACTGTATATACTACTATGCGCAGAAATCTAACCGTTGATAAGTTAAAGGCTATTTTAATTGCTTCACCAGGATTTGTAGCAAAAGGTTATTATGATTACATGTTTGAAAAGGCACTTATAGACGGTGATAAACCATTTATCAAATCAAAAGAAAAATTCCTGGTTACTCATAGTTCATCGGGGGCCATTCATTCCCTAGAAGAAATTCTAAAAAATCCTGACATTCAGAAACAGTTAGCAGATACTAAATATGGGCGGGAGACGGTTATATTAGATAAATTCTTCAAAACGATGAATGATGATGATACAAAGGCTTGGTATGGTCCTCGGCATGTTGAAGAAGCAGTTAATAGAGGTGCTGTCTCTACTCTCCTAATAACAGACACACTTTTCCGCAGTAACGATATACAAACAAGGAAGAAATATATTGCAATGGTTGAAACAGTTCGGAATGCTGGCGGAGAGGCATTAATATTTAGTAGCATGCATTCATCTGGTGAGCAACTTGACCAAATTAGTGGCATCGCTTGTATTTTATTATATCCATTGCCGGAATTAGAGGATATAGAAGATGATCAGGACGATTAATAACTGAAGATTATACCAGAGACCTGTTTTTCACAACCGGTATTTATCAGAACTATTTTTTCCTGTGTAACAAGCTGCGATCTTGGTGTTATATATTGATCTCTCCTGTAATATAATTAAATATTAGAATATTTGAGGGACGGCAACTTTCGTTAACTTTTTTTATCTTTTTTCTGTCCGGAGCATAAATTGAGTAGCGAACAACGTGGCTGAGGAGAATCCGTCGGTCGGATGTATAAAATCCTAGGTACAATTATGATTAAATATCTTATCAAAGTACGGAGTATATTCTAACTCTTCTATAAATCACGTGACTATAAATACGCTGAATTTTATCGCGCATCTTAATTAAAGATTGCATCGCGTAAATTGCCAGGCGCGCCTCGTCGCGAAGTTACCGTCAACACAGAGCTTCGCTCAATATCAAGGTACTTCGCTTTTCTAATTATAAAATGGACTATTACGAAGATGACCCTTCATCTTCTACTGCGGTGGACCCTGAAATTAAAGCACACATCACAAACCTTGTATCTGCTCTTGGAGGTCCAGATCTAACTGATCCTTTCAAAATTTATAAATTGGGAGATGATGCTTTAGCATGCCTACGTGATTTAAAACGTTGGCTAAAGGGATATGACGAACGACTGGATCGTTGGGATATTGCTAGAGCAATATCTGAGACGAGGTTGGTCACATTTGATTTATTAGAGATTCTATCTCAATGGGAAGAAGCATCCCAGAGCAAGAAGAACCCCCCTACCAAGAATCAGGATAGAATTGCTTTGGCATGCCTTGAATTGCTTGTACCATTAACTTGGCCATTGGAATTGAATAAACTTACTTCTACTGCTAATCATTATAGACATGCTCCCCTCTTGGAACTTGCTAGAGCGAGATATAAACGTAATGTTCTCAATCACCCGAAGAAACTTGTTTTTCGTGCAATTCTAAGATTAGCCTTCCCAAGCTTGAAATTATCCAAATTAGACCGAACGCCACGTGATGACGGGATTATAAAATTAGTTGTATTTTTTATTCGAAATATTCTATCAATTGAGCCAAATTCGTCAGCTACTGATGTTAGCATTAAAAATTCATCTGAATGGGAAAGTTTTGGTGATGACATCTCTCGAAGTAATACAATTATAGTACTTCACCAACAGAAAGTATTTGATTTCATTATTACTTTAAGTGGTGGTATGGGTCATAATTTTGAGGTTCAAGACACAGCGGTCTTGGAATGTATCTTCTATTTATTACAAAATGTACCGGTAGATGACATATTTATTACTAAGGTTGCAAGTGGTCGCCAAAGGGGCTCATCTCGTCATACGGGCGAGCTCAGTGATTTACTTTCAAAAGAAAAGGATATCCGTAGAGATATACAACGCCATGCCCCTAGTCGACATAATCGTTTTGGTACTATGATCTCAATGGATATCGTTGATAAAGGTAGATTGTCTATTTCTGGTCAAGGAGCTCTTTTTGGTACTGAAGAAACTCTCGACAAATTAGATTCCAGCAAGAAATGGCGTAAACGTGGTGAAAGAATAACTGAGTATGGGGTAAGTGACGTTAAGTGACGATATGGCACCATACTACTGGGGCTTGAGACTAACATAATCTAGGGAAAATGGAACAAATTCGTCTCTTTAATGGATGATTCGAGAAAAATTGTCCGTGAATTTACCATCACCTTCATTGACGGCTGTTTTAACTATTTATTCACGGATATTCGCAAATTAATCGAGCAAGATAATGATCGTATACTTGAGATTCATAAGATCCACTATCTCTATCTTATAAGTTGGTTTTTAGAAGCGGAAAGGGCAAGAAAATTAGAAAATGATTCATTGGAACAGCCAGATTTCGGTGTTATTGGCGGTGTGTTGAACCAGCGAGCTTTTATAGTTGTTTCAAAACTTATGAGAGAGAGTTTTGAAAAGGGTGAATTCCAAAATGAAGATGTTTGCTATGCCAGCATTCTTTGTTTCAAGCAGATTATCTTAACTGTCAAGGATATGGATAAAAGTCTATCTGATGAGGATAGAGAAATTGCCGATAATATGAAAAGTCGGTTATTTTATGAAGAGCAGACCTTGAATATGTTATTGTCGATTCCTCGTACTGCTGGTAAGAAAAATACGGCATATATTAAGGAATGTGTTGAATTAGTTCACGTGGTGTTGAAGATGTTGGAGTCGTTTTCAAAGCAGCATACAGTTCACTTCATTCGAACCCGACGTAAGCAAAGAAAGAAGAAAGCAGCTGTTGGAGGAGATGTAGAAGAAGAGCATGATATAATAGATGAAAATGAAGACGATGAATCAAGGAGAATCACTCATGAACGTAAATTCGAGTTTGCACGCTTTGAATCAAAACTCATCAATGAATCAACTATTGACACTTACAAACGATTCTTGCAGAATTATAAGGAATTATCAGATAGAGAGATAATGTGGGCAATGTCATACTTACATCGCTCCTTTGTCAAAAGAGAGGCTCGTGCATTGTTTTTCAGTCTCGATTTTATGAAGATTCTACAGGATATGACTAGTACTTCAAGTAGTGGATTGCCAATTAATAGTGCCATCCGTAAAGAAGTGGATCGATTTCTTTCTTATTATATGTCGAAATTGATAAAGGCATTAGAAAGAACACCATCGTTGTATGTGGAATTGTTATTTACAAAGATGCCAGAAAATTGGTTTTATTTTGATCATGGTTATGAAAAGCCAAGGGAAAGTAAAGGAACAGCTAGGACAGCTGCTGTATGGGTATTCAAATCTACTTTTGGATTAGATCAAGAACGCAAAGTAGCAATAGTAATTGCTGCATTATTAGACGAAGATAAGGGGAACATGCTTGAATGGCTGATCCAAAGAATTGTTGAGGTTAGAACCAAGCGTCAAGATGGTGTTGTTATGAATGAAATTTTGGCAGTGGAAGATGACAAAGCTAAGTGGGTCAATAAAGACGGCAAATTCAGATTATTGCTTGAATTATTAGGTTTTACTCTTCAAGATGACGGTAAGTGTATTATTCCTAGTAATATTAATTTAGACGATTTACAGAATTCCGAGAAATGGTTGAAGAGCTCCTTGTTTACGCCAGTAACTTTGGATGATGATATGGTAGCTGCCGATTATCTTCGTCGTAAAAGACCTAATGAAATAAATGGTGATGATAGTAATAATGATAGTGGATTGGACGATAATGATGATACTGGTATGCAATATTTCATTGCTCGAGATGACGATGATGGTGATGATGATGATGAGGATAATCTGGCTTTGAGATTTGCTGACCCTCGATTTAACGCATTACCAGAAGACGAGCGTCTTGCTAAGGCCATCACGGCTGAAAAAGATAGAGCTAGAAGGCAGTTATTCAAGAAAGATTTAAAGAATAAGAAAAGAAAGATCGATAAGGAGACTGAGAAATCGAGAAAAAGCAGAGAAAAAGATAATAGCCTTATTGAAAAGGAACGTGAAAAGCAAAGAAAAATTAAGAGCAGTGCATTTGTTCATGACTCGGACGATGACAGTGACGAAGAAAGAGATAAAGAATTTTTTGAATCGGAAAGAAAGCTTAGAGAGCTTCTTGGTAGAGTTAATAGTGGTGAGAGTGGAAGTCAAACAAATATTCTTAATGAAAGCCAAAATAGGTCAGCTGGCGGAGCGTCATCTCGAACAGAAACCCCAGATCCAAAATACTCTGAACAATCTTCTGAAACCGAAATGACCCCAACGAACATAAATATATCTGACTCGGAGTCAGAGGATTATAATAACAGCCACAAAACTGATAACAGTGACAGCTACTTCAAAACGTCTTCAACGGTAAACAAACGAAGAGCAATTATCATTGACGATGATGAAGATGACGAATAAATGTAAATGCAATTTATTATCTATTCTAATTATTTTATGTATAAATATACAGGTAGTAATCATCATCATCATATCATACCAGTTTTCTATGGTTAATACTAGCTACGCGTGTCACGTTGAATGCTTTGTACTTTTTATTTTCTGTCCTCGTACCTATTGTGTGTTAGTTCCTTAGATCAGATATGTGTCAACAGTCTTGGTCTCTTTGAGACTTATTGCCCCTTCTTAGAAGAAATATTTGCTGAATTCTATTCACTTACCTTCGTCCAGTCTATCTCACTCTCGATATCTTCCTCAATCAGGCCACAAATAGCAACACTCTCGCCTCGTAGCATATAAAGCCCCAAATCTATCACTTCAGTCGGTTCATCAGGTAAAATTATCCGCTCTTTGGTATTCGCCAGTACAAGATTTGTCGTTTGATCGTACCCTTTAAGAGTACCTACGAAACATCTTCCATCTGTGGTTATCACGATAACAGCTTCTGAAAATTCAGTTAGTGCCCTATTAAGCTTGCTTATCAGAAATCGGTTGATTAGAATCCAGAATCCTCGCTATTATTTTTCCCACCACTCACTTTCAACAAACGAATTTAAGCCTGACATGCTCCGTACTATGAAAAATGTAATAAATAAGCAAGGAAAATACAGAATTCACTCGCAATTGCCTGGAATTGTTGGCTGGAGGAGGACTAGATATTTACAGGATAAGTGGTGAACTCAAAATATATAGGTTATGTGAAGCAAAACGATTGCCGATCGACTGCGTCATATCCCTAACAATATTTCTCTTATTGAATTCCATTAAATCCCTCTTTCGTATCCAATGACTCAAAGAAAATGATATTATGCGAGGCAATCAAAATCAGGACCAACACAATGGTAAAGATGATATCGCACTGGAACTTCTTTCTAATGCTTTTAATGTAGTACACCTTCAGCCTGCAAGAGCCAACCTCGAAATGATGCGTAATCATGGCTACCATCCTGTAGAGTATGATCAGTCAACAGTTAGTGAAGGGCCAGACTTAGATCCATTGTTATCACAGCCTCAGCCCTCCCAATCTTCTGAATCTTCTATACCGGCGTCATCCCAGTCTCAGTCTCAACTTGTTCCTCCACGCCGGGCAAGATCCCCGAAAATGAAGACGCTTTCATCCAATTCACGCGATTGGACGATACAGGAGAAGCATGCCATGAGCCTCCTACGAAAAATGAAGTCATCTGCTCTGCGTAGCCCAATATCAGCCATTTCAATTCTGCTTCCTGGATACGACCATCGTCAGGTCGTGCACATTCTCCGTCAGAAACAGCACCGCTGATCACCTCACTCCTCGAAGTACAACCCAATTGGCAGGATATTTAGAAAGATGCATTTATATACATAAATAGATAGAACAAATGGCAGATTATCTTACACAATGATGTTCGTCCGAGCCATTAAATAGCTTCACAATGGTTTGAGTACTTGATAAGATCATTACTACTACTCCGAATCCAATGCAGATATATGATGAAAGTTTGTGAATAAGTTTCTTGCGAGACAACTTGAGATAACACATTGGCGGTAGAATATATGCCATTGTACATGCAGATGACGCACCGACCAACTCTAAAATGGCTCCTAAATTACATGTGAAAAGAGATACAGTCATTGCAGTAATTATAAGTGCAAGAGTGATGATAGCATGTTGTCTTGTCGAAGATATAGGCCCATCGGGATAAAAATAAATCCAAATCACCTCTCGACAGACAAAAATTTCTAATGGTAGTGTAGTTAACATATTGAGACCAAAACAAAATCGAGCAATGTTTGCCATGGTATCATCAGGAGGGAAGTTATTTAAAATATTACCCTTTGTATCATCTTTAAAGACAACAAACCCAGCGACGCCCATGGCCATACAAGCAACCATGGACACGCCAGTACTCCAATGAGTGACCTTTGCAAATCTATCCATAGTAGGAGTTTTTAGAGAATCGTAGATGATTAATGAATTATGATGACATACAAATGCAAAGGATATAACACTGACGGCCTGGAAAACTCCCCAGTTGACGGTCAAAGTTGCTGGAGTGAAATGAGAATTTGGACCACCTCCAATCTGAGGACCTCGAACAATAACTGTTATGACGATGATGAGCATGCTGATTAATGCTAAACCGGATGCCTTTGCTAAATGAGAAATATTCCGGTTAAGTGCTAATGGGGTTGATATACACATAGTGAAAATAATGATTATTCCATTCCGACTAGTAAGAGTACTAATCACTGGGATTGTTTTTAGTGATGGAAACATAGCATTGATGACATGAGGAATTGTATCACCAATAATAACACAAAATGCTATAGAGCCTCCAAATGCAAATAAACATTGTGCTAATGAGATAGCGATTAATCCTGGTTTACCAAAACAATGTTTTACAGTAGCCTGAAAAGTATCTGTTCCACTCATTTTGGCATTGGTTACCATTAATCGAATAGTCCAATCAATAACAACAGTTAATGATATTAATAGTATTACACCCGCCAACAAGCCAGCTTGTCGAACGGCATATGGTTGGCCAATAATACCAGCGCCAATGATACTATTTGCCATATTCATAAAAGCCATTGTGAGATTACTCTTATCATTTTCGGTTGCTAATGAAAGGAGGAATTCATTGTGTCCCAATGATCCAGTGTTATCAGCACCTTCATTTTCATAATCATCAAGCAATGCTTCTTCATCGTCAACCTCGAAGTATTCGCCAGAATTAGTATGAAGTGGAGGACGATTTGCATCTAAGTTATTTATCGAGGAAGACAAAATAGGACGTATGTGGTCTTCGTTATCATTATTATGATTATCCGGTTTTCTCCCATCGTCGTCAAATGGGTTCCTTTCTAAATCATCAATAAATGGATCTGATTCATCTTCATCAAATGGATTTTGACTGTTTTGATGATTGTCAGTTGATACACTACTATTACCGCCTCTCATCGCAGTCCTAATATGCCCTATTAATGACCGACCTAAAAATGAAGGTTGAGAGTTGGTCTCTAACTCATTATCTTTTATTGGATTATACATTTTATGTGACCTGCACCAACATTCAAAAGGTTTATGACTAACGTTTAGTGGGGAATTTTACTGGGAAAATTTAGTTTCTGACCATGAAGTACAATTAAACTATGTTTTTGATCTTGGCTGAGTGCTGCGTGTTCTTGTGATGGAAACTATCGGGGTATTTAGGAGTAAGTTGAATTAGGGTGTAAAAGCCGCACAAGTTCCCAGCTTAGAGATAAGATAAGAATGAAGGGCAAATGCGGTGATAGTGGTATAACTGGGTAACTATGCAATTGAGTGAACAAAAGAAAGCGCCTTTGGCTTTATATTGCCTATTTCAGTTATTCAATATAATAACCAAGGGTATAATGAAGTGATGCTTATGACGCTTAATTTAATATTATTCCTTATAGTACAAAACAATAAACTACTTCTCTAAAAGTAAACATTAAGACGCAACCTACAAATATAAATACAATATCACAAACAATCCATAAAATAATCACTTCTTGCTTGCGTTTACTTTCATCCACATCTAATAAATAAATTATAGTCCGGGTTAGGGGAACTTGTTATCATCCTCCAAAGATAAGATAAGATAAGCTATCCATTTACCCCTGACCCTCATGGCTCTCTTCACTCAGCAGAATTTCTTGCATCAGGATCAAAATCATCTAAATCATCACTCATTGCGCTTAAGTATTCTCGAATTTGAGAGCTGGGAATAAGACCAGCAGCTATGCGACCTGGTGGATTTCTAATACCAGCAACCTCTATGACCGCATGAACAGCATCTTTGAAAGGTTGTTTTGGAAATACATTGATTCGAGAAAATACAGACTTAGATTCTCCACAAAGACTTGATTTGGAATAAAACTTAGCTGCCAGGCGTTCAGGCGTTTTTTCCTTTTCAGGAGCTGATGATGTTGGTAGGTTTTGTACTTTACCATTTTCGTGTTCATTTCTATGATTGGTATTCTCATGGTGATATTTTTGATCAAATCCGTCGTGGTTACCATAGTTTTCTCCAATATTGTCATCCATTTCAGTATCCTCATCATGAGTTTCTTGTTCCCCTTCTTTGTCGTCCTCTTTCTGCTCTTCCTGTTCTTCATCCTCGAGTTCTTGTTCAACTGCCTCAGCATGACTTGGCAACACTAATGGATTTGTACCCACCGAGACCTCCAAAGCACACTCCACTACAGTTACCTTGACATTCTTTTCGAAGACAGTCAGGGCCAGGGATTCTGAATACCCTTCCAAAGCCCTGACTGCTGTAGTTAGAAGTCCTATTCCCGGAGTAGCTAAGATACCATTAATATCAACAACATTAATAATATGGCCTGATTTACGTTCCAGCATAGAAGGTAGAACTGCATGAATGTTATTCATACAACTGTAAAGGGACACTTCTAACTGATCTTGTAACTGCCAGTTCTCCATCTCCTCTAGAGCACCAACGTAAATTTTAGTTGGTGAATAATTCACTAGAACATCGATCCTACCCCACCGTTCAATAGCTGCAGCGGCGGCACTATAGCATAGGCCTTTATTTTTAGGATCAAGGTCTACTGCACTGCTCGTCTCTGGGTATTGATCGAGCAATCGCGAAGCCAGGGGACCAGCTGGAACAACAGCTATATCACCTGATTTCAACACTCTTTCAGCAATCTCGCGTCCAACCTGACTATCGAAGCAAGGAATAAGCCAAACCTGTATTGGCTTTGCCGGAATTGCCTCTGTTTTCGCCATTTCCGTGTGTAGAGTGGTGATGTGAAAAATTTGGTTCTTGGTCTGAGCTTTTAGGGTCCTGCGGGAATCAGCCAGTTTACCCCAGTTTTGCACATCCATATCTCGCTATAAGAATATTTGATTTTTTATTTCTTCTGATCAAGAAGCCAGCTAGATTGAAGATGATACACGGAAAAAGCTACGAAACTTTGCAATAAATTGATTGTTAAAGGGGGATTTTACGAACACCACGCTTAGAATTATAAGCACAAGCTGCCTCGATACTAAGATGTTCTCGAATGATAAATATGAAAACTAATTTAAATCACGTGATGCTATTCTAGTGTGGTTGTGTTATTCGAAGACGAGCGACCGAGCGAGCTAGGGGTCTGGGCAGAGCCCAGTCGCCGGATGCAGAGAAACGGATGATAAGAGCGTTCATCAGAGCTTGTTTCGTTCTTGAAGCTTGACTACTTTGCGGTCCTTGTCTAGGGTGACCGCTAGTGATCTAGTTTCTTCAAGGGTTCTGAGATAGAGTTCATAGGCGGGCATATAACCATCAACGAAGGAACGGACTTGAGAGTCGGACATTCCAGATCCCTTTTGACGGATAAGATCGTGCTCTTGTTGTATCCGCCAGTCGTAAACATAATTGATATCAAGGGCTTCAATGTGAATTAATGCATGGAATTTAGACCAGATTTGATGATATTGGGACAATGCATTGTTAACAAATTTGATGTGCTCAAGAGGGTGGTTGGCAAGAGGCCCTGTGGAATTTTTCCAGATATGTTCAACTTGATCATCGGGTAGTTGCCAGAATCCAACAGACCAGCCTTCAAACAAAACAATATCATAGTAAGGATCAACAGGGAAGGTGGTAGAAGATCGATCTCCTTTACCCTTGAAAGCAGATTTATCATATATAGGAATCTTTGTACTTTCTTGGTGGATCAGATTATCCAATATTTGAACACAAAGATCTATATCATGAGTTCCAGGCAATCCTCGATGGCCGATTAACTTATTATCAGGATTTAACTCAGATAGCTTAACTTGATCATTATGAGTTAAGTATACATCATCTAATGAAAAATCAACTACATTTAAATTTTTGCTTCTTAGTACTTCAGCTAATGCCCTTACAACGGTGGATTTACCGGATCCTTGAGGTCCACTTATTCCAATTATCAACGGTAATTTCCTCACTTGAGAACTTTCCTGTGCTGAAAATGTAGCTTGGTATAAACCAAGAATATATTTAGCAAGTGGATCAGTACTGGCTGGTTTAATTGGCATTTTTATAAGCAATCAGAGTATGGTGTTTGTTCTGATGTATAGTCGTTGAGTTGTCAATCCCTGGAGTTGGTGAGTTAATGAGTCTTTGAGTCGTTGAATCGTGTCGTTCAGTCGTTGATCCCTCCTCTGGTTATGCTGATCTCACTTTCCTGGTTATCTTTATAGTTAAGCCCGTTAATTTTTTATGAAAATCAGATTCTGGAGGTCAACCTCACTCTCAGGCAAGGCTAGCTACTTTCAGTCCTCTCGCCCGTTGAGTCCAAAGGTGGGGTTTAGTCGTTGATGAGTGGGATGAGTGGGGGTGAATGAGTTTTAAACGAAGTTGCGGATGGGATACTATGGGGGTAAGTAGGCCCAGCCGCTTCATCTGGAGCTGGTTGGATTTTCTAGTTGATTCAGAGAGCTCTAGGAATGTCATTTCTACTGCACCAGCTAAATACCCGCCTTAAAAATTCAGGGTCCAATTATAGCCCTAGCCCTGATTTGATCTAAATACATCTAAAGCTATTACTTGCAGGGGCTCTGGCATGTAAGATGGGGATATGTAAGCCAATTTTGGCAATAGAATCTATAGGATTAGAATTCAATGTGGAATGCAATAATTAGAAGGAAAATTGCTAGTCAAAATGGCTGAGGGACGCAGATCGATAAGAGAATATTTCACTTTTAGGTAGTATTAAAGGGTATAACGTAACGGCCGAGTCCGACTCGAGCGAAGCGAGAGGAGCTAAGGGTCCGGGCATAGCCCGGCCGCCGGAGGCAACAGAATATAAAGATAAAAATTTTGTATTGTGAGATGGAGGGACTATATAACTAGGTGAGAGAGGTCAGGAAAGAGACAGTCAATTAGACAGCTCCAGCTGCTTTCAAACGTTCAATGAGTTCATTAGTTGATTCAACAATGATACCGGCTTGACGAACAGGGGGTTCACTGACTTTCAAAATCTCTAAACGATTGGAAATATCAACACCAAGATCATCAGGTTTAACAATCTTGAGAGGCTTCTTCTTAGCCTTCATGATATTTGGTAATGAAGCATAACGAGGTTCATTTAGACGAAGGTCGGCAGTAATAACCAGGGGTAATTTAGCCTTGACAGTTTCAGAACCACCATCAACTTCACGAGTGACAGTAATTGAACCAGAAGCCTCATCAATTTCAACCTTTGAAGCATTAGTAGCTTGAGGCCAATTCAATAATCCAGCAAGCAATTGACCGGTTTGATTGGAATCATTATCAATAGCTTGTTTGCCTAAAATAACAAGATTAGAATCTTGAGATTCAACAACCTTAGCTAAAAGTTTAGCAATTGAAAGAGGTTCCAAATCTTTATCACCGACATCAATTAAAGTTGATTCATCGGCACCTTTTGCAAGAGCGGTTCTAAGAGTCTCTTGAGATTTGATAGAGCCAGCAGAAACGGCATGGATTTTCTCGACAAGAGATTTGGAACCTTCGCGAATACGGATCGCTTCTTCGAGGGCAATGTCACAGAATGGATTGATACTGAATTTGACACCTTGAGTTTCAATAGCAGTTTGAGCTTTATTGACACGAGGTCGGATAGCAGAATCGATGACTCTTTTGACAGGGACCAAAATTCTCAACTTGGATGACATTATTTGCGATATGTATATATTTTTGGAGAAGTTCAGTGATTGTATTGGTTCTGGGTTCTAGGTAGGAAGTCGAGCAATCGGAATGACTCGAAGATGAAGGTAGTCGGCTATTATTCGGAAGGATGATCTATTCCCTAACCCTGATTTTCTCCACACTTCGGGTTCGGTTCGGTATTTGGAGAGGAAAGTGGTCCAGTTCAGTTCACGATCATTAAATAGATTGAACTTTGAGGTGTGGTATAGAGCGAGCAAAAAAAAAGAGTCTGAGCCGAGCCCAGAGTACAACTGGAGAAAACGGAGGAGTAGTTAAAAGTGGATAGATTAGTAGGACATATACAACGTAGCAAAATAAAAAAATATTAGGGAGACAGAGAGGTGTGTTTATACAACAGCTCGAGCACGTCTCATGGCTTCAATTCTAGCCCGAAGCTCAGATGTAACAGCAGCAGCTCTTCGCCAGTTCTCAGGTCCGGTGGAGGTTGTGGAGGTAGAAGTTGAAGAAGGGAGATTTGATGACGAGCTAGCGGTGGGCGTGGGAATTCTTGATGGCGAAGGAGGTGCATCAATCATTTCAGCATCTTCAGACATATTGCCCAGTATTGGACGATGATGAAGGTTACGATAGCTACCAAGCCCGTTTTCTTTATCACCTCCGGTGTTGAGTTGTCGCTGGAATGATGATGAAAGGTTCTTGTAACTATCGTCGTCAGCCACGGATGCACTAAGATTACTGAAGTCTACAGATCTTCTTAAAGTACTGTTAGCACCATGGTGAGTGCGAACCGAAGAGTTAGAATGGGCAGATGAAGTAGAGGAAGATCTTGTATCTAGACCAAATTGAAGCGTCATTGCAGGGGATTTAGGAGAGGAAGTACCACGTCTATGATTTGATGGTGGACCTGTAGATCTACCAGTACTCAAACTTCTTAACACACTGCTACCATTTGTAGCTGTAAGATTTGGTTCACTGTTATTTGAATATTGTTGTGTTGGAGTTTGCTGGGGTTGTTGGGATTGGCGAACGAGCAGCGCTTTAAGTCGTTCTATTTCTGCTTCTAATTTGCCATTTCTTGAACGATAAGTCTCATTATCAGAATGTGCTCTTGTTAATTGCGTTTCCAAGCTTTTTGTTTTAAGAGTTTCATTTGTTTGTTTTTCAATATGTTCTGCTACCTTTCTCTGAGCTTCCGAAAGCTCTTGCATTAATCTATTTTTCTCTGCTTGATCCTCCTGTGCTTTCCATTTCAGTTGTTCTCGTTCGCGATGCCATTCGGTACGTTCATTACGAAGTTGGTCCAGTTCGACCAGACGAGCATCAGGAATGGCGGGTGTGCTTCCAATTGTTGAGTTGGTTGGTGGTCTTAAAGACGGTTGACGAGAGTTAAGTACACGACTAGTTAGGCCGCCACCACGTGATATTCCAGGCTGAGGTGGAGCCAATGGTAAATCGTTATTAAATGAATTCACAGTTGTCGGAGTAGGGGGAAGAGGACCACTACCTCCTAGTGAGGGTGCTTTAACTGGACTTACTAGCCGTCTTCTAGCCGCTGGAGGAGGCTTAGCAGGAGTACTTCTCATACCTTGAACAGGCCTAGCAGCTGGTTTAGAAGATCCACCAGCGCTTCCAGTTGCTTGTCTAGACGGAACAGGAGTGGCAGATGGCAGAGCAGCCTTCGCTGGTTTGGCAATAACCACAGCGGATTCAAAAAATTCCCGAATCTTACCCTTTTTAATATCATCAATTCCCTCCATAAATGGATTCAACGCTCGCTCCCCTACAATCTTCATAAGAACACCTAATATTTCAGCACCTCCATTTCTAACAGGTTCCTGAGTATCACTTAATAGCTTTATACTCGATTCAATAATTGATTTGACTTCTGATTGATTGGGAATTGTAGGGGTACTTTTAAGGCAACGTACTAAAAATTTAGCAGCTTCTATTTTTATCTGTGGAGTTTTATGTTTAAGATGTTCAAGAGTAGTCTCTAGAATAGAAGAGAGGTTTGTTGATTTATAGGTGGCATCAAGAGCAGCTCCTAAGGCTTCTGCAACTGATACTTTCTTCTCTTTAGTCCTCTCCAACAGTGGAGCCAATATAATTGGTTCATATCTAGAAAATGACTGACGAAGTCCACTGGCTAATGTTTCTATTGAATTAGCCGCTAAAGCAACTACTTGGATATTAGCATCTTTCTGAATACACTTTGCTAACAATCGTACAATGTCAGTAAAATCATCGTTTTCGATTTTAGGAGCACTTTTAATGACAGTAAGAAACTCTTCCAGTGCTTCTTTACGATCTTTCCATTTTGTAGAGGAGACTTGTTCCGATAAATTAGGTGAAATTTTGGGTAGAAGGCTTACAGCATCAACGAGGTCTAAAGGATCAATTGGATCATCAGTCATATTATCATGGCCATCATTACCACCGCTACCAACACCATTATTTTCATTGGCAATTCCACTGGCTTGCTGTCTCTCCATCGCTTCCTTTTGAGATTTGATATACCTTGTTTGCCGAGTAGTATCCCCACTGGAATCAAATTTACCAAACAACTCCTCTAATTCCTTTTGTTGTACTGGTTTTAATTCTGGTAGAATAATAGTAGAAATCCCTTGACCGAGCCATTTATATAATTCTACTACTAAATTAGTAGCCTCAGCTCTTACATTCTTATCAGCATGAGCAAATAATTTTGGAATTCCTTTTATTAATGGTTTTGGGGACACAGTTTTGGCCCCGAAGTCTCTGAAGATAGTCACCAAAGCGGCTACAACAGCAGTCACCAGTTTTGGTAATCGATGAGTAAGAAAAGGAACCAACTCTTCAATAATTGGATCAGGAGTATCCATTTCAATATACCACATCAGCACATCAATCGAAGATTGACGAGTCCCTGCACGACTTGATGATAAGCCTTTTTCAATTAATGGAACTACAGTCACTCCCCTTGTGCGTAAACAAGCATTAGTACCTCCAAATTCAAGTAAAGCGGCTAATGAGTTAATACCAGCTTCTTGAGCTACAACATTAGAGTCCATAACAATCTTTTTATAGATTGCTGGGTTCTCTAAGAATGGTTTAAAACAAGCATCTGATTCAGAAGCAGAAGTTGAAAATTGTTTTTTCATTTCTTCATAAGCAGCCAAACGGACTTTCCATATTTTATGGACAGCTCTATCTGGTAGAGGAAGAGCTGAGAAGTCTTCTTCCTGATCCATTATGTCAGAGAAGTTGGAAGGTGAGGATCAAGTGTGGATGATAGAGTGGGTTGAGGGGTGACAAAGAAAGTAGCTATATGTCTAATGTAAATAAATAATTTCCAGATTTTTTACCTATAATTCGTTATTCGTTATAATAGTACTAATATTCACGTCACAGACCAGAACAGATGAAATAGTTTGTTTGATATGCTATAATAATCAGGTTCAACCTATGCTCGCCTCTGATCCCAAATCAAAATCACCAGCTGTAGATATTGCCAGAATATCGCAGGTTCAATATCTAACCTCACTCAAACTGTTAATAGTTCGTATTTGGTTGCCTATCAATGTAGTAGGAAGTTTGGTGGAAGTTTAGCTGTTTGTTTTGGTCGGATGTGCATTAACAGATATGCTGTTATGGTGTCGCTATCCGAATTGCGTTGTAAATAAACACGCGACTGAAAATACCGCGCGGCAAATCCCTAACCACCATTTTTGTTGGCTAGGCGCGGAGTTCTGTTTCGAGTTTGCAGCAAAGCAGGGTTCAGTATGCTTTGGCGCAAGCTGGCTGCACGAAATCTTATACAGGGAGGATGCTGGTGTAGTAGTATTGAGGTTAATTGTCTGCCTATATAAATAACTGGCGAAAGGTCGCGGGTGGTGTGGATTGCCCAACGATCACAGAAACCGGTTCGTCTGAAAGTGAGATGTTAGAGCACTTCGCAAAACATAGGATCTCAAGGAGATAGACTACGCGAGAGAAGAGCGAGGGTTGTGTACTTACCATCATGTGGCCAGTGTTGCGGTAACCGCACCGTTCATAGAATGGACGAGTCATATCAGAGCAGTTGAGGATAGTTTTGTATGCTCCACAGGCTCGACCGATAGTATCCAGGGCGGCAATGAGTTCGGCACCTAAGCCCTTACCTTGTTCATTTGCCCCGACAGCTATGTCTTCAATATGACCCACAATACCGCATTGATGAATTCTGAAAGAAGCTGTTAGACTGCCGCGATAATATTGCTTACGAGCACCACGGGCTTGGGCACTGCCCGGTGCCATGTTTTAGGGAAAACTTACAATTTCTTCTCGATGAAGACAGTTCCAATGGCAGCCACTTGATCTTTATCGTTAACAATTACGATTGTGTAGTATTGATCTGATAAGGTATTTACATTATTGACAAATTTATTAAACTGATCTTTTGATACTTGTCCCACAGTTGTTAATTGTGAGAGTACTTCAAGAACTCCTCGATCATAATCGTCATTTTCAATGCGTCGGAAGTTGTAATTTTCGGGTAATTTCATGTGAATATCTATGTTTATAGGATGGATTTTCATAATGCAGGTCATGAGTTTTAGAGTTATTAGTAGGAGGAGGAGCAAGAAGATGAAGAAGATGATGATGAGTCAAAATTTCTAATATGATGAGATTGAGATGATGACAGGATCGACAGAAGTGCGGCAAATTACAATCCACCAGGATGAACCCTTATCTCTCGAAATTAAGCTTGGATGCATCGCAGATATAGTGCATGGATATCGATAGGTATATGTGCAGGCTGGTTTGTACATCTATGCATCGCAAGATCATGATTTTATGGTAGAGTTAGGATATACCATTAAGAGATCACGTTATCAAAACAGTTACCATGAGAAGATAGATAAAATGGGTAAACATATTAGTGTGAAGTGATGAGGTAGAGTGAATAGAAACGGAAAGGAAACAACATCCACAATTAAAGAAATATATAATGGTAGGCATAATTGGCTATCACTATCAAATATGTTTTGTATAGTACTGATCAGTCTAATTATCATTAACTGTTTGACAGTTTGTGCTCAATTAGATTATCTCCTATACCCTATAGAGAATAGGGTTTGTCAAGTTTCTGAGTTCAATCTTGATGATTTCACTGGGTTTCGAATTCAGTCACAATCAATAACTGGTTATAGCTATTATCACACGCGAATATCATTTTGTGATTTAGGTACTCCAGATCTTGATGATGCTTATTTTCCAACTATAGTCGCTACTGCCATTCCATGGGCCACAAAAATATGTGCATTAGATATACATACTCAACAAGCTCGACAGAACCGTCCGAGATGTTTTATTATGGCAAGACGAAAGGAACTTATACCTGAGTTATGGGAGAAAGGTCGTACTCGGATGGAAGGAGGATCTGAAGGGAAGAGAAGAAAAGAGCCAGATTATAATTATGTTGATAGCGATATTGACTCTAGACCGGGCGCCCTTCCTGCAGTTCGTGGTGTATTTAAGGCGAACTATAGGCCAGGAACTTGGGTTGGTGGATTGTTCGAATGCCCAGGTTTGACTGATGATGATGGAATCAGCTGTACTGATGAAAATGCATTGCCTATTCTACCTTTGATGGCAGATAATCCGTTAGGTTGGTGGTCTGAGTTTCCTGATACAAGACACTACATACAAAGAGTTCCTTTATTTTATACTTATGATCGATCTGGTCCATATGGGAAGGAAGGATTTTATAGAGAAAGGAATTTTGGAATAAGAATGGGAACACCTGCACAATCACCATTTGCACCATTACCTCCTAATGATTGGTATGATGTTGTTAAAGCTACTGAGAATTATACAGGAATTGGATACATTGAAGATCTAGCGCAAAAAGGAGAAAGCGAGAATTTAATTTCAAAAAAGAAAATAAGTGAACATCTTCCTTCAATATTCAGAAAGGGAAGAAATGATACTGCATTAAGAAAAAGTCGAGAGAGGATTCATTTCAGGGACAAAAAAGTACCAAATGAAACCACAAGGGACACCTCTTCGAGTTCTTTCAGTACTCCTATATCAAGGCCATTGCACAAAATAAATCCTAAACTTGGTCGAGGAAGACATTTAATACCAAAAAGGCGGATTAATAGTACAACAATAACCACATCATCTGCATCTACCACAAACATATTACCCACCACGACAATAAACACATCTTCCACACCCACTGTAACTTCAGCTCCAATTCATTCCCTTCCACCATTATTATCTAGCATATCCGAGGATCACCCTTTATTCGACAAAGGAGATGGCCATCCGAGACGACCAATATATCCTCTAGTAAACGGGAAAATTGTCAATTGACTCTCCCTTAACTAAATTTTGTTTAATTATTTATTTATTTGTTTCTTTCTAAATGCAATTACAATATTTATTCATTCTTCTTCTCTGGAGCTGCTAAATCAAACCCCCAAGACTCCTCACCCGGTCTAGTAACATAGTATTTATCAAGAGTAACACCATGGTATTCATGACGAACTAAATTAAACCAAGGGAAAAATGCAAGTGCATTATAAGAATGAATTGAAGTTCTAGCAGAGACTTTTCGAATCCATTCTGGTAAGTCACTTTCCTCGACTTTATAAGGGTTAAGTCCTTTTGCGAGACGACTCTTTACTTCATATCTATCCTTTGAGACTTCTCTTGAATTTTCAACAGCCCCCTGGAATCTTAATGAAGATTGAGAATATGCATTAAGGAAACCAGCAGTAAAACCAAAGAAAGTGGCTAAACGGAGGTATCGTGGAGATACATGGAATGCTTTGCCTGATGATTCAAAAAAAGAAACAGCACCTAAAAAGGCAGGTCCTGAAGCCGTGAAAGCAGCAATTTTCAGATAATCGGATCCTCTAAAATATTGAACAACTTTTGAAAAGTGAGGGTCAAGATCGATAATTTCATAATCTGCTTGGGGCAATACAACATTAGCAGTTGGTGAGCTTGTAGTGGTGGGCATTTTTATATTGTTTCTTTCTTGTTTTATCCAATACAATCCAGAATTTGTTTATAAATAAAAGAGAAAAGACTTAGAAATCCCTGTGCGAATAGCCAGTCCTCAAAACCCTCGTGTCGCTTTCTTGACCTTCTTCACGATATAACGTACATTCATTTCACTCACTGATTTTCAATCGTTTTCATTCATTGGTTGAATTTTCGATGTACGGCTGAACCTAACCCTGTGATTTTTACCTCCTGCTATATCTCTACAACCTTAACTAATAACTGCATTGAAAATGACAGTTAAAATCTGTCAACTCGCGAACCGAGCTACGAGTCCGGGCAGAGCCCGGCCGCCGATGCTTCATTAACTATCTTCGACAAGAATTTTACATTACAATACGGTTATACTTATATAATGCTTTTTTTAACGAGAAGTGGCTTGAACCTTAGATGGGGCACCCTTGGCTTGTTGCTTAGAAAAAACCTTTCCTTGAGCCTTGTTACCACCCTTGGCCTTATCAGCCTTCTTCTTGGTTTCAGTTTCCTTCTTCTTATCCTTAGCATTCTTAATAGCTTGAGATCTGGCAGCTTGGCGGACTTCAGGTCTGATAGATCTCTTCTCCTTGATGACATCAAGAGAAGCACCAACAATAGCACGTTGGTGCTTGACAGTACGACGAGATCTCTTCTTAGAAACTTCCTCAGCAAGACCCTTCTTGTGGTGTCTTCTGTAGAGGACAGTCCAAGAGATTCTTCTAGGGTTCTTTCTTTGCTTGAAAAGAGATTCACTCTTGGAAGTAGCGAATCTGAAGACCTTAGAGTCACCACGGACGTAGAGTTTACCCTAAAATGATAGTTAGTATATGATGGATATGGGGGTGCTGGATATTTTAGATGTGATTGTTGGGCATCGATTTGAATGAGTATAATGTTGAGCAGGGTGTATAAGAAATCGTAATCGTAATCGGGTATAATCGACTATTCGACAATTAGGGAGACGTAAAACCCACATTTCGAATAAATCCATAATATGAAAATTCTATTCCTCCAATAAAACAATCATTCCAAACCTCATCATACAATGTCGAAACGTATTAATCGATATATTTCAAACTTCAAGAACTCCTTCAATTCTACACCACCACGATCACACCTATCATAATGGAAATCTCTCCTTCATTTCTATAACGTACTCTACCGGGATAGATCTTGTTGCCAGAGAATGCGTCGATTTCAATCTTCATTTTGGCCGTAGTTTGTCGATTATTTGGTGATGTCGCAATGAAGGTATTAAGAGTAGAGTCCTTGATTGCAGCCTGCCTACAGTCCGATTGAGTGGGTTGTGGGCAGTTTTTGAATTCGTCATGTAAGCTGGTGAAAAAATTACTTTAAATGGAAATACCAGACTGTTATATTTAGAGATTTAAATTTCCTTATTTGGAAATTTCAGTTATATGCAACTCCTTACCCTGATTGAATAATTCAAATCTTTCATCTAAAGCCGCACTCAATGCAGGTTATCCATATCTATCTTCAAAATATCGCTATTACTCTCTTCTTTTTCTTCAAACCTCGTTTCGTTCCCTTTCCATTTTTAATTATCTTCCTACCGGAGTGCAAATTATAGATTAAGCGCAGAGATGGTTAGTATTAACAATTTAATACAAAAGAGAAGATTTATTTAATATTTCATGATTATACGTCTGTAGAATCAGAAGATCAAATAAACTCTTTTTTATGAAATTATACCCCACTCTTTGTATCTAGACTAACAACCCACACAGGCCCCTAAAGTTAAGAAAAGTCAAGAAAACATCAACTCCAAGCTTGCCCTTGTTATCAAGAGTGGTAAATACACCCTTGGTTACAAGTCTACCCTCAAGTCTCTTAGACAAGGTAAGGCTAAGCTTGTTATCATTGCTGGTAACACTCCTCCACTCAGAAAGTCTGAACTTGAGTACTATGCCATGCTTTCCAAGACTACTGTTCACCACTTCCAAGGTGGTAACAACGAGCTTGGTACCGCTTGTGGTAAGCTCTTCCGTGTTGGTGTTCTTACCATTCTCGATGCTGGTGACTCTGATATCTTGAGCACTCTTGCTTAAGTTATTATTCATTAATTGAATAAAAAATGGTGTTTTGTATGTTGCATGTAGTAAAATATATGTATTGATGAGGAATCATATCCTTCTGCGTCCGCTGCGGGCCATGTTTGGGCTCTGCTCAGACTCGTGGATCCGCTTCGCGAAGATATAATGGTGAGACAACTATGCTAAGGTGCACTGACAAAATGACTTGATCAGGGCAGGCATAGGGCACATGACTCAGTTGGTGTCCACAGAGGAAGAAGATTTTTGGTAAATTCATTACCATATGCCAATAACACCAAATTTTAATGTTGAATGGGTGATTGCCTCCAGCCTTCGTTTCTTTTATCTTCCGATCGAAAGATCCTACTGTGCTTAGGCTTTCTGTAGGGGTACTTAGAATTGAATCGGCCACTATTGCAGCAGTCAACGATAGAATGTCTAGCGTATTCTCGTTGACTGCATGATTGACTGCGTGTCTCTCCCTCAATTAACCAAGTTTTTAATAATTGTTACTTATATGCCTGGAAATATTTATCCCATCTTCAAAATTTATTTACTGTCTCATTATATCAAGGACAGCATGCGACCGCGAACTAGCTTACCTCTCTATAGTCATACCCCTGATTAAGTTAATGATGTAGCCAAATACGCGAAAGTCGTCAAAACACTGTTTAAAACCCAGTTATTTAAATTGAAGTTAACTTACTAATAAACTACTCTCTTCTCAGAATCATTCCCCATATCCTATCGACTGCCTTCCTATTATCCATATTCCCTAACCCTTAAATACGTACCATTCATATATCTGGCGTTTAGCCCCTGAGTCTGAAATTAACTGACCCCTTTTTCAATTGGGAGCAATGCATTATTGCCAGTTCACTCAATACCCTGCAGGTAATATCACCCGTAGTATACCAGTGAGAGAGTAATACAGTGATTTTAAATACTCTTAAATCACATTCGATTATCAAATATTGCCCAAACCTTTCATATTTAAATTGCAAAGTTTGATTAAATTAACTCTGGGTTGAAATTACCAACCAACTTTCTAGCTTAATTTAAACGTTCCTGTCACTTCACGGTCAGCCTTATCCGAAGGTGTAATATAATCTCGCGTTTGAGGATTTATTGCCAGATCTACTTGAACAACAACTTCTGAACAACCAAAAAATTCTTGAAAAGACATTGTAAAGCATAATTTGATTATAGGTAACTGAGAAGAATATACCATATCAATAATAGAACAATTGTTCATTCGTTTACTGGCATTTCTCACATATCCATCTCCTTCGAACCTCATCTGCCCCCACCTGCCTCACCTATTCATCTACCTCATTTTTTCTTTTTTTAAAACTATTCATAACTTTATCCATTCCTAGCATTGAATTATCTTCACAATCAATCATGGCTCGTTCAGAACCAAGAAAAATATCTTTTAATGTATCAGATCATTATCAAATCTTAGAGGTGGTGGGAGAAGGAGCTTATGGCATCGTTTGTTCTGCTATCCATAAACCATCTGGTCAAAAAGTGGCTATAAAGAAAATTCTTCCATTTGATAAGTCAATGTTTTGTTTGCGTACTTTAAGAGAAATCAAACTGCTTCGTCATTTTAATCATGAAAATATTATTTCCATCTTGGATATTCAAAAACCAGCTGCATATGAACGATTTCAGGAAGTTTACTTGATTCAGGAATTAATGGAGACTGATATGTATCGAGTTATTGGCTCTCAAACATTATCTGATGACCATTGTCAATATTTCATTTATCAAACATTACGAGCTTTGAAAGCAATGCATTCTGCAAATGTACTGCATAGGGATCTCAAACCTTCGAATCTTCTACTTAATGCTAATTGTGACTTGAAAGTGTGTGATTTTGGCCTTGCTCGTTCTGCTGCTTCTACCGACGATAACTTTGGGTTCATGACTGAATATGTTGCTACTCGCTGGTATAGGGCTCCAGAGATTATGCTCACTTTCCAAGAATATACTAAGGCAATTGATATGTGGTCTGTAGGATGCATATTAGCTGAGATGTTAAGTGGACGTCCGCTGTTCCCTGGTAAAGACTATCACCATCAGTTGATGCTTATTTTGGATGTTCTTGGTACTCCCACCATGGAGGATTATTATGCGGTTAAATCTCGTAGAGCACGTGAGTATATTCGTTCTTTACCATTTAAGAAGAAGACTCCATTCAGAGCTCTCTTTCCGAATGCTAATCTTCTTGCGGTTGATTTGCTTGATAAGATGCTTTCATTCAATCCGAGCAAGAGAATCACTGTCGAGGAGGCTCTGAAACATCCATATCTGGAACAATATCACGATCCTGATGACGAGCCTACTGCCACTCCTATTCCTAAAGAATTTTTCGACTTTGATCGTAAAAAGGATGAATTGACAACTGAGGAACTCAAAAGACTTATTTATGAAGAAATAATGCAACCTATTGACCCTCGTCCGAATTAGAAATATTATCAAAGAAGGATAAAAATGGTAAAGATCATAGAAACATATGAACTAATAGATACCTACTTGCTATTCTACTGTCTGCCTCTGGTGGTTGGGCTTTGCCCAGGCTCGTTGCTCGCGTTGCTCGTTCGTCTACGTGAAATTAAGCAATGAGCCTGGGCAAAGCCCAACCACCAGAGGCAAACCCGTGAGAAAGAAAATCCATAACATTTCAATACAGGAAAAGCAATATATATCTATAGCAAATAAAAAGTCATAAATAAGGTGCTGTAGCACTCAAAAGGTCATGAAAATTGAGGGGACATAAAATAGCGAACATTAGAAAAGGCATTAATAGATATTTTTGACAGCAATAACCCTGAAAAAAGCTCTGCTTTTAAGATTCGTGATCATTAACGTAGATACCCAGGCCATATTGGCTCATCTGTCCAGGTCTGGGAGGATGGACTTGGGATGGAGTAGCACTCATTCCAATGGTGTTGTGGTTTACATGTGGTGGATGAGGCTGGGGAGGTGTATAGGAATAAAGGGGGGTTGAATAGTTAGGAGGCAGAGAGGTGGGTGAATTATATTGCCCTTGGGAATATGGACCATGAGGATACATAAATTTCTGAACATCATCAGGATTATTCTTATAGAACGAACTTGATAATGGGGGAGAGGGATTGAAAAACTTCTGTGGTGGCAAAGAAGGGAATTGGGAAGAACTAAGATGAACAGTGGGTGATGCAGTTCCTGAACCCGTAGGATTACCACTATACGGCATGGATACAGAGTTGGGTTGAGAGTAGATGTGAACATTATTAGAGGGAAGTGTTATTGAGGAATTGTAACTGTCAGCAAAGGCTGGTAGGATTGTTGATGATTCAATATGAGAGTCCATATGAGAAGGTACAAAAAATTGTCCCGAAGGTAATTGAGGGGATAGATTTCTGGAATTCGGATATGGAAGAAACTGTTGGTGAGACCTCCATCGTGCGTCATGAACAGGAACAGGTTGCACAATATGGGGTAAGAGTGAGGGTGGACCAGATAGAGGAGCAGATGGAGTTACGAAAGCTGCTGACTTGTAACCAAAATTTTGAGTATCAGGAATGGTAGGAGTTGAACTGGAGGAAGTATTGCTGGATACGCTTTCAGATTGCGGCACTCTTTCGTCTTCATCTTCTCTATGCATCTGAACAGAAACGGGTAAGTACTCTACTTCAACTGATTCTTTTACCATTAGACCAGGAGAATGTAGTCCTCTTCTAATTTTACACCTTCCAATGTGAAGCTTACGAATATCAGCACGAGTGAATCTTTTTTTACACCATTCACAGCCATAGGGACGTTCTCCAGTATGCTTCATCATATGCCTTTTAAGATGTTTAGTTTGAGCGTAAGCCCTATCACAAAGAGTACAAGAATATTTCCCTTCGGAATTTCTACGCTCTGGTAGAACTATGTCAACAGTAATAAATGAACTATCATAATGAATAGCATTACTGGATCTATTGGAAATAGCAGGAATGGATGAAGAATCAGGAGTTAGAGGATAACCGACCGAAGAAGAAGCCCAGGATGATGTGGAATCAGCTCTTTCCAAGCTCAGGCCAATAACAGAAGGGTCTGAGTTTTGAGGCTGCAAGTGAGCATCACATTGAAATGAGGCATTGACATTATTCTGCGGTGGTAGCAATTGGGGATATTGATACGAGCTTAATGGTTTTGATACAGACTGTAATTCTAATGGTGGGGTTGCAATAGGTGTGTAAAGTTGTCCAATTGAGCTTTGATATGCCATGATAATAATTAAGTAACAAGATAAATACAGTACAAGCCACAGCGATAAAATAAATGAAAGAAATTAAACGAATGAAAAAGGTCCAGCCTTGAAATTATTCTTGATAAACGAGCCTCAAATCTTGAAATTTCAAGTAAGTTCTAGTTTGAGGCACCACTAGATTAGACTAGATTATTGGTAATTCCCACTTCACCAATTGACTATTTTAACCAAATATAGTTAAAATTAGCCATTTAACAAACTAACCAAAAAAAAACCACAAACTCTCCGTCTACCAATAATCGTATCTAATTGGGGAACCAACTGATTATATATAACTGAACTGTAAATGTACGGTAATCACTGGTTTTTTAATTGCTTTTGCAACAGTAAAAGCACAGACCAACTAGCATATGCATATTACTTGCTTTTCTAAATTTATTTATTGATCGACAGTTACTTTACTATTAGTAGTAATTTGAAATGTACATCGAAAAAAATTCATGCATTCAAAACCGAATGACAGGATAACTGAAGATAGGTAACAGAAAACTGAAAATCAGAAGGATAGCCAAGAAAAGAACCGACACAATCACCAGCCTTTATGTGAAATATGCATGCGCTTAAATATATCTTTATTCGAGGTGGTTAGGTGTCGGTTAGGCAGTAATGGTCGTTACACGATAATTAAAATTAGTATAGCTATATGTTAGTTATGTTCCAGTTAATTCTCTTCTTTGTTCCTGTAGAAGCTTGTCCCCCTAGCAAAGGCTAATTATTGATAGTCTTTCCCACAGAAAGGACTGTCAATATCGATATGTACCTCTGTCAAATTACAGACGGCAAGAGCCCATCATATCGCCGATGCATATACCCCATGGGTCTAAATGATTGCGGCTACTAAAGAGCAAATTATTCGGAAATTGAGAGCGGACATAATAACATATAAGCTGGAGGAAATGAGACCCGCCCACCGCAAATTGCCTATTGCCGGATAATTCCCAAAACACGGGGGTGAGTGATTGGACAAATAATAGAAGCGAATTTAACAATTCTCAAGATAAGTTACTATAACTAGCGTTATTCTGCTCGCGTATCATCTCTTGATCATTTCTAGCCTTATTAGGATTAATATAATACTAGTGGTTTTATTTTCTTCCACTTAACATTGCAACGTCCTGACAATGTAACAACTTAACGAAGTACTTCACTCTACTACCCTACACGTCATTTCGGCTTATCAACTTGGCTCATTGAGGGGTAAACGGAAGGATAATTTAATGATATTGTTACCCACCACCATTTCCATACATTGCCATTCAACTGACATTCTCCAGTCAATGCTAATCTTTAACCACCCCTCAATTCTTCTGTCTACCAAATCAAACCACCAAAATGCACTATTCACCTTCCCTCCTAAAATGGAAATTTTCAGGGGTTCGATAGAAGCCTAGGCCTATACTGTACGTATCCAAATTTGTCAATGCTGCAGACAACATTAGCCAGAAATGGTTGAAAGTTTGCATATCCCCAACGGCGCAAAATTGGTGATCACGATCATACCAACTCGAAGCAGATCATCAGTTACTAGCGTTCCAAGGACTCGAGACATCGGTGAAACGGACCATCGGACTTTCGGAATTTCGAGACTATTCCTACGATTGAGAATTTCCGAGGGATATTATCTTAATGGTAAGATCTCTTATTATAAAATATTATTTTTTTTGTTGGACTCACTATGATATTAAAGGTCAATTGTCCCGTCTCATTTGTCTTGTTAACGATGTCTCGTAAAGCTGCCGCGGCAATCTTAGAAAAAATTTTCTGTACCCTTTTTTGTGCATTACTTGATAGCAGGTAATCTTGAATTTATTTGATAGATTAGCAGTTGACAACAGTAAGGCGGTTAGTTCCTGCTCCTGTGTTCCTGACATTAAGTAAGGGGCAAGGCAGTTCAGGCGCCTGTAGTTCAGCCACGGAACTGAAATATTATTATGGACCTTACATCATATTATTGGAAGAATAAAACGTCATGTCTACTAACTACTAAGAAAGAAAGAGTTGTGATCATATCAGAACTTTCTCATCATTGTGTCAGATAACTCCACAAGGGATTGGTAGCCAACTCAGTTATTTGCTATATTTCGATCTTGGTTAAAGTTTTTTTCAATGACATTGTACTTGCGATGATCGTCAAAAAGTTGACTGGTTTGTCTTTATTTCTATCGTATGAGCATAAAAAGAACGATTTGATCGAGCATTTGACAGGACATATTTCGATCTCCTTCGATCACTAACTATGTAAACTATAGCTTGACAGAGATGGTAGTCCTCGTATATTGCCAATTTTCCTTTATTCTGGAGTTCACAAAAACCCAATTTCTGTTCAATCAAGCCAATTATCTAAAATTTATCACGCAAACGGTCCCATCTGCATGTAATATCCAGTATGAATGCAATAATACGTTGGTAGACCAATGATAGGCAAATGTCTCGGATATTAATCAGTTGATAGAATGACGCGCTATCAGCGATGGAATCATTCAGCAGATTTAAAGACTAAAAGAGCTAGCACGATATCATATCACCTGTCAACAGCATAGCCCAATTATCTGGTATTGTCTTAACCATTTTCGCTTCCTTCTATTCTTGCCTGAATTTGATTGAGCAAATAAACCAGCCGTTTGGGTAAGAGTATGCGAATATCTCCCCTGAACATCATTACCAACTTAGAAGATGAGCGTACTGCAATTACCACGTAGAGCAAACACCGTCTTCATATTTCATATGTGATTATCGTTTACGACATCAAAGTTTAGAAATTTCCAACCTAAAAGAAAATAAGAGCTGCCGTTGTCCGGATAAATCGAGAGGCATTGTGAATAATAGATTGCCGAGCTACAGCTGCGGATAAATATGTCGATATATTTGAAAAGAATAGCGAATACTCACTTCTCTTCAAATCTTAAAAAAATTATTCTACTTTTACCGCTCTTTTCCCTAACTAGTACCTACCTTAGTACTGACAATCATGAGAACGCCTCGATTCGATGATTTCGACAGTATTTCAATAATTAGACTGCGTACCGCATGCAAGGTATAGAGTCCAACGGCTTAGAGCTTATTTATTGCTTTAGTTGGTATGCAGGTTTAAGACATGCATAGGATATTGAATGAACTAGCCCAACCGAGAATTTCATTTAAGGCTTCGGAGCGAAGATACAGTGGAGCTTTGGTTAAAATATCGCTCCAGACTTAGAATCAGCATTGTAAGACTCCCTTGAATTTGGATAGATATTTATCTCGCGTTGCTTAGTGGTCAAGGGGCGATAGAAAGCCAAGTAATGAGCTTAGTTAACAGTTATGTTGGTTATATGTGGGTATTAATGAATCTAGCTATAGTTTCTGCCACTTCTTTATAAGTGCGCGAGTGAAATGGTACGACAAACAAGTACAGAAGGGTAAAGAAAGTACTAGCAGGTATTGTTTAAACTGCGTAAAGTCAAAAGGCTTAAGTGAGGGCAGCCAGGTCTAAAGTCCACAATGCATCTCAAGAAGAAGCCTTAGGAGTTTAAGGTAAATCGGTATCCAGAGCAATTGAGAATGTAATTCAATTATAAACAGATCGAATTCTTATAGATTTTGATCTAGACTATGCATTATAGGTTAATTATCGTGATTGAAATTTTCTGGCGTCGGGCCGGATTAGCACGTTCCGCACATCAAACTCATGCCTGCAACAACGGAAGGAAAATATGATAATAAGGTAAATGGTCTGATTCACCGGGTGATCGACAGGCATCTAATTATAACAGATCGACAATGAATCCCTGACAGCTAACAGGCCCAATCGCCATTTTGCCGTTACTTTCCGATGACACAGTCACATGTCGTAAGACTCATATGTCCGGCAGATACTTGTTACCATCCTAGCCGAGCGTAGCGAGAAAACAGGCCCGAGCAGGGCCCAGCCCAGCGGCCACAAGCCGCGAGAAGCATGGGTCTGGGTCAGGATAGCTTTATTGTCCTAACCCCAAGCCCTCGCCGCACAACATAAGCGATTTTGATAAGGCATGATAACGAAGGTCAGGTAGGGCTAATCAAAAGAGATGAAAGAAAGAGGGATCAATTTAACTCGGGGAAGAGATCATTTACAATGAGAAATTAATTTTTAATAATTTAGCTCTAGGTTATTCAGATTATAGTTTAGCAGTGAGCTCGTATTTTGCAGAGAGTTTATTATCTCTGTATTTTAATTACTAAGCTTGCGGTACGGTGTGCGGTGCGTGCGGTGCGATTGCGCTGTGGTGTGCGGTGTGAGATAGCATAAACGTCACGGCAATCCTCATGGGGGTTTAGAGTTGCTTTGTGTGGGGTAGTTAATATATGTAGACACACAACACTAGGACAAAAACTATCCGTTACAACAAATAGAGTCAGCTGAGCCTATTTTACTCGGATATCTGACAACAGAGATCATCCTACCTTTAACAAGCAAAAAGGGTTAACAAGTGGATGTACGAAGACTAGGGTAAATTAGTACTATAACATCTGATTTGAAAGATTGTTCTTTTTTGTTTTGAAGTTTCTGTTTCTTCACTTACGATAGTTATTAGCATAGTTGATCTGATATTGTGAGTATTTTGATTTGGGGATGTAGATGTGGGAGTAATAGGGTTTATTTGATTAAAATAATTAGTCCCGCACGGGGATTGTGGTTGAGCCAAGAGTTATATATAGAGGGTTCCGCTCAGAGCGAAGATCTCGTATTGGATCTTAGACGGGGGGCCTTCGGAATCAAGTTGATTTATTGGATAGTTGTTGGTTGATAACTAACATTTTAGCCTGTTGTGTTTTTATTCTTCATTAATTTGTGAGACGATCCAGTATTTGCCCTGTGTATTCTGTGTATTCTGTGTTCTCTTGTCCACTAGTCCATGTATTTGTATTGTTAAATCAGTCAACCAAGTAATTACACCATGACCATAGATAGTCATGGGCCATCGTAAGTGAAGATAATGGTGTGGGTTTGTGAATAATTTACTAACTGATTAATATAGCCTCTTCTCAATGAGTGGTAGTGGGGTTAGACCTCTACGACCGTTAATCGGTCAAAAATGCCGGCATTATCCTGCACGCATCACCATCAAGTAAGTATTAATGGATATATCGGAGACAGTAAAGATCTAACAATATAGACATTGGCAATTACGAGATTTGCTCTGTGTTAATCCAAAAGCAAATTATGAAATTTTATATCCATGTGATCGATTAGTTCGAAGTTTGGATTTATCCACTGGAAAAGATAGTAGTGTTGCCGAGTTTGATTTTGAACCAAGGTGTATTCAATCAAGTGAAGGAGTTATAGCTGCTGGAGGAGTAGCAGATCCAACACCTCCTGCCAGATCTCAGGAAGGACTTTTCTCAATTCAAAATAGGACAACAGGCGAAAAATTAACTCATAAACTAGGAGATTGTATAAATAACTCAGTAGTTCTTTATAATGAAGATACTACTTCTGCATTGAGAGCTTTGGTTTGTAATAATGATCGATCCTTGTATTTCTTGGATATTGAAGGTCCCAGGTGGGATATAACCGAATCATTACAATTGACTGCGCCATTGAATCATGCAGCGATTTCACCAGATAAGAAGACTGTAGTGGCTTGTGGGGATACCTCATTATTAACAGTTTGTAATCCTCAACAAAGAGGTTGGCAAGTTAGTAAATCATTTGATTCCGGGTCGGATTTGGGATTTTCAGTTGCTTTTCATTCATCAGGAATGATGTTTGGGGCAGCCTTTCAAGATGGAATGGCTAGATTATATGATATTAGGAATTTGAAAACTCCTCTAACGAAAATAAAATCGGCGCGTCCTAATGAATTAATGGGGGCATTTCGATGTCTGAAATTTTCAAATGGTCCAGAAGATTTGATGTTTTTAAGTGAACAAATGGAACGAGTGCATATTATTGATTTACGGGATTTCGAAAATCGTCAAGTTTTAACTGTTCCATCGAATTTCTCTTGTTCCAATTATACTGAGATGGCAACAACGAATGAAATGGATCAGGGTCATGGGGATTATGATGATGATGAGCCAATTGATTCTATGGTTGAAGATGATGTTGAAGAAGTGGAGGAGGAAGAAGGAGACGATGCTTCGTTTGTGTCTCCAGTTCGAATGGGTATGCTGACTGGTTCTCAGCCATCAAGTATTGCGACGTCATCTCGTTATACATCTAGTTATGGACCGACTCCTATCCCTGGTATTCCCGGAGTTTATATTCCTGGTCGTAATCGACGTCGTAGAAGGTCGTCCTCTGCACATCCTGCACTGGCGTCTCCTACCATTCAATCCTATCAAGATGTGGTGAGTCAGCACCAACATTCGCAGTATTCGCGTTTAACTGCCCAGCAGTCCGAATATGGTCTTTCTGGTATATCCTGGACATCTTTTGACGGAGGAACCATTGCTGTAGGAACTGGCAGTGGTATTGGTTTATGGAGAATTGATAGTAGGTCCCGTCGAACCTTCCCGTCTTTCACGATTCGATGAATATCATGGTGTGAATGTTACGCCGACTTTTTATTATTATTCATGTTCTTTGTACTACTCCCTGGCATAATGTAACCCTTCTTTAATACATCTTCTCCTCCTCCCGTGTCTGCTAGGCGCATAGAGTCAGGATTCTCCGCGAAGCGGAGCAACGGGTCCGGGCAGAGCCCGGCCGCCGGAGGCAAATTGGAATATGCGTGTACAGAAAGTCTATCGTAATACATAAAAATGAAAGAGTTAGAGATTGCTGGCAGACTTGAGTGCATCCTTCACAACAGTATCGATTGCATGAGCAACATAATCAATATTGTTGGTATTAAGACCAGCCATGGAAATACGACCATTGGCAACGAGGTAGATATGGAATTCATTGACAAGACGTTCAACATGTGCAGGAGAAAGTCCGGTATAGGAAAACATGCCAATTTGATTGACGATATGATCCCAATTTCCAGGAGAACCAGCTTCAACAAGTCTGTCACGAAGAGCCTTTCTCATGTCGATGATACGATAAGACATGTCTTTGAGGTCCTTGACCCACTCTTCATAAAGAGTGGCATCATTGAGAATACGGGCAACAATACGAGATCCATAAGCAGGGGGGTTGGAAATCTCAGATCTCTCAACTCGTTCTAATTGAGAAATAATGGCTTTCTTAGATTCAGCATCATTGACAATGACATGAAGAGCTCCTGCTCTTTCTCCATAAAGACCCATATTCTTTGAAAAAGATTGACAAACAAGTAAATCGATATTTTGTTTGGTGAAATAACGAATTGCCCAAGCATCATTGTCAAGATCACCAGATGCAAATCCTTGATAAGCAGAATCGAAAAAGGGGAATAATTCTCTTTCTTGAACAACTTCAGCAATCTTTTTCCATTGTTCACGGCTAGGATCAACTCCAGTAGGATTATGTGCACAAGCATGTAAAAGAATTATATCTCCCTTATCAGCATTTGATAGCGTAGAAATAAGTGCTTCAAAATCTAATCCTTTAGTAGAAGCATTAAAATAAGGGTATTTCTTAATCTTTAATCCAGCATGATTATAAATATTGTTATGATTAGCCCAAGTAGGATCCGGAATATAAATAGTACCAGTAGTATTACCCTTTGGTGGATATTTATGAAGGAATACTGCACCTAAATGATTAGCCCCTGTACCAGATAAAGTTTGTACAGATGCAATATCAGCTACATTTTTAGAATCACCAAAAATTAATTTAGCAGCCGATGAAATAAATGCCGCATTACCAGCAATTGGTAAATATTCATGATTAGCAGTTGGATCTTCAATAAGTAAATATTCAGCTTTCTTAATTGATGGTAAAACTACTGGTTTTCCATTGTTATCACGATAAGCACCAACGCCTAAATCGACTTTCTTATCAAAAGTATCGGCTTTAAATCTAGCCATGAGATTAAAAAGAGCGTCAGCTGGTGCTGTATCTACCTGAAAAGTAGTCATTTTGAATGTTTAAAATATAAATAATCTAATAGCAAACCAAAAAAATCTCCTTTGGTTTCTTACTTTATAAATGAACAACTACTATCTTTCCATTATAGATTCCGGCTATCCTTCCCAATTTATATACCCGTAACTTATGAGTACATGCCGTACTGTTGAGCGTAACGTTCATACCTATCTAGTTAGCTGCTGTTTTTATCAGCCAAATGTAATTGTGTGTACTCCGGCTGTTAGATGGTAGGCAGGCTTGTTCTCCACATACCCCAAACTCCGGTGCGCCTTTACGCCTACCCCCACTTCAAGCCGACGAGGGTAAATCTGGCGGGTAAGGGTCGGCAATTTAAGCGTTGCATTCTGTTCGTGTCATGCCAGAACAACCATATTGTTGGACCTATTTTTATGTTCTCGACCGTTTATTTTGTCTATCTTAGTCAATAAGCTCGTTCGCGAGGAACTTTGATTTCTATTTTGCCTCCGGCGACTGGGCTCTGCCCAGACCCGTTGTGCTAGCTTTGCGAGCCAGTAAGCAAGTGGAACGAGTGATAAGCGCCATTTCATTCTCGAATTACCAACCGATACGTCCTTACATACCCCGGACTCCCCGGACTTATATCCCCCTTTTCTTGCCCGCCCTTTCTCAGGGTCCAAAATTTTCTGTTCTCATCAATCCTGAACACCCCGGGAATTTACGCACCGCCTCGGTTTCGCCGAGCGGCACGCAACTGTGGGGCTCTGGATAAATGACCCGCTCTAAACACGCACTTCTACATTCTGCTACTCTACCGCTCAATGATCTCACGCGACTCCGACCCCCGGATTTGGATCTCCAGAATGGACATTTGTCCTTGACTAGCTGACTCGAGATTATCTCTGGTCTCGGTCTCTGATCCTAATTGTTTTTCTTCGTTCCTTTTCAACCGAAGACTAAGCTTTAGTCTCACCTCCCTCATATTCCACACAATACCCGTACCCTAGTCTAATAATTGTTCCATCGCTCTAAAGGAAAAAAAAAGGGCTCTTTTTCTACACGGCAAAGAAAGATATAAATTCATTTCTCCGTTAATCCGTAGTTATTTTCGTACCCCCACGATATATATTATCACTAATTTTTTTTAATTTTTTGACTGATTCACACCATATACCTCTATTTAAAGCGTTGTCTGATCCATCTTCATCATCGAGATGCTCGATGCTCTCTAATAATGAACATTAACGCGCTGGCGGTTAAAAACATACATCACCCTTAACCCAAAATTTCAGATCGAATAAGGTAATTTTTCATTACCCCTGAAAACATTGCGCCTGCTATTGAATTATATGAATCGGATTCCAAAGCAAATCTATGTATGAGGTGTAGGATTAATTTGGCTTGGTTTTTGGCTATGATGGATTTATGACTATTACTCTGTTGAAGTGTGGAATCGCTCGCTGCACTGGTATCGCAAGTATGGGTAATGCCGGTAATTTAATCCTGTTTAAGCAAATAGTCCGATGAATAGATACTATAACAAGCATGATGGTAGTCTGGTAGACCTGTTTCGAATAGACCAATTAATAACCTTTTTATGCCCTAAGAAATAATTTGGCAACTGCTTGTTGGGTAGTACGGAACTTTCGTTATTTGATCATCATTCATTATTACTACAATATACATATTAAAAAACTTTACCATTACTTAGAGAAGCTTTAATAGAAGCTATCAGTTGTCAGCACAACTGCTTTTTTCATATTTTCTTACATATACTGTTACGAGACACGAATTAGGGTTCTCATAGGTAACCTGGGAAATGTGTATCATTGTTCTCCGGAGGTGTTGTTCGTTATCAAATAATTGAGAGTAGCATTGTTTGTTCCCCTTGGATTTCTTGTCTAGTCGCGTAGCATTCTAGAACTTGTGCTTGGTAGAATAGTCAATAGGACTCATTACTAAACCTTTGCCTTTTCGAGCTCCACGAAAAACAGATTCAATGATATCGATCATTTCTTGCTTATTTTCAAGGACAAAGTTGAGTTTATTGTTGTTACCAGTGCCGAAGTCACAGAGCATATGTTTATTACGGAAGAAGAACATGACAGTAACTGGGTCATATAATTCATAAATTTGATTAAACGCCGGTACTTCGTCAATATCACATACGTATATAGCGGCAAAATTTCGTACTTTGTCCGCTACACTGTAGAGGATTTCATCCATTCTCATGCAGTCAGGGTCGTGATCTCTGCCGAATCGAATGACCACCAGGCGGTCTTCCTCCGACAGAATAGCCTGATCCACATGCCATCCGGTTCTCAGGTGAGGTAAAAATATGCTTCCCATTTTAAGAAATTATGTGTTTACTGTGATATAGTTCTATAAGTGATAGTGTGATATTATTTCAAGAGTTCACTTTTCAGTGAATGTTCAGCCGCATGTCTACCGGCTTCTCTAGCATAATAGCAATGATTTGTGATGGTCTTGTTTCTCTCCGCGAAGTAGAGCTACGGATCTGAGCACAGCCCAGCCGCCGAAGCTAGGTGAACGAAGAAGCACGAAGTGGTAAATATGTACATTGAGGGTTTATGCTACGAAAATGAGAGATGAAGTTTATTTCTTCTTCTTGGTCTTCTTTATTGACGATGATAGACGGCCTCCAGATTGAACTGGGACAGCATTATCTGATAAGAGATCGAGGAAATCATCGGCAGAAGAGACAGCGTCATCAATTTTCTCGGATGTGGAGGATGTACTTGAAGCTGTGGTGGTAGAAGTAGAATCGGAAGCTTCTTTAGTACTGCTAGCCCCACTCGCTAATGAATCGAAATCACCAAACTTCTTCTTGAATTTAGCCAATCTTCCAGTGGCATCGGCCTCGACAGCCTTGATGTTGGCTTTGGATGGGTTCCAAGTAGGATTATTTCTTTGATCAGCAATATATCTCCATTCAACCTTTGGAAATTGGGATCTTCGAGTTATAGTTGATCCGTCTGACATCTCCACCACACAATCAAACTTGTAATAAATATGTGGTCTCATTTTACCTGGTAAAAGTTTACGAAGAGCTCTTTTGGGTAAAACCGACTTACCTCCCGGTGGGACATAGACTGTTCGAGTTTGAGCAATATAAGTGGGTGGTCGGATCATGAGATTAGTCTGACCTTTGATTAATGGCCTTGATGTTTGGTTCAATAGACGCGACATTGTGAATATGCCTTTTGGTCTAAGTGTGAGGTGTATCTTTCTCGTCTGTTTACGGAACAAACTTCACTCCCTTCTGGAACTTACCTCTATATGCTTCACCAAATGTTGAAATTTTCAAATCTATCGACTGGGGTAGGGGTTGTGTTGGGTTAGGGTGCATGCTTGGATTTATCCGTATTGTACAAATATATTGTAAAAAGTCATATTTTGGTATATGCTATTCTTCTAGTTAGGTACAGACAGCGTCTATTCAAAAGTAAGTTATGGTTATAAGTAATGGTTGTGGTTACTATTCCGCTAGATAGTATAGGTGCTTTTGAAATGTGCTACGATAATGCACGCTGACCTGCCGGTCTTCTGTGTGCTCGACCTGTAGAATGTTGATGCTAAGAGCAATGGTATGGGTTGATCATAATAACAAGCGTAGGAGGACTTCTGTGATTTCAGCCGCCATGGTTTCGAGTGTTTTACTATTTGTTTACTGTGCGATCACTATATGCATGGCAACTACGTTGTCCATATCATAGTGGCTATAGATGGGTCAATAATAAGCAGAAATTGGAAGTTTACCAGCTTATCAGACTCCAGATTAATTACAAAAGCTTGAATGTAAATAAAAAGCACATTCCGCTGGATAATTATGGAAGAAATATATCCAATGATCACGTCTAGTTGAAAGTTGACAAAAGTTGAAAAAAAAAGCAACTACAGCACCTTCTGTTCACGCCTGGTCTCCCACGGCATTACTGATCAAGGCTCTCAGAGGCTTGAATATGATTGATCGGACGGGAAATCTTATTTTACTCTGGATATGGCCGTAGCTGAAATGTTAAAAAACAGGCTGCTCTTGAGGTCAAGATGCTTCTATCTAGAATGTCGAAATAAACGCGAAAATTGACAATAAATGACCATGAGCAGAACTGAACTGTACAGGGACGAATTCACTACTAAGGTTTCTCAAAAAGGTCCTTGATCGGACATTGGTATGATCCATAGCCGCCCTCTTGGGCGAAATCTCCTTGCATGTCGATTATCTTGGACACAAACAGAACTCTTCTTTCTATTTGGTCTAAGTTTTGTTTTGTTATATTGCATTATAGGCGATGGACCGGTCCTTTCCGTCAGTGTTAATTTCCATGCTCATTGATATGGGTATTTATCGACTAGTTTTCAACAAGATCTTAACAGCTGGACCACGTGCAGCACAAATTACCAGCAAGACATTCACTTTTATTCCAATAATCGTCTTGACTTGGTAAAAATACACCAGAGTTTTAATTCCTCAACAGATGATATCTCCTTCTTGGTCGAAGCCATTGAAGGTGGCCGTCGACAACAGGTAGTCTCCTATCTTACAACAAGTTTAAACATACACCGATTACTCGAAATTCATTACGAATTCAATTCCAAGGAATCAGCCGACTTTGCATTTCCAAGTCAGACCGGCCTACCTGCCGACTGAGGGGGCGGGGTAATGTCAGCGGGCCCTGTCTTATCTTATCTTATCCGGATACCTAGCCCTATTGCCCAAACTTGATCCCCTTAGAAGTTTAGAATCCCAGGTGCGATTTGTTGTCTATTCTAACTTCTAAGAACATTTCTCTTGATATTGGTTAACTGAGTGTTATCAAATATTTCAAGCATGCTGAGTCCGGTTATCTTAATGACACTAATTTTTGGCGGTGACTCTCTCCGTAGCCACTATTAATTCAGTAACGATAGAATCGATTCCCGGTGTAACGATTGTTAGTGAAGATCAAATAGCCATTGACAGAGCACCTGTGAATCGTTTTATGTTACAACTGAACCTCACATCAGTATTGTATCCTGGTGTGGCAGACTTAGACGTTAGCACTGTCCCAGTATATGAGCAGATGCTGTTTGCTAAAGAATATATGAGATTGTCCGCACTGTACAGATTTTGCACTGTTACCAATCTAGCCAATGGGACGAACGACACCATTGCATTATTAGCTTGACGAATGCTCTAAATAGGACCGTTGAGAATGGTATTGATAGCATACGATTGGCAATCTCTGTACTGCGGAATGCAACTGGAAACTGTATAAATAAGGACTTTGGAATTTGGGCACGAACACCGGTTCACTCTACAGTCACAGGAAGGTTCATCACGATACCGTATAGACAGGGCATCTATACAGGTGTAGCGGCAAATTACATGAGTTTCAATAGATACTCACAGTATAGCAGACCGGCTGTTAGACCACCTCCTGGTAACTCACATGGCCTCCACCTGAAGTCAACCGAAGGCTGTAGGCGAACTGATAATACAATTAGTAGCATAACGGCCGCCAGTGGAGATGCATGGTGCTTGAGCTCTGGAGCAAACTATATCTCGTCTGTATATGGGAATTACAGGGTGACATGTGTAAATTTATTTCTCTCTGACACACTTCTCATTAGACTGTATCGGTATTGTTTTCACGCTGGCTACCACCTATTACAGTTTAGTGATAAGCATAGGTTTCCGTAATAAGTGGATTGGTTTCCTCTGGTAATGCCGAGGAGAATTCTACCTCGTCTAATATGTTGACTCTTCATATTTCGAAGTTTTATACTGGCCCGGCAATATGGCTCTTATGTGTATTCGAATGTCCCTTCCAATTCTATTGTATTAATGCTAACTTATAAATATCATGACAATATACTGATCAAGTGGTGGTACAAAGCGTTCTAAATTGACCAGTCAATTCATCAATGTGGTTCTCCCAACAAGGGGAAGTTGACAATGAGTATTACATACATAACAGAAGTACCATAAATCATTTACTGTTGTCTGCAGATTATATTTATGTTATAACCGTACTCCTCTGTTTAATACTTTTAAAATACGAGAATAAAGCAATTAATTAAATATAAAATTACACCAGTTTAAAGATTAAAAACAAAAAGAGAAGAAATGGATGCCAACAATACAAATGATGAGGCAGTAAGAAAACCAGCACCGTTAGTTTGAGCAATACTAGTAGAAGGAGTTTCAGTCTCAACTGCAACTCCTGATGCAGATGAAGACTCAGTACGTTCGGGACAGTTAGTAACAGTGACTAATGTCGAAACACCAACAGTGGTAGCGAGAGTGGTAGAAACAGTGGTATTAGCAACAAGAGGGGTGGCAGTAGAAGTAGATACAGAACTGGTTGAATTAGCAGCTCCATTCTCAACATTAACCAATACAACAGGAGAACAATTGTCACCTACAGCTGGCTTGTCGGCTGAATATAATACAAAATTAACACCCTGATATCGGTAAGGATCATTAATATTCTGACAAGTCCAGAACCCATCAGAACTGCCATTAAGGGTAAGAGCACCACTAGCATCAATATCAAATTTATCGAAACCAAGACTGGGATAAAATTGAACGATACCACCAACTTGATTCAAAACTAAATTAATATCGGGTTGAAGTTGATAAGTAATATACTGACCAGTTGTATTGAGAGTAAGTTCTGAACCTGGCGATCCTTGACCAAGAGTTAAATAATTAATAGCAGCGCCTTCATGAATTGATGAAACACCAGCACCATCTATAGTAGGATCTGATGATTTAGCAGCCAAACGAATAGGAGTAATAGCTGCGTTGACAGAAGACAAAGTCAAAGCAAGAGCAACTGTATTGACTAAGTTGAACTTCATTTTTAAGAATTGTAATAGTTTGGTATATTAACGATAGTAAGAAAGTAGTGAATATGTATGAGATGAGGTGATAAATAAAAAAAAATAAGTCGGATATTTCCTCCTTATTTATATTATTCCTTGTAGAGCAAAAATGGTGGTGTTACTCGTTACTTATAATAGTTTGTCAGACGCACCAGTCTACATTTGTAATTAGGGCCCCGCATCAATACTACATACTACCCTATTTTCACTGCAACAGGCAATCATTTAAGCAGAGAAAGTGGGGGTATATTCTCTTGCTATTAGTAAAAATGACCTAAAGATAGTAGCAGCGGTAACATTACAAGTTATAGATCACCATCCATTCTCTTGGCAATTTTTACCGTTATTCCCACGGGGTGGTGGCTGGACGTTTAAAGTGGTGTTATTCTTTCTTCTGCATCTCCGGCCACAACTTTAATAACAAGCTTTACTTAAAATAAACGGCAGGAAAGCTAAGAATAACTAGGAAAGCGTTATATGGCTTCATAGGACTAGACCATTAACTACGATTTTAACTCCAAAAAAAGACTGTTTCATGTTTATCTTATTTAGGTTAATCCTTTATGCACATGAACAAAAAAATAAACAACATGTCAATAAGTGGTGATGTAGAACGGCACCATATCTTTTAAATGTTAATAATAATAACAAAAATATTAATAACAGGAACTACAACAATAGAATGGGAAGAGTATAGGTCGAGTATATGGAAAGTGAATATGATGTCTAATCCGAATCTCCCGACACGCATGAATATGATGTCAGAAGCAAGACATTTATTTGTATAAGGTTATACATCAGCGAATCGGGGACGCATATTAAGTCAACTCTAAAGCAAAGGCAGCGCTCAATATACAGAATATGGCAATTGCATTTCCCTAGTAAGCGGCTTTATAAAGCTTGGGCTGATAGTGTTGGGCTAATATTTTGAGCTAATACTAACAAGGTAAACTTCGAATTGAGAAGGAACACTAACATATTATAGGATGGCTGATCTTATGCAACGTGCCGTCTGTGTTTCACGCCGTACGTAATGATGTCATAATATCACGGTCTCACGGAGAAACCAGCCCAACTATTGTTATGAATATATCTTAATATCTATTAGAATATCACCTTTTCTTGCCAATGTCAACAAAAAGAGTATTATGAACAGAGTTAAAAGTGGGCAATTGGCTAACTGGATTGGTATCTTACTGCCTACGAGCTTGTTGATCACATGATCACCATCATATAACGACATGGATAACCCTCTAGATGATAGTTACCTCACAATTTCATTATATTACTGTTCTATTAACTTTAATTACATCCTAATCTCTAACATATTCCATGTGGATATCACTTAAATCTTCATTATCATACCCTTTCACAATTGCATCATATACAGTTACAAATCCAACTTTCTTATACATATGTAAACCCATATCCGTAGCAGTAAGGGCAAATTTTTGTGGTCCATAAGAAGTCTTCCGTTTATCTTTAGATACAAACGGGGTTGATTCTGTTGGCACAAGGTCAATACAACGACGGAACAATCTCTGACCAATCCCCTTTCCCCAATAATCAGGATGAATAAAAAAATTCATCGTATAAACTGTCTTCTCTTTAGGATACATCTGCTTTTTTAATTTATCGTAGTCCAACTCAGATAACTTATCTTCTAAATTTTTATCATAAGGATATTTCTCCTCAAATGCTTTTTGACTACTAGCCTCCAAAAAAGCGACGCGAGAATTATGAAATGGGTGTTCCCAATATCTAATCTTCAAATAAAGATTATAGATATTGAACTTAAATTCTAACCAATATGAGTATAAAGTCCACTTTATCCAACCCAATCCATAAATACTATCAGGCCTTAATTCTTGGATTAATTCTTTTACCATATGTTCAGGATATCGGAAATCACAATATCCGATTAATTTCTGGGCATTACCACTATAATCCTTGGTAAACAATCCATAACCGACATATCCTGGCATACTAGAATGATTACATTGTAACCTATATGCTAGAAAATATAGAATCTGTTCATATGCTCTTTGGCGGTCTCGACGTAATTTCAATCTTTTTAACGAATCGTAAGGTTCTAATTCGAACAAATGTCTTTCATCACTTTTGTATTGGAATTTTTTGGGTAAAATTGAGAGAAATTGTGGAGTATCAGCAAATGCGACTAAGTCTAATTCGTAAACATCTACTGCTTCTCTTAATGTGAATGTGGTAGGATCATATCTTTTGAGAAGATACTCGCCATTTGGTCCAAAATCTTCAATCATTGTCATATTTGCTATTTTAGTTCCTTGGATGAATAGATTGTAACAGCTTAGTTACTGATTTCACAGAAAGGATTCTCTAGAATAAGTCATGATGTGTATATGACTGACAACTTGATGCCGTATGTAACGCCGCGAATACGATCTACAATCTTATCTTATCATTACCGATAAGGAAGTGAATCGATCATTCTATTATATCTATAAATATCTAAATATCTATAACTGTATTCAAATGAATATTATACTGTAGAATACACAAAATACAGTAATAGCCAATATATTCAAACTATATTTTATTTATGGAGTTTAAGCAACATGCAATCCGATTGGAGATCATCTCCTATAAAGGAATGATAATCCACTTGAAGGCCGTCAGTCACGTGTCCTACAACTACAGCAATAGAGTGTTGCTATTGATTATTTTTTCAATTTCAATGTACAAGATTGATAAACAATTCAACATATGATGTCTCTTAAGATAAGACCATTCACAGCTTAGCTACACAGTTCCAATAACATAATTAAATTGTAGCACCTACCTGCTACTACAATTATATAAAAAACATTAGATACAAAATTAAGCTACTTGATATTTAGCAGCTACTCTATCAAACAGTTCTGCCTTCTCCTTCAATGAAACCAAAGAAGGATGATCTCTTTGAACCTGCTCTAATTTCGATTCATAATCAGTATAATCATTACCATTCAAAATAGCAGAAGCAATAGCATTACTAAGAACTTCAGGATTTTCAGGTTCTAATTTAAGTGCTTCAAGAATCAGCTGCTCTCCTTCGGGGTATCGTCCCAATTCAATTTGCGCTACTGCTTGACCTGCCAAAGCTCTTGCAGAAGAAACACCTCCAGTAGCTAATTCTTCATAAATATAAAAAGATGATTGTGCTTTTTCATTACCTTGACGTAAATCTGTCCAAGCTTCACTTAAGTTGAAAACAATATTATCCTGAGCCCATTTCTTTGCCTCATTTACCAATTTACTAGCCAAATCAACTCTGTTCTGAATTAGATGAATCTGAATAATCAAAGAGACACATTCAAGACTTCCTTCATGTAATCCTAATAATTTCAAAGCATCCGCATATCGTTTCTCAGAAACAAGCACTAATCCTCCAATATACTGCACGGTACTATTATCTGACGCAGACTCAACCAGCTTTTCAACTGAAGATAAACCTGTTTTAATTCCAGCTTTATATTCAGCATAGGCCTTGACTACTGCCAAATCAGGCTCTGTGCTTCCATTCAATTGGCTAATAACGTCTCTAGCCTTGCCAATTTGAATATAAGCCCTAGAAACCAATATCTGAGCTTTCAATTTCGACGAATCCTTATATCCGGATATATCCAAGCTAATTACTTTTTGGTAATCTCCTGTATAGAATGCTCTTTCAATGGCGAACAATTCTAGGTCATGTTAGTCGAATATTCTTGCCTACGGCAGCCAGGCTCTGCCCAGTACCGACCTTCGCTTCGCTCGTTTTGCTACATATAGGAGTCATGTGTGTCGTACTCACCTCCTGAGTCTGAAAATGGGTCCATTTTATATGCTTTTCAATTGATTGATAACGTGAAATATCGCGTTGTGAAGTGAGTGTTTCCGCCAACGCATGCTATAACGTATAAAACGCCTCGTTGTGTGCGGTAATTAATGCGGCTCTTAGTAGGCTTTTTTTCAGGAGTGACAGTTTTACCTGAAATTTTGTGCTTTCACCACAAATCATATTCAATTTGTATAGGATAAAATGGCATCTGTTGACCAATTAACTAAGGCATTCGACGAATCTTTGTCATTGAAAGACAAGCCTGAGGTGAGCTGAAACGAGCGGAGCAAGCTACGGGTCTGGGCCGAGCCCAGCCTTCGGAGGCAGGATGATAGGAAACTAACAACAGACAGGCTAATTCCAATCTTGCTAAACTCGCTCCTAGCGACCTTAATGACGTCCAAGCTGCAGAACTTAACCAATGGTTAACTGTTTCTACCAGATTTCCCGAGGGAGTTGAGCAACTCAATGAGACTCTTAAGACTCGTACTTATCTTCTCGAGACACATGATGCTACCGTTGCCGATGCTGTTGTTCTTTCGAGAATCGCTGCCACTGCCAAGTCCTGGAACGAGGAAGAGATCAAGCAAAATAGACACATTGTTCGTTGGTTGGATTTAGTTCAAAATACTATTGCTCTTAAGGATGATCAAAAGATTTCCGTGAACCAAGATCTGGAGGCTCCACGTGAAATTAAGGTCAAGCCTAAGAAAGAAGGAGAAAAGGGCGGAAAGGCCGACAAAAAAAGTAAAAATGGTGAGAACGCCACTACTACTGCTGCTACTACTGCTGCTGCTGCTGTTCCAGCTGAACTTAAGAGCGAAACTAAATCCGAAGGTAATGCCAAACAAGTGCCTACTGCTGATGATGATAAGAAAAAGCAAGGGGTCAAAAAGGAAAAGAAAAAGAAGCCTCAACCAGTCAAGGAAGAATTGGTTATTTCCCCTGGCCTCATTGATCTCAGAGTGGGCTTCATTGAAAAGGCTATTAAGCACCCTGATGCTGATTCACTTTACGTTTCTACTATTCACATGGGTGATGCTGAAGGTCCTCGCACTGTCTGTAGTGGTCTTGTCAAACATTTCCCAATTGAAGCTATGCAAGGAAGATATGTCGTTGTCGTTGCAAACCTTAAGCCTGTTAATATGAGAGGTATTAAATCTGCGGCCATGGTTTTGTGTGCTTCTACCGAAGATACTGTTGAATTCGTTAATCCCCCCGAGGGTTCCAAGGCTGGCGATAAGATCTTCTTTGAGACCTACGATCTTACTCCTGAACCGGTTCTTAATCCCAAGAAGAAGATCTGGGAGACTGTGCAACCTGGTTTCTCTACTAATGAGTCTCTTGAAGTCTTTTACCGCAAGGATGAGTCCGAGCCTCCACGTAAGTTGGTAAATAAGGCCGGTCAATTATGTAAAGTTAACAGTCTTATTAATGCGGCTGTTAGATAAGCTAGATAGAAGAGATAGTGAATGAATATTGAATGAAGTTATTACTAAATAGCATATATAAATTAGATGAAAGATCTGAGATTTTGATTAGTTTTTAGTAACTGAAGCAATATCGCTTTCTTGGGTGGTTGTTATTCATTTCTTTGAGAAATTGCAACGGAAGGATCTTTCTGGGACCGACCCAACCTCTGTCTCAAAGAGAGCCAAACGAATTGTGGATACGGGCAGCTCTCTTTTATTCAATTGGAAAGGACAGGATAGTTTAAATAAAATCATTTTACCCTGATTGCGGACAATATGGATAATTTGACCTTACGGGAGAAAGTATCCCCGCAGTCATGGCGTCGATCAGGGCAATTTTTGAAGTAATAAAACGAAAAAGTTAAATTATTATTTCAATTATTTCCCCGCGAATTTCATAGCGGAAGCATGAAACATATTCTCAAAGTTCATACATATACCGGTATCACGATTAGTAATAAAATTTAACCCGACACTACTATTGCGGAAGATCATTGATGTTTGATCTGCTGTGAAATACCCGGTTAACCCCACGAAGTGCGGGATCGGCATTATCCGTTGGAAACTAGACTCAGTTTAAGTTAAAATTAAACCATAAATATTTAGCTAATAATGATAATTATATATCTATTCGATTTATATTAAATTCTCTAGAATTCCGTTCAAATACGAATGAAATTCTCTCTGTTATCTGCTCACCATTAGACCCCAATTATGAACAGCAGCATCAGGCACGGAAGAGCCCCCCACAAAAAAATGAAAATCGCATATGAAACTGGGACCTGCAGATCAGACCTGCATATTATGATGATGGTGAACTTGGCTCTGGCTTGACACTGGCTGTAGTTGCTTTTAGCAGCATCATTACGCGAAAATATAATTCATGCACATTTCAGGGTACTGCGTGCGGTATTGTGGATAAATTGTACCCGGTAGCAGTTTCGACACAGGGGGAACATGAAGTGCGGGCAAGTTGAAGCTGTTTCGCAAACTTTGTTTCAAGGTTCTTATTTTGGTTTCCTATTTGCTTATTATTCGACGATCTTCACCCATTGGCTCTTCATTTTTCCAGTTGCCGCTGAATTATCAATATTGCATTCCAGCCGTGTTGGTCATCCTTCTTGATACCTCTCTCCCCACAGCGGCATTACGGCATTTAAGGGCACTTCTTGATCTTCATTGATTTTCAGCAATATTAAGTATCTTAACAGGTGATTAAACGCTCTATGCACTGAATCGGTAGAAATCCAAACAAATCTACCGTTAGTATGAACTCCATAACCCCGGGATCTCAAGATCAACAAGATCTCCGGTTAAATTGAGTTGGGTTTATATCCGCGTAATTTCACTCTTTCAGATATTTAAACTATTCATGTCCTCTCTTATCATGAAACTTTTTCCAATCAACCATCTTCCAGAATGAAATCAATCATTCAATTGTCCACCGCCTTTGGGCTCCTGGGTTCTGCCTTGGCTCAAAATCAAGGCAATAACTACGTCAATTTCTCATCAGAAGCCAATCCTCAATTAACTTCTTATACCTTGAAACATCTCAATTTTTCCTTCCCTGATTGTACTAAAGAACCTTTAAAGAGTAATTTAGTTTGTGATACTTCTGCTCACTTTGTTGACAGAGCTAGAGCTTTGGTTAATGAATTTACTCTACAAGAGTTAATTAACAATACTGACAATACTGCCCCAGGTGTCCCACGGTTGGGTATCCCTAATTACCAATGGTGGTCTGAGGCTTTACACGGTATTGCGTCCAGTCCTGGTATGCAATATCATGCGAGTGGTGAGTATAGTCACTCAACCTCTTTCCCTCAACCTATCTTAATGGGTGCTGCCTTTGATGATGCTTTGATCAAAAGTGTAGCTAATGTCATTTCAACCGAAGGTAGAGCCTTCAATAATGAAGGAATATATGGTCTAGATGTATGGGCTCCTAATATCAACCCATTCAAGGATCCTCGTTGGGGTCGTGGTCAAGAGACTCCTGGTGAAGATCCATTCCATATTTCAGGTTATGTATACAACTATATCCAAGGTCTTCAAGGTGGTTTAAATCCTGACCAACTCAAATTAGTTGCTACTTGTAAGCATTTTGCTGGATACGATCTTGAAAGTTGGAATGGAAATTCAAGATTGGGTTTTGATGCCATTATTTCCGAAAGAGATTTGGTGGAATACTATCTACCTGGATTTCAAGCATGTGTCAGAGATGCTAAGGCTGCCAGTGTAATGTGTTCTTATAACTCTGTTAATGGTGTTCCTTCTTGTGCCAATGACTATTTCCTTTCTACTATCTTGCGTGAAGAATGGGGCTTTAGTGATTACTATGGATATGTTGCCTCGGATTGTGATGCTGTTTACAATGTTTGGAACCCACATAACTACTCTGATACAGAATTCGGTGCTGCTGCTGCCTCCATCAATGCTGGTTGTGATGTCAATTGTGGACAAACATATTCTGATACCTTACCTGAAGCTTTCGCTAACAATTTAGTCACTAGAGACACTATTGAGGAAGCTGTTGTCAGACTCTATGCCAATCTTGTCCGACTTGGTTACTTTGATCCAGCTCAAACTCAACCATATAGACAATTGAACTGGAATGATGTCAGCACCCCAGCTTCTAATCAGTTGGCTTATGAAGCTGCAGTTGAAGGTATTACTCTTCTTAAGAATGATGGTACTCTACCTTTGAAGAAGAACATTAAAAAGGTAGCTCTTATTGGACCCTGGGCTAATGCCACTACACAAATGCAAGGTAATTACGAAGGAATTGCTCCTTACCTTATTTCCCCACTTCAAGCCGCTGAAAGTGCTGGCTTCAGTGTTCAATATTCCATCGGTACGCTTATCAATACTACATCAACTGCAAATTTTTCACAGGCTCTTCAAATTGCTAAACAAGCTGATGCTATCATTTTTGCTGGAGGTATTGATGGTACTATTGAAGCAGAAGCAAAAGATAGAACTGAAATTACTTGGCCCGGAAACCAATTGGATCTTATTTCTCAACTTTCTGCATTGAAGAAGCCTCTTGTTGTTCTTCAAATGGGTGGCGGTCAAGTTGATAGCTCTTCTCTGAAGAACAACTGTAATGTAAATTCTTTGATTTGGGGTGGTTATCCAGGGCAAAATGGTGGCCAAGCTTTGTTTGATATCATCACTGGTACTGCTGCTCCAGCCGGTCGTCTTCCTATTACTCAATATCCTGCTGACTATATCAACCAAGTTCCCATGACTAATATGTCTCTTAGAGCTGGTGATGACAACCCTGGAAGGACTTATTTATGGTACAGCGGTGAACCAGTCTATGAGTTTGGATATGGATTACATTACACTACTTTTTCTGCCCAATGGATCAACAGTGCTCAGCCATCTTTCAACATTCAAAGTTTGATTCAAGCTGCTCATCCTGGTGTTGATTACGTTGATCAGATTAATTTTGCTACCTTTACTGCTGCTATCAAGAATACTGGTCATGTCACTTCTGATTATGTTGCTTTGCTCTTTGCTTCTGGAGATGCTGGTCCTGCTCCTCAACCTAATAAAAGATTGGTATCTTATGCTAGAGCAAAGGGTATCCATGCCGGTGGAACTTCTCAAGTTCAACTCCCTGTCACTCTTGGTGCAATTAGCAGAGTTGATGAGAATGGTAACAAGGTTATCTATCCTGGTACTTATAATCTTGCTTTGGATGTTGATAATCTTATCACAACTAGCTTTACTTTGACTGGAGAACCTCAAATTATTACTGCTTGGCCAACTATTGGCGATGATAGTTTTGTCAGTGGCCAATCCATTCTCCAACTTTAAGACTTAGATCTATCTATATAGTATATAATATACTAAACTTTTTTGAGACGAATATAACTAAATCATTGTGAATACACATAATTACATACTAAACAGGTTTCAATGCTTTTCTTGGGGCAATATCCGATGATTAACCACCTCCATTTTATATACAACTCTAATAAACATACATAATTTCCCTGTCTCTTCTAAGCTGTGAAAGCTGTTTAGGAGACAAAATCAAGGCATCCGTTTCAATTATATCCAAACCAACACATTTGCTATATAGTGTTATCTGGATGTTCTATCCGGTACTACTTTATCTTTTTGTTGTAATATTTGTAACCGATAGCAGCAACAGATGTAAAATAAATATAACAGCAAATCCACTATGACATATACCGATAATGAATGATGTCGAGAATGATGGAGCATATTTAAAAAACAAGTAGCATGTGAAAGAGCAAGTGAGTAACGAGAAGCACGATGCATGGAAGAAAACAGCACTTTACATGGGCTTCATCGATCGATTTTCCCTAACTTGTCATATCTTATAAATAATCTTATTGTCATCTATTTATTTACTCTATCCTAGGTATTTTATACCAACCTTGAAACACCTTTAAAAATATTCTGATCTAAACGCAAACTTCCCCGTAATTGTTGGTAAATTCCTTTGCTCTTTTGAGTTCCTTTCTTAGAATCAGTAATACTAGGTGAGTTATTATTGTTTGCACTGCTCTCATTATCTTCAGCATTACCATCTCCATGTCTGGCATCATCTCTTTCAGGTAATCTTTCACCCTCTTGATTAGGGAGTCTTAATCTAACAGGGATTTCAATCTCTTTCTCTTCTTCTTCCTTCTTCTTACCAGCTCTATGACTCTCTGGGGGTCCGAAGTAACTAGATCTGACTCCACCAAAATCAACAACCAATTTTTGGAAAACCACGCCTGGCTCCACAGCCCATAGCTTAATCTTGTGAGCACCAGGGCTAATTAGATGGGTGGATGATGGTTTCCAATAATTATCCGAAACGGCTTCTTCCCAACCCTCAGGAAGCTGACCATGTTCAGAACTAGGAACAACTTGAACGATCTTTGGCGTTTCATCATCAATAGCAATTGCATACTTGAGAGTTCGACTTTCACCGTTGAAATTTAATGAAGGAGCAGTGTAGACAGTGATGTTAGCCAAAGTGGTCTCGGAGAAGGCATACATATCATATTCCAAACGAGGAGATGATGGTGCATGTTGAGTACCAGCCACAACTGGGAATAAAGTGACACCAGATAAAGTGTGACCAAAGTTAGGAATAGTGACATAATGAACATCATCTGAAGAAGTGTTATGAGAAAAGTGCTCAGCTTCAATACTGATGTGACCATCAGATTCAACAAATCCGTCCTTAAAATCAGTAGGAATCTTAGTGTTGTTGAGAGGAACAACCACGCCCATATGTCCTGTGTGTGTACCACCAAAACTACGAGGAGTTTTATCGGAAGAAACAAATGTGAAATTAATTTTCGCTTCAGAAGAACCAAGTGGGGCACGAGACCAGTCAACCTTGATAAAAGCTCTACTATCTTCAGAATCAGTGCCACAGACAGTACCTGAGGAAGGTACGACTGTGACGTAATCAACAGTTGATTCGAGGCTCCATTTCGAACACTTTCTCTCTCTAGAAAAGACGTCAATATATCTAGTCTTGGGTCCATAAGGATCCATTGGGATAGTAGTCAAAGCTTTTCCGCCAAGTTCATGATATCTATCATCACCTGGGACAGTTGCATAGGAACCTTCAATACCGATGCCAACTGTTCCTGCCAAAGCATCCATTTGATCTTGAACAAAACGGACAGGGGGGAGGGCATCACGCATAGGTTGTTGCCAATAATTATATCCTAAGTGAGTTTGGTCCATCATATGATTCCATTTTCCATCTAACAAATCATGATAATCGTCAGTCAATTGCTTATCTTCTTTCAACAAGTCTAAGACTGAGTAGGCCATTCTGTTGGAGGTGGATCTCTTCTGCTCGACGAAGAGATAATTCTTAGCCGCATTAATGTAAATTTGATAAACAACATGTCCAGCTTTGATAGGGTGGAGAATCATCTCAAAGAAAGCGGCTCTCTTGGACTCAGGTAAACGAGCATTAACTTTTTCAGCTCTTTCTTCCAATTTAGCCCATTTGTCCAAAACAATCTCAGCTTCATTGTAATTAAGAATGCTGAAAACATCAGTGTCAACCAACTCGAATTTTCTCCAAGCAGCGTACTTACTGAACGTCTCAGCAAGGTATGCAACTTCTTTGGATTCCTCAGCACCAAACTCTCTCTCAGCCCAGAGAAGAGTCCATTCATCAACATTATCGTAAGACCATCTGTTAATATCGTAAGCCAAGTCAAAGTAATAACTGATAGGAAGTTCCAGGGGCTTTAAATCACCAACATTCAAAATCCAAACTTTATCAGCTTTACGCTCATAAGCCAAATGAAGTTGTTCCCAAGTCCTTTGAAGAGAGACGCAATTCAACCACTTGTAATCACGTGGATCACCAACATAATCAAAGTGATAATAAAGTCCAGCGCCACCTTTTCTATCAAGTTCATGAGGGAGAGGGAGTCTACGGATATTACCCCAATTATCATCACTCCAGAGAAGAGTGACATCCTCAGGGACAGGCATACCACCTTCGTAATAACCTAGGACTTCCTTATAGATACACCACATTTGAGGGATTTCGGACAACTCCTTTTCAGGATTGACTTCTTTAAGAACCTCTCTTTGTGCTTTAACAGCGCTTTGAACGACTTTAATAGCATCTTCTCTGCCAAGGTCCATTTCGAAGTCATCGAAACCTCTCATTCTGAAATTGTTAGTATACTCTATAAATGAAAATTATTCGCTTCACCAACTTACCCTAAATTATATATGCCTTCATAAGGTTCGGCACGTTGAGCACCATATTTAAAGAATGGTCTAATTGATTCTTCATTGATATTCCACTGCCAGATACCTTCACCGAACCTTGGCCATTCATCCTTAGCACGTAAAAGGGGCTCAGTATGACTAGTACCCATGACAATGCCAAAAGCATCAGCCAATGGTTGATTCTCATAATCATCAACGTTGAACATACTACCCCACATAGTAGGCCACAAATAATTACCACGAGAACGAAGAATAAGTTCAAAAACAAGAGAGTAAAAGTGTCTATTAAAACCAGCACCGTACTTTCCATGTTCAAAGTTTTCTTCGACCCAATTGGTCAAACATGGTGCTTCATCGTTAAGAAATAAACCTCTATATTGGATTGAAGGAGAATCTTGGTTCTTGACGCTATTCAAAGCAAAGATATCGCTATGACTTTGAGGAGGAACATCACCCCAATAATAGAATGGAGAAACGCCGATCTGTTCAGAAATATCATACAAACCGAAAGTTGTACCACGTTTATCACTTCCAGCAATGACCAAAGCCTTAGGAACATTGGGGAGGGGGTTTTCAACTAATACAGAGACATAAGCCTCCCATTTGCCTTTAATCTTAGAAACATCAATTTTACCAGATCTAACCAATTGGTCAATAATATCAGAATGATCAATTGTACCAGCAATAATTACAGTATTTGATGAAGATCCATCGGTTCTAAATCCATGAGCCTCAATTACTCCTAATTCTTCAGAAACCTTATATTCCTTATCATCAATAGGAACCTTATATTCATATTTTCCAGTTTTTTCGTTAGCATTTTGAATTTGAACTGTCAAATTGGTACCAGTAACTTTACCAAAATCACTTGCTAAATCAACGGCGGTTCTGACAACTCCCCACCACTCTTTTCCATCCAAAAGAATTTCACCTTGCAATCCAGCACCAGCCAATCTCAGAGTTCCTGCCTCTGAATTAAATCCAACGGTTCGATTTTGACCCAGTGCTGAAACGCCGACTATTGGCAACGCAGCCAACCAAAGACGTTTCCAATTAACCTTCACCATATTGTGAAGAGTTCTATATAAAAACGATCAAGTTTTTAAATTTTTGTTTCGTTGTGCAATAACCCTTGAAACATATAGCTGACTTTCTATATAAATATGAAATATATTTTCGGTTTACCGGAAATAGATCCCCCTGATTAGCAGGAAAGAATAAACTTCGTTGACAGATCCCGGCAACGCATGGGGTTGAACGGTAACTGTCGCTGTATGTGGGGGTTTGGCATATTCAGTAGATCATTTTAACCGATGCAGAAATGGTGAATTTAAACTTCTGATCGACCAAAGGCACGGAAAAATAAAATATACATTATAAATATAACGTGGGGGATGGAGTTTCTAGTATTACCCGAAGCTCGTGGGGAATCAGCGGAAAAATATACAGGTTCATGAATGGGGGATTAACCTGAAGATAAGATAGCAGCAGATGGGGACGATGCTGAAGTGGGATGAGATTGGGACAATGGTGTAATTTAACTGTCTATTTTAATCTATTCATAGTATCTATGTATGTTTGTAAACATCTGAAGGATATCTATACTGTTTATTTGGGTAATCCATTTTTAAGAAACTCAGGAATATCTCCTTTGATGTTCTCCCACAGTGGGAAATGAGAAGGGATATTGGTAAAGTGTACTTCTGGATAGTTAGATTCTATAGTTTTAAGTAACTGTGAATAATAAATTTGATATCCTTCAGAACTGAAATGGATTCCATCAACAAAGAGATGGTCAACCTTAGCACCGTTAACTTCACCAGGATAAATATCACCTTCCTTATACCCAACAGTGTTGGCAAAAGTATTCCAAAGATCAATGAACGGTACATTCAACTCTTTACTGACTTCCTTAGCAGCCTCTGAGTATTGTAAATTTCTAGTGGAACTTCTACTGGGATCGGTACCTCCGTGAAGTGTAGGACCAATAATAATAGGACGAATACCAGCTTCTTTAATTTGTTTGGTCATCAGTCTTAAATTCGATTGATAATCTTCAATAGGAACATGAGCATCCTTATTGCTACAGGCGTCATTAGTACCGAAGAAAATGGTCATAAGCTCGACCTTGCTATTAGCACTTTCATTTTTCAAGATATGAGATACAAAATGTTTAGTTACGTTTGTATTATAACCACCAAATCCTCTTACAATGACATCCAGTTTACAACTATAATCTGCGAATCAGTTAGATACCCCACATGGAAGCGATGATCGTTTACTTACCATCAGCTAATGCTGGAGCCAAATTGAAGCCAATCTCTTGATTGAAACTACGTCTTGTAATTGAATCACCGAAGAGAACTATTTTGTTCAATTGAAAATCAATTTTGCTCATCTTGGGATAATGCAGTGGATGGTTGTAGTTTGAAGAAGTGGAATCTACCTTGACGGTGTATATAAACATGTACTATGCGGAGACCCCATTTCCGGCTTTTGTGGGGGTCATCAACATCAATTACAAATGTGGGTGGGATTAGACGCGCAAAGATGACAAGCACTGGTGCGTTAATTTTATTTAAATATACCTCTAGTAAGCTAGTTTTTAATATATTTTATTAACAAACAATTGCAAAAATGACTATCATTAATAATGTCAAGTTGAGCTCCGGTTATGATATGCCCGTTATTGGCTTTGGTACTGGAGGTCTCAAGGGTCCTGAAGGTCAAGAGCAGATTCTTAAGTCTATCGAAGTAGGTTATCGTAGTTTTGATACCGCTGAAGCTTATGGAAATGAAGAAGATGTTGGTATCGCTATTAAGAAATCAAAGCTCCCTAGAGAGGATTTCTTTATTGCTTCTAAACTTTGGCCTAGTTCTATGAAACCAGAATTGGTCAAGAAGGTAGTTGAAAGTGGTCTTCAGAAACTTGGTGTCGATTATATTGATCTTTACCTTATTCATTGGCCAATTAGTTTTACCAATGGTGATGAGCCTGGAAAAGTCATTTTAGATTCGCCACAGGTTCCAATTATTGATACTTGGAAGGAGCTAGAGAAGTTTGTTCGACAGGGAAAAATAAAAAGCATTGGTGTATCTAATTTCACCATTCCAAAGTTAACTGATCTTCTTAATAAGTCAACAATCAAACCAACTGTCAATCAAGTGGAGGGACATCCTAACTTTCAGCAAAAGCATCTGCTGAAGTATTGCCAGGATAATAATATTGTGGTTATGTGTTATACGCCACTTGGCAGAAATAACCATGGAGCACCTAGATTAACTGAGCATCCAGTTATACAGGGCCTTTCCAAAACTCTTAACTTAGAACCAGCAACAATCTTAATCAATTGGGCTGTTCAACGAGGAACTGTTGTAATCCCGAAAACCTCCAATCCTACTAGATTAAAGGCTAATTTGGAAAGAGTTATTCTTCCAGAGTCTGCCATGGAGCTTATTGATAGTTTAGAAACTGGCAAAAGAAATATTAATCCTCTATACTGGGGAGTTAATGTTTTTGACGATGATGAGGCTAATAATCTTAATATAGAACAAGAGTAGTGATATAGTTGAAAATATACTTATTTGAAACGACTTGCAGAGTCAGGTGATTTCTATAGAGGCATCAGGATTGCTGAGATAAGCAAGTATAACGATGCCGTTGATTAGATGGGTAAATTGGAGACGTTTGAGTTGTTCCGCTAGATAGTGGGGCAGATGCAGGGGAATTGCGCGGGGGTATCTGCTTTCCCATCTGGGAATCAAGTGGAGAAGAAAAGAAAAAGAAATAAAAACAATTTAAAGCCTTGTGGGGGGATCTCCGCCATTAGTAGGGTCTTATACGAATGACGATGGGTGTAAATTCAGAACCACAGAAGGAACAAATGGCTATGGGTATTTTGGATACAATTCGCCCGATGGGGATATTAACATCTAATGAAGAGAGCAAAGGATACTGATTGTGCGGAGATCTGTTATGGTTAACTGCCCATGTAGCAACTCCTGATAATTATGATGATATTCGCCAGAACCAATTACTCAATGATGTTGCACTTTATCATATTGACCCATTAAGAGGTTAAGCAATAATTATCAATGGGCAATGTCTTAGACTTGCTAATCATGCATATCTTAGTTAGGTCTCTAAAATGTGGGGAAACTATGAACATGATCCTCATGGTAATGAGGAAGTTATAGTTGGCAGTTTACTGACAGATGTAAGAGAAACAGCAGTCCGTAGCGATTCGACTTCCCACGATGTCTATCAAGTTTGAAAAATGAAAAAAAAAACTCCGATACTGGGAATCGAACCCAGAACTGCTCGGTGAAAGCGAACCGTGCTAGCCGTTACACTATATCGGAAACTATATGTTTTGCCGTATTCTGGAAAGTTCAAACGCATACTCTTGTCGCTATGGAGTGATTTCACCATATTCCCAAATTTGTTAGAATAATTGTTATATAATTAAAATTTCGCTGATCTTGTGGACTTAATATAGACAATAAATGATCGTGAACTTAGAGCTTTGGAATGATTACAATTACAGTGAAATAGCGTGAATGCGGAGGGCAATTTAAATCAGTTTCTCCAGACCTTGACCTCAAAGTCCTTCTTGATTCTAAGGAGGGTTTGAGAGCGGTAGTCAAGTTCCTTGATATCTTACCGCACTAGGCAGCTCCTCACCTCTGATCTGTGAGCGGTCGTCATAGGTTTTCCCCAAATTATCTCAAGAGAAATGGTGTCCCTATGACCAAGTGGAAATCCAACCCTGCCATAATATTCGAAATAAAAAGTTATTAAACGTTGAGTCCTTATCTTGGACACATGCAGAACTCGTCTTTCTTTCTTTTCTGGTCTAAATTATTTTATTATTGTATTGTATTATTATAATTGTGTATGACATAGACGTTTGTTGATTTTACTACTACTACTACTACACTCCGGGCGTTTGAGGGGAGAAAAACACGAAATTAGTACAATGTACCATCACATATTGTTAAGGTAATTGAAAACAACAAAATGAGCACTTGGTACAGTGGTGTTTATATTCCGATATAGTGTAACGGCTAGCACGGTTCGCTTTCACCGAGCAGTTCTGGGTTCGATTCCCAGTATCGGAGTTAACTTTTTTATGCTCAAAACTGATAGAAATCATATGAAATCGAATAATATAGAATCGTTCGTGAACTGATATCTACCTTGAATACTTTTTTGAATTATATATATATATTATTTTTAATTTACAAGGATAGCATATGACATTAAGTGAATACAATAATAAAAATAAGTGCGACACCAATACATGTTTCTATAATTTGCTTTATCCTCTACATTTCCAAAGAAACTAATATTTGCCCATAATCGTGCTGTATTATTCTATAATAGTAATAAGTGAACATAAAACAAAGAAAAGTATGGATTAGTATGGAAGTAGCCCTAATGCTTTCGTGATAACCAAGGGCGGACCTATATCCTCTGGATTTGCGCATACACCAGACTATACAAAAAATACATAAATGCGTTCTATCACATCATCTAATCGCCATAAGAAAAACAAGATTTATTACTAAGATATCAAAACTATATTTGTTACAGATCAACTAAGCGTGAGCCTTTTGAGCATTCTCAGCTTCCTCAACAATGTGGCTATCGGTCAAAACTTCTTCACCAAAGACACGGTTGACTTCCTCCAATGACAATCTCTTGGTTTCGGGGAAAAAGAAGAAAATAACAATAAAGTTAACCAAATTCAAACAACAGTAGAGAATGTAATATTTGTAAGAGATAGCTCCCATGGCAATAGGACTAACAAATCCATTAAAGAGAAGGACTCCGGTGAGGAAAAAGGTGTGAATAACATATCCCTTAGCTCTCAAATGGAAAGGAACAACTTCGGTCATGTAGGTGGTTGGAATAGCCAAGTAAGCCATAACGAAGAAGAGATAGAAGATGAAAATCATAGCGACAACACCCTTAGCAAGACCCTTGTCTTTGAAATCAGCTTGAGCATTCTTGGCAGAAAGAATAGTGAAAATAGTATAATTGATCATGTTCATGAAAGAACCGATCAAGAACATACGTCTTCTACCAACCTTTTCAATAGTAGTGATGGAAACAATACCAATAACAAAGTTAAAGACAGAGAGACAACCATTAAAGATTAATTGTTGGTGAGCTGAAGTGATTCCAGCACCATCCAAGACAATGTGCAAGAAATAGGAAAGAACGGCATTACCAGAAAGCTGGGTAAGAACGGGAAGGTAGACAATGATAAACAATCTGTGAAGATTAGCTTTGGTTCTGAAGAAATCAAACCATCTAATACCTTCTCTTTGTTTATCCATCTCAATAGCAAAAGTGATTTCAGCAAGCTCATATTCAACTAATTGACCACCCTTAGCCTCATCACCACCAGCATGGTACTTAAGAAGGAAAGCACGAGCTTTGTCAATGTTTCCACGAGAAATTTGCCATCTGGGAGATTCAGGAATCCAAAAAAGTGCACTAAGTTGAAGAGCAGGGAAGACCAATTGAATGAGCAATGGAAGTCTCCACTTCCAAGTGGTATGAGAGGTCCAAGCGGAAGTACCATAGGTACTCCAAGATGCAATGATACCACCAAGACCGTAAAGAGCTTGAGAACAAGCAGTAACATAAGGACGATGAGAAGGATAGGTAACTTCAGCAATCAATAAAGGAGAAGCGGTGGTAGAGAGCAAAACACCGAAACCGAGAATGAATCTACCAACGGTGTACATAGCAAAATTTTGAGAAGCAGTTTGAATAATAACACCAAGAATAACAACAGATGCACCAATAGCCAAAGTTCTAACTCTTCCTAATCTATCACAGAAGAAAGAAGTGAATGGAAGAGCAAGCAAATTACCATAAAGCATACCATTAGCCGTAGCACCTAATCTAGCACCAGTGGGATTACCGAAGAACTTTTGCCATTCTGGCATAGATTGAAGACCATTCAATACAGAGTTATCGAAACCGTTATAAATACCAGACAAGAAAGCAAAAGTAAGAATAAGATTGAGCTTTAAAAGATGAGGAACCTTGAACCAAGGTTTTCCCCAGTTGGGAAGAATATCAAAAACAGATTCAGGTTGGACCTTAAGTTCACCTTCTTCATGTTCGATGGTGGCTTTTTCTTCGATTGCACCAGACATTATGATTTAAGTTGATTTGATCTAGTTGGTGAATTAATTATTGTTGAATAAGATGAAGATAAAAAAAAATATTTTAAGGAATGGTCATCTATATATATATATATATTTACAAATTTATATATGCGTCAAACGCTCTACCTGCTTGGCAAGTATCGATCCTGTAGCGGTAACCGACGGTTAAGTTTAGAGTTTTCTTATGCATGTAAACGAGGGGTTAAGGAAATGTTAAAGCCGGATAAAAAGCGTAGGCTGCCAATCGACGCAGTAAAGGTAAAGCAAAATGTGGGGTGGTTTGCAGGATAAGTCGCATAACGTTTGGGAGCATGATTTTAACCGGCTGTCATTAAAGATCAGTTATCAGTAAAGAATCTTGCATATTAAGGTGCAGGGAAGAAAGGGGTGAAATGAATGTCATGGGTGGGGTGTAAAAAAATCAAGGGGAAATCAATAAAAGCAAGTCTGCAATAGCCAAGTTTCTTGGGAACTGACCAGGAACAATGTTGTCTATATTTGGTTAGAGGTATCCCCCCACTAATTTGTACAGGGTCTACTACCACGACGATGCAGTTAACAATGAGGTCCAATGGAGACGAAGTAGTGGGGGACGGAAAGGAAAATGCGAATGGAAGAAAAAAAGATAACTATGATCCTATTAGAGTTCAATCGTCAATTCTTGCTCATTATATTATAATTATTATTTTTTTTTTAGTAAATCAAATTACGATTCTGGCGATGATTGCTGGGAATTTTTTAATTGGTATGTAATGTGAGGCCGTGTAGATCCCTGCGTTTCCCCCACGAACTATTATCAATGATCCATTTACGTGGGGATTCGGAGTCCAATTTGTATGCAGAAGTTACTCAGAGGCATCTTTGACGGAAAATACCCCCCACAGAATTCTAGATGAGATGGCAACTATGCATTTTACGAGGTTCACGGGAAACTCAAACCATTCTATTATTAATTCTTTATGATTACCTTAAATACCCGGTTGATTTCTCTAGCCCACAATCCTTCAAGCTGTCAGTTAATATAGGCGAGATAGAGGATAATTATTTTTGCCCTTCGTCCGAAATAGCCCCACAAGTTTGTACAACCGGTGAGATGGCTGTTAAATTATTAGAGAAGTAGGTTGAATTTGGCAGGTCTAACTGCCGGCACGGGCGAACATGTCGTTCGTACAATACAGAAGGTGCTCCGCACGGATGGCAATTGCCGATGTCTCAACGAATATTACTGTTATCAATATATTTTTCGTACTATACACAATGGCAATTACCGGTGTCTCAACGAATATTACTGTTATTATCAATATGTCTTTCGTACTACAGAAGGTGCTCCGCACGGGCAATTACCGGTGTCTCACAACTGTTATTATTACTAGTTTGCATTATTTATTTTGTAACTACGTAAAACGCCGTATGATCCCTACAATGAGTTATCGGTTGTAGTAAAATTAAATAAAATCTTAGCTTCTCTGAGAAGCTTAGCTCACTTTACGCCTTGCGCAACCTCATCTTCCCCGCCACGAAGAGGTACCATTCAGCGATTCGGATAAAACGATGGTAAATTGAATTTGATTTATCATGGCCGGATAATAATCTTATCAGATGATAACCGTCGATCATCACAAGGCGTGTAGAATCGATATTGTCAACTGGTGTGACAATTGTCGTCAGAGTAATAACAATAGCAATAGCCGAATCGGAGGAACCTTTTACCTTACGGATACCCCACGGATATTTTTAAGACACCAACTGAAACCCAGCTCTATTTCACGTCAGAACCGTGTTTTCCCTGTCATAGAAAATATAAGACATTGAACAACATCCATGAATAAAAATATCCCCGCTGGGAAATAAGACATCATCCAATTTAAGAACTTGGAAGAGTGCAGTGAGTCAATCAGATTTCAATAGATATGTGGGGGGGGGGGGGACAAGAACTAAGGAGTTGGTTAGTACGTAAGATACAGCTGAGATGTAGATAGGAGGGTCTGTCTAATGTCAATTCTTCCTTTAGGTCTAACGTGGGGTAGATTATTAGCAACCCGTCGATTTTCAGCGGAAATCATAAATTCTCCGTGCTCTGTATAATAACTACGGGCCTATTAACTAAAATTAATGGGCTTTGGTGGGGGTGAATGAAAAAAATGTAAATTTAATTCTTAGCCGTGATCCGTGATGTCACAGAGTATTTCGGGTAAGTGCCAAGATTCTCCGTCGGAAAAATAAACAAGCCATGGTCAACAGAGTCGACTCCTCGGCTTGGCGACCCCCATCCCTTTCTAAACTTATTTAGTTGATTTATCATCTATATCTTGGATAAATATTGGATTCGAAACGACATAAATGACCGGTTGAGTAAGTGGGTATAATTAAATAACCTAAATATTTAGTGATTCTGACAATTCTGACATTCTGCCGTTCATAATAACAATAAGCTGATCGTCAATTTCCGCATCCGCTGTCGGCAGGAAATGTAGATCAGTGGGTGTATAACGGAACATCATTCCGCCACCTCATTATTAGAATATCATTATATATAGGTAATTATATACATCTATATAAACTGACTTCATAATCAACAGAATATTAGATTTATCTATAATCTATATCCGTTAATCCGAGAAAGTACCGAAAAGTTGATTAAGGAATACCTTTAATACTAGAACCCGTGCCAACTCGTAATTCCAAATTGGCCGCATCGGACCCGACTTAATATCATGCCGGATCTAAGGGCCAATGATATCTCCGGTATATTTTCGTGGCCGGCATTCGGCCGGAACTTACCGAACAGGAAATGCACGGGCCCCGCATTATTTGATTTAAAGTTCACCGAAGAGATAATATCAAGGTCGGATTTATTTTTATCATGTGAACCTGTGAACCTGAATCATAACAAATTGTTTACGAGCAATTTTCAGAAATAATAGGATTCAAATCACCTTTTTGGATATAGAACTTGCAGAAGGGCAGGAGCTCGTTTATGTGGAGAAGTTGCATACCGACTGAATCAACTTTGTTGAAATGGTAAACGGAGAAATTAATAAAACTCCTCTATCAATGACACCGTCTCATCCAGCTGTGAATGCCGTTAAGGCTACCTCTGATCATCCTCCAGGAGTAATTATAAGTGTATGTAAGATAACAAATCTTTTCTCATTACATTCTAACAAAGTATTGTAGCCAAGAACTGGAAAACCAAAACGAAGAAAAGCCACCAGAGCTTGTGTTCATTGCCAAAGAACTCATTTAACTTGTGATAATAATCGTCCTTGCGAAAGATGTATTGCTAGAGGTTTAGCTGCTACTTGTCAAGATGGAACGAGGAAAAAAGCCAAATATCTTCAAGATATTCCTGAACCAGTAGCAGGTTCATCGGCTTCAAAGATCTTTGATCCAAGATATAAGAAAAGGCGTAGTACAACCAGCTTACGAAGTGAGTCGATAAGTAGTAGTGATAGTATGTTAACAGCATCCTCCATCTCTACTCAGGACAACACTGGACGTCTACGGTTCGGTGATGATGAGGGCCATGGACATGCTGCATCGACCTCAGTATCTGCAATTTCAAATCAACAAGAATTAATGCGTCCTCCTCCTCCAGTACGACCTGTGAGTTTATTCACAACTTCATCATCACCAAAATCTTCTAGTGCGACTAATCCTTCTCAATTCCATCAGCAACCATCACCAATATTCACCGATATATCTGGTACGGCCGCGTCAACCTCAATACCTTCTAGCCAACAAAGAAGAAGAACTTTTGAATCATCTGCTACTACTCAAGAATATAGTGTACTAAGTAGCATTCTACATGGTAATTCTGCATCAACTGGCAATCTATCATTATCAGATGTTCCTACTTCGAGCAGTCCGGCATTCAGTGATGATTCATCAATTAGGACTGAAAGTTCCAATTACTATCATGCAAACTATCTTAATCAATTCTCACTTGGTAATAGCCCAAGACATAATTTATCAGAAATACTAGCCAATGTTGATATTAATCAGCAACCTAACGATTGGTTGAATGATACGCCAAAACCACCACCAATATCATTTACCATTGCTGATACTATTGATAATATAATGGATCCAGATTTCAAAATATTTGAGGAACATTTATCAACCGTACCAGCCCCTGCACAACCACCGCCACAGCCACTTGTAGGAGAATCCACTGAGGTAGGATCAAGAAATTCAACAACACCTACAAATTACACCACTAATACAAGAATGAATAATCGCATAGGTGGATTCTCGAATACTGGAAGCTGGCAACCAACTAAAAAACCGGCTGATATTTATCGAAATGTTCGTCAACCATTTCCTTACACCCCTGGATTCCATTCCCTTATTAAATATTTAAAAGCAAGATTCGACAAATCACAACTCATTCAAATGGCAAAGTGCATGGCAAGATATAGACCATCATTTATTGCTTGTACGAACTCACTGGATCAGGATGATTTGGTTTTCATGGAACAGTGCTTTCAGAGAACTTTACTTGAATACGAAAAGTATATTTCGTATTCTGGCACACCGACCGCTATCTGGCGTCGAACTGGCCAAATTGCTGCTGTCGGTAAAGAATTCTGTATTTTGACGGGCTGGTCCCGCCAACAGCTTCTGGATAGAGACGGCTCAGGTACTGGTGGAATGTTTGTTGTCGAAGTAATGCAAGATGAATCAGTTCTTGAGTATTTTCAAATGTTCAGTGATATCGCTTTTGGTGATTCACGAGGTGCAATGATGTCTGAATGTTCACTTTTAACTCCTAATGGTAAGACCATCAAAACCTCTTCAATGTGGACCCTACAAAGAGATGTATTTGGAATTCCTATGATGATTATTGGGAATTTCCTACCTATCTTGTCATGATTGTATAATATAATAGAATTTAACGACCTTTAAGCGATATGCTTTGTTTGCCTCCGGCGACTGGGCTCCGCCCAGATCTGTCGCTCCGTACAGATACTACATATAAACCCATTCATTAATCTGCTAAACGTATATAAGAAATCTATTCAGTCGCTTATTGAGCAAGAATAGTCTTGACAAAGTCAGTATAGTTAACATTCCCATCTCTGGTTACACTGACACCCTTGAGAAGTTCATCAACTTCAGAGTCCGTAAGCTTTTCACCAAGAGAAGTAAGAATATATCGAAGTTCACCAACACCAATGAATCCAGTTTGATCCTTGTCGAAGACCTGGAACCCACGAATATAATCTTCAGGTTCACCTAAGGACTTGAAACCATCAGGTCTATTGACAATCTTAACAAAGGTATCGAAATCGACTACAGAAAGTTAGCTGATGGAATAATGATCATCTACATCATCAGTACTTACATTCACCAGAAACCGTCCTTTCAAGACTATCAATCTCAGAGAGAGTGGGGTTTTGTCCAACTGCTCTGAGAAGATCTCCAAGAGCTTCGGCAGGAATACGACCGTTGCCTTTTTTGTCAAAAAGAGCAAATGCGTCCTTGTAAGTTTTGGTATTTTGAGAAGCCTGATAGATCGTGGTTAGTTATCAACACTTATGAGGACATGACATTCCAGCGTGTGTTGCGCAAATTATCGCCCCAAATATATTAGTTATCTCTCACTCATTAGAGACAAGAATCTACGACCACTAGAGAATATTATCTACGGGATACGACCTATACTTACAACCATTTTTTGCGTGTTTTGCTTAGTTCGTTGATTTGACGATTTCACGATGAAAACACGAAGCTGCCAATTTAAAAGCCACACCTGTTGTTTTCAATTACGCTAAAAGGTATTGATCGGCGATTTTGTTGCTGTGGTTACTATTAACTACTAGCACGGCTGAAAATGATTAGAAGAGCGTGTCAGAATTCAGGGGTAGTGCGGGCGATAAGAATAATAACGTATAATACAAATATATACAATTCAACACTATAATTAACGATGGATATGAGATACACTAAGCTGACGGACACAGAGTTATGTAGATGCAATATCAGGGTCGAAGCTGAAATCGGCTTTACCTCCTTGTTTATTAGACACGTAAACCTGGGATATTATCATATGTTTATCAACAGCTTTGCACATATCATAAACAGTTGTGAGGGAAACCATTGCTCCTGTCATGGCTTCCATTTCTACACCAGTTTTGCCGAAGCATTCTACAGTACAAGATGCTTGGACTGAGTTATCGGAGTGGTTGACAGTGAGATTGTTTGTTATCTTCGTGACCATGATTGGGTGACAGAGGGGGATGATGTTAGGGGTCATTTTGACAGCCATAATGCCGGCTATTCTGGCCACGCTGAGGACGTCGCCTTTTTTGAGCTCATTGTTTATAATTAGAGAGGGGACTTGATGATTGGAGAATTTAATAGTTCCCTTTGCAGTGGCCGATCTACATGTGTTTTTTTTATCTCCAATGTCAACCATATAAGCCGAACCATCAGCATCTACGTGGGTGAGGTTTGACCTAGCTGAAGTAGTTGAGAAGTATCGTCGGAAGTTGGGCGTGACTTGGAGGTGTGACTTACCTATTGATAAGAAACTTAAGTTAGTTAGAAGCTTGCGAAGAAAGTACAACGGGCCTGGGCGGAGCCCAACCTCCAGAAGCAGAATACTTACCCGCCAATTAAAATCATAGGACGATTTTCCATGTTTTCTAGTTCACCAATACCAGCATGTTTTTCTTTTTTGTTTGTCACAGCACTTCCAATGACATTTAACAGTTTGTCATCGGAGGCTCCTTGACGAATCATATCTCTTAAAGAAACTTCGGTATTTCCAAAAAGACAGACTTTGAGGTTTCCATCGCTCGTTATTCTTAGACGATTACAAGATCCACAGAAATGATCCGTCATTGATGTAATGAATCCAATCTTTCCAGCAAATTGGCCAGTTGTATCAGTAAATATCTTCGCAGTATCTCCTCTTGATGCAGAAACTTCACTTAATGTAGGATATTTTTGTCTGATGATAGTCAACATCTCTTGATAAGTGACCATCTTCTCAGTAGACCATTTATTGCCACTGAAAGGCATGTATTCAATAAAGCGAACTTCGACCGGCTTTTCTTTAGCAATTTGAACAAAGTCCAAAATCTCATCATCATTTATCCCTTTCATTACTACAATGTTCAATTTGACCTTTGGGATACCACATTTCAAACCTTGATCTAATGTGTTTAATACTTTTGATAACCCCGGTCTACGAGTCATAATCATATATTTCCCTTCGATCAGTGTATCAAGACTCAGATTTAATGAAGTCAATCCATATTCTTTCAATAGTGGAATTTTTCTTCCTAAGGAAATTCCATTGCTGGTAATTGCAAGTTCCTTTAAACCAGGAATTTCCCCCAATCCCTTTACAATTTCCATAAAATCTTTCCTAACGGAAGGCTCACCACCAGTCAATCTGATCTTGGTGACGCCCTGACCAACAAATAATCTGCCAAGTTTTAAAATTTCATCCTTTGAAAGAAGACGCTCGGGAGGAGATAACTCTACTCCTTCTTCTGGCATGCAATAAATACATCTCAAATTACATCTCTCCGAAATGGAAATCCTTAAATAATCATGTTCTCGACCAAATGTATCTGTCAAGAACTCCGAAAACGGTTTCGCTGTTCGTATGGCCTCCCATTGTAATTTCCGTGATGCGGTAGTTGTTACCTCAGCTTGAGTCATAATGCTCCTTCCATTCTTTGATGGCTGCCGTGTTATATTCAGACCACTTGTGCTCGCCACGCAAACAATATGAGGCGATCTCCATCCTCTGCTATATAATAACAGACTACACCCTCTCTGACTTATCCTACTCATGGTGGAGTAGCAGATTTATTTGTGAACAGGGTGTCGTGCAGTTTTGACAATTCATATCTTCGTCTTATCATGATGCATAAGCTAGCGGCGCGTAAATTACAAATTTATCACGTGATTATTTTTGCTACCGCTGAACATGAATTTAATTTAAAAAAAGACCATACAATATACAAACAAAGACATAATACTGACAATAATTCTAAACTTTCTAACCAGAATCAATTCTAGCGATGCGTGCGTGGAGTTTAAGAATCACACTGGGATGGGACCAATTATAGAAACTTCAATGCAATGAAGCCTATAAGTCTTAACCATGAATGCAATTACAATATCGAAAAACAGTATATGAGAAGCCAACAGAGATGTATAAATAGAACTCTTCAACATATAAATGGCATAAATATGCTGGTATCTCATGATCTTGATAAACTACTCTGAAGCTCCTACCATTATGAAGCTACAAAAGTTTATTAATATGCAGCTTTTTATAGGTCAGGTCTATTGATTGAGAACTTACACCATCTGCCCCTGTATGATAAAGGTACTTTTATGGTTAGAGATATGACGATCAATTTACAGCAGGTGAGCTAAATATTGTTAGACGTCTTTATTTCCAATTCATCCTCAAGCTAACTGAATTATCTTGAAGATATTTTTAAGATATTCCTAAAAAGCTTTAAGAGAGATCGGAATAATAAGCAAGGAGCCCGGACACCCATAGTGTGGCACTTCATAACGGTGTCCATCTGGTGAAAAATGCGTGGCTGTAGTTATAGATGAATATGTAACTCATTATCATTGGCTGCTTAATCGAGTTAGTTAGATAAGTGAGATTGATGTTCTAGTGAAAGAACGCTTGAGTACCATTAGAGGAATGGCAATATCTCCACGATTAGCGGTACAGACGATCTGGAGAAGCGAAATACTGCGGACAACAGAATGTAGGCAAGTTAGATGTTTAAATGAGTCAAAGATTAAAATGCCAACATATTTGCATCTGGGAACATAAATTACGAACATTACATACTTTAAGACCCGGACTACGGAATAGTTTCTATTGTTAAATTTTTACCGCCTAAAGAACAGTACCTGCATAAAGCCTACATGCTAAAGTGCTGAAGTAGGATAGATCGCCCTTGAAGGTTAGGAATGTGAAGGTCTAGATTGAGACGGTGATCCGTGTTAATATTCGCCAAGCAGATTTATATTTTGATGCAGCTTGAGTCACCCCTGGCTCGGATTAATTTAGCCTTACTAGGGTCAATGGTGTTTTGAGAGAACGAATAGGGCTAGCTACGGAGTCATCTACAGAGTAAAAGTACAAAAGGCTAGACTGCGAGAATGAGAAGGAATTTCTGCTTGGTCGTGAGTGTGGAGTGATCGTTATTTGGAGGGGCGCAAAAGAATCGACTGGTGACCGGTTCAGATAGGCCCCTTACCAAGAAAAGACAGACTTTCGGAAAGGGAGTGAGAAAAGAAGTCTAGTACGTGAGATTTGATTGTAATAGCAACTCTGCTTCCGTGTAGAGAGTCACATTCCACACATCATGATTTAATTTGTGGTGGCAATTGGTTCATGGTTGTTGAACGAGATTTGTGATTCCTGCCCTTGCAGGTGATAGACAACCCACCCTCTAATATGCATTTTTCCCAACAATAATTATTTCATGCCACTATTTTCAATTATAGAAGAATCTATCATTTTATATGTTATACTAGCGATCCGATAGTGTGGGAGTGTATTAGAAACACAGTGTGATACGACAGATTGGCTATGCAAGATTGGCGGCGTAAGAGGGATGTGAGGCAGGTGCATACTTTGTGCCCCTGAAGAATCAGACCAAACGGAGAACGTAGAAAGGGGTTATGTAAGGTTATGTAAGAGTTTATGCGAGAAATTCGGTCCGATAGAGCCGTCCCTCAGTAGATTTACTTGATCCGGTTATTGCATTATCATTATATATATTTTAGGTTAAGCATAATATGATAAGAATAGGATACGGATCTTAAGTCCGCTTGCCGTGGCGTTCGTAGTGCGCGGAGTTAGAGGAGTTGTCCGGCGGTGTTGGGAAGTTCCAACACAGATATCGAGCGGAGCAAGCCTACGGGTCCGGACAGCGTCCGGCCACCGGAGGCAGTTGACCAGTCAGATGAATTCTTTGTTGGGGAAAGTCTGGAGCGAAGTAATGTTGAATTGGGAATGATGGGATTGTGGAAACCTGCGTCACCAGTTAACCATGCATAACATGTAACTTATAGTATTCGTAGCTCACTAGCGTTACGTAAACACAGCATTTTGATCGGCTGTTTAATGGGGCAATATTTCCAGGGTGTACTTTCGTATATCATTTACTATACCAGGATAGGGGAAAGGAGAGGCAACAAATATCTATATATATAGAGGTAATAGTTTTCTTGACTAGATATAAATTTTAAGAATTAGATTTAATTTTTTTTATCTTGTCAATAATTGAAGAAATTACAATATCCCGGTCGTCTCCGAATAATCAAAACAGGAATTACCTTAAACTTCGACTCCACGTGACTCTCGTGACCACGACAAAATTTCTCTACTAATTTTACCCCATTAACTAGATCCCCGACCCGGCATTACACCAGCCCCATTCTAACTGTTGATCTTTCCTTATTTAGCTGTCGGAACAGTTTTTCCATTAAACACCGACGGTTCCGGTGTTAAGAGAATTAAGAATAAAAATCAATTATTTATAAAAGCAACTGGAATTAATTGAACTTTCTCTAGTAGTGTTCTTTGGTGAATTACAATTTTTCCGTGAATCATAGGAAGGAAAAACTTTGATACATTTTTTTCTCACTAAAAAATGGCTAACGCTAGAAGACTCGCTAGAGTCACAACTAATTTACCACCTTGTGTAGTACAGGTTCACCCATACGATAGTTCGGTATGTTTAGTAGGAACTTACCAATTAGAGGAGGAAGGTATGAGAAGAGGTAGTTTGGACATTTATAGAAATTTCAATAATCGATTACAATTGGAATCAACTCATCAAACAAATTCGTCAATTTTGGATGTTAAGATTAGCCCTCATGATCCAAGTTTAGTATTTACTGCACAATCTACTGGTAGCATTATTGCTTGGAAAATTACTATCCCTCCTCATTCTCCATCATCTCCATCACCCCCTACATCTGAATATGAACCATTATCACCATTATCTCCTTCATCATCGATTTCATCAAGGTCATCATTTTCATCCTCCTCTCCAAAGTTTTCATTACCACCAGTATCACTTGTACAAATTGATAAATTTCAACTTTTCCCTGAGGATATCCTCGTATTGGCTATATGTTTTGCTCCCGAAGATGCCACTATTATGTCTGCTACACTCTCTTCAGGTGAAGTGGCGGTCATGAAATTTGCCAATAATGGAACTCCAATTGTGACTGGTCTTAGTCAAACTCATTTATTAGAATCATGGACATCGGCCATAGGATCCGGATCTCTCAGCAATGTTCTTTTCTCTGGAGGTGATGATAGTCTTCTTGCTGCACATGATATGAGATTACTGACCAAATCTGAATCAGGGGTAATTTGGATGTCAATGAAACTTCATGATGCAGGAGTAACATCTATTTTACCATCCAATAAAAATTGGATGTCTTCAAATCCCAATTATCTATGGACTGGAGGATATGATGATCATTTAAGAGCAATTGATCTTCGTACCGGTCCTACCAACTTCCTTGAGCCATATTTACCACCTACCGTCTCATCCAGTATCAATTTAAGAGGTGGTGTTTGGAGGTTAGTTCCCAGTCCTAAAGAAAACGATGATCGAGTTCTCGCATGTTGTATGTATGAAGGAGCACGTATTGTCTATCCTGAGAAACCGGCCACTGTCCAACGGGTCATTCGTAAAGGTCATGAATCCATGGTTTATGGTGGAGATTGGACACCAGATGGTAATCAAGTCATTACTTGTAGTTTCTATGATAAGCAATTACAATTATGGTCTAGCCAAGATAAAGAAGAAGATCACCCTCGCTTTGAGCAAGAATCTGCATATTCTCAATTGAATGCTGAAGCTCTACGAGCATCAGCAACCCAAAATCTACTCTCCACTCCTGAATTAAGTATGTAAATTATATTTCACTCTCTTGTCATGAATTTAACGACTCAACCACCACTCTTGTAACGACTAGCTAGTTTTAATGATATCATGATATTAATTGTTTTATCTTTGCCTCCGGCGGCTGGGCTCTGCCTACACCCGTGGCTTCGCTTCGCGGAGGGTGGGAGAAATGGCACACCGCACCCGTAGGACGTAAAATGTGAATCAAACTATGTACAGACTGTTATTATTACAGATATGGTTATTTAAATGAGGTACTCACGTCCATTCGAATGGCGCCTTGAGCTTCAAGTTCTCGGATACGTCGGTCTCGATCGTGGGTAGACACCCGCTTCTGTTTAAAGTATTTGATCTGTGTCAGAGGTTAGTACTCTGCGTTCCAATCTAATTTTAAGAAATACACACCCAACTCTCAATGCAGTGCTTCTCAAATTCGATATTCTCAGCACCGCACCTCTCTTTGGTTAATTTAGGATCTTTGTCGGCATCAATAATGTTGTTCTTATCAAGACATGCAAAGAAAGCATCTCGGTGGTTCCAACAGTCGCTGCGTGACCTCTTTTTAGTCATCTCCTCCGGAGCCGGATGGCTGCTTTCACTTCCAAACCAAGCCATTTTTTTAGTTGTAGTTCACCAGGTCAAGTTCATGTTGAACTCTCAAGCAACGCATTTATCTTGATTCAGAAGCCGCACGGTCGGTTCCCGATTGCGATGAAATTTAAGTCAAGCTCCGAATTATAAAATTTCAGTAAAGTTGGCTGACTATTTAATAATTAATAATTCATTCAATAGAATATCATTACAAACAAATAGTAACAGGTATTAAGGCCAGCAAACAAGGAGAAATGGATTCATCATGAGATTCGAGAGCCGCACGCCGACCAGACAAGAATACACTGGATAAATAGGAATTGCTACTCTTCACAAGAGCGATTGCAGATCTAATTAGTATCCGCTCAGCAAAAATAGACAATAAGCGACTAGCTAGCTATCTATACCGTCTATCCACTCCTTCAGTTTGGTATGATCTTGTTGAGATAGACTGTTACTCAGTCTTGGTGGCGTGTACTGGGATATTGGAATACCGCCTCGAATCGCGATCACACTGGGAATATCAGTTACCATATAACGAGTTAGCAGTCCTTTTATTTCTGGTTGATCGGCTTCCAGATCTACTAGAGACACCGATTTAGTGGTCTCCTTTTCAACAATGGTTTCCAAGTGTTTAGTGAAATCCTTCGATAATGCATCATTACGGATTGTAAAATTGGCTAATAATGGAGTAGGTAAGACAAGTAAAGGTTCAAGTGCTGATTCATATCTCAAAGGTACTTCATAACGTCTATTTTTTGTGGTAGTGGTCGGTCTGGAGAAGAACCAGAATTGCCTATTTTGTTGAAATTGTTTACTATAACCAAATCCAATAATCGCAGCAGCACATGTTCCAGTTGCTAAAACTTTACCACTTATAGGCATAATAACTTTGAGCATCGATATATATAACTAATGTTAAGGCGAGTTGAATCTTATAATTGAGCAAACATATATGTAGCTCGTAGATCTCTCTCTCTTTGTCTGTACTGCCGTATCATAGCCCAACCTGCACCTTTCAGGGGTAACAGAGCATAGAGAGGGCATCAAAGGCCACTACCACTCGATTCTCTAGCTAACCTCGGAGTATAAATAGAAGCTACCACTCATATATTCCATTTGAAGCTTCTCACTTAGTCATATATCTTAAATATCTTACCTTATATTTAATATTACTTATATTAAAAACTAACGTTGAAATTGAAGCTGTATAATATCGACCCCACAGAACGCTTCTCCTGAAGAGATTGTTCCCCTACTAAATCTACTGATCAATTTAGAAACATGATTTTTGAGGCAGAGAATAGTACTCCTTCGAAGACATTTCTCTATCTTCTTTCCAAACCGAATACATGAATGAGGGTAGATAGCGGTCGTTGATACGACATATGGCAGTGCAGCGCGGTAGATATACGCTAGCGGATTCCCGTCTGATTTGATTGCCTTTTCCATAAGTCTTGCTCTAGAATTTAGAGGCGAGTGTCCTCCATGTACATGTCTACATTTGACGGTGTTAGCCGCAATTCCATTGCTAGGCGAGAAAAAAATCATCAGTTGAATTAATCCGAGATCGCCACCATACATTGCCCCCCCAATAACGATCGACAATCGGATAAAATATAGTAACAACGAACCAGAAGTGAGCTCGTCCCTAGTAAATCTTTTCTCGGAAATTATTTCTAGCCAACAACTACCTGTGAAAGTTTAGGGGCTTGCTCGTCAAATTTGAGTTTGATTAAATTTGAGTGTTGTCTCTGTTCATTAGGCGCCCAAATTTATAGATAATAGAAGGATAGAATGTATTGACATCTATCAATTATTCTTATCAAATCATTATCATCCATATAATACAATATGATCCATTTACTGATTAGAATAAATACTGCCTGTAATGTTGGAGTTGAATTAGAATCGTCAAATTAATTCCTCATGTTGCTGGCTAACTTTAATATATAAAATTGGCTTTGTGGCTTTCTAACAAAGATAAGCTGGTGAAAAGAACAAGAAATCGAAAGTTTATTTATCAGTTGGTATATAAAATGGAAGTTATACAACGCAATAATTTCTTACAAAAAGCTTGAATACGATTATAAAACTGAGTAATAATCGTTATCGTTTATGCAATTTTTTTCAGTTAATTGCATACTCCATTAGTCTGACTAAATCTGCACCTCATTATTTTCACCTTACTAATTCATTCATCAAATTACTAACCTTCCATTTCGCTGCATAGTAAATTTCTCTCGGCAAAAGATTCAATTTATTAGTATTCTTATTACAGTACAACTCGGCCCTTACCCCATATTACTTGACAGTAATGATTAACAGCCATCAGCATCACAGCCCTTCAATTGTTCCTGAAAAAACTCAATCAAACTCGAATTTAATTTCTAGCTCTGATCCGAATCTCTCCAAATCTACCCACTGCAGTTCCAGAAGTTCAACGCCTACTCTTCTTTCTCCTCATCCTTCTGAACCCAACTATCAACTTACTGGTTGCTCCCAGCAGATTGACGGTTCTCTAACATTGGATCTCGCATCATCGTCCCCGGATACCGATACCGACCCCGAGAAGCCGCATGGTTTAGCTCTCATTGACTCTGACTTAAGTCTAACTACCAACAATCTAACAAGTGAGATTCCTAGGACTGAAAAACAACATTATTTAGAGCGTAACCAATTTTATATGCAAAAAGACATTGATAGATTGAGTGAAGAAAAAGAAGGCAATATTGATATTAGTAATCAGGAAGGAAAGAATAAAGGAGAAAAAAATCACCAACTACATTATAAATCTGAACATTTTGGAAATTCGCAATACCTGGAACATAATTCGAATTCAACAATGTCTTCAACTTCTACAACTCCTATTGAAGATGACGCATTTTCTCATTTGAAAAAGACTCCTATTTCAAGAGGTGCTTTGGCTGATAATTCAGTCTTTGAGTCAATGTCTTTGATTTCTCCAGCTTTTACCCCAGTTCCATCAGATTTTTCACCGGCCGCTTCATTATATGGATCTCAATTGGATTTAGCAGAAGCTGCCAACAAAGCAGCAGCTGCTGCGAGTAGTGCGAATCTCAGTTCCTCTGGTCTTGGGATCAGCAGTGATAGAAATGTTGAGATATCCGGTAAATCCGCAGTTCCCAATGATTTCCTTAATGAAGATTTGAATGATAAACTAAAGGCAATTGCTCTTGATGACGAAAATAAACCACACAAAGCTCCTCACGTTAGGAACCCATCTGCTGCTGGTTTAGTGGAACGAAGCTTGGACCAAACATTGCCCAAAGTGTTCTGTGAATCTAGAGCCAGAATTCCAACGACCTCTGGTACCGAAATCTTCCTCCATCTCTACCGTAATAATATCGATGACAAAGAACATCTTGCCATAGTTTTCGGTCAAGATATTCATTCTAAAACATTATTTGAACCAAGACCTGGCGAAACTGAACAAGATCGCATGACAAGAGGTGCTTATGTTGGTAAATTATACCCTGGTAGACAACGAAGTGATGAGGTTGAGTTAAAGCAGTCACCTTTACCTTCAGTTGAAAACGCTTGCAGTACTAAAAAAACCAAAGATACATTGGCACGTATTCACTCTGAATGTTATACGGGAGAGACTGCATGGTCAGCTCGTTGCGATTGCGGAGAACAACTTGACGAAGCTGCTCGTTTGATGGCTAAAGAAGGTTGCGGAGTAATTGTTTATCTTCGTCAAGAGGGAAGAGGTATTGGCCTTGGCGAAAAACTTAAAGCATATAATTTACAAGATCTGGGCGCTGATACTGTCACTGCCAATCTTATGTTACGACATCCTGCTGATGCTCGTTCATTTTCACTTGCTACTGCCATCTTACTAGATCTCGGTCTTAATCATATTCGCCTGCTCACTAATAATCCAGATAAAATTGTTGCTGTTGAAGGTAAGCACAAGCAGATAACTGTCACGCAGCGGGTGCCTATGATTCCATTGTCATGGCAAAATAAAGGTGGATTCAAAAGTGCTGAAGTAGACAAATATTTACAGACCAAAGTTCAACGTATGGGTCATCTCCTAAATTTATCGGGCGTTTGATTTTCTTTAATTCTCACCTTATTTTCTCTTATAATGTAAATAAATAATTAAAATTACGAGTTCCTCTTCTTGTCCGTTCGGCTGCCAGACTCTGTCCGGACCCGATCACAATAGTCTTATGTTCAAGTACATTGCTAGTGATTACCTATACTATACAATCCGAATAAAAATAAATAAGTTAAAAAAAAAAAATTTTCGCCCTTTTGTAAACCTAAATCTGCGTCCAATACTGATCCAACGGGAACTCTTGCAACCAATTGTCCCAATCGCTAAGATCAAAAGAAAGTGGTGGACGACTGAAAATCTCATTTAACCTCTGTTCAGTAACTTCCTTCTGAGGTTGAGAATACGATACTGATCTTTGGAATGATGCACTGGCTGGCGTCGCAACTTGATCTTCATATGGATGTGGAAGCGTGGATGCCTTTTTAAGTGTTTCAACACCTTCATCAGGAGTTGGCTTAGATCCTGGTGGTTTATTATAATTTGATTCCAAAGTTTCAACAATTTTGAGACCAGACCTAGCAATCCTTGCTGATGATGTGTTACCAGTGTAATCAGCAGAAACAGCTCGTTCTAATAAATAACGGAATTTCGTGGCAGTAGTCTTAGCACAATCTCCACAAAGGATGAACTGCTCAGTTGTAGCTAACTTGATAGAATAGAATAGTGCATTATCGACCAAAAATGTCACTAAATCAGTCAAGCCAAATGATCGGTCATACTGCATCAATTCAGTAGCCTGAGTACAAAATTCGGCATTGGACAAGAAATACTGCTCGGTACTATACATTCGGTGAATTTCATTGCTTGAAGTTAGGAATAATCTATGCATTCTTGAACGGAAGAAATTCTTAATCACCAAAATATAGAGCCGTTGCATAAGAATTACTTGCTTATATGGACTTTCATACTCCTCAATGTTGAATGAATATGATAATTCACTTCCCTGAGAAAACGTCCAAGCACTAACCTGTTGATCAAGTTCCAAAAGTTTAGCATTTGATGGCTCACTCTTATGTACTTCGTCAATTAATGTAGTGTATAAAGGAACCATTTTATTAAGAGCATCACGGAATGATGTCTCATAATTAAATGGATGATTATTATCCGGTAACTCACAATCATAAAACTCCGATCGAATCATATAAGGACGTCCTAATAATAACGCCAATTTACGCTCTGTGATCAAAAATGAATACCAGATGCGTGACCTCATAGCCTGTCTCTTAGTATCAATTGGTTCTCCTTTAAAAGGAAATGGCCATTTTCGATGATATCCCATACCCGTGGCAACTGTAATAGCCATGCCTAATTTAGCCCATGCTTCTTCAAATTTACCACTAATATCACAAGAATGAACCCGCAATAAATGTAATACTAATAGTCCATCTGAATACTCCAATCTATTACTAGCCAGAATATCCGAGCACAAATTGAAACTAATTTCTTCGTATTGACGAGCTTCGGCATCTCGTCCTAATATAAAACATCCCAATGATATGACCATATAAATCGCCGAATTGATACAAGAAACATTATCAGATTTTAATGAATGTAATAATTCCTCCCATTCAAAACATCCAATATACCAATGCAATTTTTCGTAGTAAGCTTGAAGAATTATTTCCAGGTCTGGAATTCCTGCTGATGGGAACGGGGTTAAATCAGCATCAGAAAAACTATAAGGGCCTCGACACAACAATAAAGATGGACCCGAAGATGGACCATAATATCTTGAAACCATTCTTTGATTAGATTCTCCTAATCGCAAAACGAAATCCATCTTCCCCTCATTATCATTGGAACTAGAACCAAGCATTGTACCATGGATTGAAATACCCGATTTATTTGCTTGTATACCAGGACAGGTACCATTAGTCATTGGAACAGATGACACCGACGAAGCCGATGTTACAGAACCTGGATCATCTGAACACGAACCGCCTGTAGACATTGATTCAGGGCTACTACTTGATTTATCTAGTGAATCATTCCCTACTCCATTCATACTAATGCCATTAGCTCCATTTACTTCTCGTTTAATATCTCTATCATTTGATACTGTCACCGAGGGTATTCTTATACTTTCAGCAATTTTAGGAGGACTATTTCTCCTGGCAGCAGCAGTAGCTGCCTTTTCTTTTGCCGGTGGAGTATCATAAGTACAGACTAAATTTCGAATCTTACAATTTGTACACGGTTCTTGTTTACAGCATTTTCTTTTCGCCTTTGCACAAGGTAGACATGATTTGTGAGCACGATTCCTTCTTTTCTTTGCAGGTATTGGGACTGGAGATGAATCAGTGGAAGTTTGAGTTATAACACCATTGCCTCCTAGATTCACTCTTGGTCCTGTAATATTCGATGACATTTCTTATAATTATTATTAATTATTCAATCAAATTATAGAATACCAGAAGAGTTATTTCCCATTCCAAATTGTTTTGTTTTTAATTTCGAAGATGTGGTGATTCTGTTGATTGGTAATACTAACATTTCATTTCTTGGCCATAGTTTGCCCATACCCTACTTTATTGCTAGAAGTACTTTGTGTTACACTACCACCCTACTTCTCACTGCCTTATTAAGTAATCACTTGAAATTCAAATCACCACTAAATATCTATACCTTGCCCACCTTATTTTTGTAGCCTCTGACAAAGCTTGTGTGTATAGCACTCATACCCGTCGCGTTTCAATCATTTTCTCTTAAAAAAAGATAAATTTGCTAGGTTTCCCACTAACGCGACACTCAATTTACATGATCATCTGTTCCTTAGTATTTTATACATAAATCTGCCCTTTCATTTATATTCCTCTATTCTTTGTTACCTTAGCGTACTCCGATAAAACTCATTTTATCCTTTTTCATTCTTGCAGGGAGTTTTCCTGAACTACCTTCAAAACCTGCATATGCGAGGTTAAATAGATGTTCCGAGCGAACCTGTTAATTCTTGCATGATGTGAGGCAGAAATGAGATAGTGCAAGTGGCCAACCGCCGTTGCCAACGGTCGCCTTCCTTGCATCTATACCATGCAGGATATACTGGGGGAAAAGTACATAAATGTATAATTCCACTTCCAGGTGTATCAACTTGTCGAGCAACTCTCCGATATAACTCCATTACATCTAGTCTATATTACTAATTATCCTGAGGGACTATCCTTATCAGTCACCCATTTTGGCTTCTGTTCATCCACTTCTATACCCCGTGGTATGGTGGCGTTGCAACTACATAGTCCTTGTGAAGAGCAAGTTCCAGAAAGGTGGGCTGGACTTATCTGAATTCGTCGTATCATATGGCTTCTAGTCGTTCACCCTCCTTTCAACAAAGAAATATTGCTACTACTGGAGTTAGTACAAAGGATCATGGAGTAGCTTCGAGGCGACACACGGCTATAACGTTATCACTTGTCATGGCAAACCTGCATCAAACCGCTGAAGCTTAAATAAATCTTACCTATCACAGTAAGAGACTCTGAAGATCTTGATTTATCCGATGCACGGTTAACCTCAAGGGGATAAGAGCACCGCGGGATACCCCTCATTTTGTAAATAAATAACGGAGCACCGCGGAGAATCACCTGCATTCCCCCAACTATATAAATAGTCTTGAATTTTATGTTAATTAATTGATTATTAATATTTTTAACTTGATTATTACTTACGTCCTTAAACATGTCTCCTACAGTGTATTTCGTCTCAGGTGGAAATAGAGGTATAGGGTTTGCATTAGTTCAGAAGCTTGGCAGCCTTGACAATTCTATTGTCATTACTACGGCCCGTAATCCTGAAGGAGCTACTGAGTTGAATGCTTGGATAAAGGATCACCCGAACGTCCATGTTTTGAAATATGAAGCTACAGTTCATGATGACGCAGCAAAGTTGGCACATCAAATTGAAAAGATTGCAGGTGGGCTTGACGTATTTGTTGCCAATTCAGGGGCTGGCGAAGACCCAAAGACTGTTCTAGAAACCCCTACTGAGTCATGGATTAGTCTGTATAATATCAACGTTATCGGACCAATTGTTTTATTCAAAGCTTTGTATCCATTATTACTTAAGCATAATACTAGAAAGGTTTTGTTTGTTAGTAGTTCACTTGGATCGAGCGGAGGAATGAGTGCAGCTGTAAGTGCTAGCTCTTATGGTCAATCCAAAGCAGCTCTTAATTTTACTGCCAAGGAGCTAAGTCTTGAATTGGCAAAAGAAAACTTCATTGTTGTTCCTCTTCATCCGGGTCTTGTGTCCAGCGAACTAGGCAGTGAATATGTTAAAAGTTTGGGTGCTATTAATGGTCCCGAATTTGAAAAGGCGGTCTCCAGTGGTATGATAACCACCGAGGAGAGTGCTTCTTCAATCACGAAGCTTATTCAAGGCTTGACTCCCGAAGATAATGGTGTATTCTACCAATACGATAAGACCGTTCTCCCTTGGTAGATATTAACCAAGACCGTTGCTGATATTGTGGGTATTTAGTGAAATAAAAAAGGCAATTAATTATATGACATAAAATAATATAGTATATGCAAAATTCAACAAGCTCTCCATAATTTTTGGCTATATATACAGTTTTTCTTACTCTAAGGTTCGAAGATTATCACTCACGATGAAATCTGCCCCAGTCTTTAATCGCAATTCATGAATACTAATATCCTTGACAATTTCAATCAATGTTAAGCCAGTTTCATGGTTAACATCGAAAACAGCCAAATCGGTGATGATTCTTGATACACACCTTGTACCAGTCAATGGAAAACTGCAATCTTTGACAATCTTCGGGTTACCCTTTTTATCAGTGTGTTCCATAGTAACCACAATTTTTGTGGTTGGCGGAGTAGCTACCAAATCCATAGCACCACCCATTCCCTTGACTTTACCAGGTAACATCCAGTTAGCAAGATCACCATATTGTGATACTTGCATAGCACCTAACATACTCATATTAACTTGACCATTTCTAATCATACTAAAGGACTCATCAGAACCAAATACAGAAGCACCAGAAGCTAAAGTCACAGTTTCCTTACCGGCATTAATATAATCAGGATGTTCCTGACCCTTCAATGGATAAGCACCAACCCCCAAAACTCCATTTTCTGATTGCAATTGAACCCCAAGCTCGGCATTTACGTAGTTGGGAGCCAATGTTGGTATTCCAATTCCTAAATTGGCATACATGCCAGATGTAAACTCTTGGGCAGCACGTTTAATAATTCTTTGACGGGAAGCTCCACTCATTTCATTAGCAAGGTCAGCTTCAGACTTAGCGTATACAACTCGCTCGAACATTTTTTTCTCTGTAGATTTAATAACAGCATTAACGTAGATTCCGGGGATATGAATATGATGAGGAGGGATACTACCGACTGGAACAATATTATCAGCTTCAACAATAGTGAATTTAGCAGCGCGAGCCATAATGCCATTGAAATTTTCAGCAGTACCAGCAAAAACACAATTACCAAGGAAATCAGCTCGATCTACTTTAATAATTGCTACATCACCGTACAGGGCTTCTTCAAGCAAATACTTGCGACCATTGAATTCACGAGTTTCTTTTGGTTTGGAATAGATAGCGACAGATCCATCTTCATTATAGCGAATTGGTAATTGTCCAGTCTCAACATAAGTATTAACACCTGCAGGAGTATAAAAAGCAGGAATACCAGAAGCAGCAGATTTAATTTTAGCAGCAAGTGTACCCTGAGGAGTTAATTCTAGATCTACCTTGCCAGATAAATACATTCTTTCAAATGCTTTGTTTTCTCCAACATAAGAAACTAAAAGTTTTGAAATTTGTCCACTCTCCAGTAGAACTCCTAAACCTTTACCATCAACACCACAATTATTAGAAGCAACAGTTAAATCTTTAATTTGTGGGTTTTTCTCAATTGTTTTGATGATAGTTTGAGGAATACCACAAAGACCAAAGCCACCGGCTAAAACCAGATCTCCAGATTTGAGACCTGATATTTCTATCGCAGTTTGAGCATCATTAACTACTTTATTAATAGTCAAGAGAGGCCTGGTGGTAGATATTGATCTAGAAAACTGCAAAGGTTAGTTATTAGTTAACCAATTGAACTCCAAAGTTTACAGATACAGTCAACTCATATTGCAATTTACTTACTGACGCTGGACCTAAACGAATATATGGTGTAAACACACTTTTAGCCAGTCGAATTGTCGTCATTGTGCTCTGGAGCTAATTAATAATATTACTCTATTAAATTACTAATCCAGTAGCAGGGACTTACATTATATTTATACTCACCCACTTAATCTGATACGATTGGAACTAGTTTCGAAGTTGTCCCTTCTGTCCACCGGAGAAATTTCGGCGACTAATTTATCTCCGATATCCGATGATGCATGATGCAGGGAGAAGAGCGATAGAGATAATATTACTAAACAGGGAAATATTATACTCCGTCCAAATGACAGGTTAAGTGGAGGACGGGGTTTACTCGGTGTGTTTACCCAAGAGTAAGGTCTGTGCTTATGCAAGCATCTCATGAGTGGTGGGGTATGTCACTGCAATATTTTTATAAATAATTTCTCTTATCACACGATATTTACATAAACAAATGTGTCAATTCAGAGCAGAATTCTTATTCCTCTTTCTACAAGGAACAGTCAATACAATCCTCACATTTTTCGTTTTCGGATTTCTCAGCTGGTTTATTTGTTTGTGAAGTTTGAATTATTTCAACCTCTTCAGATTTTTCCAGCTTGGCAGTGCTATGCCTATCGATATGTCCAAGATCTCTTCCTGGAGCAATGACATTTCTAACCAGTTGTTTCAACTCCTTGGAATCAGGGAACCCACCGTTAATCTTGCGATCCCATAACAAAACATCTGGTCTTCCGGTGATAGACAAGGTAACAGTGAAGATTCCTCCCGATTTTGGTATTAGGGCGACTTCACCAAGATCTTCACCGAAGGTTGATAAGAGTTCTTGAAGGTACCAAACAGCTCTAAAATTCCATCGACATTTGGTACAAAATTCGATTGCAATTCGAGGTTTGGCCATGGTATGGTTTGGTGGAAAGTTGATCCATGAAAGATTAGTCAGGAAATGTAGGTAGAGAGATCTGAGATTTTACGACAAAATAAATTCGTCACGTGAGGGCCATTATCTACTAGTCTATTCAAGTATGGAGCGTTGGAGTAGGCACACTCGTTTAAGATGCGCAGATTGGGCAGATGTTGACTTTTTTAATCTCTGGGAGGATTTTACTTGAACGAGCAAAGCGAGCAACGGGTCCGGGCGGAGCCCGGCCGCCGGAGGCAGTAAAAGCCGGAGGTATGACGGAAGGAAAATAAGATCGACCATTCTGAAACTTGGGGATTGTGATGTTAGGGTGTATGGAGCCCGTGCTAAGCCGTTAAGCCCTGATGCGCTACTGCATCCATGCGTTGTTGTTTACTGGAGATGAGAAACGAGATAGAGGAGTACAGGCTAACTACTAGACATCTGACTGCGGTCTGATTCTAATACTAAAAGTTAACGCAGAATTTGTGCGGAGGGAAGTGTACCTTTTGTGACAATTACAAGAGGAAGAAAAAAAAAAAGGAAAGACGAAAAGATAAAAGACGTTGAGAAAAACACAGGTGATTCAAATAAAGGTTGAGCAGACGTGATATTGCGAGTAAGCGAGACAACACACTGTCAGACCACAAATAGTAATACAAGACCTTCATATTAACGGTTTCAGTTTTGGAATTGCAATAGTATAATCGATCATATACAATGCCTTCTTTCTCAGATAGCTTCTGGTCTTCTGGTTATTCAACTGGATTGAATGTAATTTTTGATAAATTACGTCAAGGAAGTGTTGAAAATGATGAAGTACTTGCTTTAGCAGCTGCAAGAGCGGATGCTGAAGAGGCTTATGGTAATAGACTAATTGATATTCCTTCAAATTTTACTGCTAAGAAAAATGGATTTGGTCGTGATGATGGTGCTTCATTACGTAAAGCTTATGAAGGAATAATTGATGAAATGGGTAATGAAGGTCAACACCATATTCAAGTTGCTGAAAGTATTCGTAGAATGGTTATATTACCATTTGGTAAATGGGCAGATGATCATCGTAAGAGGGTTGATTATTCATCAAATATTTTGAGGGAGAAGTTGAAGAATTATGAAAGAGAATTGACTGAAGTTCAAAAGGCTCAAAGAAAGTATTTTAATAAGTGTCGATTGTTAGAGGATTCAAGAAATGTTGAAGTAGGAGAGGGAGTGGGAGGAGGAGGCAGTACAGTGGCTAGCGGCGGATCTGTTAGTGGACCTGGTAGTGGTTCTGGGAGTGGTTCGGTTAGCGTTAATGTTAGTAGAAATGTTAGCAATTCTAGCACTATCAAGACAGCTGGAGGAATAGTAGGTGCTAATGCTACTTCTACTGGTACTGCTGTTGCTCCTCCTATTACTCCTCCTCAAGATTCAACTCCACCTCAAACGACTACTGAACATAAAGATGGTTCAATTCATGATGATCTTCTCGATGATGAGGATCCTGTTCAACTTGGAGATGATATTTACTCTCCTGATGAAGCCAAACTTTTGTTTCAAAAAATGCTTGAGGAAATCCCACAGAAGTCTGTTAAAGTTGCAATTCTTGGAACCTATGAACATGTTTGTTCAGGTGATTTAATTGTGGCTTGGGTTCAAGCTAATATGTCTAAAGATAATGCTACATCTCTTGCAAATGCCGAAAAATTCGGCCAAAGCCTCATCACAGAAGGGTTTCTCCGACTTGTAGGTCAAGTTGGTAGTAAATTTGCCAATAGTTCGGTTATGAATTATCAATGGAAGAGAAAGGCATTCCAGATTGCTGATCGACTCGAACACACCAATGAACAAGCTGCTGGTGGTACCAATTTAATGACGCCAATTGTTGGTGAATATCTGGGAGAGACTATTAACAATTATATTAACAATCCTCATCCTGATGAAACGCCTGACCAACGACTTATCCGGGAAGTAAATGAATTGGACCAAAAATATAAACAAGCTGTTCAAAAGTTAGATGATGTTCGTTGTAATCTTGAAGAAACAGCAGTTGATCATTTAACATTTATGGAAAGATGCGAATTTGATAGATTAAAGGCTATTAAGGCAGTATTTTTGGATTTTCTGGCTGCTTTGTCGAATGTTATCCCGACTCTTCAAGTATCTGTTGATAAATTATTACTCTATCAAGAAACTGTCCAACCGGCTAATGATTTAAGATACATCCTAGAGAGTTATCGAACTGGGTGCTTCTTACCAAAGGTGACAATATATGATAACTATTACAATACAGCTGAAGATCAAATTTTTGGAGTTGAACTGGAATATAGATGTCGTGGTGATAAAAAAAGAGTTCCTTTTATTGTCTCACATGTTCTTGGATTTATGGATTCCAAATATCCTGAAATGGAAAACGATCAAGTGCGATTATCGGCATGGGTTGTCAGTGTTCCTCTAAAAACAACCCATCAATTAAGAAGAGAATTGAATTATGGAGGTGGAAATCCAAAAGTAATGAGACAAATTTTACCTAAATATGAGCCGCCAGTTGTGGCGAGTCTTCTTAAGTTATATTTGGTAGAATTGCCAGACTCAATTATCCCTTCGACACATTATGATACTATCAAGAGTATTTATTCACAACATGGTAATGATGAAGATCCTCAGAATCGTATCAATTCAATTCAAAATACTTTTTCCCAACTTCGAGTCTCAAATATTGCAACTTTGGATGCCGTTTTGACCCATTTAACTCGATTGACAGATATTGCTAAAGCATCACCTGAATATATTGGACAGCTCGCACAAGAATTTTCCAATTGTGTGTTGAGACCGAAAACTCAATCTGCTTTGACATTAGGAGACAGACACGCTTATCTTTTAGTGAAAGATCTTATTAATTATAAAGATAAAATTTTCCGCGACCTAAAGAGAAATAACTCAAATCGCAAAGGATCATTGTCACCGTCTCCGTCATTGAAAAAAGGGCATGTGGATGTTGGAGCAGGGGCAGGAGTTAATCGTCGACCTACTCTTCAAAACAGAATGGAAGCATTGTCTTTAAAGATTCGAAAAAATGTGAGTCATGGAGAAGGAGAGACTGGAGAAGTGTCAACTGGCAGACAGTCGTCTATTGGTTCAATTGAACAACAACACCAAGTACAGCAATCATATCAACAAGAACAATCAACTCAACCTCCTCACCAACAGCAAGAGCAAGAGCAAACCGAATCGTCATACCAACAACCACATCAACAAGAATATCCTCATCATTTACATCACCGACAGCATAGTAATTCCCAAGAACATAGACAATTTCCCCAGGCAGAGAATGGATTCACTGGACCGCCAGTTAGAACTATAGAAAGCATGGCGAATGAAGAACAAGATTCTAGCTATTACAATAGCGATGAATCATATCCCCCTCGCCAACCAGCGGCAGGTAGACAAGACGTGAGCTTAACAGCTCCCCCTACTGCTGCTTATAATGAAGAACAAGGATTATCCTCTCATCCTATTGTAATAGACTAAAGTCTTTTGATATTTACTTTTATGTAGTTGTGGTTATTTCTTTTCAATCATTTTTTAGTTAATAAAATTTATGAAAAATTATTATGATTAATTACACAGTAAGAATTGTTTACATACGCCGTTTTTAATAAATAAATAAAACCAAAAGGAGGATAGCAACTAAGTAGAGCAATAATGTTCAGATGTTGATTCTTGACCACTTGGTGCTTCTAATAACTCTGAACTGCTACTTCTATTACCGCCATATTCATCATCAACATCCGTATCTTCTTCTTCAGAGTTAAATGGATCGGCTTGTTCTTTAAAAGATGATTTGAATGGAGGTATTCGGGAGATGCTATCAGATGCAATAGATGTTTGTGACTTTTTATTTCTTGAAAACACTGATCTTGGTCCTGACCCAGTATTCTTGGCGTTTGTCAGTTCAATATCAGAAAATAACTTTCTTGGCTTTATATCAGATAATTCACTATCTCCTTTAGGAAATGGACGGAATACTTTTTTCCCTCTAAAAATGTACCACAGTCCAGGTACATCTGGTGGTAATGATCTGTGAGGATGAGAATTTGTTGGAATATGTAGTTTTGTTGTTGGTTGGGTCCCGCTTTCTACTCCCATCTCATTATCAGCCTCATTTTTAAAAGCTTCATGGTCATTGAAAACGTGGAAAGGTTTTGAAGGTTGTTTGAAGATGTCAGGTTTTATCAAGGGGGGCATAACTGCTGAGTTAGCAGGAGGATGGACAGTAATAATTCGTTTTGGCTTCATACTCTGGGGTGTAACAGGAATATGTGACGGGTTAGTTACCGGTTGTGCAACAGTAGTCTTATTCCTTACTCTCGCCAAATCGCGACTATGGCCCCTACTATGACCACCTCTATGAACTCTACCACTACCAATCACAGGCGAATTACTTGGAAATAATATCCTTGATGTACTAGAATTTGGAGTTCTAATTAATGCATCGATAAGATCCTGATTTCTTTTTCTATGAACAGGAGTTTCAAGTGGTGTTAATGGAATAATTGTAGGATTGAGTTTTTGAGTGCGTTTGATATGAGGAGTTGTGAATGTTGGCTGGGCAGTAGATTCCTGGTTACGATCAGTACGATAGTGATCATCTTTCAGTTGCAGTTTTCTTCGTCTATAAAATTCGTCTGGTTCATCAATAGGGGCAAATCTTGGAGTTGGTGGGGTGAACAAGGAGAATGATGGATCAGATGATCTAGGAGGTGTCCTAGGTGTTTGAGTTGATACCATTTTGGTAACTTTAAACTGATGGGAATGGATGAAATATCAAAATGAATCAAAAATTGAAATAAAAGGATGTTAACCAATAACCGTTCTGTTGCGAATGTAATTTTTGGACTGGATGAGGTGACAACCGAATTGTGGTAGTACTTGTTGAACTATCTATGGTCTCTAATTCAACAACTCAATCTTCGACACAATAATGAAGTAATTTGCGTAATAAGAAATAACTTGTACAAGCCCCAAAAAGATGTTAAATTTGTTCTGTAGTAATTTGGTTCTTCCGTTGGTTCGTTGTTGATTCGTTAAACAAACTGCCTTTCGTCTTCACTGAAAACCTACTTCTACTATTTATCTACCGTAAAGGAATTGATTGCTTTTGTACTTTTAATTGCAGCATGTACTTGCAAGTTTCATAAAACAGGGGGACGCGAACGAAATTAAGGGGGTTGGTAGGTAGGTGAATTGATGAGGTCGTTAGAGTGCATAAAGCAAATCCCTCGGTGTGGCTGGATATGGGTAGGGGTGGTACGAATCGCGTTTTTGGTGGTGACGCGTCTGTAGTAGTAGCGACAAGCGTGATGGCACAAACCAAGAGCAGTGAGGATTTAGTTATGGAGAATATGGAGAAGTAGCTGGAAACAGTATAGGATGGAGTGAAGGGGTTGATAATGAATTGAAATAGTGTGTGGATGATGAAATTAGTAAGAAGAGAGATTATCTGGAAAGTACGCTCTACTCTTGTTAAATATTCTGATAATAACCCGATTATTAGCCAATCCATCACCCCCGTGCATCCATCCACTTCGGATTCAATCATTACATGCCGCCATTAAAACATCGCTTATAATCTCCTGTTTCACCACTGGCTTTATTACAATATGCAGGGATTGCGGCTTTTATTAAAGCCTCACTTTGACCTGCTAAGTTTCACGATATGCTTCCAAATATACCCCCTTCCTCCTCATCTATTCCTCTATAAAAATGGCTGACTCTACCAATTCTCCTATTCGTAGGAGAATTACCTTTCTTGTAGATGTCAATGACCCTGATACTGTCAATTCTTTCTCTGTATCCAAGGATGGCAAGTCCATGACTGTAAAGGATAACAAATCTCCTAGACATCACCGAGTTACCATTCCTCAATCTAGGCAATCACCAGAGGTAAGATCTCACTCCTCCCTTTTTATCCATGTCTTCTCTTATTAACTCGAAACAGTTGCGAGCACTTCTTAATAATATAAAATTCCAAATCAATTGGTCAAATCTTAAACCTTATAATAAAAACATTCCCTTCAAAGTCCCTAGAGAAACTGGCCTTCATATTGAGGCTACGTTAGATTCTGATTGGTATGTTAAATCCTAATTTCCTATATTCACTTCCTGGAGACTGGTCAACTAACCCCGTTTTCTTCCAGGAACTCTATTCAATCCATATTATCTCAACTCGGCATAAAAAATAACACTAGCATAGAAAATACAGTTGTAACAGATAATTGGAGGTCCTTGTATATAGAAAATTTTGATCCCTTGCACAATTTCGATACTGAATCTGCAGAAATATTCAAGATCTTCACCAACAGCAACTCCTACCAACCTCTTAACGATGTGGATTCTATCACTATCTCTAACGGACTTACCCCTCAAAGCCCTCTTCCATATCAACTTGATACAGATTTAATTATTGAAAGCTATACACACCTGCCAAAAGATACAATTCCACCCCTGGTTATTAAAAAATCCCAAGAAGATAATCAAAAGATTGAAGTAGGTTTACTTCATACCTCAATCGCTACCGATGAGGAAGAATGGACTTTAGAAGGTCTAGTTCGTGATTTTGATAAACCATCAAAGCCAATTTACGAAAAAATAATGGTCAGGTACCCTAAACAGCATAGACAAACTCCTACCGACAGTTCATACACTGGTGAATTTGCCAAACCAGTGGGTCTGCATCCAAAATATCATCTGCATTTAACTGGCATCGAGTCGCCAGGTCAATTTTGCCGGTTATATTCTAAGTATACAATACCTAAATCACTTTTCGTTGATAAATATCAGTTGGTTGATCTGGATAGGTCAACCACCATGACTCCAGCTAAAGGGAAACTTATAGCTGTTTGGGGGGAGACTGACTTAGAAGCTCCAATATGGTCAGTAAACGGCTGGGGAAGTGAGCTCCTTGTCGAGATCTATCACAATAATCACAGCAGTGAATTTACCTTCGAACTCCCTCTTCATTCTCGTTATGGCATACCTCAGTTGAATGCTACTTCAGTTTCTGAATCGTTACCATGGCCAATAGTGTTCTGGGTTTGTCCTGATTTTCAACGAGAGGAACGTAATATTGCCGAAATCAAAGGTTTAGGTTATGAATCACTCTTTCCTGATAATACGCTATATTATCATTTGACACCAAAACCTACACCTGTTGACGATCTCACCTCCCGTTTTGAAATCCCGGTTGCACCATTCAACCACTACGATCGAATTCAATGGTTCTCTATCACTGTGCTTCTTACAGCAACATTATACATTTTGTACAAGATATTTTCTAATATTCGTCCAAAAAAGAAATCTGATTAAATAACATTACATAGATATCTTCTAAATAATATATATACATGCTTCGGGGGCTGTGACCGCAAAAGAAATCACAAGAGCTCAAAAATATCAGCTGCTTTTCGTTGCAGGGGCCCTTCGGTCGTTGATAACACGCCCTGGCTCCCTTTGAAAGTCGACCGTATATCAGGAGGTGATGGTCCTGGTGAATCCAGCATCCATGAAAAGTCACTGTTGGCCAGGAGAGATGTTCTAATGGGAGTATGAGTATTTACAGGTTTCGTAGGTGATGAAGAAGGCACGACAACATCGTCGTTGGCATCATCTTCAGTTTTTATTATCACTTCAATATCGGTTTTGACAGGGGTTTTGACAAGATTATTAGAATATCTCATAAGAGGGGTGTCTTTTAACAATATTGATCCTCTATTTTGCTCCTTCTCTACTTCCATCTCTGCATCTGCTGCATCTGTTGAAGTTGTAAAAATTACCGGCGCTTTATTAACCGGAAATGTCTCATCAAGAAGACATTCTCGAACATGTCGTATACAATCTAGCGCTTGGGCCAATTGTATATCACCATCTCTCCTTTCCAGTGCGCTTAAAGAGCTAGTGAGCAGGTCAGCCAATCGCTCATTACGATCTTGATGAACTTGTTCTATTACGAGGAGCTGCTGTTCAGCTATTGATACACCTTTGCTATTTGATGGTGATAGTGCTCTTGCTCTCGGCTTCTCAAAGGCATCCCGAACTCTACGATCAATATCTAACTTTTTCGATACACTTTTCGCCGCATCTCTTATTGAATCTAAATTAAATGATGATGATGTGATAGATGGTAGTGTAAGTAATGGAGATATCATCAATGATGGAGACGAAGATCCTTGACTACGTAACGGGGGAGTCAAATTAATTGATTTCTCTTTCAACACGTCTTGCCTTTCCACTTGATTAAATTTCTCAAATTGTTCATAAACATATCTGCCTCCTTCCAGATTCAGATGGCTTTTTAAATATAATCCATTAATAACATATAAATAAGGGGGTTCAATAGGATCTGTTGGATAATTCAATAACGTGGTAAGAATTTCCGCATAATGAGGTTCTTCAATTATCTTTCTTCGAACTCTGAGTAACATAGTAACACAGATGTAATCTATCAATTCAAGAGTTAATCCATCAGCTGCAAATAATGCATCCCATAATCGAAGCATTTGATTGAATCCAAACTCTCTACCAAATATTAATCGGATCCATCGAATACCCCATATTTGAGGTTCTATTTCATTTGAAACGAGGATATTATACAATTCTGGATCAACTATTTTCAAGATTGATTCTTGAATTTTTTTCGATTTTGAGACAATTGCCGGGATTGGATCAGATTCAGAACCGGATTCCAATAATGATTGTTTCTTAGGAGGTAAATACCATACTTTACCATTTTTCATAATTGACTGGAATACAGCATATGCGTCTGATTCTACGTACTTATCATTCATACCTTTACTAGCATCTTTAGACATAACCCATAGCATCGGCCCTGCCAATTCATGCATTCCTTGACGATATCCTATCTCCCTATTCTGTCTTGCATAAATATACAAAATACGATGGAGACTGGATCGAACTTCAGGATCTCTGAAAAAATCTACTTCCGGAAATGCTCTATCAACATCTCTCATGATTATATCATTTAAATCTTCTTCATCCTCATAATACGAATCTAACGTTAGATCGATATCTTCAAATTCAGTCCCAGCACTCGTATTACCAAGTGAAAAGGATGATAAACTTTGACTACTTAGTGGATCATCAACAACCCTAGTCGTAATAATTGGAACTGATGATTTAGATGGACTTGAACTGGGATTGGTTGTTGGATTACTGATTGATCCGTTGGATGAGTTTTGAGTATCGGTTATAGGTCCATCCATAGTGTCACTACTACCATTGCCATCTACATCTATATCACCCCCATATTGCTCTCTAAATAATGTATAGCTCCGCAAATCCCGTTCTTGTGAAGCACTCCAGCTCTTTTTATCAAACGTCCCATACAATAAAAGTACCTTCCATAATAAGCTTCTCGGGGGAAAGTCATCATCCCCAGTACTTCCCTTACTTCCCTCCACCTCCTTTTCACTCAATGTCCCTCTCCAAATACATTTCCTTAACATCGTCAAATCCGGATACCGCTCTCCAACCGCTCTATCCCATTTCAACAGTATATCCATCATTTTGCCCTTTCCTTTTGTATCGTCCAGTTTCCTAACTTTCTATGTATCATCAAATCATAAGCAATACTTCGTCTATACAAAACCAAAATTTAAACTCTCAGATAAACATACGTCAGATATATTGTTAGATTTTAGTTACCACATCAACAAAAGATCTTAGTAGCCATATGCGTCCTACCTCTGCTAATGCATCCAACACATGTGATTGATTATCTACGATAAGCTCATACGGCTGCCATTAAAATCTCTCACTCATATTCTCAACCAGCTATATTATGCCTGGAACCGCTATGATGGCTTTGAAGACCATAGAAGAGAATCATATTTTCGTAGTTGTGTTGTCGTTCGTGTGCCCCCTATAAGAGCTATTTAGATTCCCTGCTCAGTAAATGTATGACAACCGGACAAACATCGCACTTGATGCGGCACATCAAACTCGAGCCGCATAGTCTGGACATCTGCTGCTGCTATTCACTTAGATAGTGCCATCCGTGGACATCAACCATACTCTATCTCATTTTTAAATCTCCCTGATCTGTGTATAACTAACTCCTCCCACTCAATTGCTGTGCGAAATTCAAAATCTACGCAGGTCCCTTCGCTGTACCTAGTCTAAGTCGTCCCAACTATCCATGTCCTCGTCACTATCCTCCGCCAACGTACTGGCAAGAAAAACTTTTGAAATCGAAAATAATATCGTAAGTGATGAGACCATCTATTCATACGATCAGCAAGCTCAAAAGAAGATCTTACAAGAAAGTCCGTGGAAATCTGATCCAAACTATTTCACTGCTGTCAGAATCTCTGCCATTGCCTTACTTCGAATGGCCATGCATGCTCGTTCTGGTAAAAACATCGAGGTAATGGGTGTTATGACTGGGAAAATTATTGGTAGAGAGTTCATCGTTATGGATGCTTATCCCTTACCCGTTGAAGGTACTGAAACAAGGGTCAATGCCCTTGGTGAGGCTTATGAATATATGGTTGAATATCTGAGCAGTTTACAAGGAGTTGGACGTCCAGAGAATATTGTTGGTTGGTATCATAGCCATCCTGGTTATGGATGCTGGCTCTCAGGAATTGATGTCGGTACTCAGGCTCAGAATCAGCAATTCCAGGATCCCTTTTTAGCCATCGTGGTCGACCCTAATAGGACTATTTCGGCCGGAAAGGTAGACATTGGAGCCTTTAGAACCTATCCTCCTAAATATGTTGACTCCACCAGTTCTAGAAAATCTCGCCGTGGCCAAGAAATCCCTGCTTCTAAATTGGAGGATTTTGGGGTGCATGCTGCTAAATATTATCCGTTGAAAGTGTCCTATTTCAAGAGTAGTCTTGATTCTCAAATCCTCGAAGTTCTCTGGAACAAATACTGGACTTCCACTCTGGCTCAGTCATCGTTAGTCATCAATCACGATTATACTACGGATCAGATTGCTGATTTAGCTACTAAAACTGGCAGGCTCACCGCCAATACTTCAACTAATTCAGGTGATTCCCATCAATCATCCTTGTTCGCTGACCAGCTGCATAGATTAGCTGTCGCAATTAAAGATAGTAGAGCCTCCGGTAAAAGTGGACGGAAATTTGGTCCCCAATCGACCACACCCAGCACATCAGCTGATCCAATGCCCATCGATGGGGTTACTGCCAGTGCTATAAAAATCGGTTCCGATGAATTGAATGCCCTTATTTCCCGTGAAATCAAGAAATCCGTGTTACAAGTCTCCAAGTAGACATTTTTTATTTTATTTATTCTCTTGTTATTACTCCAAACTCAGTCTCCGGCGGCTGGGCTCCGCCCAGACCCGTGGTTCCGCTTCGCGGACGGACTAGGTTTTAGTGGAACTACGTAAATCCCATATCTTCAGGCTACAGTCGGTAGTATCGTCATCACGAGTACCCGAACACGATGCTAGAACTGAAGCGCTTTCTAAAGGGTTCATGCTTACGCATGTAACACAGGCTATACAGTTAGTATACACTTCTCAAAGCGGATCTACAGGACCGGGCAGAGCCCAAAAACCGTAGGATATCAGGGAAAAACATACATTCATGAGCTGAAAATGTCAAAGAGGGGGTCATGTCGACTGTGGAGTCCCAAACAGATATTTCGCCATTGGTACCCCCTCCATAGATATGCCCTTCTTTAGTGACACTGATGCCGAGTCGTTGGTTTGTCATTCCCGCCCATTCCACTAAAGAACCAACGGATTTTAACGACATTCTCGGATCTAATATATGAATCTCTCTTGAATTTCTACAAACTTGGAATATGTACAGAGATGAAGGGGCCCATATAAGTTGCATGTTGGCAGAAGTGTGTAATGGTGGGGACAATTGCTCAGTTATTGAACCTGATCTTAGGTCTAGCAAAGCTACAGATCCATCGAATTTTCCGACCACAGAAGAAAAAGCATCTATTGGATCATGAGCCATTGTAGATATTATACCCTTAATGGGAATTATTAGGAGGGCCATTGTGCCCGGTCTATTAATATCAAATAGAGCATATGTTTTCTTAGACCCAACTGACAATAGGCTCCCTTCCTGAACAAAAGATGTACTGTAAACGGGTAAATATTCATCATTACAAAGCAGACCATATGACAACGGACTCGCTGAATTCGGTTCACTGATGTTGTATAAACGAACTGGAACATCTCTGGTAGAAATAGCAGTATACAATGTGTTGTATTGTTGCAGATTGAATTGAGGATGAATAGATACTGACAAGATTGGACTGGGTAAGAATTTACACTTGTATGGAACTAATGGCTTGATCATATCATTGTCATCGAGGATATCTGGTGGTACGACAAACAATCGTACTCCTCGATCTTCATTAACCGTTATTACACTGGATCCATCTGGAGTCCACTGAGCGTATCTAAACACATTGTTAGAAGTACTACTGCCACTGCCAGCGTTGTGAGTCTGTCCCTCTGAGTACGTTCGCCCAGTAGATGCTACCAGTTTCATTATTCACTAATGCGCTCTCTCTTTTCTCATGTGTCCTGCAAGATTAAAGTATGCTTTAGTGTGTACTAAATGAAGACCCTGAAGATCGCGTCATTCATTACTCATCCTCAAAAAGCAGATTTAATATGCAGGAACAGGACTGCATACATATCTATACACGGCTGAAACCCTAATCCGATTTTCATTGCTGTTTACGTGCCAACTGATACCGCTCGTCTCGAGCTACCTGAAAGGTTATACAGAAGGGACAGGACAGCGAGATTCTGTATTTGTGTGGGCTGTTAGAAGTTGAATCAAATATTGATCAGTGATTCAGGCCGAACAAAAATGTCACATTCTCCGGGCGGTAAATCGCCGGACAATCGAGACCCTTCTCCTTTAAGAATTCCTGGTCAAAGGAGAAAAACGACTTCATCTCCATTTTCACCTATTGACGCTACATCATGGGGTATTCATTCTGTACCGGGAATGCTGTCTGATTTTAAAAGACATACAAGTCATGGTAATATCCATTTAGCAGCGAACATTGCTGGGGTGAATGGTGTATCGGGTAGTCCTGGTAGTGGGATATCTAGTATTGCTGGTTCAAGAGTCGCAAGCGGGGTTGGTTTGAATCTGATAGGTGTATCCTCTGGTGTTATTGGTGGAAGTATTAATGGAATTGGTGCTAATGTAGAAGAGCAGCTGGGTGGAAATGTTCCTACAGTTCCTATTGAGAAGACTACACTCGCTTCATTATCTGGAAGTATACCAGCTTTTATATCCTTGCCAACTGCTTTGCTAACTATCAGTTATATTGGTACAAGGCCTCAAGGGAATGGTACATACACTTCACCTTACACGGTAGTTTCACTTGTGACGGGAATTGTGATGTTACTAGCAGGACTAGTAAGTTTACTTGAAAAAAGGACAGCTGTCAGTTCAATATCTTCCCTAAATAAAAGACGGAAAAGTACGCTTTCATTAGTAGCCGGTGTACTATGTTTAGTGTTGGCTTGTACTTGGTTAGGAGCTGCTAGGGTAACAGTGGCCATAATGGCTGCTTTAAATGTACCAGGTGCTGTAAATTCAAACTCAATTCGATTATGGAATTTTAGAGTTATCCGACCATTTATTCTAGTCATTTTTGTACTGTTTATGTATGATTTGGGATATTATTCTGGAGATCCTAGTCATCCGTTTATTACCATTTTAGCAGGGTATATTACATTGATTGGAGCTAGTTATAGTATTACAAGAACTGATTTAGATATATCAAGATCTGTCTCCTTAGGTAGCTCGGCGGTCTTGTTAATTCCTGCAGCACTATTCTCAATAGCAACTGGACTAGATACATATGCCCTGGCTTTTATCACAAGTGGTGCCATTGGTGTCTTTTTACTAGCTAAAAGAAATATTGTTCCTACAAGATTAAATGGATTGGTAGGAGCTCTAATTATTGTTGGAATCTCAACATTTATCAATGAACTTCCTCATTCTCAGTGGGATATCGTGTTAGCTGCTGCTACTTTATTTGTGCCAGTTAGTAGTGTAGTACCTGTGGATATTGAGGAGGCAAAATATGGCAGTGATCCAATCTCTACTGGTAGTACTCAAACCAGATTTAAAACTTGGGGTATTTTAGATTCTATTTTAGCTCATGATGATACGAGAAATATTTTTTATTTCCTTTTACTCAATTTTTCTTTCATGCTGGTTCAACTATTGTATTCTGTTTTATCCCACTCACTAGGACTATTGTCTGATAGTATTCATATGTTTTTCGACTGTCTTGCGTTGTTAGTAGGATTAGTTGCAAGTATTTTATCAAAGTTTCCCCCATCTTCAAGATTCCCTTATGGATTAGGTAAGGTTGAAACTGTTTCTGGATTTACTAATGGCTGTTTATTAATTGCAATTTCTGGTGGAGTAATCGCAGAGGCATTAGAGAGGATTGCACATCCTATTGAACTGGAAAAGACTTCAGAATTGTTGGTGGTTAGTATATTGGGGTTGTTGGTGAATATGGTAGGCATTTTTGCGTTTAATCATGGACATTCACATGGGCATGATCACGGACATGATCATGGACATGACCATCAGCATCAAGATGAACATAAGCATGAGCATGAACATGAGCATAATCATCATCCTGAGCATGATCATCATCACGACCACGACCACGACCACAGCCATGAACATAAGAATGGGCGTGATTCTGGCCATGTGCATTCTCAGGATAATCATAAACATGGACGCGATCATGGTCACGATCACTCCATTAACTCGCATGGACACTCTCACTCTCACTCGCATGAAAACGAAAATATGCGAGGCATCTTTCTCCATGTCTTAGCTGATACCCTCGGCTCAGTAGGCGTAATCGTCTCAACAATCCTTACCAACATGACTGGTTGGTCTGGTTTTGATCCAGTTGCATCAATCTTCATCGCAGTGCTTATATTCCTCTCGGCAATCCCACTAGTAACTGGCTCAGCTAAAACCCTTATGCTCTCACTTGGAGATTCACGGGAATACCAACTCAGAGATATCCTTAACGACATTTCTATTACTAGTGGCGTCTGCAGCTACTCTGTACCTAAGTTCTGGCAAGATGGTGGAAAAGTCCGTGGTGTTGTCCACGTCCAATACCAAAAAGGAGCTAATAGCACTGTGGTTCGTGACAAAGTTGCTGCCAAACTGAAAGAAAATGGCATTGAAGACGTCTTTATTCAAGTCGAGGAAGAAGGATCCCCATGCTGGTGTAATTCCCACAATTAACTTCTCCGGTCACTGGGCTCTGTCCAGGCCATTTAATACTCGCTTCATGCGGCTTTCATGTCCACCCTATGCGGCTCATCTCAATTTTTATAACCTGCATAATCACCAAGCATTTATAATAATTATTTATTTTTCAAACGGCATATTGAGATTGTTTCTATAATAACTATTTTACTATGTCCAGAGTCGGTGTTTTAGTGCTCGGGCCAGCTGGGGTTGGTAAATCGACCTTCTGCTCGTCATTGATTTCATATATGCAATCTATTGGCCGACGAGCTCATATTGTCAACCTTGACCCAGCTGCTGAACCATCAGAATATGAATTCTCGGTCGATATAAGAGATCTTATTTCCTTACAGGATGTTATGGAAGAAATGGAATACGGTCCTAATGGTGGTTTAGTCTATTGTTTTGAATTCTTATTAAATAACTTGGATTGGTTAGACGAAGAAATTGGTGACTATGAGGAGGAATACCTGATCTTCGATTGTCCTGGCCAAATTGAATTGTATACCCATATTCCTGTTTTACCTGCATTAGTCAAGCATTTAAGAGACAGTCTCAATTTTTCGTTGTGTGCTACCTATCTTCTAGAAGCTCCATTTGTTATTGACAGACCCAAATTTTTCTCTGGTGTGCTTTCAGCTATGTCAGCAATGATTCTATTAGAGACCCCTCATATCAATATTCTCAGCAAAATGGATACCATTGCTGATGAAGTCCCAAAACGAGACCTTAAACGATACTTAAATCCAGATCCATTACTAATGGCACATGAAGCAAATGAAAAGACGAATCCTAAGTTCCACGAACTTAACAAGAGTATAGCTATGTTAACTGACGATTTTGGCATGGTTCAATTCCTTCCTTTGGAGGCAAAAAATCCAGATAGTGTAGCTACGATTTTAAGTTATATTGATGATGTCACTCAGTGGGCTGAAGCTCAAGAACCTAAAGAGCCAAAAGAAGAGTCTGAACTTGCCGACGAAGAATAACTGTGCTTAAATTGGTAAAATTATATCCGGTCAGGGAGAAAAAAATAATTTATTTATATAGAATATATTATAATTAGTATTATGAATAATGTTCTTAAGTTCGTAATAGTCGTAAAAAATGGTTGTTTAAATGGCAGCGGCAGAGGTAGGACTAAAATGCTTCGCTGCTGGGAGGCGAGGGAAAAGAGATAGCGTTGGCAGCAGCAGCTGTATTTGAAGTAATGCCTTCTGCGGTAGTAGAAACCGTCTTCTGTTTTTTGGCGCCAATGGAATCCTTGGTATTGGCTCGCTTGACTGATTTGAAGTTCAACTTTGATTGTTCTTTCAACTTTTGCTGCGCTTTTAACTCTCGCTTGAAAGCTCGTTCTTCGCTCTTTGCCTTACGTTCTAATTTTTCTCTTTCTTTCTGTCGTTCCATTTCTAACTTTTCTTGTTCGAAATCTTCTATCAGTTGAGGAATTACTTGACAATCCCCTTTGACAAAGAGATCGAAACATCCCTCAAATTGATTGTTCAGTTGAGGGTGCTCATCGACATTGAGCCATACAACTGCTCCTTTAGCATGATGAACCGCTTGCGCCATTTCTTTCACAATCCTTCGCACTCCAGGGATCTTCAGTGAAGTACCCACCACAATCAGCCCGTCAGGCTTACAGCTAAGATCATCTTCAGTTACAGCTCCAATTGCTTCAGCATCAGGATTCACTTCATTGTAAAGTACTATCCTTGGTCTTAGTTTACCAATTCCTTGTGATCGCTTACCAGCTATCGCTCTAATTGAGTCTAATTCTATACATTCTGGGCATTCTGGGGCGCCATCATCGGTAAAGATATCCGGGTTCAAGGGACCCAACCAGCCACATCTAACACAAACCATGGTGCCTATCGTACCGTGTAACTGAATAGTCTTTGGCCAAGGATGTTTTAATGGTACTTGTGATGTCAAATGATTCAACGATGCATCTAAACAGTCGATATTTTGAGTATACAATCTGCCGAGCCTATTCTGACTAGCAATCTTATTCAAATATTCATGAAATGGAGTTGGTGAACATGATGTGCAAAGTTTATGCAAATCTCTTACAGTTGTATGGAAATTGGCTAATGAAGTGTTATCTTGGTAAACAGATGCATCAAACATGGCTTTCCCACTACTTTTCAAATTTAGTTCTTGTTTAAGTGAAGCGAATAGTCCTTCCTGAGATCTGAAATCTGGAATACCAGCTGCAACTGATATTCCTGCTCCAGTAACAACTATCAATCGTCTTGATTCTTGGAAAACATGGTGAAGTATAGCAAGGTCTTGACGGGCATCTTTGTTAATCCATGATTTGTAGGCTTCTGTGTTGTAATTGGCAGCTTTAAAAGTAGTTATGTCTAGCAATTCTTCTGGATCTCTCAGTCTTTTCGGTACTTTTGGTTTATGCTTTCGTTTCGTAGGTTTTGCAGCCTGTTCGGCTTCTTCAGCAGTTCGCTGTATAGCGATATCTGATTTCATGTCTTCATTTGATTCATTGCCCATCTCATCGCTTGCTGTCTGCTCCGCTGCTGGGCTAGAAAGCATTGTTGAAAAAGCTGATTCATCATTAACTGGAACTTTGTCATCTGCTTTCTTCAAAATAGCTGGGATAGGAGAGTCCTCAAGCGTTGTATCATCCTCTCCTTCACTACTCCTTAAACTTGGGCTCCTACTCCTTATTTGGTTGTCATCATCTTCTTCCTCTTCGTCTTCCTTCCACTTCCCATCTATCACTGACACCATAGAACCCAAAAATTCAAACTGACCATCTCCAACTTCTTCTAATTTCACCATCTGCTTCTTTCCATTCTGAGGCAGTCGCAAATGTTCCGACGAACTCGTCATCCTCTTTTTCTAGCGTTACTGTTATTTGTCAAGCACTTCTCTATAAACCAATTGTAATTTCTAAACAATCTTCAATACTCCTAATCCTTTCTTATCATACAAAAGATATTGTTATGTCCAGTGACTTCAAATTATGCTCGTTATTTATCAACCATGTAGCTTCTAAATGTTAGAAGAGACAGTTTGTTTTTTTTGTTTGGTCTGTTTTAATGCAAGTTGATCAACAATCTTGTGCATATCAAAACAAACTTCGAACGCCGCACGGCTGCTTTAACTAATGGTGATAGGACTATTCGTGGACCCGTATGCCACTACTTAGTAGAAGGTGTTTTAAGTGTTCAGATAGTATCGGAATAATCTACCAAAATGTGGGTGGATTAAGAAATGCATAGGTCTCTCTCGGCCAATTATTCAAGGCAACAATGACTGAGAGATCGGGCACGCACACGGCGGATACTTTCAGCCGCGCACACCCTAACATCTACAATTGAGATGAAATATTTCGATTCTTAACGACATAGATAGAGATAGAGGCTCACAACCTAGATAGTAGTGAAAACAATCGAAAAAATGGTCCAAATAAATGAAATTAAAGGGGTCACGAGAGAAAATCGTACTGCTGCCCATACACACATCAAAGGTCTTGGATTGGATGAACAAGGATATGCTAGACGGGTGGAAGGTGGATTTGTTGGTCAAGAACAAGCCAGAGAAGCTTGTGGCGTAGTTGTCGACCTTATTAAGGCCAAAAAATTATCTGGAAAGGCAATTTTATTAGCAGGTGCACCAGGTACCGGTAAAACTGCTTTGGCTTTGGCTATCTCTCAAGAATTGGGTCCAAAAGTTCCGTTCTGTCCCATCGTTGGCAGCGAAATATTCTCTGCTGAAGTTAAAAAAACTGAAGCTTTAATGGAGAATTTCCGTCGTGCTATCGGTTTAAGAATAAAAGAAACAAAAGAGGTTTATGAAGGTGAAGTTACTGAATTGACTCCTGAAGAAGCTCAGAACCCTTTAGGAGGATATGGTAAAACCATCAGTCATGTAGTGGTTGGTTTAAAAAGTTATAAAGGAACCAAACAATTAAGATTAGATCCAAGTATATACGAGAGTATTCAAAAGGAAAAAGTTGCTGTAGGAGACGTTATTTATATTGAAGCCAATACTGGTGCAGTTAAGAGAGTTGGAAGATCAGATGCTTATGCTACAGAATTTGATCTTGAAGCAGAAGAATATGTTCCATTACCAAAAGGAGATGTTCATAAAAAGAAGGAGATTGTTCAAGATGTTACGTTACATGATTTAGATATCGCCAATGCCCGTCCCCAAGGTGGCCAGGATATTATGTCTATGATGGGCCAATTGATGAAGCCTAAAAAGACTGAGATTACTGATAAATTGAGACAAGAAATCAACAAAGTTGTTCAAAAATATATAGATCAAGGAATTGCTGAGCTAATTCCAGGAGTTTTGTTTATTGATGAAGTTCATATGCTTGATATTGAATGTTTCACCTACCTCAATAGAGCTCTTGAGTCGACTATTTCGCCCATTGTTGTACTAGCTTCCAATAGAGGAATGACAACTGTTCGAGGTACTGAGGACATCCAGGCTCCTCATGGCATTCCATCTGATCTTGTTGATAGACTTCTTATAGTGCGTACCTTGCCTTATAATTTTGAAGAAATCCGAACCATTATTGAGAAGCGTTCAGTCATTGAATTATCACCCACTACCAGTGCTGCTTTGGATAAGTTTGCTAGTCATGGAGTAAACACATCTCTTAGATATGCCCTTCAATTGCTTGCACCTGCTTTTATTATTGCTAAGTCCAATGGACGCACCGAAATTGACGTTTCAGACGTTGCTGAAGTGGAAGATCTCTTTCTCGATGCCAAACGAAGTACGACGATTCTTCAAGAGAATCAAAAATTCCTGGCCTAAGCTATTATTTTATATATCTACAACTATACTTTAATGAACTACCCTGTCTACATTATCCGTTCGGCGACTGGGCTCCGCTATGTAACTCTCTCTTGCAAAGATTACGTTCGAGCTTTGTCACAGTACAGTGAAACTCCTGTCGCAGCAACGGCTCCTGACATTTGCCGGAAGCAAAATATGCAAAAAAAGAATGATAAATATTTTATGAATTAGAATAAGATTACAATTGGGGAATAGCGGAGCCATCGCCACGGGGATCAGATCCAGCACTATATGAGACTCGGCCGTTAGCAGCCAAGTTAGATTTGATAACTTGTCCACGTCCAAAAAGACTGCGACCAGGTCCAGTGATTACCTTAACTTTATGGCCCAGTTTCTCCAATCCAGCTACTACATCAGGAGAAATTCCTTCCTCAATTCCGACAATCGTCTCAGCAGTCGAAACAGGACTATCACTACCAAGACCAGAATCAGGGGTGGTTTGATCAGGATAAAGACACATCCGTGGAGCATCAACTGCTTCCTGGGGATTCATACCAAAGAGGTTCAGGTTGTAAGCAACTTGTAAGTGTCCTTGAGGTTGGTTAAATCCACCCATAACTCCGTAAGCAGCATACAGAGTATCGTCCTTAACATTGGTAATCATTGCAGGAATAATAGTATGATATGGCCTCTTATTTGGCTCGAAAACATTACGAGTGCCAGGAGTCAAGTTGAAATTACAACCTCTGTTCTGGAGAGTGAACCCACATCCTTTAGGAACAATACCACTACCAAATCCCATATAAAGCGAGGCAATGAAAGAGCAGGCATTTCCTTCTTCATCTGCAGCTGTAAAGTACGAAGTGTCTGACTTTCTAGTTGGATTAAGGACACCATGATCGAATTTCTCATTTGCCTTGGTAGGATTGAATAATTTAGCACGCTCAGTTAAGAATTTCTCAGAAAGTAAATCATTTGCCTCATAATCCAATTTGTCAATATCAGTAACGAACTCTTCAGCATCTTTAAATGCATATTTAAGGGTTTCAATAATAAGATGGAGATACTCAACCGAGTTGTGCTTCAAAGTCTTAGTATTAACAATTCCCTGCTTTTCTAATTGTTTGATAATACCAAGGGCGATCAATGCAACAACACCCTGACCGTTAGGGGGTAGCTCATGTAATTTGATATCCTCATCAACATCAATGCTAATTGGCTCAACAAATTTAGATTTATGCGACTCAAGATCTCCATGACTCAAAACACCACCCTTGTCCTTGAGGACTTTGACAATGGCATCGGCAGTTTCTCCTTTATAATAACCATCTCTTCCATACTTTGCAATTCTCTTAAGTACTTGAGCCATGCCTGGATTCACAAATACTTCTGATTCTTTAGGAGCACGAGTACCATTAATAAGAAGTTCACCACCGTTGGGAGATCGTTCAAGCAGCTTACTAGTATTTGATTCCCAAGTATTGGCACTGATAAGAGAAATTGGAGCTCCATTCTCTGCCAAGGAGATAGCTGGTTCAAGAATCTCAGCTAAGGTGAGCTTACCATTACCCCATTTTTCAATTACATCAACCCATCCAGCAACAGCTCCAGGAACAGTTACTGAGTGAACACTAGTGGGTGGGATACGAGGACCAGTAACGCCATCTTTTCTAATTACTTCGATTGACGAAGCTTTTGGGGAATGACCAGATCCATTTATACCATGAACTTTCTTAGTCTTTGCTTCATAGAATAAACTGAAGACATCACCTCCAAGACCAGTCATATGAGGTTCTAAAACACCAATTGCAGCAGCCATAGCGACGGCAGCCATTGGAGCGTTACCACCTTTTTCAAGGATTTTCAACCCAGCAGCGCTAGCTAACGGTTGACTTGACGAGGTCATACCACGAACTGAGTGAACAACTGATCTTCTTGAAGGGAATTCAGTAGAAAACATTTTGAATTATTAATAGTTAAGCACAAATCAAAGCAATTGACTTCTTTACGAAGGAAATCTAATAAAACAAATGGAGATATGACGCAATATTTATATAGAGTTAAGAGAATCGAAGGACATCTCATAATAGTCAAGGTAGATCATAGCGCTTATTATACAATCTTGAATGCGGCGTCGATCATTAGAATCAGCCGCTATTATCAATCCCAGTTTTATCTTATAACTGGCTCACTAAAGTCTATCAATGGGGGTCGATGAGGTCTATGGCAAGCTCAATTCCGAGGAAAAGCCGAAGAAAGCTGAATGATATCATGCATGGCGGAGATGCTGTTCCGCCGGTGTAAATAACTATTATAATGAGTAGCTACTCCTGGCGGTACTATTTTCGATATTAGTTTCGGTTTCCGATGCTCCGTGTAAGCCGGATCTGTTAATAGATATCGATTTGCCAATTTTGAATGATTAGATAAGTCGGCGGCGGACAATTTGACAGGGTGCTGCTTTACAGGTTTTCTCGTTGAAGGTGGGGGTGTACCTGAGTCAAGATAATGCAAGGATCTCAATATAGTTAGTAACAGCGTTTATGTTCCGTGCGGTTACATATCCGTTATCGATGGGCGTGTGTTCAGGGGAGCTCCTCAGCAAGAAGGGAGCTCTGGAAAAAGTCGGATTCCGACAAAGTTCGTCATATGATAAGTAATCCAACTGTATAGTATATCAGGTCATAAGTACAGATAATTATGTGGTTGATTTTATACGTATGATGTAAGGTCAGGGGTACCCTTACCTCTATCGATAAGTCCTTGAACTGCAGGCCAACAAAAACAGAGCTTGAGCTACGGGGAATCCTCACACAGATCAAATCAATGCGTTTATAAAGGTGACGACTCTGCACCGATAATAGTCGAATGCTGTTTGTTCGAGGGACACAGAAACTCGAGCGGAGCTCGAAACTACGGGTCCGGGCAGAGCCCGGCCGCCGGAGGCAGACAGAGAATTGTAATTAATATATTCGATTGGAGAATTTTATGATTTGCCCAATTCAGTGAATTCGTCTAAGAATTTTTTAGGTGAACAAATGTCAGTACTGCCATAAGAAACTTTTTTAGTACCTCCTATACGGGCTACCCAATCCTGGATATTGTTATACTCAAAATATGTGCCGCCCCCAATGGTGAAAACAATTGCTTCCTCGTAGCTGTTTCGCTTAGGGGGTCTTGTTAAAGAACCTCTGGTGACTTGAGGGTCGAAGTAGAGGTAATCTTCACTGGCCGAGGAAGTAGTGGCAGATGGGGATGGGTCTAACAAAGAGCTAATGATTTTCGTAATGGCCATATCTTTACTTGCTGGGAGTAAATTTTTAACTCCTGAAATCAGATTGCCAAAACCTTCAGAAAGTTTACCATCTTTGAGTCTATCAGTTAATTTATTTGTAATTCCAGCGAATCCTTTGAAAAGATCAGATTGAGTTGAGGAAGATTGTGACGAAACTTGGTTGGTTGTATTATAGGCAGCTGTCATGGCACTACTCATTTTGGTGATCTCTTTGACTCGTTTAATATAATTCAAAGCAGAAAGATCACATCCTTGAGAAGTTAATGCGGCCTCATATTCAGCTTGATCTGCAGTTGGGATATTAGGAGTTAGAATGAAATAGACAAGATACATTCGTAACTTGTCATCAGCATTTTTGAATGATTCATCATTAATATGACCAAGAATATCAACTTTTGTTTGTTTTCCAGCATTTTCTTCAGCTTCAAATAACTGAGCAAGGCCACGTTCGCCAATTGCTTTAAGAAGAGTAGTGGCAATATTCATATGCATATCAATAGTTTGCTTTCTAGCAGTTAATTCAGGTAATGCAGTAATGGCAGCTTTAAGATGAGCACCAGTATTGAGCGGATTAATATCATCTAAATCCGTGACCCCAGTTTGGCCAGTTAATTCCTTTGCTTCAATTTTATATTTATTTAGAGCAGCATCTAAATTATCAGCTACTTCTGGGAAGGGTAAACCAGAATTTTTAGCCCAAAAGAAATCAGTTGGTTCTAAATCATATGCTTTACGAGAAACAACTCCATTTTCATTGGTTGTCTCAACAGTAATTCGATTTTTATTCAAGTCACAAACATCTTGTACTAATGATTGATAAGTCCACGAATGAGATAACATAGATACAAGATCTACGTTACGATCAAGAATGACAAGTAAGGGCCTGATGGGATCAGTTCCAGTTCCTACACCACCTCCAACACTAGTACCATACAATCCACCCCCTTGATTCCTAGTATTAATATAATGATTTCTCAATTTTTCATCCAATTTTTGAGCAACCATTTCCGCAGCATTACCCCTTGGACATCTTATTATAGGTATAGTGCCGGAACTTAAAACCACGCTGAACAGACCATTAACAATCTTATTCACAATATCCTGAATCTCCTGTTCACTAACTTTTGGACTTGATAATTTCATATAAATATTCTCCATTCCCAGACTATACACATTTGGCTCCGTAACGATAAAGTTCAAATACTGATCATAAACTTGCGCAATTCGATACGAATTAGTCACAGTTTTCGCTGCTAAATCTTCCAACAAGTCTCTAGAAATAGGACTAGTAAAATTCAAATGAATCGACTCATATAATCCATCATTTAAATCTTTACTAATTATTGTGATATTCTCTTCAGTTGGTGCAACAAAATATATCGCAGGAACGTCTGGAATAGGATATCTATCAGAATTGAGCAACATATGAACTGTCACACCATTCTTAAACAAATCATTAACTCTCAATACACTCGAAATTATATCTCTTCCAACTGAATCAAAAATCAAAACTTTCCAGATAGGCGCAGGTGGGGGTTGAATTGGTCCCCCTCCATTTACTGGAGTCGCCGTTCTACTATCCACATTCGTGGCCGAACGAACATCTGCTTTTTTGGTTTGATTTAAGTTGAGCATTCGCTCAATTACAGCTATTAGCTCGAAGTTAGTCTTGACTGATTGAATCATTGCCTCCCGCAGCTGGGCCCTGCTCAGACCTGTAGCTCGCTACACTCGTCTGCTCAGTTCTCACATCTATACGTACCAACCTGTTTGTCCCTCAGGCTTTGATCTGCTGTATATCCTAACACCGACATTGCTATTGCTGCTGTGATGCTTTTGCTTCCGACACGTCGAACTCCTTAGCTTCATCAAAATACACGTAGTTCACGACCCGTTCTCAAAAAGTTCCTTTTATACGACAAACAAAAGCGTCTAGTTATTGGAAACCTTCTCAAAAACCCCCGGTTATTGAGTCCACGTTCTGATTCAGGGGTAATAATATCCTGACAGGCAGTCGATTGGGTCCTCAGACAGATTTTACGCCTCAACCGTAAGAAAGTCGGAGAAACAAAACAGTTTCCTATTTCCGACTTTCGGGTTCTCTCGACGCCGTTCCAACAACTGGAAAAATGAATTCCAAGACTGGCGTTATTGACAAACGGCCCGAGATAGCCGCTGATCAATGTCGCTTATATCTTTATCTCGCATTAGGTTCGGCAAAATAAAGCGAGCAAAAAAAATATATAAAAGAACAAAGGTCATACTGCTCGTTTTATTATCATTTATTTAAAAGTGAAAATTACGCTATCGAAAATATAACTTAAGAGAAACATAAATCCCATCCACGACTTTCAATGATTCCAAACCAATGAACATGCCTGGTTCCTTCGGAATCTCGCTTCCATACCTCTTCAAGAAGTTGTCTAGCTCGACGAATATTACGTGCAAGGTTTCTCTCGTAAAAGTGGTGGAATCTATCAATCATGTCGGCTCTTTCATCCGGAGTGCAACAGCCTATTCCGGCAATAAATAACGGAAATACAAGTCCACCTTCAACACTCGTTCCAAGGATAGAATCCAGTGCAACATACAGCTGTCGAGACAAACATCTCATTTGTATTGATGAGGCATTGAGTCGCAGTACAGATTGATTTAGATGCATTTTTGCAGTTAACTGGAAAACTTCGAAAAATTTTAATTGTAAATCAACTTGATCTGGAGTTAATGATACCATGCTAGCCGTCTTTGGAGTGCAAACATTGATTTTATTTTCAATAATTGCAACCTTTTTTTGGATACTGTTAAGGTAATCGAGGGTATCTAAACCAATTTCTGAATCATAAACTCGACTATATAGTCGGTGAGTTTCAATAGCTAAATCAGAAATCTCTGCCAAAATACGGAATAATGGAGCTGCACATCCTAATAACGTATCTAAACCACCACCAGTTCCTTCTAGAAATGCATTATATTCAGATGAAGTGAAATGTGTATTACGCTGAGTTGAAGTAGACGCAGCTAAAATATCATGATAGGCAAAATTCTTTGCTAGCCATTGAAGTGATTTATTTGAGAGGAAACTTTTTAATCCCCCATTCATGTTAATGATTTTAGCAGCCAAACTAAGATGTTTACTCCAGTGTACAACATCTCCATTGCAAATTTCCCCAGATGTAATTACCAATAGACCAGCTAATGTAGTAATATCACCTCTTGGAAAATCTGCCACAACTGATTGCATGGCTTTGTTAAGATATCTATATCCGAGATCTTGATTATGCCCACGATCTCGATGGAAACCTGCCCATGCAATTATTCCGTACAGAACTGCATCACTACCCATTGCCATGGGTACAAACTCATCTAAAAAAGAATTGTTTGGTGCAACAGCAATTATCGAGGCTTGTCGGGTGCAAAAATAGTTGAATAACTGTTGTGCATCTTCATCCAAGCGGAGAGATAAAAAAGTAGCTGGTGGAGGGGTCAAGATCGAAGTTGGTGGAGTTGCAGGATTTGCCAACATATCAAGATTTAAGAAATCATTTGATCTATTAGGAGAGATAGCGAGGATATTAGAGTCATCATCTTTCGGTTTATCACAATCATCAACCTCTTCAATTCTTGACGCTGAGGAAGTAGTACTCATAATTCTTGATAATACTACATCATCAATTTCATCAGCTACTGAATCTATTAATGGATCGTTATTGGAGTTTTCATCACCAACATCATGAAGATTCATATCAACATGCATATTTACGTTGAAGTTTAAAGGTATCTCATCGGTTTGTTGGTAATGGTTTTCATTATCATTAAATTCGTTATTTTCATTAGGTTTTTCGGTATAGGTTTCATTTGATTTTTTTTCTTGGTCGAGAATTCGTAGTAATTCTTGTTCATCATTGTAAGATAAGTGTCCGCTGATGCTATCGCTGCTACTACTCTCAGAACTTGGATGATCATGAGTTAGCTCGTTATCTTCAGCTAGAGAAAGATTGATATCATTACCAAATAAACCATAACTACGGTCATGTTCTTGGACATATTCATGGATATCTTTAATACGGATTAAACCGTTACGATTTTGATTTGGAGATGATAATTTTGGATCTAACAATAATGTCATGGAAGAAGAGGAAGAAGGTACGGAAGAGATAGAAGATATCACATTCACATTTGAAGATTCCAGTTTGGTGTTGTTTTCTGGAGAAAATCTAAAGTTTTGAATTTGATTGAAAATTTGAGAATCATAAGAGTTACTCCTAGCAGAATCGGAATTATCATCACTCATTCTACTAGTCCTTCTGCGGCGATTGGTAGTAGTAGTAGGTTTAACATTACTCCTATTCCTAATACTACTACCATCAGAATCTGATTCTTTTAAATCATTATCAGTTTTATCACTCTCAGCTACTGATGGAATTAATGAAGATTTTCTTGGTTTATTTTTCCTTTCCAAACCAGGTACTGGATATTCACAAACTAATCCAAGTCTATTACAAGCACCACAATGAGGACGAGTTTCATCACAACGCTTCTTTCTCTTTCGACAAGTTAAACAACCAGTTCTTGATCTTCGTTGCTTTGAAGGTTGCCTTACTGAATGTACAGCAGCACTTGTCATAATGGATTGATCTGATAGAAACTAATTTAATAAATAAATATAATCATTCAGATAAAGTTGAAATCTCAAGAGATTAAGGAATCAGGTGAGATATTAAAGAATATTAATATAAAAAAAAAAAAGAATTAAAAACTCCACTTACCGTTTTTAAATTAATTAATTGTTGAGAAAAGAATTCAAAATTTAAAACTAGCGGAATAGCAAGATGAGGGGAGGAGACAATATATTAAATATTAAAGTTCCTGTTGGATATATAAATAATGCAGATCTCGTCAGTCCGTTTTAGTTTTTGACCTCTAACGTTAAGTAAACCCGAAGAGTCTGGGCCGTGTAAATTTCTCCACTCTTTTCTTGGATCATCGTTTGCATATATAACGAGCTCGTGGGTGTATTTTAAGGTGCGATAAATATTTTAGACATTGAGTCAACAGCTGCATCACCTAATCAGGATCGTCAAATTTCTCACCAATAAGAGGGGTAACCCCCACAGGATTCCGGGAACAATGCTAATTAAGGAGGGTTCGCATCGAAGTACTATATTTGGGTAGGGAGTGTCGATCGGGATGATGGAACTATCCAAGGCAAGAGATGTGTATAGAGGGGGTTTGTTAGGGGAGGGATTTTCAGTTTTCGGAAAGATCGAGTGGGTATAGGCGGGAGAAGAGTATTATGGTAGTTTGGGGAAATATTACGGTGTTGGAAATATGATGAGGAGTGAAGAGGAGTGAGAGGAGTATGGTGAGGCAGCTTGAAACACAAAGATATAGGTATATGCACTAGCCCGGAAATGCCTAGTGGGTAAGGATTAAACCGGGATTGCCGGCGCCGTTATCAAGCGATGCGACGGGGAGAGCCGATGTAACAGGTTGCGTTCCGGGAACGAACGAATAATCCGGCAGACCGTTATCAATGACTGATACGAGGAATCTGTTTTTGATTGAGACCGTCGGCAAAGTTTGATAGATAAGGTTGTTTGACGGAGAAGTAGATAAGGAGATTAGGGAGATAAAATTACGTAAGAGGAGAGGGAACGGAGAGTGAGCGGAGAGTGAGCGGAGAGCGAGCGGAACCAAGAAGCCAAGCCAAGAGTCATTGGAGCAATGTAATTGAGAGAGGGAATAGAAGGGTTAGAGTAGGAATCCGATGAAGTGAGAGCGTTTGGCAACCCCACAAAAAACGAGCCCCATCACCCCCCGCGCCCCCTCTTCACTATGAAAAATCGAGCGGAGCTCGATCTACGGGTCCGGGCAGAGCCCGGCCGCCGGAGGCCATTGCGGGGAAAAGCAGGTACCAGAAGATGAGCATGTATCTATATTTTACGTAGCAAGTTTAAATTATTGTTTTAAAGAGGATCTACCAGCTTTTAATAACTCATCACAGAGGAGAAGATTGGATGCGATACCAGTAGCAGATGCAATACTATTACGAATGACACGGAATGAATCATAAACACCTTCGATAGATGGATCCATTGGTTCACCAGTAGTAAGATCAATACCAACTACATGACCTTCAGAAGCTTCATCCTGAGCAGCACTTAGAGTATCAAGGGTATCGAAACCAGCATTTGTAGCGAGGGTTTTGGGAATTACAAGAAGAGCTTCAGCAAATGCTTGAACACCACTACGGGCTTTACCTTTAACATGTTGATTTAAGAGATGTTGAGAAGCAGCAATTTGAAATGCACCAGCACCAGGAACAACACTTTTATCAGTTAAAGTATTTGAAACAGCACGAAGTCCATCACGAACAGCATCTTGAATTTGAGTAATGGTATGATTATTAGGTCCTTTAATTAATATAGTGACAGATTTAGGATTTTTAACTTCTTCAATAAAAGTATATTTTTCTTCACCAAGAGTATGTTCGTAAACGAGACCAGCCCAACCGAGTACATCAGGAGTAAGATCATCTACAGAATTTTGAGCAGTACCTCCACAAATCAATTGTAATCTTTCCATATTACGTCTCTTAGCTCTACGAAGGGCGAAAATGTTATGTTTAGCTAATACGTCAAGAGACATAGGATCAATACCTTTTTGATTAATAATAACAAATCCTTTTGATTCATCGTCACCACACACTTGTTTTTTAAGTTCAACAATTTTACGTAATTTATTATCAACAAATCGTCGTTCACTTTCAACCAATTTATCCCGTTGTTCAGCAGAACTATAAAAGAATCCTGAATTAACTTCACTTTTCTCGTATTCCAAGGAAACATTAAGAGTTAAAACATAAGCATTTTCAACTCGTTTAGGCATATCAGGATGTCTTGCTCCATGATCCAATACCAAACCTTTTATAAGAACTGTTTCAGCGGCACTCTGATGTTGCATTTTAGCAATTTCAATCATATGAAGATCCAATTTCTGTTGTTTATTTGTTGGATCATGAATTGTTAATACAGCATCAGTAACAACTGGTGTTAATATATCAGCTAATGATTGCTTTACTTTCGTAGTTAAACTACTTCTAGCAACTGCCAATAACAATTCTCGATCAATTGTATCAATATTTATTTTAAATTCATTCAAAAATTCCAATGTAGCTTTACGAGCAATTTCAAATCCATCAGTTAAAACTCTTGGATGAATGCCCTCAGCAATATATCTATCTGCTTCACGTAATAACGCACCAACATATAAACAAACCGATGTAGTACCATCACCAGTAATTTCATCCTGAGCAGTAGCAGCTCTAGCAATCATAACTGCAGTTGGATTTTGAATTTGCATTTCCGATAATAAAACTTTACCATCTTTAGTAAGCTTAATATTACCAGCACCATCAACCAACATTTTGATTGTGCCTTTTGGCCCTAAATTTGATGCCAATACATTTTGAAGGCCCTGGGCAGCGGAGATATTTACAGCCAAAGCCTGAGCTCTTCTCAATGACTCAGCCTTTGGGTTGACTAATTGAACAGCAGACATTGGGAAAAATGCTTGTTATTCTTTTCTCTATCTATAACAGATCAATATATTTCTAATTGACGCGAATTGTTTACGTACATAGTTTTTCTGAATTTTCCATAGGTCTCTTAAGGGTAGGGGTAAATATGCCGCAAGCGCCTCAAAATATACGGCTTTGAATCAGAGATGATCTTGAAAACTGAGCATCGATTTACGCTCACTAACAGCTACAATGAATACTTTATTCGATCAATTCCGCCAGACTCTTGATCTCAATCAGGCTACTCGTGAGCGTATAATTAAAGCCAGTCGCGATATCACTGCTAGTAGTAAGAAAGTGTATGTTTTGATGCCCCACCTGCCTCCGGCGGCGGCCGGACTCTGCCCGGACCCGTTGTGGCTCCGCTGTGCGGAGTTACTAACACCTTCTTTCAGTATCTTTGCAGTGCAACGAATTTCTGATCCATATGCTCCTGCTTCACCATCTATTCAAACGACAATCGACAACCACTGGTCTGACATTAACAAACGTTTTCAAGATGTCAAAGCAGACTTAACTGGTGCCAATCAATGGCGCTACCAACGAAACATGTCGGGCTGTATCCAAGAATGCATTGAAGCTATGTCGTTTCAACACTATATCCTTGGTGAGAAGAAGATAATTACCGTGGACGAGGTTCGAAGCCAGGTCCCAGACTTCGTTCTCGTCACTGATGAAGATTACGTGCTAGGCTTAATGGACCTTACTGGTGAACTCATGAGATATGCCATTGGCCATTTAGCGGAGACAGACACCTCAGACTCGTCTTCCTTGCCCCCAGCAAAAAAAGCGAAATTAAAAATTGCACCTACACCTGTGTCCCGAAGGACGTCGCGCATCACCGAAGAAATCGTTTCCACGCTACAGAACATTGACATTGGTCTTCTAGGAGTCGATGTATACGTTGCCGAGAAGTCTACGCCGGCACTTAAAGAGCTTAGCAAAAAAGTGTCTACGTTCAAAAGTAGTTTAACTAAGGTTGAACGGGCCATTTGTTCACTGGTAGTTCAGGGCAGCGAGAGGTCCATCACGGTAGAAATCTAAACATCTATTTATTGCTACTTGCAGTGTCCGTAAAGCTCCTCCGCGGAACGGAGCAACGGGTCCCGGCAGAGCCCGGCCGCCGGATGCAGTCAGGGAAAATTGTAAATATCTTTTTATGCTATATAGAGTAATACAAAAAGCGAAGAGAAGAGAGAGATAATCATAATAAATAGATACTGGCCTATTACAGACAGTCAATAATCACTGGGAAAGATATCTTCATCAGTGTCGATGACAATATCTTGGACACTAGGTCGAGAATGATCATTGAACTGTTCTCCAGTACTGGAACTACTATTAGCGTTATTATGATAACTATTGGAAGAATAATGATAGTAGTCTTGCTGATGAAATTTCGAAACAAAAAGATCAGGGTTCCATTGGAAGCCTTGTGATTCTTTCACACTGAGATTGTATCGAGTGGAGCCATCTTCAGCTATTCCGACTTCATAACTGTTGTGATCCTCGTGCATCATTTTCTCGCTTAAGAAAGACGATCGTCGTACTCTCCAAGATTGTGAATGACCCGAAGGAGGAGGAGAAGAAGACGATGCATTTGATAGACGACCGGTCAACGACGTGGGAGTGGTTGAAGCAGCAGCTGATGAAGATGTAGATAATGGATAATGGGATTCTTCAGACATTGATGACGAGAACCCAGAGAACCGACCGTTGGTATCGGCTAGAATGTCAGATGACAATTTGTACTTTTTTGGAGGGGTTGAGCACATCATGATAAGAGTGATGTAATTCTTGGGAATGAGTCAAAAAACGATATCAGTGAGGAGTGCTTTGCTTGATAGTTCGGAGTGTTTCGGTCTGCTGAGTTAATCGTACTGCTTATTTAACAGAAATTAAGTTTAAAAATCAGATTCAAAGATTATAAGTTAATCGCCAAGCTGGTTCAATATAAAGTTCAACTGGAAATGAGGGAGAATACTTATTTAAAGGGAATGAGAGAGAGAGACGTTTGTTGGTTGGTCCCAATTCACACACCTCTTTAAGATGATAACGCAATCAGCGATGAGATAAGGTAGCCGGGACGCAAATGCTCACATGGAGAGGTTAGGGTAGTGGAATTCTGGGTTCGGTTAAAGAGTAATCCTTGATAAATTGGTGGTGATAGAGATATGACGAGAAAAAGATGATGAAGATGAAGAGAATATAATGGAGGAGACTCTGATGAGACGAGTATGAGATTTTGAGCAGAGTGAATGCAGTGTCGAAAGATAGCATCAGAAAGCGAAGATAAGAGCCCTAGCCCTGATGTGATGCAGGATAATAAAAAGGGTAAGAGGGCCTCACGAGTTCGAATTGGAGAGGAGTCGGAACTGGTTTTGACCATGATACTTCTCGTGAGTCACAATCAGAGGGCCACTCCGCGCAGCGGAGCTACGGGTCTGGGCAGAGCCCAGCCGCCGGAGGCAGAAGGAGAGAAGTAGTAGTAGGAACGAGATATTAAAGTTGTATTATTAAGATAAGTAGATAGAACATTAAATTAGAGTAAGAGAAAATGCGGAAGATTCGTTAATATTTATCAGAAGATGTAATCATGAGAGCAGTATTAGTGGTTTTTTGGCGGCGGAATTTGCCAAAGACACGCTTGACGATTTTTTTGGATGAAACCTCACCACCAAGACCGCCAGCTGGGATAAATGAGGATTCTTGGTTGATTGTGGTAGAGGCAGAGGCATAAGGTTTTATTGGAGGTCCTCCTTCAGGGGAAGAAGGGTTTGTGTAGTTACCCAGAGTTGTAGGAGTCATTGGAGGTATTAATGGAGGATCGTATTCATCGTCTATATCGGCCCCACTAGCAAGACTTTTCACACTTTTGATAGTACCAGAGTCAATGTGATCGCGTTGCCAACCGTAGATGGTTTCTTCATCAGCCCGCATTGATGCTGGAGTGAGAGTGATTTTGAGCGTCATTTCACGGTCTTGATATGGGTGGGAGAGGGTAGGATGGAACGTGGGGGAGGTGGAGGAGTTATCAAAGGAAATTTTCCCGCTCCCATTAGCACTGGCATTGTCAACCATAGTAAGAGGAGGCAACGGAGGGATTGGCGAAACATCTCTTTGACGAGAAGAAGCAGAAGAAATTGATGGCCTCCAAGAAGAAGACGAGGATTCTGATGCACCAGAAAAGTTTCTTTTTGGAGGAGGTAGATCACCGCTAGTTTCTAGATAATCATCTTCGCTCAATTGTATTAAATCTTCTTTCGATAGTTCGATAGGAAATCCAAATTCTAATACTTCGTCCAATTTGTTTGGAGACATCAGTAAGTGTAACTTATACTGGATATCTTTTTCTTGATAGAATCTAGCATGAATGTCAACTGATTTTAGTGCTTCTTTATTTGAAGATGGTGTAATGGTTAGGTTGGATAAGAATTTGGAGGTAGATGTTGTAACAGGACTTAAATGTTGAGTAGTATTAGTATGCGTACGAAAAAGATCTGATGATTCACCCTGTGAGGTTTTTTGGATCTGGTGTCCAGGTGATAACATCTGTTCAACCAAAGAAGAGTTTGACGAATTTTTAGATGCATTTACAGTGGTGAACGGGGTAGAATTAGCTGGAGGTGGAGGAGGGATTGGTGGAGGGGTGTGTGGCCTCCATGAACTAATAGTACTAGTAGGTGATGTTGCTGATAATGGAAGTTGTGTGGGACTTGAAGTCGGCGTCCTACTAATAAATGATGGCGAGGGAGGTATAATTCCTAACTTCTTTTTATTCTTTGGTCGAGAAGACAATGAATGACTCCTTGAAGTAGATGTAGCGGTTGTCATAGCCGTTTTATCACTTTTGACAGATATACTACCAGATCTATTCACAACAATATTCGTTGTTATAACTGGAGGCGTTATATTTGTACTTTCTAATGGAAAATAAGAATTTAAAGGACTTAAATGGATTGAGCTTGTTTTTGGTAATTGAGCAATTCTTGGCCCACTTGCCGTTGTTGACGTGACGCTGTTGATATCATCGTAGGTGGTAAATGCCATTCCTTTCCCTGAATAGGATTGATGCGGCATTAGACTTGCCGATAATAATTTCTTACCGTTATTGTTTGCATTAGCGGCAGTTGTTGCCTTTAAATCATGTATAGAAGGAGTTGTTCTCGGAGATGAAGAGGAAGCGATTAAAAAAGAATTTGTTAAGTTTTCATTATAAAGGTTTTCCAAAGGAGACGGAGGGAGAGGAGGTAAACTAGTTGAAGGTGGTAAACCACTTGAACGATCACGGAAAGTAGTTGTCATGAGGTGATGTTGGGAGGTAGTAATTGCCGCAGCTCTTAAACTTTATCTGATGAGATAAATTGGCTTTTTTTAACTGGTGGGTTCGTGTAAGCGGTTGAGGTTTTTGGTGTGCGATATGCGATATAAGGTTTAGCAGGGAAAGGAATCGGAATCTTGAGTTTTAATTTGGAATGAGAGGGAGATATGGGAAGATCTGTATCGGAATGAATATGACACGGTCAAGCCACAATTACCCAGAATTCTTGAATTGATCTATTTTTTCGATTATTAACTCTTACTCTCTCATTAGCTTCCAAAAAGTAAGACTCCGGAGTAGTAGAAATGATGGTATAAGTTGAACTATTAAGTCTCCCAGTATGTGTGAAAATTTAAAATTCTTATCAATACGATCTATCAAAAGCAATAGATTATTATATCCGGACTATAAATCTTGCTTTTTACCTTTGGAATTGATAAACAACGATAGAATTTTAGTATCTCTTAATATCCTTTGTCGAATTTACAGATAAATGAAATAAACAAAAATAGTTTTGATCGAAAGGGTAGAGAAAAAATTGGACAATACCAACAGTTAATAAAGTCTTCGATTATTAATTTCTTGCAGTATAAGATAATCCCTAGCTTAAGGGGAGCTACCCCTAGAGGTGCTATTGGTATAGTCGATCTTGAAAATAAAAGGGGTCATAAAATAGTGGTTGTGGTTATATTCCTATAGTAGGCCTAGGTTGGGAGTTAACGTAAGGTACCGATCAATGAAACAGGGAAATTATAAGCGCGTCAAACTCCGTAATACGTGAGTTAATCGTCCGCTGGCTCAACAAAGCTTAAAAGGGAGGGTGATGGTCTGGGTAAGGACGATTCATAACCGAATTCAAAGATTATCCGATTCGACGTGTATTGGGTAAAGATTTGCTTGATCTATTAGTTCCTTGAGTCTGGCTGAAATCTTGCTAATAAAGTAATTTCAGTTGCCGCATACTTTAGCAACGATATGGAACTTTAAAACACCGAATGTATGCTTTTGAGAAAGAAATTGGCGCAGTATTTATACACCTATTCCCAGCTCCTTGATATGACCGGCTCTTTTGTTTGTCCCCATTACTCATATCGTGGTCCTCGTCCCAGAGTCGCCCAATGCTTTACGACAAACTAGGAAACTATTAATTTCCAGATCGGTTTACAAGAATGGACTTATAAAGCCGCGCGATCTTTATACTGTCGATCTTTCAGGGGTATTCGGCCGATCGGACTTCTGCCTCCGGCGGCCGGGAGCTGCCAACGCCCGTAGCTCGCTGCGCTCGTATGTAGATGGTCCCTGACCTGCTGAAAGCGAGAATAAATCCCTCCGCGCAGCGGACCAACGGGTCCGGGCAGAGCCCGGCCGCCGGAAGCATGTGCATGGCGAGATAACCTACGTCTGTACTTCTGTAAATTATACTGAGTCTCCTCGATCGCAGGTGAACATGTGTACCTTACATTAAATGCATCTCAACTACAATAAATATTAAACTATTCCTTATCGAGCTAGATTTCATGCACCCGGAATACTCTACATGGTCTATCTACGCCGATTGCCGGTGTTTAGTTGGGTAGATGCTTTAGATTCTGGCTATGGGTCCGCCAGGAGAAGCTGCAGTTCTGCCGGTGAGTACCTCGACACCTGTCTCTGTTACCAGCAATGTATGCTCGAATTGAGCGCTGTATTTACCATCGGCCTGTTCGTTAGTCTGGGTCTGTGGGATTGAAATGTGCGCAAGATTACTTACAGTAACTCCAGTCCAGTTATCTGGCCAGCGCTTATCGTGATAAGTTCCAAGGCAAAGCATGGGTTCTATCGTGAAGGTCATACCAGGTTTGCATACACCAATGGCTTTATTCTTACCGTCTAGAAATTGTTAGATCTTTCCTCCACGAAACGCTGTCGGTAGAGCGTAGTACTTACAGTGAGGAACATTAGGTGCACAATGGAACAAATCGTTGACTCCATGGCCAATATAACTGCGAACAACGGATACCTTGTTGGCTTTAGCATGTTTTTCAATAACATCTCCGATACTTCGGATCAGCGTTCCGGGCTTGACAGTGGCAATAGCAAGATCAAGCGCTTCACGGGTAGTCTCTACTAAGCGGACAGTGTCAGGATTAGCCTTGGCCTTATCACCAACGTAATAAGTTTCGTTCAAATCACTGTAGACACCCCACTTATATAAAGTAACATCGAGATTAACGATATCACCATCCTTGAGAACATATTTATCTGGGATACCGTGACAGATAACTTCATTAACACTAGTACACACAGACTTGGGGAAATTGTAGTAATTGAGAGGGCTGGGATAAGCATCTCTATCTAAACATGCTTGATGAACAATCGCATCAATTTCATCTGTTGTAATGCCAGGTTTGGCGGCAGCAGCAGCAATATCAAGAACTTCTCTAGCTAGAACACCTAATTTTCTCATATTTTCAATCGTCTCAGCATCGTTTATCTTGATATGAGTATTTCTTCCTACTGATTGCTCAGAACGAGGTTGGCCATCCTTAGCATAGTCAGGCAAAACAACACCGTCCTTGATAGATCTCCGGGGACTTAACGGATAACAAGCCCGTAATTGACCGGTATAAACTGATTCAGGGAACGGATCATATGCATCAGGAGTACCACCAATAGCAGTGCCGTCAGTTTTAGCATCAGCATCAGCTTTCTTTGGGTGAATAGCTTTATGAGAGCTCCAGTTTCTTTTGAAACATACCTGATCGCAGAAGTAACTGTCGATTCCAGACTTCAAGCATGTAGGGCATTTTAAAGTACCAGCATCTTTGCCACAGTCAGCACCGGCACAACGAATCATTTTTTTGTCTATTTATATTTCCTTATTCTTTTTCTGATCTTTCTATACAGTTGAATTATCTATGATGAAGATCAGATCAGATTATTAGTAGATTCTGAAATTTTCACGCATAAGCGCGGTCGCGCATAGCACCCTGTAGGGCCTAGACAGGAGGACCCTTTTCTCTCGCCGTCATGCTCTGCCTGGACTTGTAGCTCTGCTATGCAAGTAGGAATCCTCAATAATGAGACTGTATAATTCTTCCTTGTAGAGCTGCAGATATTGTGAGAGCACGTCCACGTGTCTCTGGCAATGGCAATCTGCATTTGTAGATCGACAGGGTCCAGGAACTCCTAAGACCGCGCCGTTTCTCTGGAGTCGCTGTGATTGTATGCGAGTAACTTACGTTATATGCACTTGAAGAATAATAAATATTACATTATTTCTATCGTTATTCGTTCATATTATAAAACACTAAGTGTATCAGAGAAAATTAAACGACTAAGCTACTAGACATTCAATATCTTGCTTCGTGAGTAACTACTCTTTTCAATCTACTTTGCCCCGTCTCTCGTTGGTGCCGTTAAACTATTCTGGTTCATGAAATGAAAAGCAAACTGGATCCAGGAGTTGATAAATGACACTGTTATAGAGCAAGAGTACTCCATGCCGCTTTCTAGTCTAAATACAATATCAGAACGTCTACCCAAAGTTACTCATTATTGGTTGATGAACGTGAGCTTTGGCAGTTATATCGGTAGAGAAGACTAAAGACTGTCAGAAAAAGGCACTGGCGTTCTAGAATCAAATTGAAAGAATTCACCAATCAAAGTAGATAATTAAAATAAGTAACAAAATGACATAGTTCCAAGAGGAGTGGGTGAGCTCCTCACAATCGGGTAATAGGTCCTCCAGGAGAAGATGCGGTTCTGCCAGTGAGGACCTCCACACCTGTTTCCGTCACTAACAAAGTATGCTCGAATTGAGCACTGTATTTTCCATCGGCCTTCTTGTTAGATTGTATGGATCGAGAATTGTACAAGACTACTTACTGTAACTCCAGTCCAATTGTCTGGCCAGCGTTTATCGTGATAAGTACCAAGGCAAAGCATAGGTTCTATGGTGAAGGTCATACCAGGTTTGCAGACACCAATAGCTTTATTCTTGGCGTCTAGAACGTGTTAGGCGCATTCCTTTGCGAAGCGGAGCTACGGGTCTGTGCAGAGCCCAGAGGCAAAAAGGGACACTTCTCGTACTTACAATGAGGCACATTAGGCGCAGGGTGGAATAAATCATTGATACCATGACCAACATAACTCCGGACAACAGAAACTTTGTTGGCCCTTGCGTGTTTCTCAATAACATCTCCGATACTTCGGATCAACGTTCCTGGTTTAACAGTGGCAATGGCTAGATCAAGAGCTTCACGAGTAGTTTCAATTAACCGGACAGTATCAGGATTGGACTTGGCTTTATCTCCGACGTAATAAGTTTCGTTCAAATCACTGTAGACACCCCACTTGTATAAAGTACGTCAAGATTAATAATATCACCATCCTTGAGAACATATCTATCTGGGATACCATGACAGATAACTTCATTAACACTAGTACAGAGAGACTTGGGGAAATTGTAGTAGTTGAGAGGACTAGGATAAGCATCTCTGTCTAAACATGCTTGATGAACAATCGCATCAATTTCATCTGTTGTAATGCCAGGTTTGGCGGCAGCAGCAGCAATATCAAGAACTTCTCTAGCTAGAGCACCCAATTTTCTCATTTTCTCTATTGTCTCAGCATCGTTTATCTTGATATGAGTATTCCTTCCAGCTAATTGTTCGGAACGAGGTTGGCCGTCCTTAGCATAATCAGGTAGAACAATGCCTTCCTTAATCGGCCTACGGGGGGTTAACGGATAACAAGCACGTAACTGACCGGTATAAACGGATTCAGGGAATGGATCATATGAATCAGGTGTACCACCGATAACAGTACCGTCTTTACCATCAGAAGTAACCTTCTTAGGATGGATAGCTTTATGGGAGCTCCAATTTCTTTTGAAACATGTCTGACCGCAGAAATAGCTGTCGATTCCAGACTTCAGACAAGTAGGACATTTTAAAGTGCCAGCATCCTTTCCACAATCAGCACTCGCACAACGGAGCATTTTATAGTGTTCCTTATCTGATGTTGAGATTCCTTAGCAGTCTGATTTTAGTACCTGATGCCCCCAACTATGCGCGAGTGCGCAGAGCGCCTCAAGCCGCAGTCGTTTGGACCCTGATCGGCCTCCGCCGTATCATGTGCATAAAAATCCTTTTATAGTCGTAATAAACATTAGGCCTCAGCAATTTCTCTGAGACGACGGATAGTGGAACGCACAGTGGTAGCAGTAGGGGTAGCAAGAACATAAGCACCACCAGCAACGGTCTTCTTACAAGACTTGCACTCCCAAACACCAGTAGAGTGACGCTTGACAGACTTCTTACCACAGAAAGAACAGTCGTAACGGGCATGGGTCCCTGCCCTGCCCGGGCCCCGTAGCTCTGCTACGCGGAGGAAATGTAGATTCCCAGCAAGGTTGGACCGAGTTATTTCTCCGCGCAGCGGAACTATAGTTCCTTGCAGAGCCCGGCCGCCGGAGGCAAGACAGCTTCAGCCGTTTTATATAGGGTATGGGCAAACAATTAGGAGATGCTGCAGAGAGTGATAAAAAAAATTTCAACAAACCCTAATGCACTGAAATTTTTTGTTCTCACACTAACATCAATTCGAGAGTTTTTTCAGTTCTAACAAACTACACCATCACAAGGATATATATATAACCCTGTGTTTGATTCACATTTTAAAACAAAACACAAATGGTTGATTATTTGTTGTTTGAAGAGGCCGCTGGTTATGCTCTCTTCCAGGTTGTTCTTCAACCTGAAGATATCGGCGCTCGTTTGAAGGAAGTCCAACAAGCAGCTTCTGATTTGGGAAAATTCAGTAAATTAGTAAAGATTGTTTCTTTTGTCCCTTTTAAAGGTGCTGCTCATGCTTTGGAGAATGCAAATGATATTTCTGAGGGTATTGTCAGTGATTATTTAAAAGCTTTGCTCGAACAAAACTTGCCTAAACCTTCAAAGAAGAATAAGATCGTCTTGGGTATCTCTGATAAAAATTTGGGTCAAAGTATTAAAGATGCTATCCCAGGGATTGAATGTGAATCAAGTGAAGTTGTTCATGATCTTTTACGTGGTATTAGATATCATGGTCCTAAATTACTTAAGGAACTTGAGGATGGTGATTTAGAGAGAGCTCAACTTGGTTTGGGTCATGCTTACTCTCGTGGTAAGGTTAAGTTTTCAGTTAATAAGAATGACAATCATATTATTCAAGCGATTGCTTTATTAGATCAATTAGATAAAGATATTAATACCTTTTCTATGAGAGTTAAGGAATGGTACTCTTGGCATTTCCCTGAGTTGGCTAAGATTGTTAGTGATAACTATCTTTTCGCCAAGTTGGCATTGGTTATTAAGGATAAGAATTCATTAGTTATTCCTTTAGATGAAGAAGCTGAATTGGAAGAAAAGAAACATGCTCTTGCTGCCATTGTTAAAGACGATGAAGCCATTGCTCAACAGATTTTGGATGCTGCTCGTATTTCAATGGGTCAAGATATTTCTGAAACTGATATGGATAATGTTATTACCTTTGCTGAAAGAGTTGTAAATATCACTGAATACCGAACTAAATTGTTCGCCTATTTGACTGAAAAAATGCATACTGTTGCTCCCAATTTGTCTGAGCTTATTGGTGAAGTTGTTGGAGCTCGTTTAATTTCTCATGCTGGTTCTTTAACTAATTTATCTAAATACCCTGCTTCTACTGTTCAAATTTTAGGTGCTGAAAAAGCTCTTTTCCGTGCTCTTAAGACTAAAGGAAATACCCCCAAATATGGTCTTATCTACCATTCATCATTTATTGGCCGTGCTGGTCTTAAGAACAAGGGTAGAATCTCTCGATTCCTCGCTAACAAGTGTACTATTGCATCTAGAATTGACAGTTTTGCTGAGAATCCTTCCACCACTTTCGGACAAATTTTAAAGAAGCAAGTTGAAGAGAGACTTACCTTTTTCGATACTGGAGTTGCCCCTACTAAGAACGCTGATGCCATGAAAGAAGCTATGGACAAGGTTTTAGCCAATGTTAATGTCGGAGATATGGATATCGATGATGAAGAGGATGAAGATGATGAAGAAGCCGATCAATCCACTGTTTCTGTATCTTCCAAGAAGGAGAAGAAAGAAAAGAAGGAAAAGAAAGAGAAGAAAGAGAAAAAAGACAAGAAGGAAAAGAAGGAAAAGAAAGAAAAAAAGAGATCAAAAGATAATGATGATGAGTCTCCAAAGAAGAAGAAGAGTAAGTCTAAGAACTAATTAAGACGCTTCCCTCCTTGTAATTTATGTTTGTTTGTTTATTTTGTTTTGTACTTTTTATATTATTATATATTATCTCTCCACCTTGACTTTTTTTGCCTCAGGCGACTGAGCTCTGCTACGTAGAGTGGTTCAGAAATTAAATTCAATTAAATATATAGACCTTGGTCGACATTGGTGTGGGATGGAACATTGACAGAGTTGGGTGGCAGTTCAAAGGTCAACTCGAGAGCACTGCTTATATCCCGATTGGTGGAATTGTGATCAATAATCTCATAGCCTTGGGGCCCTTCTGCCTTGACAACTATGGCAATTGAAGGTATCTGAAGAAATTCAAGTCGGGTGAGAATGGCAGCTGGGGCGCCAGAAATCATGAATGGAGGTTCCAGCGATGGAATTTGTGTCAGATAAGACGAGGGGATATTCGATGTCGTCAGCTTATATATATTGGAACTGGTAGAAACCATATTTCCCGGTGCTAAAATTACTGCCTTCAGTGGCTTAAAAGTGCTCAAAACTTGTGAAGCATATTCGTAACAATGAGAGGGCGACAATGGGGGTAGAATTATAACCGCAGTAGTGGTCTGAGGTATAAGATAAACATCAGCTTCATGCAACTTCTCCGACAATTTGGCGGTAGAATTTGAAGTAGATGGATCTTCTTCATTGAACTCATATATTTCAATAGGAGGAACTGATGATGACTTTGTAGAAGGTGGCCCAAGTGGATCTCTGGAAACTCCAGAGGTTACAGTGCCAATTTTTTCACTTTTTCCGCCCGCTATCTTAGTCAGATACTCTCCATAAAGTGACAATCTTGGAGCTATAAATACCAATTGCTCAGCATTCAGATTATCACTCGCCACCTCCACCTTCGTCCATGGTTTAGCGCTTAGCAATGCTTCAGCTTCTGATCCTTCCAATTCATCATTATCATCAAGCAAATGACGAGGAGTCGGTACTTCTGCCCATGGTTTAAGCTGTTAATATAGTGTTAGTTTCTGTGCTCCTCCCGTTCGTCGCCCCCTGAGTTTGCCCCCACTACTAGAGTTCCAGACCGGTCTCCACTATCCATACAGATTCGTGAAATCTGCCAAAACCTCGACGTAAAACCAATTGGCCCACTTACAATCATCTTTCAATAGCAGAAAAAATGCGATCTTATTTTTCTGAAGAGAAAGTTTACTGACACAGAAGAATCTAATGATATTGATGATTCAAGGGTCCTCAAGCATAAGACAAAATGCGTATAGGTCTGCACGGCGCTAGTTAAATTAAATTTGTTAGTAGCCGCGAGTGCGCAACAACGTCAGCTCAGATAGATCTGGTGAAGCAGTTATAAGCAAACGTTGATGCTGCTGTTCCCTTCTTCCAAAAAGTCTATAAGTCATTGTTAAGATAAATGTCCCAAGTAGACGCTCAAGCTAAGGCCACGGCCAAATTCCAACAGGCCACTGATGAGTTCAATGCCATCCAGCGAGGTAAGATAATTTTGGTTTCATCCTTCATAGCATCTAACCACCTCCCAGAAATGTCCAACTACGTCTCTGCCAGACAGCAATTAGAAGCTCAGTTTCAAGAAAATAAAATTGTCAAAGAAGTACGTAATTTTTCTTATCGGATCACTGCTGTTCGTATGGTTAACTCAGTTTTTAGGAATTTGCTTTACTGAAGGACGACGCCAACATCTACAAATTAATAGGCCCAGTTTTGGTTCCACAAGATAAACCTGAGGCTACCAGTAACGTCGAGAAGCGTCTTGAGTTCATACAGTCTGAGATGTAGGTTTTACATTCCCTCCGCCGGCTGGGCTCTTCCCAGACCCATGGCTCTGCTTCGCAGAGTGGTTCAGAGTTCTTGCCGGAGGCAGAACAGGGAAGAGAAGTGCTAACAATGGCAGTAAACGAGTTGAATCACAAATCGCCTCCTCACAGAAAAAAATGGAAGAAAAGAGAAATGAAGTGAGTATCATACAAAGTTACGGAAGGGAAACGATATCAACTAACACGTTATAAATATCAGCTGATACAATTACGTACTGAAATCCAAGGTTAGAAAGGTTTGAGATGTTCAGGGCCGAAGCTCATTGGCAGCAAACGACCGAGCGTAGCTATTTCGTAGTTACCATTGTCGGAAAACATGTAGATAGGTAGAGATTCCGCCGCGAACTCGCGGATACTAAATTGTTAGATTGATGTTGTACTATTGGGTTGACAAGATCTCTGGCGGCTGGGCCCCGCCCAGGCCTCCTGCTCTGTTCACGAGGAAAGGCACTAATCCTAGGCACTCACAATTGGCGGCAAATACCGCATGGACTACACGATTCATTCAAATCGCTGGCTACAGCTATGGCTTTCCAGGACTTTTTTCCTTGAGTCACAGCTTTGACAATAGCAGTTCTTTCAGCGCAAATAGTTCCACCATAGCTTGCATTCTCCACGTTGGCACCATCAATGAATTCGCCGTCTTCAGTGAGAATCACAGCTCCAACTCGGAATTTGGAGTAGGGGGAATAAGACAGATCACGCGCTGATTTAGCTGTTAGTACGAGATGTAGGAGATGGCGCGGGTTCCAGTTCCACTAACCTTTTAATGAGCGAACTTTGAGTTGTTCAAGTTCGTCACTGGAAACCATTGTGTTAGAGTAAGTGACGAACTGAAAGTAGACTCGGCACCAGATCAAGATAAGGTTAATCTTTCGAGGCACGTGATAATGAAGATCGCTTCAATTGATAAGCAAAATGTACTAGTTACTGCATCGTACTCATGGGCCACTTGAGGTGAATTGTGTTGATTAACAAAATAATAATATATAACCTTCATTTTGATTTTAAATATAGTCTAGTTTTATTTACCTTAGAATACTATATTATCAATATTATAAGTTGAGCGTTCATTAGGCTTGGAGTAAAATAGATGTTGCAGAATTGTAAAGAAAATAGGGAACTACCGGCTGGGATAACAGGTGTGATAGTTGAGTGCATTTATTTAAATTTCCGGTTCGACACTAGCATTTCTTTTGGTCTTCTTAGTTTGCTTACGGAGCTGACGAAGATCTGGAGGAACGTCAATGCCTAGTTCTGCTCGGAGTTCATTAGCATCTTTATCGAGAACTTCTTCCCAATAAACATTAAGTAGAAGCTTTGATCGTAATCCATTGGATATTGCCCAAGGCATGTAAATATCTCTTATACGTTTACGAGCTTTTGGAGTAAGTTTTAATGGTTCAGAAAGAGCCGCTAAACCAGTCATAGGGATCCCCAGGTTAGCAAATTCAAAAGCCTTGACAGCCACTTCACCTTCCATTAAGACCGGAAGACCAGTGATTGCATGATAGAAGTCATGACATTCTCGATATCTTTGCATGACATAAGCACATTCTGCATCATCGATATAACGAACCGGTAGTCTTGTATCAGGAGATACACCTTCTCGGTCAAGCCATTGCATATATACATTTCCCACTGTATTTGATGGGAGAGACCTAAGTTTATCAAGATCTAACGATTTAGAAGTTATTCTCGGACGTTCTCGTAAAATTCTTCGTCCTACCGGATCTCTCAACATTTGGTCTCTTAATCGAGTAATAAAGTATGGTTGAACAGTCATTTCGCCAAAAGTTGCAATTAAATCTGGTCTTCTGGGGCTGATTAGCGCAGCTAATCCGGCTCCAACAAATAGAAATGCACGTTGGAATGAATTAAGTGGGACATGGCCTGGGTAGTTTGAAGGAGCAGTAGCAGTAATTTTAGCGGAATAATTTCTAGAACATTGAGAAATTGTTGTAGGGATTAAAGGGTGACGGTGAGCATTTTGGGTGGTTGTGGAACTCAACAATAGAGTCTGAACTGGCCGATTTAATTCAATGGATTTTATTGGCTTTATTAACTTCATCTTTTTCTTCTGAGGTGATAAGTACTACATCACCTTATCGGTTTGGCCCATCTGAAATCATATCTTTATTAATATAAAAGTCCTTTATGATGCATATATTTGTTTATCTTTCCTCTCCTCCCCCCCCGCATGTCTATCTTATCTTTTAATTCACCGTATTTACTTTTGTCCAGTTTGATTGCTATCGGATAGTTTAGATTGCCAGTATATTTTGCTCCTAGATGCTTAACCTTTTATTTCAATTGAGTTTTGGAAGAGTGAAATTCATGTATAAGAGGAGACCAGCTGCTTGCTAGAGCAAATTTACAGACCTTTCAGTTTAGGCTAATAATCACCCCATTGGATATTATATGCTACACTCTGAATGGACCTCTCGCTGATTGAAATATTTCGAAGTAAAAAAGGTTTATTATAAGTCTATTTATAATCGAACGATTGGTGATTGACGGAAGAAATTTGAAGCTGTGATCAGACGTTGTGAGAAGGCTTTGTTTATCCTCCTGCGAAAGTTCATTATTGGTTTAGTTTTTCAAACACAATAATTCAAATACAGAATGTGTGGAAGATTTTCTATGTCAATTGTAGGTCCATGTGGTGATAATATTGAGATAGTAATAAACAATCTGCTAACTAATTGACAGCGTCCAGAGGACCTTCAAACTTACGTTCAAAATTTGAACTTAGCTTTGGATGATATTCGGAATGGAAGACAAGCTACAATTTCGTAAGTTTTAATTGGAAGAGATGGTCTTTAGATATATATATTGCAGCGTATATTTAAAGGCTATGATTAGCCTGGCGGTCGAACTAAAGATTAACTGAGAAAATAGTCATAATATTGGCCCCACCAAATACGGCCCAGTATATAGGACAGATGTTAATCCTCATAATGAAGGTGGAGATGATTCCAATTTGGAGCATCAAAGCGAAGAACATGATAGTCCTGTGAACAGTCCACGAATCGTTCAATATATGAAATGGGGATTGGTTCCTTCTTACTTTAAAGACCAGTCTCAAGGAGGTAAAATGTTTAACTGTAGAGCAGAGAGCTTAGCTGAAGGCAGAGCTGTATGGTCAGGACCTAAGAAACATAATCGATGCTTGGTATTTATGGAAGGGTATTATGAATGGGAAAAGGAAGGGCCTAAAAATAAGATTCCTCATTATATAAAGAGAAAGGATGGGAAATTGATGTGTATGGCAGGGTTATGGGATCGCAATACTAAAGGAGGTGATGAGCTATATTCGTTTACAATAATTACTACTGGTGCAGACGAAGGGATTAAATGGTTACATGAAAGAATGCCAGTTATTTTAGATCCGGAGGATGATTTGATTAATCAGTGGCTGGACCCGAATTTAATCTGGAAAGAGAATAGTAGTGAATTCGTTAAACTGATTAAACCATATCCTACTTCTAAATTGGATGTTTATGAGGTTAGCTCTGATGTGAATAAAATTGGTGGTGACTCGCCCAAGATGAATCAGCCTGTGAAGGTGTCAGCAAGGAAAGGACCTGCCAGTTCTTTTTTCCAGAAAAAAAAGGCTGTAAAAGGTGAAAGCCGTAAAGCTGAAGAAGTGAAGGTTGAAGGAAGAGCAGAAGACGCACCTAAATTAGAACCGAAAGGACCGAAAGAGGAACAAAAAGGAGAATCAAATGAGAAGAATAACATTAAGAAAGAAGATGAACAAAAGGTTAAAGAGGAAAAAACTGTGCAAGAAGAATCACATGAAAAGCAGGAGGAGGCAACGAATGAAACTTTCGAGGATAATGGTGATACCACTGTTACAGAAACAAGTGAAGGAGAGCACGATGATGGCAATCAAGTCAAACCACCTGAAAAGAAAAGGAAAAAAATAGCTGAGAAACCAACCCCTACTAAAAGGCAGAAAACTGAACAAAATGAATCTCCTTCTAAAGGTCCTAGTAGTCATACTCGAAGTCATGACATGTAGATACCCTGTCGCTCACTCGCTTGTTTACTCACCACAGTTAACTATTACATAACAATTATTCTTTATTTACATATATATCCTATAATTTCTCATATCTTGGCTTATTCTTTGACATGGCAGCCATAACTCCCTTAATAAAATCTTCACCCAATGCATGCGCATTGAATTCAGCAATCTGGTCTAAACTAGTATCAATTCCATTTTCAACTGCAAAATTGAGTGACTTCTTCGAACCATAAATAGCAACAGGTGACTTTTCAGCAATCTCAGATGCCAAATTAATTGCTTCTTTAACAGCAATATCCTTGGTATCATAAACTCTAGTAATAAGTCCATTTTCTTTCCCCTCATCAGCAGAAAAGAATCTTCCAGTATAAGTCAATTCCTTTAGCCAACCGATATTTCCAACTATCTTAGGCAATCTCTGCAAACTTCCAATATCAGCAGCCATTCCAATGGCAATTTCTCTTATTGAAAGTTTGGCATCCCTTGAAGCAAATCTGATATCGACCGCCGACAAAATATCCAAAGCCAAACCAAGTGAATGACCATGAGCTACAGCAATAACAGCTAAGTGGGTATGTTAGATTACGTGACACTGTCTACACACACATACACACATCACAGTAACTTACGTTTGTTAATTCTATAAGGAACATGAATAGCCTTTTGAAATTCTTTAATATGATGATATAATGCAATTGCTTTACGGGAAGCTTCCTTATCCTGATCAAAATTCACCGACTTCACATCCAAACCTGCGCAAAACGATTTCCCTACACCGGAAAGAACAATGGCACGAACATCGGCATCAAATTCTGCTTTCTCAAAGATAGCTTGAAACTCCATATATGAGTCCCGGTGAACAGCATTCAAAACTTCTGGTCTGTTGAATTCAACGTGGAGTACATTTTCGGCTGGCTTAGTGACCTTGTAATATTTGTAGGATGAATAATCTGACATTTTGAGAATTTCAAGTTAGTTTAATAATTCGATTGATTTGAGCTCTCCTACTGTTCAGTTTAAATATCAATTCGAGTGGTGAAAATAATGTGGGGAAAACCGCCGAGGTTCGGTTATCCGATATTCTTATCTTATCGGCTACTCAAGTCCGCGGATCGGATTAACTTTTCACCATGACCATAGAGGGGAAGGAGTATAACTGAGCTATCAACTATCAAAGCCTTAATCTGGTTAAGCCCAGGTTATATCATCGGTTAAAAAAATTGAAATTCCTTAATTTGTACTTTATGATTGAAACTTCTGAATTATCACGTGATTTGAGATATTAATCGGATGAACTCATTGCCAGAACCGATAGCTATATGTTAGCGAGGTGACGAGAGGATACTATAACATATTCCTAAGTCGAAAGGTCCCGTTAGAAATATAAATGTGTAATATCATTTCAGAGTTTGTATATTAATATCTATTGCGTAACTCGAATGTAAATAGTTTTAATTTGTATAAATAAACTACGCTCTATCGTTATATCGCATAAAATATTCTACATCCGAATTGCACGCCGAAGAGAATGCAGTTATCCGAGAGTCCCCCGCAATTTCATCCTGAAAGATGAAGCAGTATACTAAGTGGGGGATTGTCTTTACACTATTTAAGGGAAGCCTCTGGGAGAACCTGGTTCATAAGATCTATAGTGGATTTAACTTCTGTATTTCCCAGCGTTTCCACCATGACTGATTACTCAGCTCTTTCTGAAGATATCTACAGTGTCAAACTAGTTGACAAGCACATACTATTAGTAACACTCAACCGACCTAAGTATGCCAATTCCGTTCCTTCTAGATATCATGCTAAGTTAGATGCTATTTGGACCAAATTTGAGAATGATCCTCAGCTTCGAGTGGCTATTATCACAGGCAAAGGACGATTTTTCTGCGCGGGTGCTGATTTGAAAGGTAAGTAAAGCGTTTTCCTATGCTTCCTGCCGCTGGGCCATATGCGGAGGGAATTTACGGTCCCAGCATTAGTTAGGTATCGCTATGGCCTCCGGGGAGCGGAGCAACGGGTCTGAGTGGAGCCCAGCCTCCGGAGGCTTGTCCGGTCGGAACAGCTACTAACTCGATAGAATGGCTGGAAACTGCAAACAGAACATCCAGACCTCCTTCTGAAAACTCAGAAGGTAGTGACCGTCTTGTCAAGTATGGAGGTTTTCTTGGAATTTCAAACAGAGAAACCACAAAACCAATAATTGCTGCTGTTAATGGATCTTCCTATGGAGGAGGTACAGAAGCTTTAATTAATTGTGATTTGGCGGTAGCAGTCTCGTCTGCTACTATCTCACTCCCTGAATCTCGTAGAGGTGTTATTGCTCTTGCAGGGGCTTTACCTAGAATTGGCAGACAATTGGGTTTGAAACGCGCCTCAGAATTGGCACTAGTTTCTGAACCAATTTCGGCTCATACTGCTCATCAATGGGGTCTGCTTAACAGAGTGGTCGACAATCCAGATGAGCTCTTACCTGTTGCTTTTGATTTAGCTAAAAAGATATCCCTTGGTTCTCCTGAGGCGATTGCTGCGTCTCTTCGTGGTGTTCGTAGAGGTTACAGTGATACTAAGCATACTTTAGCTGAAGCTACTGGAGTTGCTGCGGAGGAGGAGGGTCGTTTGGTACACGAGTCTGAGAATATTAAGGAAGGTTTGGCTGCGTTCAACCAAAAGAGAAATCCTTCATGGCGTTTGTAGTTGCAGAAATATAATGACTTAATACATGGGAGGACCGTAGATTTATATATGTTCATTTCCAAAAAAGGAAAGATCTTCCATACCCCTGAATATTCCATTTCTGTTAAGTAGATTGATCCCTTCACAACTACTTGATGAGTTGAAAGACAAACTTATATTTAATGATGTTAAGTGATGATGGTATTACGAGCTATTACCATAATATTCACATTGAACATTATGGATGCCAACTGTGGATACCACCATGAGCATATAATCTCACACCCCGTACTATTCTGTGCGAACGACCATCATAGATCCAAAACACCCACCAATAACGAACCAATCTTATACATTTCTTACTCCTGATGAACTTCTTGCCTCGTTCGCTGAAGTCCCACACGGCTCCCCCAACAACTGCAATTACGCCAACCACTACTACCCACCACCATTTTGACGATGGAATAGAACGTCCTACTTCACTTATCTTAGAAATTCCATCCATCGATGCTTTGAGTAGTATGCCATTCAATAGGGGAAATTTTGACCTTCTGATCGAATTAGTTGTTTAGCTGAAAGTGGAAAACGAGCAGCGGTCATACATGAAAAGGCTCATGTTTGTGACTCAAACGCATCTTCGCAAGCGTTTAACACAAGCAGCTGAAAAAAGGACAAAACAAAAATAGAGCCTATTAAATTGTCAGTATATATAAGGTATAAATTATTTATAAATGAATGGATAATATTACTTATTGGTAAATAAAACCAAGTAAAGTCCTTTTCGAGAATTAGTTTCTGCTATACGCATGTAGGGTGTTTCGGTAGTTTATCACTCGAGATCATCCTTAGTGCCCACCATCATCTATCTCGTTTAAAATCGAATTTGTAAATAGTAGACCTAATGTTTCCAGTTTTTAGATCAGCTTTAGGAAGCTCGTCTCGTAGATTGATTTTGGGATGTAAATCTATCAATAATCCTCTATTGTTTATGGGAAATTCACCTTGTTCGTTGATTGCTGGGAGAAGTGGCGCTGGGACAAAAAGAACTTTTCATTTTGGAAGAAACTTATTGAACTCTATTAAACGGGATGGTGGATCTGTTTCTTCTAAAGCAGTGGATGGAACTAAAGCTGTTGCTAAGAAACCTTCGTTGAAAGAGTTGACAAAGAAATATGGTTGGGCTGCAGTTGGTGTATATTTCGGGTTGAGTGCCATTGATTTGCCGATATGTTTTTTGTTTGTTCATTCGTTAGGAAAAGAACGAGTGCAAGAACTTGAGAGAGCTGTGAAAGGGTTTTTTGGGTTCAGTACTAAAACTGATGATTTGTCTACTGCCACAGAGGAAGAGAATAATACTAATACTGGAACCGGCGATAATAAGGGAGAGGAGACGAATTGGAGTTTATTTATCACCGAATTTACTATTGCATATGCCATTCACAAGTCAGTATTTATATTTGTTAGAATTCCTGCTACAGCAGCTATTACTCCTTGGGTTGTCAAGAAGTTGAGAACTTGGGGGTTTAATATTGGAGGAAAAGCGATAGAAGGTGCTGCAAAGTTTGGTACATCACCAAGTAAGAGACAGAAGTGGTTCTCTTGGTTCTCCTAGAGAGACATTTAATAATGTTATTTTGTAAATATTAAGAAATTATATGAATAAATAGATGAAAACAAATTTTAAGAAAGTGTCATGAGCAGGCGTTCGAGAGGTATGAAAATGCAAAACGAAATAAAATAAGGCTGACGAACAACTTCCGACTGTCTGAGAAGGTTTTGAATGTCAGACACCCACACGTCTCTATTTAGAGTGATTGGTAGAGGTGGAACGTCGTATTGAATCAGGGGAGCGAGAATGTGGTGGCTCGTTTGAACGACGAAGATTGTCGTCGTTTTCCTCAGCAAATTCGAGACTATCATTTGCTGAACGAGAATGGTCACCTCTGACATAATGATTAACAACTCCGTAGTAACTGTCATGATTTCGATTATCAGGTTGTGCCGTGGAATAGTCATCATCATTATGATCGTAAGTAATGGAAGTGTTTCGACTATGAGTATTGTAACGGTGGTATTGAGAACTTTCAGGTCTTCTATGGTTGATGGAGATCCTTTCATGTTCTACCGCTTCCTCTTCGTTCTCTTCATCAACCTCAATATATGCAGGTAATCGGGATGGTTGAGGTTTAGAAATTGCAGCCATAGTAGGAATTGAATAGGGAGTAGAAGTTGTCGGAGTACGTGGAATATGTGATGATTGACTTGAGCCATATTCATAAACATGCTCACGTTCAGGCTCATCCTCTACACCCCTTTCCCCGCTACCTCTCCTTCCTTTATGAGTTGGATATGGCGGTGGTGGTTGAAATGACTCGTCATCATAATTTGAACCACGATCTCCTCTTTCAATCATCTCGCCATTACCATTACCACCATTATGTGGATTATGTGATTGCATATCTAAACGTAATGCTTCTGATCTTACAGCACTGGACTTCTCCAAATCTCTTGCTCGCCTTTTTTTTACAATATACCATCGAACAATTAAACCAATAATAATAATTCCAATTATTAAAAAGAAGAAATATAAATATTTCAAGCCGGAAGAATCCGAGTCACCTGGGATGTCAAGCGAGTATGGGTTGGTTGAATTTGAGGCGTTGGTCGCAGTTGAATTTTGACTTGATATTGAAGTAGAGGTTCCTGCTGTTCCAGTGTTTGTCGGAGTTGATGAATTTGAAGATTGACTTCCTGCGACAATAATCACATTTCTCTGAAGAAGATTGGCTGGGAAAGTAGATGTTACTTCTTCAACAGCTGCAGCTGTTGAGACTGGCAAAGTGCCCATCATCAGCAGTGGTAATAATAAATATCGACAACTATTAACTCCAGTGTTTGTCATAGATAGCTTTGTATCAGACTCTTTTCCATCGCTTCCAATACCAATTATTCCCGTCTCATCTATCAATCTACGGTCCATGCAATTATCCTTACCTCCATCACCCGTTAATAAACCCATGCTGGTGGATATATAAGAATATAACTTTAAGGCCTTCTTTTCAATTATTTTATCAGCATATCCTAAAATTGCTCTTTTATGACACTTGCCATTGCCGATGTTCCGGTATTTGATACGAATATAGCTGATGAAAGTTGTCGTTGTGGGGAATGCAACGTTGAGTGACAATCCGTCTTTCAGTAAACCAGTTGTACGTACGGTTGTAAGGTGTTATAAGTTATTATACTTCAGAGATTGATGATGATGTCAAAGTGTCTTTACTATTGCTAGGCTCCGTTTCCGATATTCCCCTTTCCATCTATTTTCTACTCTCTTAAATTATTCACCCAATGTATACTATATGGTACAAACTTTCCTGATTTTGCCGTTCGTCCAATTCAATTAACAGTATGGTAAGTAGGTTTAGCTAAGATCTAATTACCTCTAAGTAGACTTCTTCTCCCAGCGAACGCCGCTTTGTAGTGACAGAGGCCCCACTTGAGAGTTGAGCTTACTTTATAAGAGGGCAAGGGTTAATCGATAGATTAGATAAAAGGGCTATTACTAATTTAAGAAAATTATTAGTAGATTAGATTGAGATATAATTAGAAATAAGGTGACAATGTGTGCATGAGATTTGATTGTTAGCTGGGAAGAATAGGGGAGGACGGGAGGAACGGGAGGCAGATAAGGTATTGATCCGCGGTTACTCTTGGTGTTTAACGGTTAATAGGGATGTAAGATATTGATTGGAGGAGGTTTGTTAGTATTTGTGGGCTATAGTTTGGCATGAGATGAGGCTTAGGGGTCGTCTGGATGGAACAAATGAAGGGCAAGGGTATATATATTTCTTCCGCCGTGCATGAAATGGTAGATAAGGTTATCGTTATCTTTTAGTGTCGATCGGTGTAGAAACTCGAGCGCAGCTCGAGCAACGGGCCTGGGCGGAGCCCAGCCGCCGGAGGCATTGTAAGAGAGGGATGAATGAAAGATATGTATTAAATAAAAATTAGTCAGATTCCTCGATTGTTTGGAACCAAGTACGAGAGGCGCGTATGTTGGCTACAATTGTATTGCCGTCTATGTCATTGTTAGCCTCAGTGGTTGGCCGATTAGCGGGAGGCATGACCACCATTATGAATGTATTAGGAGTCAAAGTGTCAATATAAGCAGAACAGTTGAGGCCATGTAAAGAGACGGTTTGGAATTGAGATCTCATTTTACTACAACTTTGTTTGTAAGTTTTAATAATGTTACTGATTTTTTCAAATCGTTTAGGATCCAATTTAGGATTCGTCTTGCTATTAATATTAGAAACAATAGCATTGGCTCTTCCTCCTGATACATGAGAAATAACAAGAAAAGTTGTTCGTTCGAATAAAACTACTTCTTGTGCTTCACTAATATCAGCAAAACTTTCAAGATGCTTTTGAAATGTTGCCATATTAGGTATTAATGAACATACAATACTAGACCATGCTTTATACAAAGATTCATCCCAGATTGATGTTGCAAATCCAGTTAAATTAAATTCATAAGATTTAGCTTGTTCGCGGAGGGTCTTCATGGTTGCATTAAATACTTCATCTCTCCGTTCAGCTCGAACAAGATCCATTTTATGTAGTAACACAAAGACTTTAGCATCAGGAGAAAACTCTCTTAAATGACGTAAACATCTAATAAAAGTTTCAATATCTTTTGTAACTTCTTTTGATTCAACATCGAAAACATGAATTAAAACTTCTACCATTCGGAAGATATGATCTTTTTGTGTTGTGAAATAATTGTCTATAAAAACATCTTGACCGCCACAATCCCATAGATTCAAAGTCATATGACCTAAGAATCGAAGATGTGAATGTTCAACATCAATCGTCGCTCCTAATCTTCTAGTATCGAAAGCAGAATAGTTGCTAAAGATGATGCTCCTCATGGAGGATTTTCCAGACCCACTTCGGCCCTGAATAGTTAGTAGGGGTAAGAATACTTCGGAGGTTCATACTTACAATCAAAAGCAATTTCTTTCTAGAAGAATTTCCTGCCATATTTTTTATGATATCTAATAAATATGAAGTTGAGAATGTTTTGATTGTTAATTGCCAATAGGAGTGTCATGAGCATGTGATGTGAAATTGATAATAGAGGGTAGGTTGATAGCGCCGTACGGTAGGTAAGTTCGATAGTTATAGCATAAAACGTTTAGAAGGAGTCATGGCTCCTTGCCAGAAAAAAGTCACTGTATTCACACAGCAGAAGCATCTTCTTCATTCAAATTCAAGCAAGTTTAGTCTTGCTTTGTAGTACTGGGTTCTACAGCTCTCTCTAATAGGGTATATGATGTATTCTACAATATCTAATAGCTATTCATGTAACACAATCCAGTGAAGACGGTACAGATAAATGTACAATTAAAAATATAAAACGCAATTAAGTGTATCTCCCCGGTTACCTATGTGCAAACTTTTCTTTATTTTGACTATTACGGAAGTTCACGAAGGAGATTTGAGCCTGACCTTCATTTACCCCTGACCTGCAATGCATATACCCATATGGGATCCGCCTCGCCGGTAATATACCAAGAACAACATCCAAGAACAACATCCAGACTCTAGAAAGGAAGTGTTTATTTCCGGCCCTTTCGACTAATCTCAGAACTTATAGTATGGTATCTTTACTCCTTACTTTATTACTTGATTTAGTTGCTAACTTCATCAAAAAAGTCGACGTTTTAAGGTCGCTCCACCAGCGGTAAACAAATGATTGAGGTTGACAGCTAGGTACTTCATCCTCAAAAGTCTCACATTCGGGTTATAAGATCATAAACTATATCCACCTGTTCAGATCAGATTATGGAGCTATTTTTTGTTACCTCAATTCGATCCTTTTCCGAATCTGCTGTAAATTTGAGACTACCCCTGAAATACGTAAATTACCCGGCGTAAACGGAAACACGCGCCATTCTTAACATTGGCTGGCCTAGTCTTATTCTCTGTTGAAAATCTACACTACAATCATTTTATATTTTTTGGTCCTTTCAGAGTTGAATTATTCAATTGCATTGAAATTTCATAATGAGTAAATATTTGGATCTCTTAACCCATCCAGAAGAGCTTTATGCTGCTGTTCAATTGTAGGTTTGGAAGTTAACCTTATACGCACCTCCCTCCTAACAAATCTAGGAAATTCTTCGATAAACCTTTATACCCAAGAAATGTTTCAAAAGAGTCGCCCACTCTTCGAAGATGTTATGAATTGCTTGATCATTCCTCAAGATCATTTGTTGCAGTTATTAAACAACTTCATCCTGAATTGAGAGATGTTATTATGGTGTTTTATATCATTTTACGTGGTTTGGATACTATTGAAGATGATATGGGTTTGGATAATGAGATTAAAATCCCTCTTCTTCGTACATTTAAAGACGTTCTTGACAAGGACGATTGGACTTTTGATAAAAGTAGTCCTACCGAAAGAGACAGAATTGTCTTGGTTGAATTTGATACTGTTCTGACAGAATTTCATAAACTCAAACCTGCGTATCAAGAGATTATTGCTGACATTACTCATAAAATGGGTAATGGTATGGCTGATTATATTGCAAAAGAGTCACAAACTAACTATGATGGCTTAAAGACAATTGCTGATTATGATTTATATTGTCATCATGTAGCTGGTATTGTTGGTGAAGGAGTGACAAGATTGGCAGTTTTATCAAAATTCGGAGGTCCTGTATTGTCACAAAAGCCCGAGTTACATAATTCAATGGGTCTTTTCTTACAAAAGACAAATATTATTCGAGATTTCAGAGAAGATTTAGACGATGGGAGATCATTCTGGCCAAAGGAAGTTTGGTCAAAATATGCTGATTCTTTAGTTGAGTTTACTAAACCTGAAAACGAAAAAAAGGCTTTACACTGTGTTAGTGATTTAGCTGTACTATCATTGCAACATGTTGAAGATTGTATTGAATATCTTGAAAACGTCAATGAACCAACATTATTCAGCTTCTGTTCTATTCCTCAAGTGATGTCTATTGCCACGTTAGAATTAGTGTTTAATAATAAGGATGTTTTCCAAAAGAATGTTAAGATTCGTCGTGGGCTTGCTGCTAAACTGATTCTTGAAAGTCGTAATATTGACGGTGTTTATAAGATTTTCAAAGACTATACTCGTAAAATTCACCTTCGCAATAGGCCAGACGATCCCAATTTTCTTCGTATTGAAACTATATGTGGTAAGATTGAAAAGTTCATTGATGAACATGATCCGACATCAGCACTTAACGTTGCAAAAGCCAAGCTCAAAGTCAAGTCTGGATCTGAAGATTATTTGATTGTTGTTGCTGCAGTTGTCATATTATCGCTTACTTGTGGATCTATGATGTTTGTAGCATGGCTTGCTGGAGCTCGATTCGATCTTTCCCTTTCCGTTGCCGAAAAGATACTCAACCACGTTGTCTTTGGTGTTCCCATAATTGATTCTCCTGCTAAATCTATTACTTCATCTATTACTTCATCTATTACCTCATCTTCTATCTCTGTCATTTCCAGTATTGCCGAGACTGGTATAGCTCATTCCGATCTTTAATATATAGACAATAATTTTACCTAATTATATGATGATTGCCTCCGGCTGTTGCCCAGATCCGTTGCTCGCTTGGCTTGTTCACGAGTCTGAACCCTTGGGCTACAGATTTATACTAATAGAACAAAATTCATACTTCTCTTAGGTAGGTAGGTTGCGGATAAGCCTACAGTTTGGTGAAATTATCACCTCCTGTTGGTGGTACTTGGAGCCAGTTAAGACGATCGTATTCACATGCGCCATCAATGACATGAAAGGTATATGCATAGCGGGAGTTGTTGGAAGTGTTCTTGTTGGATCTATGGAGAACGGAATTGTGAATAAGAACAAGGCTACCAGCCGGACATGGTAATTGAACAAACATATCTTTAGAAGGTTCAGCAATATCGGGAATGTTCTCGAGTCGAAGGAATTCAGTTCCTGACTCTCCATTGGTCTTCCGAACAAACCGCTTGTTAATAGGTGACGTCTTATGAGACCCAGGAACATACTCTAGAGCACCATTTTCTAAAGTACAGTTTTCCAAAGCGTACCAAAACCCGACTGCACTTTGTGGTTCAGTATAAAGGAAAGTTCCATCCTGATGCGTAGGGACTTCTCCACCAATTTCCGGCTGTTTACAAATAAGCATGCTTTGGAGAATCTTTGGTTCTCGGAAACCTAATGAATTCGCAATATCTTTGTTGCGAGCTGTCACTGAAATACTCGCGAATACAGAATCTAATTCGTGTAAAGCATGTCCGATCTTGTTAACCGCTGATGCCTTACTTCTTGTCAAGTTACCTTCATCATCGAATGCATCTTCTTCGAAAAAAAATCTGATTTTATCCGATGATCCAAGAAAGTAATCATCACCCACATGTTCAGCAGATGTATCGCCAACATTTTCACCAGTACTGAACTTTGTCATAGGATGGTTCTCGATAGAGAACTCTTCAAGTAGTTTGCGGCTTCTGTTCAGCAGAGCTTTTACTTGTTCTGGGGTTAATTCGTTAGGAATGACCAAGCAGCCATTTTTTGTGAATGACTCGACCTGATCAGAGGTTAGCCCAACAGTTTTGGGAGTTGAAGTAGGCATTATGAAGTGTTAGAAACTGTAGAAGGATGAGATGAATGACCTTATTAGGATGGGGACACTTCCCTGCAATGCGATAAGAAATTGCCCAAACCCTTGAAACTCATGACGTTATCTGGGTCCAAAAAACGGTAAGAATCAACTGTAAGAACTAGATTTTTCATTTTTATACAAATAGTTATATAATTTAAACCCTATAATAGTTGAAATATTAATAATACACAAATTGAATAATCACGATAAAGAAAAAGGGAAAATGACACCTGGTTGAAATAAAATAAAGGTAATAATAATAAAAGGTATTTTTCACATGTTTACTATACATTGTTGATAATAATTTAAGGATATTTGTTGAAATAATTAGTCCACTAGGTTTTGAAACTCGAGCTTCCCGTGCTTCCCTTCCCATTTCGCAATCCACTAGCCATTGATGAAGAAGCACTTCTGTTTTTATCAATCAGCCAGGCACACTTGCTTCCCCATTTTGATCCACGTAGCGATACCATATGTTTCTTGAGGTGCATGGACACAATCTCCTTTTGTTCAGGAGTACCAGATTGGAGAGTATATTGAATAAGATAGTTTCCATGAGCATCGGAAGCGACTAAAGGAGAAAGTTAGTAATGTAAAACTATAAAACTTACCAGAGATAGATGATGCAGATGACTACCAAGGTATTCACCCGACAGTCATAGTTAATAGTCTGAACATGGAGGGGCAGTTCTTCATACTATCAATTAAGGGAATTCGAGGTCTATCAGGACGTTTCTCAATTACTTTATTAAGGAAAGCTTGAATAATATCTTTAGCGCCCATTTTTAGCATTTTTTCCACTGTTTTAGAAGCAAACTGGTCAACACTATAAATAGCAGCAGATTCAATAATCATATTAATAACTGTTCTTCGGTATGGTTCAGAGGCATGCTCAACCATATGCTGAATGACCCAATTTCCCCATTGACCACGAATAACTGTATCAAGGTTATTGATGATTTCATCAATACAAGGCTTTTTGTCTTCTTCGGTACAATTTTCAAAGATATTTTGCACAACGAGTGAGCCGGTTTCACCCTGTGCTACTTCGACCCAAGAGCCATTCAAGTCTAAGTTAACTTTCCGCATGAAACGAGGAGTTGCCGATTCATCCCAACGAAGCTCAAATAGCTTCTGCCAAACATGACAAGCATAGCGATGGACCATTGTCTCTTTGACATTACACAACATTTCTTCAATGATTTGAAATTTGTCATCAGTACTAACGCAGTCTAAGGTCTTCTGAATTACATGGCAACCAAATGGATCCATCGCTAATTTGACAATATGACCAGTCATGCTGCGGGTAATACCAGAGACTTCTTGAGGAGACCCATATTCAAAGCATCTTTGGACAAGAAAATTACCGAAACGATTGATCATCAAGAGGAAGGATTGTTCCACGATAGCGGCAATGATTGCTGATTTCTGTGTTTTAGTCGCAGATTTAAGCTTTTGTTGAAGGAAAATTGACGCCTGTTGGTCATTATCTTGGACAATGCGATCAATGATAAGTTTCCAATTGCATCCAACATTACGTTCACCAAGTTTGCGATAATTCAACGGTTCATTGTAGTACTTAATGGGATAGTAAACTTCAGTAGGCTCAACCAACCCTGCTGCTACCGCAGATGCAGTATTAGCAGTAGATTCATCGAAACCTTCAATAGAACTCAGCTGTGGGGCAAACTGATCATACCCGTAGTCAGAATCATAAGCGTTCATTGTAGCTGAAGAAGTTGTAACCGGGGATAAAGCATTGACATAGGAAGAGGGCTGAGAAGTTGAGATAACTCTTGTGGAAGGAGAGGGCATCGAAAAAGAATATCCAGACGTACTGGAAATTGAATTAAGTCGACCTCGATCGCGCTCCGGCCCGTCACTTCGCCGATGGCCTTCATGCTCTTCATGCAGATATGATGTATACCACTTTGTAGACGATGGAGCACTGATACCAGCGCTACTGCTTCCATCGCCACTTTGAGATTCAATATCATTAAATGACTCTGTGGATAAATGTTGAGATAATTGTTTGACTTCATCTGAAAAGGATTGTTTGGGTGGACGGATGGAATCAAGTTGGCTAGACAGTCTCTTAATTTCGAGCCTAGCCTCGTTGAGTTCCATTTGAACTCTTTGCATTTCTGCATCAGCGTAAGGGGAAATAGGAGCACAAGCGGTTGTGGGGTCGATTGGGATACGGGACATTGGAGGATTGGAAGCAGAAGGAAAGATCTGCCCTTGGCCAGTGGTTAACCGATTAGTGATTTCAGTTGACGATGGTGCAGAGGGTTGATTGTACCAACTCGTGGTGGCGGTTAAACCAGGAGAACTAGCCGAACTAGCTGCCCCAACAAAGTCAAAACTGCCAGATGGTCCATATAATTCGTGATTTTTTGGGCGAGGCAGGAATTCTGTTGGTTTAGGGAAGGAAGCTGCAGAACGTGATGCCGCTGGGTGAAAACTACTGACAGATGGATGGGCCATTGGTTTGGAAACAGGGGCAGATGCTCGCATGGTATGTTCGGAAGTTGCAATACTGGCACTAGATCCAGATCCAGTTATTGCATTGGTGCCGATAGGTACGGTAGTGCTGGGTAAAGGGGAATTTTCAGTAGTATAGCCAATCGATGAGAAGGGAATTAATTTCATATCATAGGTTTTCTCATTAGAAGAACGATGGGAGGAAGATAAAGAAGATGGAGAAGGCGGTGGAGAATTATGAGCCAGTCCAGGATTAATTCCCTTGTTATTATCATCTTTATCATTGGAGGAAGAATGCTCCATCCAACGAGAATTGAGTTGACTTCCAGTTATTTGGGAGATTAGACTGATCGAGGAGGGAGAAGATGGAGAAGCTGCGCTACGTTTTCTTTGAGGGTAGGTACTAGGGACGGGCTTCCAAAAGGAAGTTGAGGAAGTACCAGTAGTAACGTTGAGAGAGCGAGTAATATGTTCAAGCTCAGGCGATGGGATATTAGTACCATTGGACAAAGCAGTTATGGTGGTATTGTTGAGATCAGGGGAAGCATCTGTAAGAGAGTTGGGAACAGTGGGAACTCCATAACCGATAGTTGAGGGAGTAGAAGGAGAACTACTGGGTACCTTTGGAGGGGGTGGTGCAACTGGGTTTGGAATCATTTCAATGGCAGCAGAAGAAACAGAAGTTGGAGGGGATTCCAATTTTGAATTGTTGTCAGAAGTCCCAGCGCTGTCACTGGCAGTTATGGCCAATCCTTCAGTATTATAGAGACTATTTACGATGCTTTCAGCAAAGTGATTTGAGAGGAGGTCGGGATTTGAGGAAGAAGATTTGGAATGCTTTGAGTCCATCTGAAACAGGACAACAGTGGGTATTGGGGGTGTATACGAGCTTGAGCTGAAACAATGAGGCTAATCAGCAGACGTTGAAGGCAGTGAGAGTCAACTGAGTGAATTGACAGATTTATTCTTCGCAATCCGTTTCTTAAAGCCCACTGGAGGATGGTTGTTTTTTTGTTTACATTTAAATGTGGAGTGAAAGCACCAGGCGGAGTTGGGAGGATTGGAGAGTGTTTTTATACCAGTCGATTAAGGAATAGTCAGCGCGCGCATATTGCGTGTTAGGGTTTAAATCAGGGGTCAGGGTCCATTCTCCGCCAAGCGGAGCCACGGGTCTAGGCGGAGCCCAGCCACTGGAGGCGGAAAGGAAATCAACAGGGAAAAAAGGGAGAAGTTCATTAAATTATCTAATTACTTTTTGGGGGGAGACAAGATCTTGTCAAAAGCAGGAATCAAGGTTTGAGCTAAAGCAAAGGAGAAGACAAGTTTGGGACCAGTGGTCAACAATTTAGGAACAAGTCCTTTAAAGAAAGCAGAGAGACCTTCATTCTTGGCCATATTCTTTAAAATCTTGAAACCAGATTCAGGGTTATCAAAATTTCTGTTTTGAATACGAGTCTTAATAACATCCAAAGGAGCAGAAACAATCAAACTTGCCGATGCACCAAAGATAGAAGCAACAAAATTTTGTGTCCAAGTAGCAGTAGAATAATCTTCAAGTTTGTAAATAAACTCCTTAGCAAAAGCAGAACCTCCAAATAAAGCAAATGAACCAGGTGCATTACGAGCAGCAGTCCAACCCCAACCACGGTATAAACCAAATCCTTCATCAGCAATCACTTTAAGGAAACCTCTACCACGGAAAGATTCAGGATTCGTTTGACGTTTAATCTTTAAAACATCTAATGGCAATAAAACAATCTCACCAATACCAATTAAACTACCAGCAGTAGCAGACATAATAGCCTTACCAGTTTTGGCACCAAATGCATTTTCAAATTGATCTTTATAATTAGCACCAAGAAATTCGTTAGCAACTGGTTGACCTCCATATTTATAAACTCTTTGAAGAATCTTATAACAAGCAGCATATCCTAAACCAGGGAATAATGAGATAGCTCGACGAGGAAGACTAGCATCTGCCTTATCTTTGAAAATAACTTGATTCAATTGAGAAGCAGTAGTTACTTTACCATGATTACTCATAAGACGTTTAGCAATTGTATCAACTGGATGGAATACTGCTAATTCACAAATACCTGCGGTAGCTTTAAAAAAGAGTTAGTTTATTATTGCCTCCGGCGGCCAGGCACTTCCCGGACCTGTAGGTCCGCTCCGCGGAGAAGCTTACCTGATCCCAAAACTCGGGCAGACCCTGACTGTTTTTTATCTGTTGTTGAATGTGCTGGTGACATTTTTTTCTTCTATCGTTAATGTCTAATCTATAATCTATGCAATATTATTATTTCTATCGTAACTGGTAATTAATGAATAAATTCAAACTCTTATTTCCAGTAAAGTTGATTCAATATTTAACCCAATGAAGAAAAAAAATTTCAAAATTGAACTCTATATATGATTGTTCAATGAAAAGATCGGCTAATATAATTCTCAGATAAAAAAAATTAAGTCGCCTTAATAGATAACCACCAAATATGTATGCGTATGCGTCGAAAACCAAGTTTTTCAATTGACTCAGAGTGTACGGCTGTACTGATTACGTCTAAATTTTTCAATTGGGCTCAACTCAACTAAGATTTAATCGTCCAACTTGCATGTGCGTCCATTGACTTTAAATAGTAATCTCCCAACAGACTCTTTAATAGTGGGGAAAGTGATTTCACGACGGACAAAACTCGGACACGGAGCGATGCCGGGAGTTTGAGATGTACAAAAGATATCGAGGGGCATGATTGGCCGGTGGACCGAGAAAATGAGGCGTTCTGAAAGAATTTCTGTGGTTCTGCTAGCTGATTGATGGATAACACTATCAACAGCGATAGTGGGTTGTGATAGGAAGATAGATACGTGTGATTGGCTGCGTTATCGAACATAACTTTGTATCCTATCTCTGGGTCTGCATTATGCTTCACATATTTATTTATCCGGTCATTCATCCGTGAGTGAACTTCCGGGGCTTTTTGTTGTGGCATATTTGCTTACTTTCAAACTCGCTTTATCGCTCTGTCTATTAACCACTAAGAAGGTTATGAATCACACTTCGATCTACCAAAACCTAGATAATATTAAGGTTATCTAGTATGGCTGAGAGCATATGCCCTAACCCAGTCTCTGTATTGTGTGAGAAAGTTAAAGAAGAAGCCGGTGTGGGCGTTACGGGTTTTACCGGAGAGAAAGTAACCAGATCTAGGAGGTTGCGGCTTTCAACTATATCATGTGATCAGTGACTTTCTGCATAAAATTCCTAACAATGTGACAGTTATCCTTTATATGTGGCGCTATGATTTGTTACCCTTATAACTTCTTTAAATGGAAGGCTTTTCCTTCTCATTTCTTTATCTTCTTAACATAACGTTTGATTTCGATTCTGTACATAAAGATAGTCTATTACCAACCAACAGGAAACCAATAGCTGATGATAAGAGATCTCCAGTTTGTGTAAGATACATTTTGACTTTTTAGTTTAGCAGAGAAGAAAAAGTGATTAGACAAAGAGAGTGATCTGTTGTAAGGTTAGCGGTGATCACACAATAAACAAATACATACTATATATAGAAATAGATTGTAAAGAAACTTGTTTTCGTTTATTTGTTTCTGTTATTTTGTTAAAGGGCCCTAATCAACCCGTATAAATTAGAAAAATAACGAAAGTGAAGCAAGTCTTATTATAATAACTATATAGTGCTTTATTGTTACCCATTTTTAGAATCAAATTTGCTTAATAATGGCTGAACAAACTGATGAACAGATTCGTCAGGATTATTTGGAATCCCTTCAAGAATTAACGTTTAATTCCCGCCCTATTATTACCAATTTAACAGTGATTGCTCAGGAAAATATTCATACTGCACAGGTAATAGCTAAAGCAATAGAAGAACATATTCAAAAGGTAAGTTAATACTCGATATGAACTTTGAACGGTAAAGACATGAAGAGTTTTGTGGTGGAGTCGGCAAAGTCGACTGTAATATCAACTCGACTCCATTTCTACCCCATATATCTATAAAATCATTATATTTACTAACACAATTACAGTGTCCACCTGGTTATAAATTGCCCGCTCTATACCTCTTAGATTCAATTTGTAAAAATGTAGGTCCTCCCTATAATACTTATTTTGGAACAAATTTATTCAAAACTTTTACCGATGCATTCACTTCTGTCCAAGAAAATGTAAGGCAGAAATTAGGTCAATTGTTTGATACTTGGAAAGAAGTCTCCCCTATTACAGGAACTACTCTATTCCCATCAAGTCAGATGAGTAAAATCGAAAACTTCCTTACCCGTGCAAGGGCCAGTTTTGAAGAACAACAACGTCGTAAATATCAACAGCAACAACAAGAATTACAAATTCGTCAAATGCATCAGATGCAACAACATCAACAACAGCAATATCAAAATCTTCAAGCGTTTAGTCATAGTAATAGCTCTCTGAGTCAATCTGCATTATTTGTAGAGGTCGATAGATTAATTGACTTAACGAGTCAAAGAAAAGCGTATGATCCATCTGATGTAGATGCTGAAAAGCAGCTAGCTATCTTATCGCAATTGAGAAAGGTCATTTCCACACAATCATTACCTTCTGAGATGTTACCATCAATTCAAAGACAATTAGTTACTTTTTCACAAAAAGAGAGTGAAAGATCAAAGCAGAGAATGGGAAGCATGGGTATTGTACAAGGAACTGGACCGGCTAATTATCAACAATACCCTTCTCAATACGGTGATAATGGCTTCGGTTACGATTATAGAGGACCACCAACGGGACCAGCGGGCCCTCCTCCTCGCGGACCTGGCCAAAACTTCCCCACTGGTCCTGCTTTTGCATCGGGACCAAATGCTGGCCCTATTTCAGATTCCAATGGTAGGCCTCTCGGAATTCCTACCGGCCCTCGTGCTCAGCAACCATCTTATGGATCAAATCAATATCCATCTGTCCCTCCTAAGATACCAACACCAACACCTGCTCCAGCCGCCTTACCTGCTTCATTAATTAGCTCACTAACTTCTGCTGGTCTTTTAAACATCAACAATCCGGCCAGTAGGTCCTCGTCTGTAGAACCAAGTTCCAGATCAGGGACTCCTCTTACCGAAATAGTTGATCTTAATAGTATATCTCTTCAAAAGCCGAGACCTCATTTAGTTGATAAATTATATAAGGATATCCCTAACCAGTGTAGTAATTGTGGTAAAAGATTCCGTAATGATCAACAACATTTGAAGTCTGTGCATTTAGATTGGCATTTCCGAGTTAATAAGCGATTATTAGAAGAGAACCGTTCTCAGAGTAGATGTTGGTATTTAACTGCCGAGCAATGGATTGAATATAAAGACGAGGAGGAAATTCTTGGTATTTCACATGAAAATGATGATGATGGAGATAATGGTAGCTCTGGAAAATCCAAAACGGAGAAGGCAGAGCTTGACCTTGAAGCACTTCGTAATCGTAAAGTTATCGCCCCGTCTAATAAAAAACTTGCATCATTACCATGCCCCATCTGTCAAGAAAAGTTCAACTCAGTTTGGGATGATGATGAAGAGGAATGGGTTTGGAAGAACGCCATGAGAGTACAAAATCGTATTTTCCATGCTACATGTTATGCTGAAAGTGAAAGGTCTGGAGGAGATTTAATTCAACGTATCTTAGGGGGAACTCCTGGGTCAAGCAGGCCCACCCCACCACCTGCCAGTACACCAGCCCCGATTGATCTTGCGAGCATAATTGCAAGCGTCAAGCGAAAGGCCGAAGAAAGTGACACGGATTCGGATATCAAGGGTGCAGAACCTCGTGTAAAACGCGAAAAGGTCTAATTACTATATAATCAATATACAGATTTGCATTTTATTCCCTCTCTCTGCCTCCGGCGGCTGGGCTCCGCCCAGACCCGTTGCTCCGCTCCGCGGAGAGGTACCAGTCAGGACTATGTGGCTTACTAGGCACCACTCCGCAGAGCGGAGTAACGCAACGGGTCTGGGCAGAGACCAGCCGCCGGAGGCACAGAAGCTTTTCATTTCAAATGAATTATATTACAATATACATTTTTTTGGGAGGTGACTTATTTCTCACCAAAACATTGAAGAATGGACTTCCAAACTTGTTGAGGTGGTTGGGAAGCATCAATTCCTTGCCAGATACCGCTCTTCTTGTAGTACTCAACAACAGGGGCAGTTTGAGCATGATATGTTACCAAACGCTTTTTAAGAGCACCCTCGTTATCATCGGATCTTTGGATCAAAGGTTCTCCGGTGAGATCGTCGGTCATCTCAACCTTAGGAGGATTGAAAACCTTGTGGTAAGAACGACCACTGGCTGGGTGGACCAAGCGACCAGTAATACGACTGATAAGAAGTTCATCGTCAATCTTAAGTTCAATGGCATTCTTAAGAGGAGTTTCACGCTCCTTGAGCATCTCATCCAATTTCTCGGCTTGAGGGATAGTACGAGGGAAACCATCTAAAATGAATCCCTTCTTACATTCAGTGTTATTCTCAAGTTCATTCTTGATAATTCCAACCATGATTTCATCTGAAACTAACCCACCTTGATCCATGATCTTCTTGGCAGCAACACCAAGCTCAGTCTTTGCAGCGACTTGAGCTCTCAACATATCACCAGTAGCAAGATGACAAGCACAATACTTTTCTTTAAGGTTGGGAGCCTGAGTACCCTTACCAGCACCAGGAGGTCCAATAAGAACCATTCTAAGGGCAGGAGGAATTGGGGCAGATGTAGGCTTGGCTTGGGTGAACTTCTTTTCAAGAGCCTCAATTCGCTCATGGAGTTGAGAAGCCAATTGTTTGAGATCTTCGAATTCCTTAGTCATTTTTATGGATATTAAGTATAAATGGCTGTTGCGAAGAAAGAAAAATAAATAGAAAGAATTTCACTACTTAACGTCGGTCTTAAGGAAGTATAGCTCGGATCTCTGACTGTATTGATTCTGGGGCTCCTCGAAATTTATCGTGTAAGGTAACGCTATATCGAATATATTGGGGGTAATAAATGATAATTTCAAGTATTCCATTGGTGGAGAACGTTAAATAAAATAACTGTAAGAATATTTATAAAACGAGAGTTGATTTTTATAAAAAAATCACATCACGTGATTCTGGGAGTGCAAAATTTTAGTCCAAGATGAATTAGGCAGTTCTGTCAGTAGATCTTAGATAAATATTTATTTTATTTTCGACTTTGGGGGAAGATATAGACGCCAGCCAGTGCAGTTTATTAATACTTTTATATCTCCTTCCTCGTATGTATATGTACATTTGCGTAGATATTCATACTGGTATTTGCTTTGATAGATATAAATAACGGTTTATTAGCCCTAATACTGCTACTACTTTCACTATTACCATGTCTTCTGAAACATCAACTTCAACCAAACCAGCTCTTGCCGCTGATGCTGTCCTTAAGCATTCAGTTGATATGCCCTCTGATGCTGTTAAAGTGGCTGGGATTGATTTCGATAAACCAGAAAATACTAATGTACGAGCTAAGGATCTTATTGATGGCATGAGAAATATGGGTTTTCAAGCTAGCTCACTTGGAAAAGCTTGTGATATTATTAATGAAATGCGTGCTTGGAGAGGAAAAGATGAAGAGACCGGTGAAGAACAGAAATGTACTATTTTCCTTGGATTTACATCTAATATGATCTCTTCTGGTATGAGAAGTACTCTTAAATATCTTGTTAAGAATAAGCTTGTTTCTGCTGTTGTGACTACCGCTGGTGGAATTGAGGAAGATCTTATTAAATGCTTAGCTGATACATATCTTGGAGAATTCAGTCTTAAGGGATCAAGTCTTCGTGACCAGGGCCTCAATCGTATTGGTAATTTGCTTGTTCCGAATGACAATTATTGCCGTTTTGAAGAATGGGTTGTTCCTATCCTTGATAAAATGCTTGAAGAGCAAGAAGAAAATTTCCAAAAATTCAATGCCAAGGTATCTGATGCTGGAGAAGTTCCATGGTGGACACCATCCAAGGTCATTGATCGTCTTGGAAAAGAGATTGACAATGAAGAGTCGGTTCTTTACTGGTGTCACAAGAACCAAATCCCAGTATTCTGTCCTGCTCTTACCGACGGCTCTCTTGGAGACATGCTTTTCTTCCATACGTTCAAAGCATCTCCTAATCAGTTGAGAATTGATTTAGTATCGGATATTCGTCGTATCAACTCTCTTGCCATGGCTGCTCCACAAGCGGGTATTATTATTCTTGGAGGTGGTGTTATCAAGCATCACATTGCGAATGCATGCTTAATGAGAAACGGAGCCGATTATGCTGTTTACATCAACACAGGCCAAGAATTCGATGGCAGTGATGCTGGTGCTCGACCTGACGAGGCCATTTCTTGGGGAAAGATCAAGCCTGATGCTAAACACGTCAAGGTTTATGCTGAGGCCACTCTCGTATTCCCTCTTGTTGTTGGTGCCACTTTTGCTAGTGGAGACAATTTGTAAGTATCTCTTATAGCTTTTTCGTCCCTTTGCAATATAGATTAATAAAACCTCAGTAAACTTGACTACTCCGCGTCCTGTCTCCGGAGGCCATGCTGGGAGAGCGCAACAAATTCAGCTAATTCTTCACCACTGCGTAGCGGAGCTACAGGTCCAGGCAGAGCCCGGCTGCTAGAAGCAAAAGCAGATGACAAACTTACATGCAATAAAATAATATTAACTCTAAACTCTAGATGCCACTTTTGGTTCCCATGAACTGGTCTTAGGTCTAACAGTGCTGTAAGGAACATAGGCGCCTCGAGTACCAGTAAAATTTTGATAGTTTTTGGTGGGAGCAGGGTACGCTCTAGTACTGAGGTACTTCTCAGCAGTTTTATTAGGTGGAGTATCAATACCATAACCAAGCCAAAAATGCCAGGCAGGCTCAACTTGGGACATGTCTCCATAGTAATCCTTGTATTGAACCCAACGAGTTCTCATGTGAATTTCATCTTCTTCAGTATTTTCAAAAAATTTATTGCCATAAGCATCAGTGCCAACAAGTGTACCAGCTTTGGTATCACCAATGCCGTTCATTTGACGGAAATAGTCACGAGGTCCAACCCTCAAAAAGTTTCTCACAACTCTCAATATTGAAGTAGACATTGTGTAGTGTTGTGGTTATATCTCTCACTATCAGAAGGCCTCAACTGAGATTCATGTAAAATGTCTACCTGTGAAGTAAATGATTGGGCAGATTCGAGGGTTCGCGCATGCGCATTGTTGAATTTTATGCGTATATAGGGATATACTTTGTTGGCGGATTGTAGAATAATAATTCTTTAAAAAACGTAGCAGAATGTATCGTTTTTAATGGAGGCTGCAGACGAGGGAATACACCACACTTCCCTAACTTCAATGCTGAGCAGAGAAAACCAATCTTCAATTTCGTGTTCATATCCAATTGGACCCTCGTATACCTTCCTCCGGTCTTCCGGATTTAAGATCAACAAATTAATTCCACATCTATCCTGAATTCCCTATTTTGAAGATCACGAAAATTTTTCTCCAGCCGGATATCTCCCCGCGACGTCGTCTAAATTCCGACCACTGCAGAAACGCCCTCTAGAAGATAAAGTTCAAACTCAAAAGACTATTAACCAACAACAGATGCATGCAGCAAATCAAGTCTTCTAACCGGATTGAATAAATTAATTTCTCGTTAAATGCGAAGTGGATTCAATCAAATCATCGTAATATCTACTAGGCAACCGCTTAAACATGACATATCAGCTTAGTGTCATTTTATAAAAAAACAGCTGATTTATTCGGATACGTGCGTGATAACTGGGCATGATAACTTATTTAGGTTCCATGCAGACTGAACGCCACTTTATCAACCATGTTTGTATAATCCCTGCTTTTAATGTGAGAACCAAAAGATGAGCTAATTGGTTAAGATTTATCGAAATGAAATTTAATTTAGTTTAACTTAATTTAATCTAAAATTAATTTAGAATTAAAAATAAAATGCTTATTTGATATTAAAAAAAGGAACTTATTTTTTCTTGTTAATATTATTTCTTAATAATAGAGTTTACAATATGCATTTCTAATGCAAAGAAGAATATTTTAAGAAATAGATTTTTTCGTTCTGTCCGGGCCGGCAGCTGAATACGTCAAAAAACCGATAAGGGTTTTCATCTGACACAACCATTGCTTGTCTATGGTCGTTCGCCCATACTTCCAATGCAGGTATAACCAAAATCATAATATGTTCCGCCTTGTTCATAAGTAAGCAAACTTTTTTGTACTCGTACTTGTGTCATATGGTTCAACGTTTGATAGATCTACTAATGACCTGGTTGCATTACGACTGGCCAATCGATATCTTCCCGCTAAGCGGCTACTTTTTACCCCAGATGTTCAATTGGGGAAGGTTCAACAGGCTTGCATTTACATGTGAAAACTTGCATCTAGATCTAACTGCAATAGGAGACGTTCATGCATGAAAATTATATCATTTCACGATCGTCAGATGCTAAGTTAAGTAGTTCATTATCTGAACTATATACGGCTCTAATTCTAACTATATACTTGAGGATCTCCGCCGAAAGACCTTAGTAGAGTTAGAGAGACAGGGTTTGGGATGGTTAGGTATTGATTAGATGGCTAGCTGTTGTTTGTTAAGTTCGACGGCCCCGGTGCTTAGGCAACAACTGACTAACAGATGAAAGCAAAACATGAGAATTCAACGTTAAAAACTCGTTAATGCAATATTCTTTTAGAGAAGGAACTAAATTGAGTGCCAAGGGAAACTAAAAGATCCATGGGGAAGTCCGGTTCGGAGGCATGATATAAAGTTTGAGGGCGGGTATATGGTGCGGGGATTGAGCGGAAGATTGGACAAAGTGAGCGAATAATCGGATGATTGGATTGGATTCTTAAAACAGCAGATAGAAAAGTCGGGGAATGAGAGAGGTAGATATGGGTGAATTTATTGACACTACCGTTATCGCAAACGCGAACGCACGCGGACGCGACGAGAGAGGGACGTGAAAGTGTAGAAACCGAATCGGTAGCTTAAGAATAAGAAGAGGCTACTGCTACTCGTAAAAGAAGATCATAAGTTAACGACAAATGCATAAATGATAGATTACTATGCGGCTCATGTATGGCCATTTTTAGTCAGTTTTTTTTTCTTTTATGCAGTTGTCTGATTAGATTAGCTCGCATATCACTTTGACGTGGTTTGCTGCAATAGGAATTTATTGAAGATCTAAGATAGATTTAGGTAAAGAGCGGCTGGGTTATTTTATTTTTCTTACATATTGCTCAGATCCTCGTCAGATTGAGGAAATCACCGTTGAATGATCAGTCGTTGGCTGATTATCAGAAAATAACAGAGATGGTTGTGTGATTGTCGTATTATGATTGATGCTGATTGATGCTGATTAGCTATTCTGGTCACTCCACTATCGCTTCTAAAACCATTAATCTCTGTATTTATTATGACTAACGGTTTTAAAAGGGATGCACTCTGACAGGCAAGAATTAACAGTTGGTTAGGTCAAATCATTTATTAAATTGGTACAGATTGAGAGTATGAAGTTTAAGCTAACTCCTTTTTTTTTTGTTTGGATTGTAAAGCGGAATATTGAGAATGCAAACTATTTTAGCAATGGTCATACTGAAGGGGGTGGACGAAGCAATGAGTGAGACAAAATAGGAGCCGGATGGCGTTTTGGCAGTGTTTGTGGTGCTAATTCTGCCGTGTTTGTACTGGTGTTTGAGCCGGCAGTGTTCGTGGTGGTAGTGGTGGTAGTGGTGGTGATGTGAGTAATGGCTGGACATAGTAAGGAAGTAAGCAACTGGCCCCACTTTACTTACCTACCTCCTACCCAAACTCCTGCTTACCCCCGACTGAACATCTACCCCTCCCACCTCTCACCACCGCTATTACTCCCCCTACTCCCCCTACTTCCCCTACTCCCCCTACTTCCCCTACTCCCCTACTCCCCTACTCCCCTACTATCCCCCTGCTCTCCCCCTACCTTTCAACTCGTAAGCAAGGAGAATTTTATCCACTTGTCAACATTCTCCAACAAATAGCAATTCTAACTATATCTAACTACAATTAATTTCAACCCAACCAAGCTAACCAATCATATGATTTATCGTAATATTAAACAGTATAACAGTAGTTAGTACTAATAATTGGGCTTTTCAGGGATAATAATTATTTAATTCCGTTCATGTACTAGCCCATGACCATTCAGTTAGGCTACATATTGTTAGCCACCTATAGTTGTTGTTAGCTATTAACTATTGCATCAATTACTTTTCGGTGGGACAGTATGCATTTCCGTAATAGGATATGATTTACATTATAAAGAGATAAAGTTATAAGTACAGTGCGGGCGGAATAAGAGAGAAAATGTCTTAGATTCGCGTATAAATACCCGACAGGCGGGTTGTGAAATACGGCGGAAATAGATTATTGCGTGAGAGCAAGCGTAGGAATATCGTTCGTAATCAAGTGAGCAGGCGGATTTGTGTTTGGTAGGCGGTAACATTAAAGCCGCTTGATCTTGCAGAAGGTCGTGCTTAATGTGAGTTAATCTTGTTGGGAGGTAAATATAGTGCATAATAATCTGGTATTGGAATTGGTATGGCGCAGTGCCTACACTGACGTGATGATTGATGTTGTTGCTGACATTGCTGACATTGCTCATTACGCTGGTACTGATATGGTGACGTTGAATCTAACTGGGTGGGTGCTATTGAATCATGAACTCCTTTCGTAAGTATTTAATAGGAATGTAATATTACAACTACCTTTTAAAGGCTAGGTATGTACCATTATCGTAACCGTTAGACAATTTAAAGGCCGATTCTCTCCCCTCATTTTTACCATTCTTTCCGTCCACCTCACTCATCTCCTTTGAATAAGCTAACGCTACCTCCTTAGCTAACGCTACCTCCTTAGCCACTGCCAACCACCTGCCTATCGGCTACCGACTACATGTCTCTCCTTTCTTCACTCTTACTCATGATATCTAACTACCGACTCCAACTTCTATCAAGCAATACCCTCAATTGTGCATATCTTGGCAGATTTATTCTCAGATTTATTCTCGCCTTTATCTTTACTTGGCAAAGTTGTTCCCATAGTCGTCTGCACTTGGCAAATAATAAAAACAAACATTGTGATCGTGACTTTATAGAATAAGTGAGGGGTTTAATACTTTAATAGTTTTAATAGTTTTATTGCAGGCTTTTGATTGAAGTGAAAGGCGTTTATAAGTTGTTTAGGGCTGGTTATATTATTATACTACAATACTTAGCGCATTGTCGTACAACCGCACTGCTTGACGATCCTATTTTATCCCGCCTGCTGGCTATGCTGTTTTTGCAGTTCTGCTCTACTCTATTCTCTTTTATTATGCACGTATAATGCGCTTATAATGCTATTTTATAATACTCTTATAATACTCTATATAATTGCTCTACTATTACTCTACTGCTACTATTATTAGTACTACTACCGATACCATCTATCATCCTCTATCATTCTCTATCCTCTTCCATTATTATTATCCCACAACCTCTACCCAACTTCTGCCCACTGCCCAACCTCAATCCCTCTTCAATTTAATAATTTAACATTCACTCAAACTTAATCCATTCAATGTCCATAAATCAAATCATGTCGATCATTACCAAACATAGACTAGTTCCGTCTTGTCAGCAGTTAAACTACTGAAACGCACTCCGTCGTGTCGGTGAGACAGATTTAGGGTCCTATAGCCTATAACTAAAACTAACTACTATGATTGCCATTATTATTGCCGATTTTGCACCTAATATTTTGCCCCACTTAAATAGCCCCACTATTTGTCTTATTCGCCCGGCTGGGCTGCTACTTCACCCTGCACCTACTCTTTTCAAGTAGAAATAGGAGTAGCGGTTACGGGAGTAGCACTTACAGGAGTAGCAGTAACGGGAGTAGCAATTACTTAACGATAGCAATAGCAGGAGTAGGAATAGCTCCATCGGTAACACAATGAATCCCACCATCAATAACCTGGTGAACCCAAATATAGAGTTTATGACCATCAAATTAATTTACCATTTGAATCCCATACATCTCATTTGTCGATCTGAGGATCAATCTGAGGATCAATCTGAGGATCAATCTTTATGTCTTAGGTTCGGCGATCTATTGTGACATTTTATCATTCGGCCAACTTTTATGCCGTTACTTTTTGCAAATCTACTGACCGGGTGTCTCTTGTCTCTTGTCTCTTTTCTCCTTACTCTCGTTCTGTTCATTCCTCACTCCATATCATCATCACCTAATTTTCACCTCCTAATTTTCACCTCCTACGTTCCATATCTAACCCCACACAGTCTCTTCCGACTAACCACTCCCACCTTTTAATATAAACCCTGGCTTCTTCTACCTTCATACCAACCTTTTCAATCACCCTTTTACCCTCCACTCACTTTCTACTAACCCTATAATCATTCCTAATCCCGTATTCAAGACTCTACTTTTGTCTATAGTTAAAAACTCCCCCCGAAAATATCCTCTCTACTAGTCTATAATTACCGTTTCCTTTAACAGCCTACACTCTTCAACCTTCCCGTTCTTGCACGTTCTCGCTTATGTCTTCATGCTTAATCTGGTCTGTGCATTACTGCAGAACGCAACTTGCTTTTTAAAATCTATTTTAATGCATGCATCCAATAAAAGCAAAACCATACAAAAAGTAACGTTTATAAATGTCGCTAATGTACAAACCGGCGTTAGAGATCTCAACCGAAAACTAATTGAAAATGCAGTTGATTTTTATTAATTGGTCCAATTAATCAATTAATATCAGTCCCTTAAAATTCAATTATCCTGGTAATATATAATCGCCCCAATGGTCTTATATATGCGTTATTTAATTTTACTCGAATTTTTTTAATAAAACTTAAAAACTAATTTATTAATTAATCAACAAATTATTAGTATATTTTAGTGTATTGCTGGTTTTAAATATACAATACACAATCACCTATATTCCTTGTTAAATAGCAATTCAATTTATATTAAGTGGTTGTTTGCTATTAATTGTCTGGGGATTAACTACAACTCTACTGGTGGTTATATGTTTTTTATTCTTTCTTCTCTTTCTTTATTTTTTATTAGGAATTTTTCATTTCTTACTGTTGATAATCCCTGTCAAATTCTTAGTTCGGAATTTAAGTTAAAGTTATCAGTCACTTTTTTTTAATAATTTTTTTTAATAATTTTTGAGTCATTTTATAATAAAATAATTTGTTCAATTTTTTATTATAAAAATGACTGAACATAGTAGACCTCCTCAAAGACCTGATCATGGACTTGAACATGGGCATGGACATGGACATTATTTTGGACAGCCAATATTGGTCAACGATTATTTTACTATCCCTGTTCATTCTCATATTGCTACTCATGCTTCTGCTGCTACCGCTGCTACTGCTAATATTGCTACCACTGTTGCTACCACCACTCCTATTCACCCCTCTCATCATTATTTCAATCCAAATATCTTTCCTTCATCATCACCTTCTGGTTCTCAATCTCCCAGTGATGTTAGAGTCTATCGTGTTTGGCTCGATCCTCCAGATTTAAGTGGTGGTCATTCAATAACTCCTACTGCTGAGTATTCTCTAACTACTGCTAATAATCATCCCGACTTAGGTCAAATGTCGCCAATGTCTTCTTCAGTATCTCCTTCCCATCCCACTCTATCACCATTCCCAACTTATGATTTTACCAACCCTTTCGTCTCTCCAGTCATTTATTACAACCCTTCACCATCTATTGATGGTATAGGTGAATCCACCTTAAATCTCAATTGTTTAATGAATGAAGAAAGTCTTTTGGTATCAAATGATGGATTGGTTTCACCTCCTGATGAGCAACTCTTATCAGATATTCCTCATACAACCCTACCAAGAAACATTGTACCTTCATCTATATACGTACCTGAGCAACCATACTTCTCCTCATCACCTCCATCTTCAGGAAACCCTTCATTATTTTCTCCTTCAATTGAAGAAAGCGATAATGATATTATTCAATCTGATGATGACTATGAGCAATCCACTCCTACAAGATACAATCTTACACCCCCACCAGTCTTTTATCAACATGAAGTTATTTTACCAACTAGAGCAAATGCTTCTTTTAATGCTGCTGCTATTGCTCTTGAAGTTGATATTCCTGTTTCTCCTACCAACATTCAATCTACCCCTCCGTCAACTCCTTCAATCATGAGAATCGAACAAGATAATTCTCTGCTTCCACAACCAGTCAAAATTAAAAATCCAGTTGGAAGACCCAAAGGAAAAAGACTCTCCTCCACCTCTTCTATTAAAAAGGTTCGACGGTCTTCTTCCACTACCATCAAACCAAAATTTCCTCCAACAATTGTCAGATCGAAAATCAATTCTGGTTCTAGAAAATCACGCACCTCTTTACCAGGTCCAATTCCTGCTACTGTCCCAACTTTTGTTAGAAAGGATGAAACTGGAACTGATTGGATCTCCTTTCAATATTCCCGTAAGCGAGTGAGATCAACTTACTGTATTCGTTGTGATGTTGAATCAGTTGAAATTTCTCAACTTACTCCACAATTTAAGGCAGACAATTGTATTTATCCAAGAGCGGCAGTTCCTCCTGAACAATACAAAGGAAACCGTCAAAAGTACGAATCAGAATGTAATTGTATTGGTTGGTGTTTAGCATATTTAAACCCTGAATTGGCTAATCGTCGGGGATTAATCCAAAGAGCAGTAGATTCTTGGAGAAATACAAATTCTGATCCTGCTCTAAGATCTCGTAGAGTTCGTAAGATGTCAAAAGATGATCTTCTTATTCAACCAGAGTTGACTGCTGAGAAGAAGGTTTGATTGTTTTGCTATCCATTTTCTTGATTAATTTCCATGTATTTATTTTTTATGATCTTATAACGACTAATCCAGGTGGATTTATTTATTATTAGACGTCTTTTGCTTTATCCAAGTTCATGTCGTCTTTGTTTTATATTTTTTGATTTGTTCTGTTTTTTGCTTTTTTGTTGTCTTTCCATTTGATATCTTAGTTGCCTTATCAATATCTGGTTAAAAAATGATGCCAAGTACAAAATAATAAATAAATTGAGTAAATAGTATTTAGTAATTTCAATTCCGATGGGGAAGTTGCAACCTGGTTTGAGGGTGGAACGTCAGCTGATAATGAAATTTCCTCATATCTAACCTGCTGTCGGACTAGTGAGACTCAGAATCGTATTAGTATCAATATCACTGCCACACTCTTCTTGCTATTAGTTAGCTTCATTGTGCCATGATGGTGAATGTTAACGTACGCTCGTAAATATATATATTTGAGGGAAATATAAAGCGAGTGTTATTATTGCTACTCTACGCCACAGTCATTCCACATCTTAACTTGGTAATAGGTTTGATAGGTTTGCCTGAAAAAATCTACCTATTCTTAGAAAAACCTCATGTGGAAGCCACAACGGTATAGTTTCTTCAAGTACCAGCAATCACTCAATAATTAACGGTTATAACAGATTTAACGACTTGCTGTCATTAGGTTCGCATAATATGCGAGATAGAGGTATGTCCGCACGCTACGTTGGCCTAGTCCCAAATAGGCTAGTTGTAACTGATTATCTTTCAGATCCAGATCAGATCAGATCGCACCCGTTTGAATAAGAGGACGTCACTGCAATGAGGCGTACAGATAAGATAAGATAAGATAAATAGCCGTTTGTTGGAGTAATCGGATAATTTGGTGAAGATGTGGTTTAGAATGAATGAGATCGGGTTAATGGATGACAGATCTATTAGGAATAGTATGAGAAGTTGAAGTTGAGTTGATTGAAGATGTAGGCATAGTAAGAAGCTTGTAATGGCTATATGAAGTGCAAGTTATCATCTTATTGGCACTACAATAGCAGTTAGATGATAAGGTTATGCGATGATGGTTCGACCGTTGTAGCGAGACTCATTATCATATTAGCGATACTGTTCTGACGTACAGCTGCTCAATTACTTAGCAAAAAATGAAAAGAACTTCAAAATTACAAAACGAAGAGGATGATGTAGCAATCATCTTTATAAATATATTTTATCTCGATCGATCGATCCCTCAAGCTCGAGCAACAGACCCAGCAGACCCAACAGACCCGAGCAGCGCCCGGGCTCCAGAGGCAGGTACCCGATTTGGCCGATATTTCCGATATATACCCTTGCCCTTGTACGGCGATGAAGGCGTTGTTGTGTTGTGCTGCACGGAGCAGAGGCGACAAAGGGCAAAAAGTCCGATTATTGGTTGAGTAAGGCTGATCATCACGCAGCCGTGTAAACAGAGACTGAGTGGAAAACAATGAGGATTGAAATCCCGAAATTTATATCTATGTATATATGTGCGGCTGTGAGGTTTTATAATGCCGCCCTCATGTTTACAATTATACGCCTACGCCAACCAAGCTCCCACCGTTACTGCTGCTACCTCTACCAACACCAACTATTAGCTTGCAGCAACAATAGCGAATAGCTAACTAATTCTAAAACTCCTTTCACCATTAAATCTCGCATTCAATCTCTAACGATTTATTGTTTTTTAGTTCATAATTAGTTTTGTAAGGTTGAAATAATTACTGCGGGTGAGAAAAAGTTAATATTAGTATAACGAAAAGAAGGACTATAAGTTCCTTGTGCAATCTATCCCCTCATATCATCATCATCATCATCATTGCCGAGGGTGAAACGATTTATAATTCCAATTCCTCTTCGTAGATTCCGATAAAAGCTGTAAAACCTCATTCACACAGCATTGCTCTTTGTCGGTCCCCTTACGCGAGTTAAATTCAATTAAAGTTTTTTTGGAAACTTTTATTTGCTCTTGTAGAAACTGGTGAAGTGAAAAGTAAGGATAATTGATTATTTATCTTCTCCTACAAACTTTGTGAAACAAACTTGAAATTGATATATTGATTCTCTCTCAACTCCTAAAGTGTGTAGGATAACCATTACAATTTGCCCACAATGCCTCTATTCTCAAGGAGAAAATCTGATAGAACTTATTCTCTAACTTCTTATACTGGAGTTGGTGAAATACCTCCCAATAGACACCTCCCAAGTCCTGCTGCATTAGCTGCTGCAGCTAATGTTGGTAATCTGTCTCAAACAAATGCTTCTGGTACTAGGTTATCATCTGCCGCTGCTGCCACCGCTTTACGTAGACATTCATTGACCAATGATAGTCTTCCGGCAGCAAATTCATTTGCAAGGACTTCTTCTTTAACTGCAAATGTTTCTGGTGTTCCAAGACGATCTCCTTCAGTTAGCTCGAGACCCAGTAGTATGGGACCTACTAATCATGTTGGTATTCCGACCTCAGCATCTACAAGAAGTATTCCAAGAAGAACTACAACTACTACGACCACTACAACTACAACTACCGATTCTAATCATGGTAGAACAATGTCATTGACAACTACAACTGTTCGCAATCTTGGTTCTTTCCAACTCATCAGTACGAAAACGGTACCATTACATACTACGCCAATAAGACGTTCTGTAAGTGGTACTGGTGGTTCAAGGGCGGGAAGTCATGCGTTATCATTTGAAAGTGAGTTAAATCCTGTTTCTGAAGAAGATGCTGAACATTTACTTCATACAACTGATTTTTTCTCATCCCCCTCAAGTACCAGTAAATTAGCTACTCCTCCTCGAATATCTGTAGCAGCTAGCAGCTCCCCACGTCGTGCTTCTAACCCTAAACTTTCATTCCCTCCATTAAATGAAGCTGATGAAGACGATCCAATTAAAGGAAGAAGATCAAGTCATCTTAAGCATGTTCCTCCTCCACGATCAGTCTCTCCAATGAAACCAGCTTTAAAAGATACATCATCAGTGAATTCTTCTTCTGATGGTGGTGTTGATAATACTGCTAATACTAGTACTACCAGTCTTAAACGTAAAACCACTAGAGTATCATTTAGTGGAGAATCTGATATCGAATACATCCCCTCCACCAACCAGGGTTATAGAGAATTTTTGGAACCTTTACAATCTCCACATGCAGCTGCTGCATCATTAGCAGCTAGAACTCACCCATTAACTAGTTCAACTCCAATTGGCAAAAAACCTAATAATCGTACATTTTCAAGCCCTGCTGCTACTGCTGCAGCTGCTAAATCTACAAAGAGTGCTTCAAAGGCTGTCCCTCAAACTTCTATTGGAATTGCGCTCAATCGTCAGGAAGATTCAGATAGTGGGAATTCTGTCTACTCTGATGCTTATGAAGATCCGATTGAAACTGAAATGAAAAATTCTATTGCTGCTGGTAATAACTATTCTCTAAGGTCTAAAGGTGTAAGTTCAAAAAGCAGAATGCAAGACACTCTTCGTAAACGAACATCTCAACAAAAGGAAGTTTTCAGCCATCAACAACTTAATCACCAAATTGTACAGCAATCGAATAAAAACAAGTCCACATCTTCATCTGGGCTAGCACCTGCTGCAGCATCTGCAGCGTTACCAGGAAATAATCAACGCCATCAACAGAATAAATTACAGCCACCAAATGCTGCTGCTCATCATCACTATAGAGCATTAGCATTAGATAGTGATGTCGAACAGGAAGATATTCCGTCCGATAGTGAAGCTCAAAATATCGAAGATGATCTTGATGCAATTTCACTCAATTCTGATTCTTCTTGGAAAAGAGATGAAAGTCGCGACACCACACCAAAAATGAAATCGCTTAGATTTTCTCTCCGAGATGGTCTTCCACCACCTAAAGATTCAACGCTTGAAGATGACCAGATACGTTATGAACTCAATGGTCATCATGCGGAATATGGTAATGGATGGAATGAACCGTCATATGCCCATCCCCCTAAAACATCTACCACAGTGAAATCTATCCCACCGGTTACAAATGGATTCAGAACACATTCCCTACGTTCGAACACACAACGACCTGACTTCTCTCATTTGCCCACAACTCTACCTCCTACTGATAGAATTGAATCTTTACGTTCTAGTACTGAACGACCCGATTTCTCGGCCACCACCACTGTCCAAAGAAATGGCTCGACTTCGAGTTTCGAGCGTGAGAAAAAAGCCAAGAGTCGTGCCAGTGGTACTAAATTTGCAAGAATGAGTATGCGTGATCAAACAAATGCACCTCAAGTTGTGAAACCTACACCACGTCGGCCTGTTTCTTACCAGGCTCAGCCTACTCAACCACGACCATTTGCTGCTACCTCTGTTCAGTTGCCTGCCCCTGTCGTTCAGCCATTCAGATCTAGAATTGCAGACTCTGATTCGGATGAAGATATAGGGTTACCACAACCCCCTCCGTTGGCTGTGGACAATCCAAAGCCTAAGAATAAATTCATGGGGGTTTTTTCGCCCTCTAATTCGGCAAAGATGCTAGTGTCTCGAGGTGGAGGTGATGATACACGGAAGGTATCTACTGCTAGTTCTAAAAAGTCATTGAGAAAACAACACCAAGCTGATGCATCATATGATAGCGACCTAATTAAGTTCAATCCGGATGGGACTATTGTCAAAAAGAAGAAATTCCCAGCCCTCCGCAGAGCTTTTGGACTTGATTAATGAGTGTATTATATTTATATTCTTCGTTTAATTTGAAAGGAGAGGTATGTGAAAAGTTAAATCTACCTATTTATATGTATTTATTTTAATATTAATAATTAACTTTTAAGATCGAAGAGATAGCTCACTACGGGTCTGGAAAGAGTCCAGCCAGCAGAGGCAAAAAGTGGACAGGATAAAACGTAAAATATATTTAGAATATTTAAGATTGTTGATCTTCAAGTAAATCTCGATCGGTCTGCTTAACGGTTGATACATCATCATCATCGTCGTCTTCTTTAACTTGTTTATCAATCTCATCGATACGACGACGAAGTTCGCCAGCGACCCGCATACCGTCGTTGATGATTCCATCAAAAACATTTCTAAGGGTAGCAGCAGCAGAGATTCCACGACGTTTTGAGGTATCAAATACACCAGTGCCTCTGTCAGTGAGATGGACTGATGATTGTGAGGATTGTGAGAAGAACAGCTCAAGTGTCTCATCTGCTAAAACTACCATTCGGAAAGTTGCAAGATTCATTGTGAGAGGTGAATCAGGATCAAGGGCAGCATTGTTGTGAATATTATCTCGGGAATTGGAGTTAGAGGAGTTGTTGGATGTTGGAGTTGATGAATTGTCAAAAGAATCAATGAGATTAGCACTCTCATTCCCTTGATTAACTTGTACAGGGGTTGCGTATTCGAATGCTCGTTGAATAAAGTTACTAATAGCTGATAGATATCTAGCAGACTGCTCATGTTTAACTGATGAAATGTCAACTAAGGAAACCGGAGTTGGAGGTGAACCAACATGGTCATCATCACTGTTGTTATCTCTTCTCTCATAGTCTCTCTTCACCTCTATGTATCGTTCATAGTCATCCTTGTTTTTCTTAATTTCTTTAACTGATGTATCATCCAAGATAAATGGATCTTGTCTCCATGGTCTGGTGAGGAAGAGCAGTCCTTCAGACATACTTAAAATGGCTTCCCTATCAACATTACCAGTTCCCTCAGTGTCATACAATTCAAAGAAATTTGACATGGCACTCATAAGATCAGGTTCAATCAATCTATCTAAGCCTTGTACAATATCTGCTAGGGTGAGAATTCCTTTAAGTTGAGTATCCCACCGACGATATAATCGCTCAACAAAGTCATGTGGAGGCGGTATTTGAGTTGCGGTGAATCGAGGATTAGGGGCTCCCATTTCCTGATAAACTGGATTCATCCAATCAACAATACCTGACATAAACACTACAAATGTATCGAGGTTCATTTCAGATTTAGCATTACCAAGTCCCAATCTTGTTTCTTGAAGAACCCCATAGAATCGATCATATATAACACCAACTTGATCAGTCGTCATATTAACAGATTTAGGCAAGTTTCGAATTTGTGTCCTTTTAGCGAAACTTTCAATATCTTGTAATATTTTATTTTCATATTTTGATCGAAATTGATTTATTGTTTCATCAGTAATAACGGAAAATTCTTTAAATGCAATTACCATTAATTGTTGAAATTTGGTAATGGATCTCATTTTTTCTGATTCTGATCTAGGGTGAGCAGATTGATCTAATGTAGAAAAGTATGACTTTAAAATTTGTATCACTGCTCCATCATCGGTAGCATCTAATAATTCCTCACCATTGATTCTTAAAATAGCTAGAGATACTTGGAACAAAGTTTTTGCCCCTTCCAAAAAGAAAATATCTGCAATTCTAAATGCATAGACTAATGGCATAGAGTTAATAAATATTGACAAAAACCATGGTAATGATACCACTGATAATTGAACGTCATATTTAACCAAATGATCCCATAATACGGGCATTGTCTTTTCAACTAATGATTCAAGAACTTTTTGATCCAACAAAGTACCATACATTGTTTTAGAATAATATCCAGGAAGTAATTTATCACAAATTGTATTTAAACACCAAAATGCTTGCTCTTCAGATTGATAAATTAATAAAGCGGCAACAACAATATTCATTGCTTGACAATATCCCACTTCAGGGTTTTTCCAAGAATACACTGTCAATACTCGTCTTAATCTACCAATTCCTTCGGGATCTTGATATGCTTTATATTCGGGCAATGAACGATTTAGATCTTTCTCGATCTCATCAATCGCTAAAGAAGTACGACCATCAAATTCTTCTAATAATGAAGAATACAATCGTTGATTTTGCATGCGTAAATAAATTGATCCACTACTCAATTCCCAAATTTCACCTCTTAATTTGTTTGGGAGGCCAATTCTAATGAGTTTATAAAATCCTGGCTGCCGAACAATAGAGATATTTCTTCCGTGTTCATGGAAATATTCAAGCCATAATCTCATTTTAGATTTATCACGAAGTTTTCTCGAATCACCCGGATATCTAAATGTATGGCCTAAACCTTGAGGAGGTTCAGATATGGTTCTTGGCACTTTAATGGTATTGCTATGATCATCTGAAATACCTGTATTTCTACTTCCTATTCCACCTCCTTCTCTTTTCTTTTCATGAATATTCTCCTCTGCATTATGTAAAATCAAATATTCTGAATAAAAGCTATTAAGAAAAGGTCTCAGCTGTTTAATTAAGGGTAAATTAGATCGTAAATTTTCCTTTAATAATTTACAAAATGATTCACAGTGAGATCTCAACCCAACAAATTGAATTATAATTGATACTCCATGATATAAATGAATTGACAATGCAAATATATAAGACTTTGATGGTAATCTTTCGACCCTTCGAATTGTCACCAGTGGGATAATAAAAGTACAATCTCTTTCATCAGGAGCACTTGTAAAAACAATAAATGACTCTGATAAATATAATTTGCCTTGAAATAATGGAGCCCCTTTTGTATTAGTAGTTGAAGGTAGTACAACTGATACTTCAGCAGACACTTGATCCATTAAAGATTCTGATGGAGGTAATCTATAATCGGCAGTAAACAATTCATCACGGGTCAATTTTCGACTATAAATTGAATCTTCAGGTTTATTATTTGAAGAATTGGCTGAATCGAACAATGAAAGCTGAGAAGCTTTTGTTTTGAGTGCGTCCAAGAAGGACATTGTGAGGTCGTTTATGCTGCGTGATAGAGAAGCTCGACGCGGGGAAGATCGGGGATGAGTTCTTGGTAATTCTGGAAGAACGAGATGATAAGAAAGATAATCAGTTATCAATAATGATTTAGTTGAGTAGTAATTGTATAAATATTAAGCATAAAAAGATGATAAAAGTTTGGAGCTGGTTGTTTCAATTGTGGTCTTTATTTAATTGAACTACTGGCGCAGTGATGTAACCTAACTACCCTGCAATCGATAAGGCTGGCTGTGAAGATATAGCGAGTATTGTGCGGCAGTTAATGAGCCGCATTCTCCGGTGCAAACGGTGTAAGAGTGGGAGTGGAGTGGAGTACAAGAGAGTGGAGTGTAGGAGAGTCAATTAAGAGTAGATTAAATAACGATTCATAGATATTTAGTTTGCTAGCAAAGTTGTTTTTTTGGTATTATGTAAATTTGATATTGTATATCAGTGATGTAAAGCAGGGCAGTAGTAGCCTTGAAGTAATATACTATCAATATATATTGTTCATAGGAGTATAAATAGAGGTCAGAACAAGAATCAAAATTAAAGTAAAATAACAAGTACAAATAAATATTTAATTATATTCTGTTATATTTGGTGAAAACTACTTCCACTGTAGGCTACATCAAACAGTGCATAGAAGATTTGACTCTTATCAAACCCTGCATAAAAAGACTATAGAATGTGTTTACGCGATAAAGTGACAGCTACATCTAGTGTTTACAGCAATGTAAGACCCTATTATGGTTCGCGAAGTGGCTTTCGTCTAATTATGTGACAATAAATATCGTATCGTCGTATATCCACGGTCAAGAAAATGAGATTTGTTTTCCCATGTATTTCCTTCATCTTATCATTATCAACTACTCCTGTGGCCCATGTTCACTTTACGTATTAGTCTTGAAATGACCACTAGTCGTAACTACAGTAGGGAGTACTATCAACTCCTATCTCTTCTCTCCCTATCAAACCCTTCACGTGATTTACACGTGATGCAAAAACCAACGATCCTCACACTTCACTGCCCTCGGCTCTGCAGTTCCCAATTAGGAAATATGACAGTCACTGTAGCAAATTATGCCTGTCCGTCGCATTCTCAAATTTACACGCAATTAATATCACCAAACATCGAAATTTATCAAACGTCGCGAAGTCCAATATACCCGTACAATTTTGTAGCAGTAGATATAGTCTCTCAACCAGTCGACAAAGGGTACATACATCAACACAACAACAAAGGTCAGTAGATTTATAATAATGAGAGAGATATAAGAAGTGATGAATAAGGATGAGATGAGAGAAGATTTCTGTTTTGTTGATTAGATATTGATGGAAAGAAGTAGAGTACTTTGAGTGGAACAAGCGATTTTTACGACAAAGTTTATTGAAAGTTTTCACAGCGTATCGCAACGAATACCCGAACAGAATATTGAAAGATTATTATACGTTATTGTTCGTTTCTTGGAACGTTTTTCGACTCTTTAATAGCTAATAATCAACGTAATCTCAAAAATATCAATCTTGACAACTCAACTCAACTCACACTCTTTCTTATATATCCATTCATTTTTTCTCTTTCCAACAACTCCTCAAATCGTATACTAACTCCTTCTACAGATGGCTTCCTCACTCCCTCACCCAAAGATCGTTAAGAAGCACGCTAAGAAGTTCAAGAGACATCACTCTGATCGTTACGACAGAGTCGGTGAATCATGGAGAAAGCCCAAGGGTATTGATTCTGCTGTTCGTAGAAGATTCCGTGGTACCATCAGAATGCCCAAGATCGGTTATGGTTCCAACAAGAAGACTAGACATCTTGCTCCTTCAGGTCACAAGACTTTCCTTGTTTCTAACACCAATGATCTCGATCTTTTGCTCCTCCACACTAAGACTTACGCTGCTGAAATTGCTCACAACGTTTCTTCAAGAAAGAGACTCGCTATTGTTGAAAAGGCTAAGGCTCTTGGTCTTAAGGTCACTAATGCTTCTGGTCGTCTTAACCTTGAGGCTTAAATTTCATTAAGCAAAAATCAAAGTTTTTTAAAAATTCAAAAAGTTATTTGTGGAAGGGTTTGATTAAATTGTGATGTTTATTGTATATTCTATATTATCTAATTCTTCTTCAATACATTAGATGTAATGAGAGTTAATTTGTATTTATTAAAATCGGACAGGCTCTGCCTGAAGGTGGAGTAGGGTATGATCGGCTAAGTGAGAGTTTGATAGGAAGATATGTAACGCAGAAAACCCGTGATGCGAGAGTCTAGACCTGACATGCAGACCTGACATCACAATCAACCCGAACATGAACTGATAAGGAAGATTAATTCCGTTGAATCGAACAATAGAATAATTACATCAAAAAAAAACATACAAATTAGCATAACTAATAATACACATTACATAAACATAAACGACATGACAATTTAAATACATAAACCTTATTAACAGAATTAACTACTAGGGGGAGGAAGAATTGGCGTTCCGTGATTCGAGTAAGTCGTAGATAATGGTCGTTGGTTATTATGGATATTTGGTGTGGTCGTTGTAGGAGTGGCCGATGCTGAAACCATTCGTCTCACGTTATTATTGGCCACAAAATTCCCACCTGTTCCTTGTCCTTGAGGTCCCTGTGGAGTTGATGAAGGGAAAAGACTATACCCAAATGACCGTAATGATAAACTCAAAACGTTGGCTAATCCCCAACATTCAACTCCTTCAAGAATATCAGCTGCATAAACAGCTAATGTAGGTGCTAATTGACCTTGTACCTTTTCAAGTCCACAATCGTTACACAGTCGTTCGATTGCTTCATAAACAACGACTTCATCTGGATCAGGAGATTCTACAACCGTCATCATCGTCTCTTGTTCTACCCTATGACACCACATAATGACAACAAGCGAAATTTCAAATCCACATAATAAACTATCAACAGAGGCAGCAATCAATGGATTGTTTAACATAGACTTAAGAAGTCTTAACCCAAGCATGCTGGGTAATTGGAAAATATCAAAACATTGGGAAATGAGATTAGTCAATTCAGCAGATTTAAGCCTTCCCGTACTTCCAAGAACTCCAAGAATGTGTAATGAAGCATGACATATATCATGAGGGACATGATAACGAATGACTTCTTGTACTGATGTTAGGTCGATTAATAAACGTATCTGAGTAACTAGAGAGGAAATATAACCAGACACAATGAGTGGATGTTGTTGAGATTTCACTTTAGAAATAAGCATTGATTTACCATTATTAAGATCAATCATAGGAGAAGTAAGATTGAATAATGGTGAATTGACTACCATTTGACTAACTAATTGACCCTGACCTGGGTGAGGATCACGGCTAATAATATCCCAATTTTTTAATCCATTGATAAGTTTCGATTTCATCGTATAGAATGGGTTGTTTGGATTATTGGCAGCTGTCGCATCAAGTAGCAATGCAGTACCAAGAATTTTCGTTCCAAATGGCGATATTATAGGATTGCTGCTATTATTTGCAATCAAATAATTATTGTAAGCATCATAAAAAGTAATAGTAGGGATTGTATTTGCTTCATGAACATAATTATAAACCCATTCAGACTCAGATTCAAATGATGTATTCCATAACACTTCAGAACATGGTAATTGTAATTTATTAGGGATACGACTGTTATCAATAGCTGATGGATAATTGAAAATAGCAGTTAGAGAACCAAAAATCGTATACACGGCAAAATATGCACGCTTAGCCTGTTCATCTTGCTGCCATTGTTGCCAAGTTGGCTGTCTACCCTCTTTACCATGGGGTCCACCTCGGGAAGATTCTTTCATACAATAATCATACACAGTAGATGTCACTAATTCTGAGAGTAAAGTACGACACGAACTAATAAATTCTAATCCCCGTGGATCCCCACTCCATGATGCATAAACAATGTTAAGAATCATAGATTGAGTGGCCCATATAGGGGTGTTATGAGAATTAGGGAAATCTTTACTAAATTGTTGAATGGAACTGACAATCATTTTCGACGTAGAATGTAAGGAAGTGGCCATATTGATTTCATTACAAAGAATAGCACCAATTGAACATACAGAAAAGATTAGAGCAGGAGCGACAGTCTGCGGTTCAAACGTCACAGAATGTATGAATGGTAAAAATGGATGAAAGAAATTGAAGTAAGACGAAAGATATCGGTTGATTTGTAATTTAGTGGGGATTGTATGGAGTAATTGTTGTCCTTTAATAATTGGATCATTATCATTGAAGTATTTTAATAGGTGAGAAATGGATGCTGATGAATTGAATTGGGGGACCTGAGGGAGTGACGTGGAGGGAGGAGATTGATTATGAGTGGGATCGGTTATACTTGAATGATGAGAGTTTGAAAATTGACTATGATTATCAGTACTACTTGAGTTATTACTGAATGTTGAATCTTTCCTGAACTGAAAAGGAGGGAGATACATTCCAGATGAGGTTTGATTGGATGGGTTGGTGTTATTTGAATCATTGGATTTTGAGCGATCAAATAAGTCAAACTGATGGAATGGCAGGCTGTTATGAGGATTTGAATCATGGGATTGAGATTGGGATTGGGATTGAGATTGAGATTGAGGTTGAGGTTGAGATTGGGATGGCTGATTTTGATTTTGATGGTGGCTCTGGTTAGAATCTGAGTTTAGAATTCCTGTAAATAATGGAGGGGAGATAGGTGACCTTCTCCCTGTACTATTTCCTCTATTATTTACAAATTTTGTATGATTTGTGTGTGGTCGTTGTTGCGATTGTTGCGATTGTTGCGATTGTTGCGATTGTTGCTCTTCATGTTGATGCTGCTGCTGCTGCTGTTGCTGCTTTGGATATGATCTTTGTAATTCAGTCATTAACATTGCAGCATTAAAATCATCACCATCACCTAACATTCCAGAACGATTAGAGTTATTAGTACTGCTTGAAGTTGGTTGTAAACTCAAAGGTTCAGAATTTGAAGTAGAAGCGGCATTAGCTAAGGTTGATAATGGCCCTCCAAGCATATCTAATGATGGCAAAGCACCAGTACCAGCCCCCGATGACTTTTTCAAGTCATCAGATTGTTTAATCTTTGGCGCATGAACAGTACGATCATGTCGTAATAATAAATCTCGTCGTACAAAAGTAGATGGACATTTTGGACAGTGGAATGGCCTTTCTTTAGTATGAGATCTTTCATGACGCGTTCTATGTTCACTACGAGAAAAAGCTCGATCACAATAACAACATCGATATTTCTTATTAGGACCAGTAGACTGTTTAGGTTTCGACGCGATTGGATTCAAATTTAGATTATGACTTGGTAAACCAGATAAGGAGTTATTTGAATTACCACTAATCATACCATCAGAAGAAAGTGGAGCCAAAGGTTGAGTTAGAGGGGGTAAAGAATTCATTTGGGGAGAGATAAGATAATGACTGGCTGGGTATTATTTAAATTACTCACTCAAACGACTCCTTAACTAATGAAATGAACCAATAAAAATAGAAAAATATTTATCACGGGACCAAATTCAAATAATTTAACAATTTAAAATTAATATAAAAATCCACAACAAAAATTATTTTAACAGAATCTACATAAAAGATTTCAATTAAATAACATCCGGACCCTTGAGACGAGGGGTAGAGTGGGAGTTGCGTTTGCAGTAGCGTATTGCGGGGTGAGAAAACTGGGGTTAAAAGGGAAAGGGAGACGCAACCCTAAATCGGAAAAGGTTTGAGGATGAGTGGGCGAGGGAGGAAGAGATAGGAGTAGGATGGAGGATGGAGGATGGTAATCAGTTATTATGATAGTTGGTGAAGAACATTGAAAATTAGAAAATAATATCCAATCATAAATTATAATTTATATTTCACTACCATGCTTCTGATATTTCATCCGTAAATGCAAGTTCGATTTGAAATTGTGGAGGTCGTACAGTAGTATATAAACATTAGTGTTAGCCTCATACATAAAACAGCATATACCCGCTGGCTCAACATAAATATATTCTATAAGCGAGATAAAAGGAAGAGGAGTAATTTGGAGAAGATATAAGTAGATGTTAATATTAACGTAAAGATTATTTCATTATAACATATATAAAACTTTTTTTTTTCGTTACTACAATATTAAATACTTCTGTTTCTTTTTTATCAGCTTCCTCCCGTAACACCCCCTTCCTCCCGTAACACCCCCCCCTCCCGTCACCCCCCCGCTCTCGCCGCACATTTCCCTCTTCAGATGAAGATCCCCACCTATGTCGATCTTTTTACCCCTCACTCGCTTACTGCGCTGCACTGCGCTGCGCTGCGCGGCTATAAAAACTAGCGTTAAGGCCGGCATTAGTTTATAAGCCCTTATAAAGAGAGTCAGTGGGGGTTTAGATAATCATTTGATAAAATATTTTATACTATTTACAATAGATTCTAGTGTTGAGTTCGAAACTTCATTGTCCTTACCTTTAACTAGCCGTTTGTCCCGCGACCACCCCTACCCCCACTATGACGTACCCTCGCCCTTCTATTGCCGGCATAGATTAACCTCATTCTGCATATCTCATTATGTATTACGGATAATAAGCGTTCAAGACTTAAATACGATAGGAATATCATTATTCTCTTGTTATGACTTGGATATTTATTTAGTTTTCCATGAGATCCATTTTATTCACTGTCGGATAATATTTCGAATTATACAATAGTTCCCTCTCTTTTTCCCCAACCTTTCCCCTCCCCCTCCCCCTCCCTGTTAATGTGGTAGTTGTTGTTGACCCACTAACAATAGGCGTAACCTCAGTAATTTGGGCTGCCAAATTGACTCTCCGATCCTTTCTTAGTATGCAATTGGTGGGGAAAGAGCGTATTTGCCGCTTGGACGGTGACGGTGACGGTGACGGTGAAGGTGACGGTGACGGCGACGGCGACGGCGAGGACGACGGCGAACGGCTATAGAAGCGAAGCAGCACTCTCTTAGTAGAGGATTATATATAGCCATACTCAATACTATGTAGCGATTTAGTGCCTTGATAGGTGGGATAGGGGAATTGTTTCTCACTTTAGTTCCTCCTTCTGCTCCTCTACGCTCATCTACGCTCATCTACGCTCATCTCATAGTTAATTTTATGAACCCTATCGTAAGGTTCATCTGTGATTATGAGTTACAGAATGCTGGATTATGCCCATTTTTTAATTTCTCTTTCATTTTGTTGATTACGACTGCATGAATTCTATCGCAATATGCATGGGTGTATTATTTTATCCGTACCACAACCAGGCTGACCGCAGAAATGCTGAATTATATCCTGCAATTCTATTATCATTATACCGAAGCTACTTCGCAGAGCAGATTAAATTTTACTCCATCTACAGCGATGAAGTTGAAAATACTTGACTAACCATCGGTATATAAATGACGCGGCTGCTTAGATTGAATTGAGGGGATGTGAAAGCCAAAATTATGAAAACTGCTTTGCCATTAAAGGTAGTCGAAATAATAACAAATATTTGATTCCGGCTAATATCAGTATGAATATTTTGAAATATTTTTGATATGACTTTATCGCCGCTTCTCCGATATGTAAGGTACAGGTACACAACCATATCACACATCTTGGATCCTCTCTTCAATTCTCCTCAACTCTGCTTAGTTAGTTTCATATTAGTATATAAATTATTATCAGTAAGCTATCGCCAAGTTCTCTCGAGCTTTTAATAAATCCATAACAGAGGTAATGAAAGTTCAATTACTGACATACCAATGTCGTATACTAGTTATAATGATCATAATTCTTGTTATCACATATAACTCATTATCATGATATACGAAATTATACAATATACTCGTACGTCATATCTTGGTAGATCATGAACTTCCTAGTCGAGGTGCTTCAACTAATATTCTCCTATGTTCTTCTCCTGATCAACTTCCCCAACTGCCCATTATTATGCGGGTTGTCGGCAATGCTAAAGTAATAGTTAAATCTTAACCTATTTGCTATTGAGGATTTCTTCGGATCAGCATTCATCTACATTTTATACCTATAGCCAGAGGAGTTTGGGATAGGAAGATCAACTCGATAATGATAATACTAAGAACAGTCATGAGATCAATTCTTGCTTCTCACCTTGGCGTGATCTTAAATAATACCTGATTTAGAATACTACAAATATGAAGGACGGATCGAACGCTTCAATATAAATAATCAACACAATTCATAGATTGCAGTCTTATTGACAATCTTGACTTGAACGTTTCAAAATATGGTTAATTAACTCCATCCATAGAATTACGAATCTTATCGATAATTTGGCTTCAAAATATTTGCTCCAATATGATTACATCCCCTCGGTTAATTTCTTCTCTCTCAGTAATTCTTTCCATAGTATCTGCGCAATTCTCTGGCTGTCCTAGGGCTGGTGAAATTTATGTTCAAGGTGAAGATATAAACAGTTTGTTCCCTGATTGTTCTTTATTTAATCTTCCAACTGATAGCAGTATTGTTCCATTCCCTACTAGCTTTCTGAGTGATTTTCCAACCGATATTAGCTCTTTTTCTTCAAGTATATCTGAACTAGGGTCCTTGACAGAAGATTTTGGGAGCGACTCTATCGAGTCCACTTCTGGTTCTGCTAATTTGGACACTACTGAAGCTACTACCGCCTCTACTACTGTGACTGGACACTACCTCTTGCACTGCATTTGCTGTTACTTCTTCCACTAGCACAACTGATTCCTCGGGGTCTCCTGTTTCCACCGCTACAGGAATTGCAACTGGTAGCTCAGAACAGACTAGTGTCACAATTGTTACCACAACGACTACCACAGCTACTACCACAACTACTACCACAGGTTCTGCCAATCATATTATTGTTGAAGTTTCTGTAACCTTAATCTCACTCATTATTTCCATTCTTTTTACTTAAGTGATCAGCTTATATAGTTTCTTCTACCTATTGTTATTATTCATTTAATACACACTCTTCTTTCCCATTTTGTTCGCCAGCACCCAGCTTGCAAACTAACTCAATAGTTCATATTAACAGATACAATGATGATTGTTGATTGTATCCGCCTATGGTACGGAAACAGGGCCCCTGAAGATAAAGTTACTTGCATTAATCTACGAAAACTTTACTGAATTGGGTTTCCCCTAACCTCAATCTTCGCGCGGAACTTTCCCCCTCCTTCGGCCTTAAGCAACAGTTACGTAATGAAACGGTCATGTCGGAGATAGATCAAAATGGACCTGATTAGAGACATATTTAAATGAGAGGTATTATTCTCTTGAATACCTCTTTTTCCAATAACCTCCCCCATCAATTAATTCAGTTTAGTATTAAAAATGGAATTTGGAAGGTAAATATAAGCAAATCTATGGCAATGCCCCAACCCACGGTTGATTGCTAACTTACTTCTAGACTCGGTCAATCAGGACTTAAAGTATCTAAAATCATCTTAGGATGTATGTCTTATGGCAAAAAATCTTGGAAAGAATGGGTATTGGAAGATGAAGAGATTATATTTGCATTGATGAAAAAGGCATATGACGCCGGAATTAGAACCTTTGACACTGCTGACGCTTATTCTGATGGGTTCTCAGAAATTCTTGTTGGTAAATTCATTAAAAAGTATAATATTCCTCGTTCAACCATTGTAATTCTTACTAAATGTTTCGCTAAAGCAGCTGTTGATCCTTCTATTGAAAGTACTGAACTCAATTGGATCAATAGATGGGGTTTAAGTAGAAAACATATCTTTGATGCTGTTGAAGGATCAGTTGAAAGACTTGGCACTTATATTGATGTTTTACAAATTCATCGCTTTGATCCTGAAACCCCCAAACAAGAGATTATGGAAGCTCTTCATGATGTTGTAAAGAGCGGAAAGGTGCGTTATATTGGTGCTTCCAGTATGAGAGCTATCGAATTCGCTCAATTACAATTCATTGCTGAGAAGAATAATTGGACTAAATTCGTCTCCATGCAAAATTTTTACAATTTAATCTATCGTGAAGAAGAAAGAGAAATGATTCCCTTCTGTAAGGAAAATGGTATTGGCCTCATTCCTTGGTCGCCTATTGCTCGAGGTGTACTTGCTCGTCCCTTAGGAGAAGATACTCTCCGAACAAGCACTGACCCTTTCACTAAGCTTCTCAAAATAGGTCAATCATCAGATGACCAAGAAATCATTCGTCGTGTCGAAGAAGTTGCCAAAAAGAGATCTGTCTCTATGACCCAAATATCCACGGCCTGGGTCATTTCCAAAGGTACATATCCAATTATTGGCATAAACAAACTCGAAAGAATTGATGAAGCAATTGAAGCTCTTAAAATCGAGCTTACGGAAGAAGAGCTTAAATATCTCGAAGAACCGTACTCTCCTCACCCCATCGCTGGCATTTAATAAATGCTTGGTTAGATTGGATGAAATAAATTACATATCTGGCACAATATCTAGTTTTCCTCCGTTAAAATAATTATATTTTAAATTATAAAATAAATTGTGTTCTGCCCAGACCTGTAACTCCGCTTCGCGGAGAGCTTAACCGAAATATTTCACTTAATATCCACACAGAATCACTATATGATATTCCACCTCTATACCGTTTATACATTATATCCTTTAATAGAATATTATAGTCATACAATAGCATATCTGCACTTTCTGCAGCCTACTGACCGCATTTGACATTAAGAGAACTTCACCACATTAAACATCTAATCCGACAATCAGATTCCATTCTTTATTTTAATCAACGACAGTCACCCCTGAACGCGTTAAACCTAACGCATTACAAAATTCATATTCCTTATCACTGCACTAAATAGAAAATATCATTTGATTCCTCCACATCCTGCTTCTTCCTCACATGCCAACTTCAATGGATAGCAAGGAGGAGCCTCCATTGTATCTTGTATCCAATACGAAAGTAGAACCAGGTCGTCCGAGCGGGAATCAAAACTTAACAGAACTTTATGGATTAACTGATTTAGCAACTTCGGTTGCAAGATTCGATCCAGCAACCGGTGAAAAGAAAAAACTTCGTAAATCTTATAAAAACCAAATTGCAGATTTATGGGGTAAACATATAATCCCAGATGCCAGTCCGAGTGGTGAGTGGTCCCTGTTATCGTTAGCAAGACAACCACGGTTTCAACAGTCAGACCCACCCCGTCAACCTCCAAGCTTAGCCGCATTGGACCAGAAATCACTACAATACTCACTAAGCTTAGATCAGAGCCCGACTTCAGGGATCCCTGGGTTCGATGGGGCCTTACTGGCTGCTCCAATAGGTACTTCTTTTTCATTACCTGATTGGCAACAGGGCAATGCTTCAGGTAACGACCAAGCTACAGGTAGCGGCGGTGGTACTGGTAGGGGATATTCTAATAGTCCGTTTTATCAACCTCATTCTAGGAGGAATGGCTCTCTTAGTGCTGCTGCTATGACTGCTGAATCTTCAAATGATGATTCAGCTAGCTTGTCTAAGCGATTTAAAATGAAGCGAAAGGATGCCTATGATGATGGAGGTGGTGTAAAGAAGAAAAAAAGAACTGCTTTAAGTTGATTAAGGAACGCTTCCTAACATAAGCAAATCATGAAAATAATGCCTATTACAATAGGTACCTGATGACAATAGAAAAACTTGAAATAAAGGAGAAAATTTACGATTTTATGACCAACCGAAATTACTGAGATAAACTATCATAATTTGCTAATTTATTAAAAATAAGAAATAAACATATATATTAAATTATCATTACATCTTTACGTAATATCATTAATTTCCATTTCTAGATGATGAAATCCCTGTTAGGCCTTTAAAGAAATGGCTTTTTTTCTTGCCTTCTTCTTGATCTCCTTCGCTATCATGTGCTGACCTAGAATCTGTGTCATCATCATGTAATCTTGACGCCAGCCTTCTAAGCTTACTAAATGGAGATGACGTGCTGCTGTTCTCTAGAGATAGGACAGAGCCTACCCTATCTCTCTCCTTTAAAGATTTATCATCTCCATTATGAATAGAGGATGATCGACTTCGGCTCTGAGGTGTACGTAACTGATCAATACTCTTGAGTCCTGCTGAATTACCTGACACTGACTGCATTGCTTGATGTGAGACTGAGGAAATAGGATGATCAAATCTTGGGTCCGTAGAAATTGGGCTCGTATCAACTGAGGTGGGAGAGCTTTCACTAATGCTCGGTGCCTCATAAACCCTATTTGTAGTGTAAGCATTGTCTTCTTGAATCCTAGTTGATTCACCAGCAACAGAAAAATCATCTCCTTCCTCCCCTTCATCTTCTTCATTACTCTCAGTACTATCATTTGATATTGATATTTCAACAATGCCCATATGAGAACTTTCATGGATCTGTTCATTCGCTTCCGTAATTTTTGGAGGATGTATTCTTCCACCATTCTTCAGCATATTGACCCTCTTGCTAAATGTGGAGCTCAGACTAGTACCACTGGAACGGGTATTGCTACTACTACTAGTCGGAGAGTGAGCCCCATTTAATGCACCGCCACTAGTCTTATTCTGCTTGTCTCGAAGCTCATCGACGGAGGTGAACGAGACGTAATTGGATATTTGCCTGAGTGGCTGTTGTAAAGGCTTCTTCTTTCGATGCTTAGTCAATTTATTCCCAATAATAGCACCAGTATGCTGGAATAGCACCTTAATAACATCTTCAAAGAGTTAGTAATAGTATTCTATCTTTGCTCATCATCAATCGACTTACCCTTTTTCAAATGCATGGCTAAATCTAAATTAGACCACGTCTTATTCTTGTAGTTGAAGTCCGGAAGGCGGATAACAAACTCATGAATATCAGTTAAATTTCGGCCACCAGTACCCTGGTATTGTTAGTACATTATGTAGATTTCAGCAAACCATCATTAACTTACCTTATATGAGACGCAAATAATCGTACTACTAATATCAATATCAACAATACTCATATAATTTGATGCTCTCTTAATCATTGTGGTTACATCATTTAATTCCACTTCCTTGTCTTTCTTTCGCTTTCCATGACGACCCGATTCAACACTTTGATCAGTATTTGAAGAATTATCCTGCTTGAAAAGACCCTGGCGCCCAGAACTACTACTTGTGAACGACGGGCGAGTCTGTCGACTAGAGGGGGTTCCATTACCATTGTTAAAAAAGGATGTAGTACTACTAGCTAATGTCGATCCAGACCGGATTGATTCATGATCCTTTGCAAGATACATTCTGTGACTTTTGTTTTGCAAGTCTTTTAAGCTGTAGTCTATTTCGGAAGCAGTATCAGTGTCATAATTATCAACGGCCGTACTGCTATGATTACTGCTAGCATTATTCAACCCAATTCTTCTGACACTTGAAGTCACGTTAGATGAGGATGGCGATGATTTTACCTTTACTGGATTGATAAGAAATGGACTTTCTGTATCCCGATTTGCTGGGAAGATGTATGAAAATATTTGTCGACCTGTCTGATTCTCAATTTGTAATTTGAGAGGTTGCAATTTGACCTTAAATGATTCCATAATAGGAATTCCGCCAATAGGATCAAGCATAGTCCATCTAACAGAAATAAGTTTTTCATTCTTATCTTGAATAGCACCATCTTTAGGACTCTCAAATGGTGAAAAGACTTCAGGATAAATAGAATTTTGAGACAAATGGAACCCTTGCATCATACCAACTTCAACTGTATTTGAATTAAACCCATCAGAACTTTCTATTCTGTTAAATGAAGCATCTGCCAGTCCAATATCCAAAAAAGGTTCTCGATTTTCATTGAGAGCATGCCATATAATCTGATCTGAGGATACTGCCCATTTAAGATATTGACTAGCATCGTTTTTACGATGTTTTTGTAATCCACCCTTAATGGCTTGCATAATAACGATTAATTCCATGAACACCTTTCTCAATTCAACCGCCAGAACTAACAAATCATAAATACCATTTTCATCCAATTCCTCATGGCGAATATAAAATTCTTCGCGCAAATCGAAAAGTTGGAAAATATCTTGTTGCAGCAAAGTGAGTCTTTCAGCAGCCTTACTCATGTCTCTGAAATCTGTTGTCAACATTAATCTTTCCAATCTCTCGGTCGTCTGTTTAGCAATTGGCTCAGAGTATACCAAAAGATCTACAACAATTGTATATACAGCGAAATATTGATCGCTATCGCACTTTGCAACAACTCTAGGGAAATCAACAGAAATACGGTTAGCCCTATTCTTCTCGGATCGAACATATTTGGAACAAAAAGAAGTTTCAATATTAGTATGTTCGTCTGTTGATGATGGAGTCGAGCTTGACCGTTGAACATAAAGTGAATTAGGCTTATCATACCTAATAGCAACAGAAGTACGTTCTACGACCAAGGCATCCTCCAACGGTAAACTATCATAACAACATTCAACCGCTAACCATGGTGGCCACATTGAATTGTCTTTGCTTCCATAATTGCCATTGCTAAACAAAAGCACTGACCGTTTTAAGATTTGCATTTTCTCAAGGACAAAGAAATGAGCATCATCAAACATGCATCCGTAACGGGTTTCAACAGTACGAGCTACACTATCATCTTCATCTGCTGTAGTGTCTTCAACTGTAACAATCTGTAATTCAATATTCCTCGATGCAATTAAGAGACACTGATCAGGGTTTTGTTCACTGACAAGTTGAATTTGAGGGGAAATAAGTCTAACCAGGTATGTATCCAGAGCAGTAAAATCTTTGGATGAAGTAGTATGCAAATCTTCATTAAAGGAATCCATTCTATCTTGGCTGGTACCAGAAGAATTGCCCATTTTTTCTTTGTGATGATCGCCAGTTGCACCGTCGTCCAATGGACATAACACTTCCTTCAAAATCTTATCGACATCCTCCTTACGAATATTAAATTCACTTCTACTCTTTTGATTTTCCACCAATTCCTCAACATACTTAACTGCCCGTCGAGTAACATAATATGAAAGCTGTCGTCTGATTTCTAGACGATGAACATACCGATAAACGGCATCTCGGTTCGAATTATTCCAAATCCATTGAAGATTATGAATAATAAACCTATTACTAAATGCATTTGTACTGTTTACATCAGCAATTTCTTCCAGTCCATAAAACGATTTATCAGACATTGTTGAATGAACAGATAGGTTGCATTCCTTAACTTGAAGGAAGTCATTATCTGCCGACTCGTACCCTTCAAGAACAGTCTTAATTGCATTCTTCCGTTTATTCAAGTTCTCAATGCCTGAGGATATCTTCTTGATACGTTCAAGGATATCAGCCTGGCTAGGAAATCTTTCCAAATCTCTTTGCAGTGAATCTAAGGTAGCATCTTCGTTCTTTAATTGCTCTGTAATTTCATCCATTCTTTCTTTCAACAGTCTTGCTTGAGTGATCTCAGGGTGCTTTCTACCAATCAAGCAATCATGAGCCAGAGTATTACCAAATTTGAAGTAGGCTTTGCCATCGCTAGTGATACCAATCTTTTCATCACTATGATCTGTCTGCCGGAAATAAGTCCAACGGGGTGAATACATCAGTGGTAATACAACAACCTTTGGGGTACTATTAATCGGAATAATCTCACCAATTTCTGAAAAATCATCCAAATCAATCCAACTGTAGTCATTGTCAGATATATGGAACTCCCCTGAACTAGGGATCGTTGATGAACCTCCACGCGAGGTTGAGTCGTTAAGTGATGATAAAGGCGAATAATTTAAGCTTCTATTTTCCTTCTCAGCCAACATCTCCTCTGGGGACTTTTCTTTGAATTCTGCACAAATAACTCTCAAATCAGTTTCTTTAAAATCTAACTCGCCAAGGTTCATCTTCATACGCCATCTTTGACCAGACGACGCAAATGGTTCTCTGCGTTGATGTAGATCCATCGTAAAACTACCGACCTTGGCCTTAAGTCCTGTAGAAGCATCTCTGGTACACTTCTCCAGGTCATCGCTATTAGGATGTCTATAACTATGACAAATATACACCGGCGTAAAGTCAAGTTTGTATTGTACAGAGTAGACGTGACGACCGAATTTTGGCTTTACTAATGTTGTAGGTTGGAACAGTCTGCCCGCTCTAATAGGCAATGATAATGAACCATCGAACAAAGCCCACCAAGCCTTGAAATGTTTCACCATCATAGCCGATAAATGAGCCGAGTTATAACTGTTACCTGGTTCAGACCCACTAGCATTACAATCAGATGACATTACACTAATAGCTAAGTGCATGTATTGACTTCTGAATCCTTTATAAGCATCGTAAGTGTTGAAATCTTGAACAAATGATGGCAAACTCAATTTAACATCGTAATGTGGACGGAACTTTGATGTTCTCTCGATTGGGTCACCAGTTTTCCTTTCGGGATTATGTAAATCCTGTTCAAACATTAATCCTAGCTTCCATTTTACTTGACCGGAAAGCTTCAACAGTACTTTCTGGAAATTGTTCATTTCACCGAAATTAGTCTTACTACGAGTAGCCCTGTAGAAAGTTTTATACTGCTTCAAATACTCTTTTTCCCAATGAACATAACTAGGAACCGCCCAAACAAACTCCCTACTATCAGTTACAACGAACTTTTTTGGATCATCCTCACCATTGATTGTAAAAGTGACATTATTCCTCCAAGCAAATACAAATCCTGAACCAGATTTTAGTAGATCATAAGGACTTCGAGATCCTTTCAATAGTAAATAGACGTCACCACTAGTCCATTTCATATTAATTCGAGCATGGAAAACTGCTCTTATTTTATCCCAAAACCCGATCTTAGGAGATGGATCTATCGGTGGTTTACTAAATGAATCAAAACTCATCATTACAGTTTGTAAAGCAGGCTGAATAGATTGTCCCCAAGTAACTCTAGTTGGATTCTGAGAGTTGAGTTCAAAATTCATATCAGTATACATCTTAACTGATGCGACTGTACGATTAACTTCAATTACATATTTCTGACTCTCCTGATCTTCCATAAAAATCGATGACGATGGGATAACCGGTACCATAATTCGTCGAATATTGGATGGTTCCGTACTTAAGGATTCAGCTACTATAAAATGCCCGCTTAGATGAACGGCAGGAATCTTTGGATTTTGAGATGCCTGAAGTTCAGGGAAATGGATAAGCGGTAATGGGAAATCTCTTAATTCCATACTCCACTCACTTAATTTCAAGTCGATATAAAGTGGGATAAGCAGAGAAAATTGACTATCCAAGGGCAATCCTTTACCAATATCATGAAGATATTTGGATAATCCAGGGCGATCAAACTTTGGTTTGCTGATTACTAAATCCACATCCTTAAAATAAGTTAAAAATAATAATGGATCATCTGAATAACCAACAATTCTTTCACTAACAGCTGTATCACGAGGGGTATCATCAGGGCCCCAAATTTGTTCAATGTTATGTCTAACAGTAATATCACGCGTGCGTTTTGCTTCCTTATAGAGGTGAATCCAAGAAGTTGAGATATTCTCATCGAGTCGCTTTTTTGCCTGTTCAAACGATACACAGGAATCGGTAGATGGGCTGGTGTCCTGGGTCATGGTATAACTTAGCTTTCTAGATTTGGCACTCGGTCGTACATGAAAGGCATTTTGGAGAGATTTTAACGCATTAGTATGAGCACCACTATGAGTGTGATGAGTATGATGCTTTTTTGGCTTCTTAAGTAACTGCTCAAACCCATCAGCTTTAAGATCCGGGCTATTGTTACCAGTCCCATTAATCTGGATGGGGGTATTTATACCAGTGGTTGGTTCTACTTCTGATTCTTCTTGGATCGTTTCCTGAATATTAACATCAGAACCAGTGGGTGGCCTCTTCTCATCTAATTTCGACTGGTCCTGGCTATTCTTTCTGTACAAGTCTGCGTTACAAACAACTTTCATCTTTTCTTCAAATGCTGCCTGTTTTATAAGTCGTGATTTTTGCTCTAGAAGACCTAATTGGAAGATCATGCCTAATTCTGATTCAAAGTGGTCATCTTCCAGACTAATTATTAATGCAGGAGTCTTAAGACGAACTCTAGGAATATTAGGAATTTCATTTCTTTCTTTGGGCTTGATAACAAGAAAGTAATTCTTTGTTTTGAATTGTTGGTGAAGATTCTGTATCGTCTTTGCAAGACTAATCATATTATCAAAAATGTGGTAATATATGAATTGATAAGGCATATTCATTCGCATTGCCTGGAAATCCAGTAATACTTTATCTTCATCTTCACCTACTGCTTGAAGGTCATATACGGCATTGGCACCACGAAGGGACATAACAATACCCCAGGCATCACGAACATTTGGATGGATGGCGTATAAGCGAATCGATTTGGATGTCAACACAGGGTTGGAGCCTGGTTTGTGGAAGAACTCTAGACCGTTAAAGTCAAACATCGTTCTGACATCATTGACTAATTTGACTTTAATACGAGAATTTTCAGAGCGGAAGTGAAGGGACATGTAATCAAGCAATTTTGGTTTTGTTGAGTGGGCTGTTGGGTCTACAGAATGAGGCTTCTGTTTTCTCACCGAATCAAGTGCTAAGACATGGCTTAATAGATCAGCTAAAACTAACCCTAAGAAATGAAGATTAATATCATAAGAAACAACAGCTTGTCTCAATACTATATTACATTGTAATTGAGAAGTTAATTCGGAGAGATATTGACAGGGAGATCTATTGCAAACCGAGGACAAGGCAACTGCCAATGTAGGAACTGAAATGAATCTATTTTCTGGTGTTTGTTCCATACCAAATGGTTCAACGATTTTATAACCTTCTATACCATCCATAACAAGAGAAACTCTTCTTTTATCTGGGGGTAATAATGAAGATGTTGAAGATGATGCAGGAGTGTTTATACCATCAGCTACAGAACTCGTGCGAGGAGGATATTCCGGATGACTGTGTGGAGTTGGACCTCGATATTCAACAACTAAGTGTGCCATTTTTAATGTCAACCCACGAAGAGTTTCATTTTCTCTACGGACTTTTTCAGAAGCTATTGAAACTGCAGTATCAGCAATTTCAAGCTTGATTCGTGTACACCAAGCGGGTAATTGGGTGAGAATATTAGAAGGAGACTTAGATTTATGAGTGGTTGGGGCGATCTTATTTTCTCTATTTTCCTTGCCCTTTTTGAAATGTATTGCCAGTTTTCTTAGATTATCGAAAATTTCATATTTGGTGAGCAGAATATGAGCATTGCTAAGTTTAGCAGTAGACACTATGGATAAAGATGGTAATGTGGTGGCCATTACTTTAAAGAATATGCTCTCGGATAACATCAAATCATGTCTTTCACCTTCAGGAGATCTATACCATGTGTCAAATGATGATATTTGGAGAGATGCATTGACACTATAATTCGGATTATCATAATCTTTAGAATGACTTGATTCAAAATCACAGAAGATTTTAGACGCACTAGATATGACCATACTCTCAGCAGCAGAAGTTTTTATTTCGGAATCGAGAACAATTCTTGCTGCTGGTTCATCAATAGTGAATTTTATAAGTGCTCTAGGGTATAATCTTTGGAAAGAAGATCTTCCTTGGAACGGCATTCTATTTTGGGTTTTAGAGGAGCCACTTGAACCGCTTAATGCTTTTAGAAGGATTGGGACGTGCTCAGAACCAAGATTTATGTTGGGATTGGAAACATTAATTGTAGCACGAAGAAGGTTTTCATTGTACTGCGAATCTATATCTTGAACGATCCGTAAAGTCCTGGAAAATATATTGGTTTTGGATACAACGGTAACCAATGGTGCATAAAGGAATTCTTCTTGAGAAGTTCCAAAGTCGACGCCACAAGTGATGGATCCTACAGTCATTACGGCCTGATGAGCACTATCTCCGGATGAAAACAGGAGTTTGAAACCAGGAGAATCAGGATTAAGCCGCCTGAGATCTAATGATAAATCACGAGCAGTTACTGCCAATCCTAGGTGAGAATGTTTTTCGTTATCTTCTTCTTGATTTGAAATGCCGAATACTCCAACATACGTAGCACGAAATTCAACCTCTTTAACTACTCTAATCAGCATTGTACCAACTTTCGTAAGATTTCTCACATCAGCATCACTAAGAATCCCCTGAGAAGCTACTTGTTGTTTCTCAGGAATAGGTGGAGAAGGTGATGGTGAAATAGGAGGAGTTCTCACTCCTTCTGATACCGACGAAAATGAAGTGTCAGATACTGAAGATATGTTAGATTTAATCGATGACGAAGAAGTTCTTCTTTGTTTTAACATGTCTCTAGCACATTGCTGGCGGATTTTCTTCACTTCTTCTAGAATAGCAGTTGCCTTATCAAGCAATACAACTGTCTTTCCGAATTTAAATCCAAAAGACAACTCTTTCAGAGATAAATCATTTCTACCAAGAATTCCATCTATATCAACCACTAATGATTCTAAACATTCTCGTGGTTCTTCATCAGGATGCAATAAACTTGTGATGTAAAAATCCTCAACCAGAATCTTACAATGAGCAGGTATTTCATTGGCCTTTAATAAAGTATTATCTAATGTACCAATGAAAGTACTTTTTGGTCGTGAAGTATTCCGTAAATCTGCTTTAATTAATAAATTTCCAATCACAAGAGAAGTTAAATTGGTGTAAGTGATTGTAGTGCTATTGACATAAAGAGAGCAGAATTTTGCATAATTAAGCAAGAATCGAACAATGTAGAAAGTTACAGTTTTTGGGGGGATTATTGACCAAGAGGGGTCGTCAATTTCAGCAGCTGGTGTATTCTGTTCAGAATCAGTCTTCTCCTTATCAACGCCCTCACCATTCACCCCATCAACCGGACTAACATTGTCATCCTTCATCTTACTTCCCCCATTCAAACTTCCATTGCCCGTTTCATCTTTCCACCTCTGTCCCGTTTGTCCCTTCTCTTTATCCTCCTCATCCTTACTAAACAAATCATACTCCGGATGCAAAACTACTTTTGGATCAACCACAACCTCAAAATTCGAAATAGACAAACTTGTCCATCCTGGTCTAGCAACTGTTGGAGTATGAAATGATAAACCTATCATCCCAATAAAAATCCGAACCCCTGGTTTCACCGAAAATGAAACATGACGAAACGAAAAATATCCCAATCTCTTAATAGAAACCCCTGTAACAACCCTTACAATTGCAAATAATGGAAATGATAACAGATAAATCACCAGACAATAACCTAAGATAGATAGAATGAACTTCTGTACAGCTATAGGAACTGCTTGACTCTAAATCACAGTTAGTATTTCAAGCTTCCTTTACTTGCCTCCCGCAGCTGGGCACCGCTCAGACTCATGGCTCGCTCCGCTCGTTTCGCTACCTCCCCTCTTCTTAACCTACCATTGAAAAATCCCCATTGAACCTCGCTGATGACAGCGTCCTGTCTGACATTTCTGCAACCAGTAAATAACCTCTGCTATCCACGTTAGATCAGCTACTGACCCACAACTACCTCCTTATACTAACATTCACAATCGCTATACCGTTTCACTCTCACTATAGCCAAAGCAATTCCTCGTCAATGAATGACGGTCTAGAAATCCGGTTAGCAACACGCACCAATATATAAAACATCATGTTCGTGTCACTGTCTCCTTCCCCACAACATCTTACCTGCTTGCCAAGAAATTACTAAGGAGGATAATGGATATCCTAATTTTCAATCCTATCACACACTATAAGAATCAATCAATCAGCGCTGCTTCCTTTCTTATCTCTTTAGCTCAACAAAATTGCAACTTTCTCTATTCCGTACACTCCGGAACAAGGAAGTGTATATAGTCAAATTTCGAATCAATCTACTCCTATTCCTACCACCTTCTTCTCAATTAAACCAAACTTTCTCAAAATTCTATATTCCGTACTTTCACAATTCAATTTGTCACAATTAATCGAACTCAATTTCGACCTTTGGCTGGGATATTTTTTACTAACTTTCTCCGGGATTGTCAATCGTGCTTCTCCACCTGCGAAGAATTTAATCTATCTCGCACAATCAGATCGCTAGCGTACGTACTCTTACGCTTGCAGCAACCTCAGCAGCCATTGAGACACATCTCTTCCCAGATTAAAAGGCTAACCTCATCCATCAGCTGTTTTCTCTCTCTCTCTTAGCCTTTTTTACTACTACACCCTGCTTAATGCAGTGTAACTATGGGCGGAACCTACGAGCCAACCTAATTTATTTCTCCCAACGTGAATAGCTACTATCTATCGCTAGCATTCTCCTCTCTGTATCTCTCATTTTTACCTTTATCTCCCCGGCCCAGTCTTCTCTCTCTGCTCACTGCCGCGACCGCGCTAGTATATAGTACACACCACTCTTTATTTGCCTCAGGCGGCTGATATCCGCCGCATTGATTCGTATCTCTCGTTGCTCTCGTTCTTCTAGGACTTGACAGGCGATTCGGAGAACCACTGAATGAAATTGAAGAATATTCTTCACTCATAATCATGGGGTGTTAGGACTCAGTCCTAGCTATGAACAGAGAAGAGACGCCGGATAGAGACTAGATTTACAACTGATGTGGCGTGTGAGGCGCTAATTTGTGAGAAACCGCCTCAGCTGGTCCAAATTAAATTTTCAAATTACCTTACCCTGAAAAGTGAGAGAGGACTGAATTTTACGTTGCTAAGACCAGATAGAACGACTAGAGATTTATCTACAACTGCTTTTATAGCTAATAAACCAATTGAAAAGGAAAGAGCTGTGAATTGAATTCTATAGTGTAAGTAACTAGAGCAGTATAGGCTGTTGGAGAAGAAGGTTTGGCTGGGATGGTGTCAGTGAGTAAACTCGAATTGAGGTCAGCTGGTTGACCTGGAGATGCGGTGTGGTCTGGTCTGGTCTGATAAAATTAGTGGTAGCTTCATCAAATCGTGTGATCCTGTGGTGTGAAAAATATTGGAAAGATTGTGTTAGGTGTAGCTGCTATGGAATGATAGGAGTATTGGAGAAGAGGGATAGTGTAGTCGATTCTATGGGCGGAGTGGAGGTTATGCTAACCCCCTGAATTTTTGTGAAGTGACTTCCATTGACTAACGTTTGGACAGTCTGTACCTTATTTTTATTTGGATAAACGTATCTTAAACCGTATACGCCCGAAAGGAAGAATCATTCAATATGGGTAGGTTTATCAGGCCCCTCCTACGGGTGCGGGCAGAGCCCGGCCGCCGGAAGCCTACTAACCAACGGAATAGCTCCCAAAAAGGTCAAGATGTCTCTTAATGAGTTCTTGAATAATGAACAATTTGGTTCAGTTGGAGGAGGTGGATCTTGGGCAGATGATGATTTGCCCACTTCTTTCAGCTCTCCTATGCCAGCTACTGGTGGTAGTGGAGGTGCCAGTAGTCGTGGTGGAGATGGATGGACTCGTAGTGAACCTTCTGATTATCGTAGAAGTGATCGTGAACCAGTTCCAATTCCTGATTCCGCTCCTTTTACTGCTCGTTTGCTTAACTTGGATTATGAAGTTGCTGAAGAAAATATTAAGGAATTGTTTGGTGATAATGAAAAATATAAAGTTATTTCCATTCGTTTGCCTCGTGATAATGCTACTGGTCGTTTGAGAGGATATGGATTTGTTGAATTTGAAACTCGTGATTCATTAGTAGAGGCTTTGAAATTGGATGGTACTTCATTATTAAATCGTTCGTTGAGAGTTGTTGTTAGTGAAAGACGTGAAGATGACAAATTTGGTGGGGATTGGAGAGGTAGTCAAACTGGCCCATTAGGTGGACCCCCCGATGAATTTGGAAGAAGAAGAAGTGGACCTCCTAGAGACGATGATAATCGTGATTATGATAATTGGGAGAGAAGAGGACCATTACCTCCTAGAGGTGGAGATAGGGAAGATCGAGGAGATAGACGTGGTCCTCCTCGTGAAGACGATTCTCGTGATTATGATAATTGGGAAAGAAGAGGACCTCCTACTACCAATTTGGATGATGTTCATCCTAGATATCGTAGACACCATGATGGTGAAGGTCAAGGACCACGTGAACCTCGTGGTCCTCCTCGTGAAGATGATTCTCGTGATTATGATAATTGGGAAAGAAGAGGTCCATTACCACCAGCTGAGGGTGAACCCCGTAGAAAAAGTCGTGGTGGTGAAGATGACGGTAAAGTCCGTGATTTTGATAATTGGGAAAGAAGAGGACCTTTACCACCTCGTCGAAGAGAACCAAGAGAACCAAGAGAGCCAAGAGAATCAAAGGAACCAGCTACTGAAGCTGATAATAATGCTGACTGGCGTACTAGCCGTGTACCATCCGGTTCTAGTCAAACCAGCAACAAAGACCGTCATGGGCGTAAAAAATTGGAACTTAAACCTCGTTCTGTAGGTGCTCATGAAATTACTCCTGCTGCCGCTGATGGTAATCGTTCATCACTTTTCGGTACAGCCAGACCAGTTGATACCACCAAGAAACTTCAAGAAGTTGGAGAAAAATATGTACAACAAGAACATGAACGATTTGAAGCTGAAAGAAAGCATCGTGAAGAGCTTAAAGCTCGCGATGAAGAAAAACAAAAGAAAGATGAAGCTAAAGCTGAGCAACTTCGAAAAAGATTTGAGATTTTAAACACTGAAGAAGATAATGAAGAAGATGAGGAGGTTGCCAATACAGATGCTACTGGATCGACTGCTGAAGAAGAACAAATCAAAAAAGATGAAAAGACTGCTGCTGAAGCTTTATTAACTGCTGAAGCATCTCCTGAGGAGCTTGAATCTGGTGATTGGAATGTTGTTCCAAATAAGAGAACTGGACGTAAATAATTTTACATATCTACTTCTCCTTCCCCAAAAATTGTATTATGATGGTTCATCTCGTATGTGTTTCTAGATTTTTTTTGTGTTATTACTTGATGGTTTAGTTTTTTGTATCCTCTCCTCTTTTGCCTCCGGCGGCCGGGCTCTGCTCGGACCCGTATCTTCGCTTCGCGGAGGAATTGGTGCTCATGGTTATCGCCGATTCCAATCGGATCACATCGTGCAAGCAAGCTACCTTCGTCGGCCTAAGCTTATCATCTGCGGGTATGGGTTGGTGAGGCACCATAGAGGAAATCCCTAACCCAGTGATTATTATTGGCAATTGAATCGACATTCACACAGAAAATCTGGGTTATCATTGACTAAGACTATCAGAACTTCCAGAGCTACACGGTTCAGACTCAACCAAACATTCACCACTCAATAGTCTCAAACTTCAACCTGATACAGACAGATAGTAAATATTTCTTTAATATAGCAATTGAAAAGCAGAAGTTGCAAAATTATCTAACATCCAACTATCTCGTTTACCTCGTCCTGTCGGCCTGAATGAAGTAGTCATAGTTAAGTCAATTTTGTTAATCTGTTGGTTTCCAGCAACTCGTATTTCGTGGCTATTCAATAAACAGGGGAGATAGTAAAGGCGAAACTTGGTAAGTATCTCCAGAGAAATAAGCAATTTTTGCTACTGAACAAAGGACTGTGTGTGAAAGAGTTTGTCTTGACAACAATAAGAGGCATTATAGATATAATGTTGATTGTAACTTAGCTTTTCTTGCTCTTGCAAATGGCTTCTGCCACGACTCTATTTGCCCCTCTACCTCCCTCACTCCCCCTAAATCTTAATACTAACAATCTAGAAATCTACCCGAACAAACTCCTCAACCATGGGAAATAACAGCTCAAAATCGTCAAAGAAAGACGGTTTACAATCGTATCCTTCATTCTCAAGGACAGATACGCAAGGATCCACTCGATCCACAAGGTCTATTCGTTCGAGGTTATCGATAAATTCCGACCAAGGATCATTTAAATCTGCATTGGATCAGTATGATCCAGATTTTGGATCCAATGATAATATTACAGGACAAGGAAGTGGAATTTCCTCTAATTCCATTGGAAAAGATTCTTTAGGTCAACCAGACATTTCATCCTCTAATGGAGGGTTGTCTGCCCCAAATACTCCCCATATTAGAGCAAGTAGTTTCAATAACGATAATAATGGCTCATCAAGAACTCCTCTTGGTAGTAGCTATGGGGCATCTGGTAGTGCAGGAGGTAGTGGTGCGTTGGGTGGACCCTCTAGTGCTGGTGGTGTTGGAATCTCTACTGATGGATATCCATTCCCTACGGTCTTACCAAAGTCTATGCAACAATTAGCACCAAAAGAACCAATCTTAATGCGTAGAGATAAAGATGGTAACTTCACAGCGCCTAATACCCCAGGTACTGATTCATTCAATTCTTCATCTACAGGGGTAGATTCAGTGTCCCAATCTCAAACAGCATTGAATAACGATTCCACAAGTGGTACTGTTGGTGATACTACTATTAGCAACCCTACTAGTGGTAATAATACAAATAATAATAGTGCCACCAATAGCTCTATTAATATTTCATCTGCTACTTCAAAATCAAATTCAACTGAAAATACTCCTACTCCACTGTCCATATCTACTCCATCACATGATTCGTCGAATAGCAGCGTTGCTAATTCATTTACCAATTCATCATCGATTCCTTCTAACCCAACTACTCCTAGAAATATTCCTAAACTTCAACTCCCATCATCTCCAGCGGCTCCTTTAAACGTTGAAGAAATCATCCAAAGACTCCTAGATGCCGGATATAGTGGTAAAACAACACGTTCCGTCTGCCTTAAAAATTCTGAAATAGTGCTCATTTGCCAAGTTGCAAGAGAAATATTTCTTTCGCAACCTACTCTACTTGAGCTATCGACCCCCGTTAAGATCGTAGGAGACGTTCATGGTCAATATGGGGATCTCATCCGTCTATTCGACATGTGTGGTTTCCCACCGGCAGCCAATTATTTATTCTTAGGAGACTATGTAGATCGAGGTAAACAGTCTCTTGAAACAATTCTCCTTCTCTTATGCTACAAAATCAAATATCCTGAAAATTTCTTCCTCCTTCGAGGTAATCATGAATGTGCAAATGTAACCAGAGTGTACGGATTTTTCGATGAATGTAAACGACGGTGTAATACAAAGACTTGGAAAATTTTTATTGACACTTTCAATTCGTTACCAATCGCAGCAGTTGTTGCACAAAAGATTTTCTGTGTTCATGGAGGACTTTCGCCCGCTCTTAACAATCTCAATGAAATTCGTAACATTGAACGACCTACCGATGTTCCCGATTATGGACTGCTGAATGATCTTTTATGGTCTGACCCAGCTGATACTGGGAATGAATGGGAGGATAATGAACGAGGAGTTTCGTATTGTTTCAACAAAGTTGCTATCAACAAATTCCTTGCCAAGTTCAGTTTTGATCTGGTATGTCGTGCGCATATGGTTGTAGAAGACGGATATGAGTTTTTCAATGAACGAAGTCTTGTGACTGTATTCAGTGCACCCAATTATTGTGGAGAATTCGACAATTGGGGCGCAGTAATGTCTGTCAGTGAGGGTTTATTATGTAGTTTTGAATTACTCAAGCCGTTAGATTCGGTTGCATTAAAACAAGTCATGAAAAAGGGTAAACATGAACGAAGGAATGGACTTTTGAGTAGTCCGTCTCCAACAGGACCACAAAGTTATTAAATTATCCACTCATCTTACTAAATTATCCAATCATCCCTTTATATATTTTATTTTATTATTATTATTATTTTATTATCATTATTATTATCATGATTTATTACGGTAAGTACAGCTGACTACAATCTGAAAACAGAGATATCGGAAGGGCCACGGCAGACATTCTGATAGTCACGTATCTTCCTGACCATAAAGTACTTTACAAACTTCAGCGAGTGGAAGATCCCAAACTCCATCAGAATGACTAGTAAGATATTTTTCAGTTTGATCACGAGGCACAACTTTAGCATGAAGATCCGTGATTGTCTCAAGACTTGTCAGAGGTCGAGTTAACACTTCTGTGTTGTATGATGCTAGTCCGACATAAATATAAACAATTGTAATAACAAGAAATGATGGTAATGTAACTGCCCACCATCGTGATGGGTAATAATAAATATTCAAAGCTTGTAGCCATGATCGTGGGAGAATAGCCCATAGGATATATACAAGTGTAACAAATGTACTTCCAACATAGAGTGCAAACCCGAAGTATTCGGTCTCTGGAGGAACTGCACCAGATCCGACGGTAACATCAGACTCTTTGGCAAGCCTGTCGCCTGTTTTCACATCCACTGACGAATCATTAAGTATAATTTCATCTTCTGTTGACATGCTGAGGGGAGTGAAAGTGCAGTTATTTAGCCCCTATTGAAGTTGATCTGTTCAACATTAAATTATAGTGACGATACTGGAGTATTGTTACGTTTTCAATAATATGAATGAATTGAATATGAAAAAATATTTGTTGAGAAATTTTTGAAACTGCTTGAGAGGAATATTACTAGATCGCGAATTATGAAGTGATGGTTCGAACATTGCAATTTGCAATTAATCACGTGACGTCTATACTACTTGTACATTTCGTCTCGTTATCTTTGAATGGATATCTTTTAATAGAATTTAAATAACTATTACAGGAACAAGTTATAATTACGTTAAATTTTATAATTTTATCTATTGAATCACCAATGAGGGATTGGAAGTGGTGGTGACCCTTGGATCTCTGTATGAGGTACTGCATATCAATACAAGCGTCGCCATAAACAATCTCGCATCACACTATAGCTAGGGTAGTATATCACTAACTTAATAATCTAGTTCATCGTACCCCAGCAATATTCTTAAATAATTAATTTCAACTCATAAATTCATAGACATATATCATATATCACTACCAGTTTTTACCATATTGCTACTATACACTTCTAATTTTAATCGTCTATAAGTCATAAATCATAAATATTGATACATTGTAAATCTGAATAAGAGACTCGATGTCTTCGGCCATTTTCATCGACTGTTTTCCATTTGCGGTATGGAGACGGACCCCAGGTGGGTACCATACAAAGCTCATTCTCTTGACATTTTTCAGAGCATTGATAGTAATACGACCAATTCAAATCGTTTAATAAGGAAATAAGACTTCTTTTCCGTTTCTCAATTCGATTGGAGATTTCTATGAACCAGGAGCGGGATAGTTTCCCATGTGTTTTCTCTCCATAAGCGGACGATATAATATCTTTTGACAATTCAAAAATGGCGAATATCTGTTCACCTATTTGGTTTGTAACTTTATAAATAGACGACCAGATAAGAACATCCATTTCAGTATAAAGTGGGTGAATTGGATGTGAATAGTCATGAACAAGTGAAGCCAGTGCTTCACCGGATCTGTTCTCTTCTTTAATCGCAGGATTAGTATGTCTTCGCACTATATTATAAGTCCCAGTAGTGAGATTTAGACCAAGAGACGTCAAGTCCTCGAAAGAGTGCGAACGTTTTGTTGTATATTCAGAAAGTGTATTATTTAAGGTTGCTAGCAATGGACCAAATCTTGAAACAATTCTGTCACTTATAGTCTGCCAGTTGGTGCCAACAGCAGGATCAATTGACCGACCAAGAGCATAAGCAATATTGTCAATCATGTCATCTTGAACCTGCTGAGAAATATTATTCAAACGACGAGTATAGCTATCTGGAGTTAAATAAGTTCTATTAATGGCAGTCACCATATTCCTGAAATCCAGCTCTATTCTAGGATCACCATAGTAATGGGATTCTCCAGACTTTAAATGATCATATCCTGCACTGACACCTAGAAATTGGAGAATTGATTCCGAATTGTTAATCGATGGGGTATTGTTCATTATATAATCCCCATCTACTGGAGGTAATCCCAAAAATCCAGCAGCATCTTCATAAGTAATATTTGAAACCAATTGAAGTTTATCGCTATGAAAATCACATATAATAACTTCAAATGAAATTTCTAATCGAATTATTCCGTCGATTCCCAAAGGGCGACCCCATTCGCAAATTCTCTCTGCCATAACACGTTCATCTCGCAATTCCATATTATCCCACCTTTCCCTTTCCATTCGAGATAGTAACATCTGAGTATCCATTTCGCCAAGAGATGTCTTTGCAGCACTTGCACCATCTAATAATATAAGCTTGTCTAATGGTTTAGTAGTGGTGAAAGTTAAGAGGCTGGATTGCGGAGCAATCAACGAGTCTTAGTGCAATTCGAACTGTTCAGTATCATCTCCTGGCGGAGGTGGTCTACCTCGCCACTTCCTTAATCCATTGCGGAAATAATAAGAAAATTCAGCGTCCATTGCAGTCCATTCAGGATTAGTCGGAAAAGCGCCATCGAAAGTTCCATGATATAACAGAGTTCCCTCAGGAATTACTGCCGGAATAAACGAAACACCGACAGGATTTAAATCACTTCCTTTTCTTCTCAGAGCATTATTTACGGTATTAAAGATTGCCGTTGCATTATACCAATCTACTGGTTGAAGGTTGTGCACATAATTCTGACTGGAGATAGGTATTACAGGACGCGAAATGTTGTTCCCTCCGTACTGGAAGGAGGAATATAAAGAGTCTAAGCGCAACCTAAAATACACATATATGCTAGCTATAAGACTTGAGACGAGAAAAGCTTTGACAGTTTTATTCATCCTAGATGATGGCTGATTAGCTGGCCAGGGCCATATCAAAAGGAGGTCCAACTTTATCTCCTATCTAGGGCCCGCATACCCCAACCCTGACAGGCGATTGATCTTATCAATCAGTGGGATCAACCCCAACCCTTGTTTGCCTCCGGCGGCCGGGCTCTGCCCGGACCCGTAGCTCGCTTCGCTCGTCCAGTGAATTCCCGACGCTGCTGGGATCGCACATGAACGAGCGCAG